>JARKHS020004639.1:0-646061 GCA_030143305.2 Amblyomma americanum
AGAAACTCCATGTTACAGAAACTCAGCGCTGGAGAAAATCCGCGATGGAGAAACTCCCCGCTGCAGAAACTCCGCGCTGGAGAAACTCCGTGTTGGAGAAACTGCGTGTTGGAGAAACTCCGTGTTGCAGACACTCCGCGCAGGAGAAACTCCGCGGTGGAGAAACTCCGTGTTGGAGAAACTCTGCGCTGGAGACACTCCGCGCTGGAGAATCTCCGTGCTGGAGAAACTCCATGCTTTAGAAACTCCGCGTTGGAGAAACTCCGTACTGGAGAAATTCCGTGTTGGAGAAACTCCGTGTTGGAGAAACTCCGTGCTGGAGAAACTTCGTGCTGGAGAAACTCTGTGCTGTAGAAACTCCGTTCTGGAGAAACACCGTGCTGGAGAAATTCTGTGCTGGAGACTCCGTGCTGGAGAAACTTCGTGCTGGAGAAACTCCGTGCTAGAGAAACTCTTTTCTGGAGGAACTCCGCACTGGAGAAACTGCGTTGGAGAAACTGCGTTGGAGAAACTGCGTTGGAGAAACTCCGCGCTGGAGAAACTCTGTGTTGGAGAAACTCCGCGCTGGACAAACTCCGGGCTGGAGATACCCCGCGCTGGAGAAACTCCGTGCTGGAGAAACTCTGTCCTGTAGAAGCTCCGTGCTGGAGAGACCTCGTGCTGGAGAAACTTCATGCTGGAGAAACTTTGTGCTGGATTAACTTCGGGCTGGAGAAACTCCGTGCTGGAGAATATCTGTGCTGGCGAAATTTTGTGTTGCAGACACTCCGCGCTGGAGAAAACTCTTCGTTGGAGAAACTCCGCGTTGGAGAAACTCCGCGCTGGAGAAGCTCCGTGTTGGAGAAACTGCGTGTTGGAGAAATTCCGTGTTGCAGACACTCCGCGCTGGCGAAACTCCGCGGTGGAGAAACTCTGTGCTGAAGAAACTCCGTGTTGGAGAAACTCCGCGCTGGAGAAACTCCGCGCTGGAGATACCCCGTGCTGGAGAATCATCGTGCAGGAGAAACTCCGTGCTGGAGAAACTCCGCGCTTTAAAAACTCCGCGCTGGAAAAACTCCGTGCAGGAGAAACTCCGCGCTGGAGAATCTCCGTGCTGGAGAAACTCCATGCTGGAGAAACTCCGCGTTGGAGAAACTCCGTACTGGAGAAACTCCGTGTTGGAGAAACTCCGTGTTGGAGAAACTCCGTGCTGGAGAAACTTCGTGCTGGAGAAACTGTGTGCTGTAGAAACCCCGTGCTAGAGAAACACCGTGCTGGAGAAATTCCGTGCTGGAGAAACTTCGTGCTGGAGAAACTTCGTGCTAGAGAAACAACGTGCTGGAGAATATCTGTGCTGGAGTAACTCCGTGCTGGAGAAACTCTGTGCTGGAGAAACTCTGTGCTGGAGAAACTCCGTGCTGGAGAAACTCCGTGCTGGAGAAACTCCGTGGTGGAGAAGTTCTGTGCTGGTGAAACTCCGTGCTGGAGAAACTTCGCGCTGGAGAATATCTGTGCTGGAGAATATCTGTGCTGGAGAAACTCCGTGCTGGAGAAAATGCGTGCTGGAGAATATCTGTGCTGGAGAATATCTGTGCTGGAGAAACTCCGTGCTGGAGAAACTCCGTGCTGGAGAAACTCTGAGCTGGAGAAACTCCTTGCTGGAGAAACTCTGCGCTGGAGAAACTGCGTTGGAGAAACTCTGTGTTGGAGAAACACCGCGCTGGAGAAACTCCGCTCTGGAGAAACTCTGTGTTGCAGAAACTCCGCATTAGAGAAACTCTGCGCTGGAGAAACTCCGTGTTGGAGAAACTGCGTGTTGCAGAAACTCCATGTTACAGAAACTCAGCGCTGGAGAAAATCCGCGATGGAGAAACTCCCCGCTGCAGAAACTCCGCGCTGGAGAAACTCCGTGTTGGAGAAACTGCGTGTTGGAGAAACTCCGTGTTGCAGACACTCCGCGGTGGAGAAACTCCGCGGTGGAGAAACTCCGTGTTGGAGAAACTCTGCGCTGGAGACACTCCGCGCTGGAGAATCTCCGTGCTGGAGAAACTCCATGCTGGAGAAACTCCGCGTTGGAGAATCTCCGTACTGGAGAAGTTCCGTGTTGGAGAAACTCCGTGTTGGAGAAACTCCGTGCTGGAGAAACTTCGTGCTGGAGAAACTCTGTGCTGTAGAAACTCCGTTCTGGAGAAACACCGTGCTGGAGAAATTCCGTGCTGGACACTCCGTGCTGGAGAAACTTCGTGCTGGAGAAACTTCGTGCTGGAGAAACTCCGTGCTGGAGAATATCTGTACTGGAGAAACTCCGTGCTGGAGAAACTCTGTGCTGTAGAAATTCCGTGCTGGAGAAACTCCGTGGTGGAGAAGCTCCGTGCTGGTGTAACTCCGTGCTGGAGAAGCTTCGCGCTGGAGAAACTCTGTGCTGGAGAATCTTCATGTTGTAGAAACTCCGTGTTGGACAAACTCCGTGTTGGAGAAACTCCGCGCTGGAGAAACTCCGTGTTGGAGAAACTCCGTAGTGGAGAAACTGCTTATTGAAGAAACTCCGTGCTGGAGAAACTCCGTGCTGGAGAAACTCCGTGCTGGAGAATATCCGTGCTGGAGAAACTCCGCGCTCGAGAAACTCCGTGCTGGAGAAACTCCGTGCTGCAGAAACTCCGTGCTGGAGAAACTCCGTGCTGGAGAAACTCTTTGCTGGAGAAACTCCGCACTGGAGAAACTGCGTTGGAGAAACTGCGTTGGAGAATCTCCGCGCTGGAGAAACTCTGTGTTGGAGAAACTCTGCGTTGGAGAAACTCCGCGCTGGAGAAACTCCGCGCTGGACAAACTCCGGGCTGGAGAAACTTCGCGCTGGAGAATATCTGTGCTGGAGAATATCTGTGCTGGAGAAACTCCGTGCTGGAGAAAATGCGTGCTGGAGAATATCTGTGCTGGAGAATATCTGTGCTGGAGAAACTCCGTGCTGGAGAAACTCCGTGCTGGAGAAACTCCGAGCTGGAGAAACTCCTTGCTGGAGAAACTCTGCGCTGGAGAAACTGCGTTGGAGAAACTCTGTGTTGGAGAAACACCGCGCTGGAGAAACTCCGCTCTGGAGAAACTCTGTGTTGCAGAAACTCCGCATTAGAGAAACTCTGCGCTGGAGAAACTCCGTGTTGTAGAAACTTTGTGTTGCAGAAACTCCATGTTACAGAAACTCCGCGCTGGAGAAAATCCACGATGGAGAAACTCCACGCTGCCGAAACTCCGCGCTGGAGAAACTCCGTGTTGGAGAAACTGCGTGTTGGAGAAACTCCGTGTTGCAGACACTCCGCGCTGGAGAAACTCCGCGGTGGAGAAACTCCGTGTCGGAGAAACTCTGCGCTGGAGACACTCCGCGCTGGAGAATCTCCGTGCTGGAGAAACTACATGCTGGAGAAACTCCGCGTTGGAGAAACTCCGTACTGGAGAAATTCCGCGTTCGAGAAACTCCGTGTTGGAGAAACTCCGTGCTGGAGTAACTTCGTGCTGGAGAAACTCTGTGCTGTAGAAACTCCGTTCTGGAGAAACACCGTGCTGGAGAAATTCCGTGCTGGAGACTCCGTGCTGGAGAAACTTCGTGCTGGAGAAACTTCGTGCTGGAGAAACTCCGTGCTGGAGAATATCTGTGCTGGAGAAACTCCGTGCTGGAGAAACTCCGCGCTGGACAAACTCCGGGCTGGAGAAACTTCGTGCTGGAGAATATCTGTGCTGGAGAATATCTGTGCTGGAGAAACTCCGTGCTGGAGAAAATGCGTGCTGGAGAATATCTGTGCTGGAGAATATCTGTGCTGGAGAAACTCCGTGCTGGAGAAACTTCGTGCTGGAGAAACTCCGAGCTGGAGAAACTCCTTGCTGGAGAAACTCTGCGCTGGAGAAACTGCGTTGGAGAAACTCTGTGTTGGAGAAACACCGAGCTGGAGAAACTGTGTTGCAGAAACTTCGCATTAGAGAAACTCTGCGCTGGAGAAACTCCGTGTTGGAGAAACTGCGTGTTGCAGAAACTCTATGTTACAGAAACTCCGCGCTGGAGAAACTCCGCGGTGGAGAAACTCCGTGTTGGAGAAACTCTGCGCTGGAGACACTCCGCGCTGGAGATACCCCGCGCTGGAGAATCTTTGTGCAGGAGAAACTCTGTGCTGGAGAAACTCCGTGCTGGAGAAACTCTGTGCTGGAGAAACTCCGAGCTGGAGAAACTCCTTGCTGGAGAAACTCTGCGCTGGAGAAACTGCGTTGGAGAAACTCTGTGTTGGAGAAACACCGCGCTGGAGAAACTCCGCTCTGGAGAAACTCTGTGTTGCAGAAACTCCGCATTAGAGAAACTCTGCGCTGGAGAAACTCCGTGTTGGAGAAACTGCGTGTTGCAGAAACTCCATGTTACAGAAACTCCGCGCTGGAGAAAATCCGCGATGGAGAAACTCCACGCTGCAGAAACTCCGCGCTGGAGAAACTCCGTGTTGGAGAAACTGCGTGTTGGAGAAACTCCGTGTTGCAGACACTCCGCGCTGGAGAAACTCCGCGGTGGAGAAACTCCGTGTTGGAGAAACTCTGCGCTGGAGACACTCCGCGCTGGAGATACCCAGCGCTATAGAATGTTCGTGCACTAGAAACTCTGTGCTGAAGAAACTCCGCGCTGGAGAATCTCCGTGCTGGAGAAACTCCATGCTGGAGAAACTCCGCGTTGGAGAAACTCCGTACTGGAGAAATTCCGTGTTGGAGAAACTCCGTGTTGGAGAAATTCCGTGCTGGAGAAACTTCGTGCTGGAGAAACTCTGTGCTGTAGAAAGTCCGTTCTGGAGAAACACCGTGCTTTAGAAATTCCGTGCTGGAGACTCCGTGCTGGAGAAACTTCGTGCTGGACAAACTTCGTGCTGGAGAAACTCCGTGCTGGAGAATATCTGTGCTGGAGAAACTCCGTGCTGGAGAAACTCTGTGCTGGAGAAATTCCGTGCTGGAGAAACTGCTTATTGAAGAAACTCCGTGCTGGAGAGACTCCGTGCTGGAGAAACTCCGTGCTGGAGAATATCCGTGCTGGAGAAACTCCGCGCTCGAGAAACTCCGTGCTGGAGAAACTCCGTGCTGGAGAAACTCCGTGCTGGAGAAACTCCGTGCTGGAGAAACCCTTTGCTGGAGAAACTCCGCACTGGAGAAACTGCGTTGGAGAAACTGCGTTGGAGAAACTCCGCGCTGTAGAAACTCCGCGCTGGAGAAACTCTGTGTTGGAGAAACTCTGCGTTGGAGAAACTCCGCGCTGGAGAAACTCCGCGCTGGACAAACTCCGGGCTGGAGAAACTTCGCGCTGGAGAATCTCTGTGCTGGAGAATATCTGTGCTGGAGAAACTCCGTGCTGGAGAAAATGCGTGCTGGAGAATATCTGTGCTGGAGAATATCTGTGCTGGAGAATCTCCGTGCTGGAGAAACTCCATGCTGGAGAAACTCCGCGTTAGAGAAACTCCGTACTGGAGAAACTCCGTGTTGGAGAAACTCCGTGTTGGAGAAACTCCGTGCTGGAGAAACTTCGTGCTGGAGAAACTGTGTGCTGTAGAAACCCCGTGCTAGAGAAACACCGTGCTGGAGAAATTCCGTGCTGGAGAAACTTCGTGCTGGAGAAACTTCGTGCTAGAGAAACAACGTGCTGGAGAATATCTGTGCTGGAGTAACTCCGTGCTGGAGAAACTCTGTGCTGGAGAAACTCTTTGCTGGAGAAACTCCGTGCTGGAGAAACTCCGTGCTGGAGAAACTCCGTGGTGGAGAAGTTCTGTGCTGGTGAAACTCCGTGCTGGAGAAACTTCGCGCTGGAGAATATCTGTGCTGGAGAATATCTGTGCTGGAGAAACTCCGTGCTGGAGAAAATGCGTGCTGGAGAATATCTGTGCTGGAGAATATCTGTGCTGGAGAAACTCCGTGCTGGAGAAACTCCGTGCTGGAGAAACTCTGAGCTGGAGAAACTCCTTGCTGGAGAAACTCTGCGCTGGAGAAACTGCGTTGGAGAAACTCTGTGTTGGAGAAACACCGCGCTGGAGAAACTCCGCTCTGGAGAAACTCTGTGTTGCAGAAACTCCGCATTAGAGAAACTCTGCGCTGGAGAAACTCCGTGTTGGAGAAACTGCGTGTTGCAGAAACTCCATGTTACAGAAACTCAGCGCTGGAGAAAATCCGCGATGGAGAAACTCCCCGCTGCAGAAACTCCGCGCTGGAGAAACTCCGTGTTGGAGAAACTGCGTGTTGGAGAAACTCCGTGTTGCAGACACTCCGCGCTGGAGAAACTCCGCGGTGGAGAAACTCCGTGTTGGAGAAACTCTGCGCTGGAGACACTCCGCGCTGGAGAATCTCCGTGCTGGAGAAACTCCATGCTGGAGAAACTCCGCGTTGGAGAATCTCCGTACTGGAGAAGTTCCGTGTTGGAGAAACTCCGTGTTGGAGAAACTCCGTGCTGGAGAAACTTCGTGCTGGAGAAACTCTGTGCTGTAGAAACTCCGTTCTGGAGAAACACCGTGCTGGAGAAATTCCGTGCTGGACACTCCGTGCTGGAGAAACTTCGTGCTGGAGAAACTTCGTGCTGGAGAAACTCCGTGCTGGAGAATATCTGTACTGGAGAAACTCCGTGCTGGTGTAACTCCGTGCTGGAGAAGCTTCGCGCTGGAGAAACTCCGTGCTGGAGAAACTTCATGTTGTAGAAACTCCGTGTTGGACAAACTCCGTGTTGGAGAAACTCCGCGCTGGAGAAACTCCGTGTTGGAGAAACTCCGTAGTGGAGAAACTGCTTATTGAAGAAACTCCGTGCTGGAGAAACTCCGTGCTGGAGAAACTCCGTGCTGGAGAATATCCGTGCTGGAGAAACTCCGCGCTCGAGAAACTCCGTGCTGGAGAAACTCCGTGCTGCAGAAACTCCGTGCTGGAGAAACTCCGTGCTGGAGAAACTCTTTGCTGGAGAAACTCCGCACTGGAGAAACTGCGTTGGAGAAACTGCGTTGGAGAATCTCCGCGCTGGAGAAACTCCGCGCTGGAGAAACTCTGTGTTGGAGAAACTCTGCGTTGGAGAAACTCCGCGCTGGAGAAACTCCGCGCTGGACAAACTCCGGGCTGGAGAAACTTCGCGCTGGAGAATATCTGTGCTGGAGAATATCTGTGCTGGAGAAACTCCGTGCTGGAGAAAATGCGTGCTGGAGAATATCTGTGCTGGAGAATATCTGTGCTGGAGAAACTCCGTGCTGGAGAAACTCCGTGCTGGAGAAACTCCGAGCTGGAGAAACTCCTTGCTGGAGAAACTCTGCGCTGGAGAAAGTGCGTTGGAGAAACTCTGTGTTGGAGAAACACCGCGCTGGAGAAACTCCGCTCTGGAGAAACTCTGTGTTGCAGAAACTCCGCATTAGAGAAACTCTGCGCTGGAGAAACTCCGTGTTGTAGAAACTTTGTGTTGCAGAAACTCCATGTTACAGAAACTCCGCGCTGGAGAAAATCCACGATGGAGAAACTCCCCGCTGCCGAAACTCCGCGCTGGAGAAACTCCGTGTTGGAGAAACTGCGTGTTGGAGAAACTCCGTGTTGCAGACACTCCGCGCTGGAGAAACTCCGCGGTGGAGAAACTCCGTGTCGGAGAAACTCTGCGCTGGAGACACTCCGCGCTGGAGAATCTCCGTGCTGGAGAAACTACATGCTGGAGAAACTCCGCGTTGGAGAAACTCCGTACTGGAGAAATTCCGCGTTCGAGAAACTCCGTGTTGGAGAAACTCCGTGCTGGAGTAACTTCGTGCTGGAGAAACTCTGTGCTGTAGAAACTCCGTTCTGGAGAAACACCGTGCTGGAGAAATTCCGTGCTGGAGACTCCGTGCTGGAGAAACTTCGTGCTGGAGAAACTTCGTGCTGGAGAAACTCCGTGCTGGAGAATATCTGTGCTGGAGAAACTCCGTGCAGGAGAAACTCCGCGCTGGACAAACTCCGGGCTGGAGAAACTTCGTGCTGGAGAATATCTGTGCTGGAGAATATCTGTGCTGGAGAAACTCCGTGCTGGAGAAAATGCGTGCTGGAGAATATCTGTGCTGGAGAATATCTGTGCTGGAGAAACTTCGTGCTGGAGAAACTCCGAGCTGGAGAAACTCCTTGCTGGAGAAACTCTGCGCTGGAGAAACTGCGTTGGAGAAACTCTGTGTTGGAGAAACACCGAGCTGGAGAAACTGTGTTGCAGAAACTTCGCATTAGAGAAACTCTGCGCTGGAGAAACTCCGTGTTGGAGAAACTGCGTGTTGCAGAAACTCTATGTTACAGAAACTCCGCGCTGGAGAAACTCCGCGGTGGAGAAACTCCGTGTTGGAGAAACTCTGCGCTGGAGACACTCCGCGCTGGAGATACCCCGCGCTGGAGAATCTTTGTGCAGGAGAAACTCTGTGCTGGAGAAACTCCGTGCTGGAGAAACTCTGTGCTGGAGAAACTCCGAGCTGGAGAAACTCCTTGCTGGAGAAACTCTGCGCTGGAGAAACTGCGTTGGAGAAACTCTGTGTTGGAGAAACACCGCGCTGGAGAAACTCCGCTCTGGAGAAACTCTGTGTTGCAGAAACTCCGCATTAGAGAAACTCTGCGCTGGAGAAACTCCGTGTTGGAGAAACTGCGTGTTGCAGAAACTCCATGTTACAGAAACTCCGCGCTGGAGAAAATCCGCGATGGAGAAACTCCACGCTGCAGAAACTCCGCGCTGGAGAAACTCCGTGTTGGAGAAACTGCGTGTTGGAGAAACTCCGTGTTGCAGACACTCCGCGCTGGAGAAACTCCGCGGTGGAGAAACTCCGTGTTGGAGAAACTCTGCGCTGGAGACACTCCGCGCTGGAGATACCCAGCGCTATAGAATGTTCGTGCACTAGAAACTCTGTGCTGAAGAAACTCCGCGCTGGAGAATCTCCGTGCTGGAGAAACTCCATGCTGGAGAAACTCCGCGTTGGAGAAACTCCGTACTGGAGAAATTCCGTGTTGGAGAAACTCCGTGTTGGAGAAATTCCGTGCTGGAGAAACTTCGTGCTGGAGAAACTCTGTGCTGTAGAAAGTCCGTTCTGGAGAAACACCGTGCTGGAGACTCCATGCTGGAGAAACTCCGTGCTGGAGAATACCTGTGCTGGAGAAACTCCGTGCTGGAGAAACTCTGTGCTGGAGAAATTCCGTGCTGGAGAAACTCCGTGGTGGAGAAGCTCCGTGCTGGTGAATCTCCGTGCTGGAGAAACTTCGCGCTGGAGAAACTCTGTGCTGGAGAAACTCCATGTTGGAGAAACTCCGTGTTGGACAAACTCCGTGTTGGAGAAACTCCGCGCTGGAGAAACTTCGCTTTAGAGCAACTCTGCGCTGGAGAAACTCCGTGTTGGAGAAACTGCGTGTTGCAGAAACTCCATGTTACAGAAACTCCGCGCTGGAGAAACTCCGCGGTGGAGAAACTCCGTGTTGGAGAAACTCTGCGCTGGAGACACTCCGCGCTGGAGATACCCCGCGCTGGAGAATCTTCGTGCAGGGGAAACTCTGTGCTGGAGAAACTCCGTGCTGGAGAAACTCCGAGCTGGAGAAACTCTGTGTTGCAGAAACTCCGCATTAGAGAAACTCTGCGCTGGAGAAACTCCGTGTTGGAGAAACTGCGTGTTGCAGAAACTCCATGTTACAGAAACTCCGCGCTGGAGAAAATCCGCGATGGAGAAACTCCACGCTGCAGAAACTCCGCGCTGGAGAAAATCCGTGTTGGAGAAACTGCGTGTTGGAGAAACTCCGTGTTGCAGACACTCCGCGCTGGAGAAACTCCGCGGTGGAGAAACTCCGTGTTGGAGAAACTCTGCGCTGGAGACACTCCGCGCTGGAGATACCCCGCGCTATAGAATGTTCGTGCAGGAGAAACTCTGTGCTGGAGAAACTCCGCGCTGGAGAATCTCCGTGCTGGAGAAACTCCATGCTGGAGAAACTCCGCGTTGGAGAAACTCCGTACT
Source organism: Amblyomma americanum (assembly GCA_030143305.2). Lineage (NCBI taxonomy): Eukaryota > Metazoa > Arthropoda > Arachnida > Ixodida > Ixodidae > Amblyomma > Amblyomma americanum. The sequence continues at coordinate 9,948 of JARKHS020004639.1, forward strand.
GGAGAAATTCCGTGTTGGAGAAACTCCGTGTTGGAGAAACTCCGTGCTGGAGAAACTTCGTGCTGGAGAAACTCTGTGCTGTAGAAAGTCCGTTCTGGAGAAACACCGTGCTTTAGAAATTCCGTGCTGGAGACTCCGTGCTCGAGAAACTTCGTGCTGGACAAACTTCGTGCTGGAGAAACTCTGTGCTGGAGAATATCTGTGCTGGAGAAACTCCGTGCTGGAGAAACTCTGTGCTGGAGAAATTCCGTGCTGGAGAAACTCCGTGGTGGAGAAGCTCCGTGCTGGTGTAACTCCGTGCTGGAGAAACTTCGCGCTGGAGAAACTCCGTGCTAGAGAAACTCCATGTTGTAGAAACTCCTTGTTGGACAAACTCCGTATTGGAGAAACTCCGCGCTGGAGAAACTCCGTGTTGGAGAAACTCCGCGTTGGAGAAACTCCGTAGTGGAGAAACTGCTTATTGAAGAAACTCCGTGCTGGAGAGACTCCGTGCTGGAGAAACTCCGTGCTGGAGAATGTCCGTGCTGGAGAAACTCCGCGCTCGAGAAACTCCGTGCTGGAGAAACTCCGTGCTGGAGAAACTCCGTGCTGGAGAAACTCCGTGCTGGAGAAACTCTTTGCTGGAGAAACTCCGCACTGGAGAAACTGCGTTGGAGAAACTGCGTTGGAGAAACTCCGCGCTGTAGGAACTCCGCGCTGGAGAAACTCTGTGTTGGAGAAACTCTGCGTTGGAGAAACTCCGCGCTGGAGAAACTCCGCGCTGGACAAACTCCGGGCTGGAGAAACTTCGCGCTGGAGAATCTCTGTGCTGGAGAATATCTGTGCTGGAGAAACTCCGTGCTGGAGAAAATGCGTGCTGGAGAATATCTGTGCTGGAGAATATCCGTGCTGGAGAAACTCCGCGCTCGAGAAACTCCGTGCTGGAGAAACTCCGTGCTGGAGAAACTCCTTGCTGGAGAAACTCCGTGCTGGAGAAACTCTTTGCTGGAGAAACTCTGCACTGGAGAAACTGCGTTGGAGAAACTGCGTTGGAGAAACTCCGCGCTGTAGAAACTCCGCGCTGGAGAAACTCTGTGTTGGAGAAACTCTGCGTTGGCGAAACTCCGCGCTGGAGAAACTCCGCGCTGGACAAACTCCGGGCTGGAGAAACTTCGCGCTGGAGAATCTCTGTGCTGGAGAATATCTGTGCTGGAGAAACTCCGTGCTGGAGAAAATGCGTGCTGGAGAATATCTGTGCTGGAGAATATCTGTGCTGGAGAAACTCCGTGCTGGAGAAACTCCGTGCTGGAGAAAATCCGAGCTGGAGAAACTCCTTGCTGGAGAAACTCTGCGCTGGAGAAACTCTGCGCTGGAGAAACTGCGTTGGAGAAACTCTGTGTTGGAGAAACACCGAGCTGGAGAAACTCCGTGTTGCAGAAACTTCGCATTAGAGAAACTCTGCGCTGGAGAAACTCCGTGTTGGAGAAACTGCGTGTTGCAGAAACTCCATGTTACAGAAACTCCGCGCTGGAGAAACTCCGCGGTGGAGAAACTCCGTGTTGGAGAAACTCTGCGCTGGAGATACTCCGCGCTGGAGATACCCCGCGCTGGAGAATCTTCGTGCAGGAGAAACTCTGTGCTGGAGAAACTCCACGCTGGAGAATCTCCGTGCTGGAGAAACTCCATGCTGGAGAAACTCCGCGTTGGAGAAACTCCGTACTGGAGAAATTCCGCGTTCGAGAAACTCCGTGTTGGAGAAACTCCGTGCTGGAGAAACTTCGTGCTGGAGAAACTCTGTGCTGTAGAAACTCCGTTCTGGAGAAACACCGTGCTGGAGACATTCCGTGCTGGAGACTCCGTGCTGGAGAAACTTCGTGCTGGAGAAACTTCGTGCTGGAGAAACTCCGTGCTGGAGAATATCTGTGCTGGAGAAACTCCGTGCTGGAGAAACTCTGTGCTGTAGAAATTCCGTGCTGGAGAAACTCCGTGGTGGAGAAGATCTGTGCTGGTGTAACTCCGTGCTGGAGAAGCTTCGCGCTGGAGAAACTCCGTGCTGGAGAAACTCCAAGTTGTAGAAACTCCGTGTTGGACAAACTTCGTGTTGGAGAAACTCCGCGCTGGAGAAACTCCGTGTTGGAGAAACTCCGCGTTGGAGAAACTCCGTAGTGGAGAAACTGCTTATTGAAGAAACTCCGTGCTGGAGAAACTCCGTGCTGGAGATACACCGTGCTGGAGAATATCCGTGCTGGAGAAACTCCGCGCTCGAGAAACTCCGTGCTGGAGAAACTCCGTGCTGGAGAAAATCTGAGCTGGAGAAACTCCTTGCTGGAGAAACTCTGCGCTGGAGAAAATCTGCGCTGGAGAAACTGCGTTGGAGAAACTCTGTGTTGGAGAAACACCGAGCTAGAGAAACTCTGTGTTGCAGAAACTTCGCATTAGAGAAACTCTGCGCTGGAGAAACTCCGTGTTGGAGAAACTGCGTGTTGCAGAAACTCCATGTTACAGAAACTTCGCGCTGGAGAAACTCCGCGGTGGAGAAACTCCGTGTTGGAGAAACTCTGCGCTGGAGACACTCCGCGCTGGAGATACCCCGCGCTGGAGAATCTTCGTGCAGGAGAAACTCTGTGCTGGAGAAACTCCACGCTGGAGAATCTCCGTGCTGGAGAAACTCCATGCTGGAGAAACTCCGCGTTGGAGAAACTCCGTACTGGAGAAATTCCGTGTTGGAGAAACACCGCGTTGGAGAAACTCCGTGCTGGAGAAACTTCGTGCTGTAGAAACTCTGTGCTGTAGAAACTTAGTTCTGGAGAAACACCGTGCTGGAGACTCCATGCTGGAGAAACTTCGTGCTGGAGAAACTTCGTGCTGGAGAAACTCCGTGCTGGAGAATACCTGTGCTGGAGAAACTCCGTGCTGGAGAAACTCTGTGCTGGAGAAATTCCGTGCTGGAGAAACTCCGCGTTGGAGAAACTCCGTACTGGAGAAATTCCGCGTTCGAGAAACTCCGTGTTGGAGAAACTCCGTGCTGGAGAAATTTCGTGCTGGAGAAACTCTGTGCTGTAGAAACTCCGTTCTGGAGAAACACCGTGCTGGAGAAATTCCGTGCTGGAGACTCCGTGCTGGAGAAACTTCGTGCTGGAGAAACTTCGTGCTGGAGAAACTCCGTGCTGGAGAATATCTGTGCTGGAGAAACTCCGTGCTGGAGAAACTCTGTGCTGTAGAAATTCCGTGCTGGAGAAACTCCGTGGTGGAGAAGATCTGTGCTGGTGTAACTCCGTGCTGGAGAAGCTTCGCGCTGGAGAAACTCCGTGCTGGAGAAACTCCAAGTTGTAGAAACTCCGTGTTGGACAAACTTCGTGTTGGAGAAACTCCGCGCTGGAGAAACTCCGTGTTGGAGAAACTCCGCGTTGGAGAAACTCCGTAGTGGAGAAACTGCTTATTGAAGAAACTCCGTGCTGGAGAAACTCCGTGCTGGAGATACACCGTGCTGGAGAATATCCGTGCTGGAGAAACTCCGCGCTCGAGAAACTCCGTGCTGGAGAAACTCCGTGCTGGAGAAAATCTGAGCTGGAGAAACTCCTTGCTGGAGAAACTCTGCGCTGGAGAAAATCTGCGCTGGAGAAACTGCGTTGGAGAAACTCTGTGTTGGAGAAACACCGAGCTAGAGAAACTCTGTGTTGCAGAAACTTCGCATTAGAGAAACTCTGCGCTGGAGAAACTCCGTGTTGGAGAAACTGCGTGTTGCAGAAACTCCATGTTACAGAAACTTCGCGCTGGAGAAACTCCGCGGTGGAGAAACTCCGTGTTGGAGAAACTCTGCGCTGGAGACACTCCGCGCTGGAGATACCCCGCGCTGGAGAATCTTCGTGCAGGAGAAACTCTGTGCTGGAGAAACTCCACGCTGGAGAATCTCCGTGCTGGAGAAACTCCATGCTGGAGAAACTCCGCGTTGGAGAAACTCAGTACTGGAGAAATTCCGTGTTGGAGAAACACCGCGTTGGAGAAACTCCGTGCTGGAGAAACTTCGTGCTGTAGAAACTCTGTGCTGTAGAAACTTAGTTCTGGAGAAACACCGTGCTGGAGACTCCATGCTGGAGAAACTTCGTGCTGGAGAAACTTCGTGCTGGAGAAACTCCGTGCTGGAGAATACCTGTGCTGGAGAAACTCCGTGCTGGAGAAACTCTGTGCTGGAGAAATTCCGTGCTGGAGAAACTCCGTGGTGGAGAAGCTTCGTGCTGGTGAATCTCCGTGCTGGAGAAACTTCGCGCTGGAGAAACTCTGTGCTGGAGAAACTCCATGTTGGAGAAACTCCGTGTTGGACAAACTCCGTGTTGGAGAAACTCCGCATTGGAGAAACTTCGCTTTAGAGCAACTCTGCGCTGGAGAAACTCCGTGTTGGAGAAACTGCGTGTTGCAGAAACTCCATGTTACAGAAACTCCGCGCTGGAGAAACTCCGCGGTGGAGAAACTCCGTGTTGGAGAAACTCTGCGCTGGAGACACTCCGCGCTGGAGATACCCCGCGCTGGAGAATCTTCGTGCAGGGGAAACTCTGTGCTGGAGAAACTCCGTGCTGGAGAAACTCCGAGCTGGAGAAACTCTGTGTTGCAGAAACTCCGCATTAGAGAAACTCTGCGCTGGAGAAACTCCGTGTTGGAGAAACTGCGTGTTGCAGAAACTCCATGTTACAGAAACTCCGCGCTGGAGAAAATCCGCGATGGAGAAACTCCACGCTGCAGAAACTCCGCGCTGGAGAAAATCCGTGTTGGAGAAACTGCGTGTTGGAGAAACTCCGTGTTGCAGACACTCCGCGCTGGAGAAACTCCGCGGTGGAGAAACTCCGTGTTGGAGAAACTCTGCGCTGGAGACACTCCGCGCTGGAGATACCCCGCGCTATAGAATGTTCGTGCAGGAGAAACTCTGTGCTGGAGAAACTCCGCGCTGGAGAATCTCCGTGCTGGAGAAACTCCATGCTGGAGAAACTCCGCGTTGGAGAAACTCCGTACTGGAGAAATTCCGTGTTGGAGAAACTCCGTGTTGGAGAAACTCCGTGCTGGAGAAACTTCGTGCTGGAGAAACTCTGTGCTGTAGAAAGTCCGTTCTGGAGAAACACCGTGCTTTAGAAATTCCGTGCTGGAGACTCCGTGCTGGAGAAACTTCGTGCTGGACAAACTTCGTGCTGGAGAAACTCCGTGCTGGAGAATATCTGTGCTGGAGAAACTCCGTGCTGGAGAAACTCTGTGCTGGAGAAATTCCGTGCTGGAGAAACTCCGTGGTGGAGAAGCTCCGTGCTGGTGTAACTCCGTGCTGGAGAAACTTCGCGCTGGAGAAACTCCGTGCTGGAGAAACTCCATGTTGTAGAAACTCCTTGTTGGACAAACTCCGTATTGGAGAAACTCCGCGCTGGAGAAACTCCGTGTTGGAGAAACTCCGCGTTGGAGAAACTCCGTAGTGGAGAAACTGCTTATTGAAGAAACTCCGTGCTGGAGAGACTCCGTGCTGGAGAAACTCCGTGCTGGAGAAACTCCGTGCTGGAGAAACTCCGTGCTGGAGAAACTCTTTGCTGGAGAAACTCCGCACTGGAGATACTGCGTTGGAGAAACTGCGTTGGAGAAACTCCGCGCTGTAGAAACTCCGCGCTGGAGAAACTCTGTGTTGGAGAAACTCTGCGTTGGAGAAACTCCACGCTGGAGAAACTCCGCGCTGGACAAACTCCGGGCTGGAGAAACTTCGCGCTGGAGAAACTCCGTGCTGGAGAAACTCCGTGCTGGAGAAACTCTTTGCTGGAGAAACTCCGCACTGGAGAAACTGCGTTGGAGAAACTGCGTTGGAGAAACTCCGCGCTGTAGAAACTCCGCGCTGGAGAAACTCTGTGTTGGAGAAACTCTGCGTTGGAGAAACTCCGCGCTGGAGAAACTCCGCGCTGGACAAACTCCGGGCTGGAGAAACTTCGCGCTGGAGAATCTCTGTGCTGGAGAATATCTGTGCTGGAGAAACTCCGTGCTGGAGAAAATGCGTGCTGGAGAATATCTGTGCTGGAGAATATCCGTGCTGGAGAAACTCCGCGCTCGAGAAACTCCGTGCTGGAGAAACTCCGTGCTGGAGAAACTCCTTGCTGGAGAAACTCCGTGCTGGAGAAACTCTTTGCTGGAGAAACTGCGTTGGAGAAACTCTGTGTTGGAGAAACGCCGAGCTGGAGAAACTCCGTGTTGCAGAAACTTCGCATTAGAGAAACTCTGCGCTGGAGAAACTCCGTGTTGGAGAAACTGCGTGTTGCAGAAACTCCATGTTACAGAAACTCCGCGCTGGAGAAACTCCGCGGTGGAGAAACTCCGTGTTGGAGAAACTCTGCGCTGGAGACACTCCGCGCTGGAGATACCCCGCGCAGGAGAATCTTCGTGCAGGAGAAACTCTGTGCTGGAGAAACTCCACGCTGGAGAATCTCCGTGCTGGAGAAACTCCATGCTGGAGAAACTCCGCGTTGGAGAAACTCCGTACTGGAGAAATTCCGCGTTCGAGAAACTCCGTGTTGGAGAAACTCCGTGCTGGAGAAACTTCGTGCTGGAGAAACTGTGCTGTAGAAACTCCGTTCTGGAGAAACACCGTGCTGGAGAAATTCCGTGCTGGAGACTCCGTGCTGGAGAAACTTCGTGCTGGAGAAACTTCGTGCTGGAGAAACTCCGTGCTGGAGAATATCTGTGCTGGAGAAACTCCGTGCTGGAGAAACTCTGTGCTGTAGAAATTCCGTGCTGGAGAAACTCCGTGGTGGAGAAGATCTGTGCTGGTGTAACTCCGTGCTGGAGAAGCTTCGCGCTGGAGAAACTCCGTGCTGGAGAAACTCCATGTTGTAGAAACTCCGTGTTGGACAAACTTCGTGTTGGAGAAACTCCGCGCTGGAGAAACTCCGTGTTGGAGAAACTCCGCGTTGGAGAAACTCCGTAGTGGAGAAACTGCTTATTGAAGAAACTCCGTGCTGGAGAAACTCCGTGCTGGAGATACACCGTGCTGGAGAATATCCGTGCTGGAGAAACTCCGCGCTCGAGAAACTCCGTGCTGGAGAAACTCCGTGCTGGAGAAACTCTTTGCTGGAGAAACTCCGCACTGGAGAAACTGCGTTGGAGAAACTGCGTTGGAGAAACTCCGCGCTGGAGAAACTCCGCGCTGGAGAAACTCTGTGTTGGAGAAACTCTGCGTTGGAGAAACTCCGCGCTGGAGAAACTCCGCGCTGGACAAACTCCGGGATGGAGAAACTTCGCGCTGGAGAATATCTGTGCTGGAGAATATCTGTGCTGGAGAAACTCCGTGCTGGAGAAAATGCGTGCTGGAGAATATCTGTGCTGGAGAATATCTGTGCTGGAGAAACTCCGTGCTGGAGAAACTTCGTGCTGGAGAAACTCCGAGCTGGAGAAACTCCTTGCTGGAGAAACTCTGCGCTGGAGAAACTGCGTTGGAGAAACTCTGTGTTGCAGAAACTTCGCATTAGAGAAACTCTGCGCTGGAGAAACTCCGCTGTGGAGAAACTCCGTGATGGAGAAACTCTGCGCTGGAGACACTCCGCGCTGGAGATACCCCGCGCTGGAGAATCTTTGTGCAGGAGAAACTCTGTGCTGGAGAAACTCCGTGCTGGAGAAACTCCGTGCTGGAGAAACTCCGAGCTGGAGAAACTCCTTGCTGGAGAAACTCTGCGCTGGAGAAACTGCGTTGGAGAAACTCTGTGTTGGAGAAACACCGCGCTGGAGAAACTCCGCTCTGGAGAAATTCTGTGTTGCAGAAACTCCGCATTAGAGAAACTCTGCGCTGGAGAAACTCCGTGTTGGAGAAACTGCGTGTTGCAGAAACTCCATGTTACAGAAACTCCGCGCTGGAGAAAATCCACGATGGAGAAACTCCACGCTGCAGAAACTCCGCGCTGGAGAAACTCCGTGTTGGAGAAACTGCGTGTTGGAGAAACTCCGTGTTGCAGACACTCCGCGCTTGAGAAACTCCGCGGTGGAGAAACTCCGTGTTGGAGAAACTCTGCGCTGGAGACACTCCGCGCTGGAGATACCCCTCGCTATAGAATGTTCGTGCACTAGAAACTCTGTGCTGGAGAAACTCCGCGCTGGAGAATCTCCGTGCTGGAGAAACTCCATGCTGGAGAAACTCCGCGTTGGAGAAACTCCGTACTGGAGAAATTCCGTGTTGGAGAAACTCCGTGTTGGAGAAACTCCGTGCTGGAGAAACTTCGTGCTGGAGAAACTCTGTGCTGTAGAAAGTCCGTTCAGGAGAAACACCGTGCTTTAGAAATTCCGTGCTGGAGACTCCGTGCTGGACAAACTTCGTGCTGGACAAACTTCGTGCTGGAGAAACTCCGTGCTGGAGAATATCTGTGCTGGAGAAACTCCGTGCTGGAGAAACTCTGTGCTGGAGAAATTCCGTGCTGGAGAAACTGCTTATTGAAGAAACTCCGTGCTGGAGAGACTCCGTGCTGGAGAAACTCCGTGCTGGAGAATATCCGTGCTGGAGAAACTCCGCGCTCGAGAAACTCCGTGCTGGAGAAACTCCGTGCTGGAGAAACTCCGTGCTGGAGAAACTCCGTGCTGGAGAAACCCTTTGCTGGAGAAACTCCGCACTGGAGAAACTGCGTTGGAGAAACTGCGTTGGAGAAACTCCGCGCTGTAGAAACTCCGCGCTGGAGAAACTCTGTGTTGGAGAAACTCTGCGTTGGAGAAACTCCGCGCTGGAGAAACTCCGCGCTGGACAAACTCCGGGCTGGAGAAACTTCGCGCTGGAGAATCTCTGTGCTGGAGAATATCTGTGCTGGTGAAACTCCGTGCTGGAGAAAATGCGTGCTGGAGAATATCTGTGCTGGAGAATATCTGTGCTGGAGAAACTCCGTGCTGGAGAAACTCCGTGCTGGAGAAAATCTGAGCTGGAGAAACTCCTTGCTGGAGAAACTCTGCGCTGGAGAAACTCTGCGCTGGAGAAACTGCGTTGGAGAAACTCTGTGTTGGAGAAACACCGAGCTGGAGAAACTCTGTGTTGCAGAAACTTCGCATTAGAGAAACTCTGCGCTGGAGAAACTCCGTGTTGGAGAAACTGCGTGTTGCAGAAACTCCATGTTACAGAAACTTCGCGCTGGAGAAACTCCGCGGTGGAGAAACTCCGTGTTGGAGAAACTCTGCGCTGGAGACACTCCGCGCTGGAGATACCCCGCGCTGGAGAATCTTCGTGCAGGAGAAACTCTGTGCTGGAGAAACTCCACGCTGGAGAATCTCCGTGCTGGAGAAACTCCATGCTGGAGAAACTCCGCGTTGGAGAAACTCCGTACTGGAGAAATTCCGTGTTGGAGAAACACCGCGTTGGAGAAACTCCGTGCTGGAGAAACTTCGTGCTGTAGAAACTCTGTGCTGTAGAAACTTAGTTCTGGAGAAACTCCGCGCTGGAGAAACTCTGTGCTGGAGAAATTCCGTGCTGGAGAAACTCCGTGGTGGAGAAGCTCCGTGCTGGTGTAACTCCGTGCTGGAGAAACTTCGCGCTGGAGAAACTCCGTGCTGGAGAAACTCCATGTTGTAGAAACTCCTTGTTGGACAAACTCCGTATTGGAGAAACTCCGCGCTGGAGAAACTCCGTGTTGGAGAAACTCCGCGTTAGAAAACTCCGTAGTGGAGAAACTGCTTATTGAAGAAACTCCGTGCTGGAGAGACTCCGTGCTGGAGAAACTCCGTGCTGGAGAATATCCGTGCTGGAGAAACTCCGCGCTCGAGAAACTCCGTGCTGGAGAAACTCCGTGCTGGAGAAACTCCGTGCTGGAGAAACTCCGTGCTGGAGAAACTCTTTGCTGGAGAAACTCCGCACTGGAGAAACTGCGTTGGAGAAACTGCGTTGGAGAAACTCCGCGCTGTAGAAACTCCGCGCTGGAGAAACTCTGTGTTGGAGAAACTCTGCGTTGGAGAAACTCCGCGCTGGAGAAACTCCGCGCTGGACAAACTCCGGGCTGGAGAAACTTCGCGCTGGAGAATCTCTGTGCTGGAGAATATCTGTGCTGGAGAAACTCCGTGCTGGAGAAAATGCGTGCTGGAGAATATCTGTGCTGGAGAATATCCGTGCTGGAGAAACTCCGCGCTCGAGAAACTCCGTGCTGGAGAAACTCCGTGCTGGAGAAACTCCTTGCTGGAGAAACTCCGTGCTGGAGAAACTCTTTGCTGGAGAAACTCTGCACTGGAGAAACTGCGTTGGAGAAACTGCGTTGGAGAAACTCCGCGCTGTAGAAACTCCGCGCTGGAGAAACTCTGTGTTGGAGAAACTCTGCGTTGGCGAAACTCCGCGCTGGAGAAACTCCGCGCTGGACAAACTCCGGGCTGGAGAAACTTCGCGCTGGAGAATCTCTGTGCTGGAGAATATCTGTGCTGGAGAAACTCCGTGCTGGAGAAATTCCGAGCTGGAGAAACTCCTTGCTGGAGAAACTCTGCGCTGGAGAAACTCTGCGCTGGAGAAACTGCGTTGGAGAAACTCTGTGTTGGAGAAACACCGAGCTGGAGAAACTCCGTGTTGCAGAAACTTCGCATTAGAGAAACTCTGCGCTGGAGAAACTCCGTGTTGGAGAAACTGCGTGTTGCAGAAACTCCATGTTACAGAAACTCCGCGCTGGAGAAACTCCGCGGTGGAGAAACTCCGTGTTGGAGAAACTCTGCGCTGGAGACACTCCGCGCTGGAGATACCCCGCGCTGGAGAATCTTCGTGCAGGAGAAACTCTGTGCTGGAGAAACTCCACGCTGGAGAATCTCCGTGCTGGAGAAACTCCATGCTGGAGAAACTCCGCGTTGGAGAAACTCCGTACTGGAGAAATTCCGCGTTCGAGAAACTCCGTGTTGGAGAAACTCCGTGCTGGAGAAACTTCGTGTTGCAGAAACTCCATGTTACAGAAACTCCGCGCTGGAGAAACTCCGCGGTGGAGAAACTCTGCGTTGGAGAAACTCCGCGCTGGAGAAACTCCGCGCTGGACAAACTCCGGGCTGGAGAAACTTCGCGCTGGAGAATCTCTGTGCTGGAGAATATCTGTGCTGGAGAAACTCCGTGCTGGAGAAAATGCGTGCTGGAGAATATCTGTGCTGGAGAATATCTGTGCTGGAGAAACTCCGTGCTGGAGAAACTCCGTGCTGGAGAAAATCTGAGCTGGAGAAACTCCTTGCTGGAGAAACTCTGCGCTGGAGAAACTCTGCGCTGGAGAAACTGCGTTGGAGAAACTCTGTGTTGGAGAAACACCGAGCTGGAGAAACTCTGTGTTGCAGAAACTTCGCATTAGAGAAACTCTGCGCTGGAGAAACTCCGTGTTGGAGAAACTGCGTGTTGCAGAAACTCCATGTTACAGAAACTTCGCGCTGGAGAAACTCCGCGGTGGAGAAACTCCGTGTTGGAGAAACTCTGCGCTGGAGACACTCCGCGCTGGAGATACCCCGCGCTGGAGAATCTTCGTGCAGGAGAAACTCTGTGCTGGAGAAACTCCACGCTGGAGAATCTCCGTGCTGGAGAAACTCCATGCTGGAGAAACTCCGCGTTGGAGAAACTCCGTACTGGAGAAATTCCGTGTTGGAGAAACACCGCGTTGGAGAAACTCCGTGCTGGAGAAACTTCGTGCTGTAGAAACTCTGTGCTGTAGAAACTTAGTTCTGGAGAAACTCCGTGCTGGAGAAACTCTGTGCTGGAGAAATTCCGTGCTGGAGAAACTCCGTGGTGGAGAAGCTCCGTGCTGGTGTAACTCCGTGCTGGAGAAACTTCGCGCTGGAGAAACTCCGTGCTGGAGAAACTCCATGTTGTAGAAACTCCTTGTTGGACAAGCTCCGTATTGGAGAAACTCCGCGCTGGAGAAACTCCGTGTTGGAGAAACTCCGCGTTGGAGAAACTCCGTAGTGGAGAAACTGCTTATTGAAGAAACTCCGTGCTGGAGAGACTCCGTGCTGGAGAAACTCCGTGCTGGAGAATATCCGTGCTGGAGAAACTCCGCGCTCGAGAAACTCCGTGCTGGAGAAACTCCGTGCTGGAGAAACTCCGTGCTGGAGAAACTCCGTGCTGGAGAAACTCTTTGCTGGAGAAACTGCGTTGGAGAAACTGCGTTGGAGAAACTCCGCGCTGTAGAAACTCCGCGCTGGAGAAACTCTGTGTTGGAGAAACTCTGCGTTGGAGAAACTCCGCGCAGGAGAAACTCCGCGCTGGACAAACTCCGGGCTGGAGAAACTTCGCGCTGGAGAATCTCTGTGCTGGAGAATATCTGTGCTGGAGAAACTCCGTGCTGGAGAAAATGCGTGCTGGAGAATATCTGTGCTGGAGAATATCCGTGCTGGAGAAACTCCGCGCTCGAGAAACTCCGTGCTGGAGAAACTCCGTGCTGGAGAAACTCCTTGCTGGAGAAACTCCGTGCTGGAGAAACTCTTTGCTGGAGAAACTCTGCACTGGAGAAACTGCGTTGGAGAAACTGCGTTGGAGAAACTCCGCGCTGTAGAAACTCCGCGCTGGAGAAACTCTGTGTTGGAGAAACTCTGCGTTGGCGAAACTCCGCGCTGGAGAAACTCCGCGCTGGACAAACTCCGGGCTGGAGAAACTTCGCGCTGGAGAATCTCTGTGCTGGAGAATATCTGTGCTGGAGAAACTCCGTGCTGGAGAAAATGCGTGCTGGAGAATATCTGTGCTGGAGAATATCTGTGCTGTAGAAACTCCGTGCTGGAGAAACTCCGTGCTGGAGAAAATCCGAGCTGGAGAAACTCCTTGCTGGAGAAACTCTGCGCTGGAGAAACTCTGCGCTGGAGAAACTGCGTTGGAGAAACTCTGTGTTGGAGAAACACCGAGCTGGAGAAACTCCGTGTTGCAGAAACTTCGCATTAGAGAAACTCTGCGCTGGAGAAACTCCGTGTTGGAGAAACTGCGTGTTGCAGAAACTCCATGTTACAGAAACTCCGCGCTGGAGAAACTCCGCGGTGGAGAAACTCCGTGTTGGAGAAACTCCATGCTGGAGAAACTCCGCGTTGGAGAAACTCCGTACTGGAGAAATTCCGCGTTCGAGAAACTCCGTGTTGGAGAAACTCCGTGCTGGAGAAACTTCGTGTTGCAGAAACTCCATGTTACAGAAACTCCGCGCTGGAGAAACTCCGCGGTGGAGAAACTCCGTGTTGGAGAAACTCCATGCTGGAGAAACTCCGCGTTGGAGAAACTCCGTACTGGAGAAATTCCGCGTTCGAGAAACTCCGTGTTGGAGAAACTCCGTGCTGGAGAAACTTCGTGTTGCAGAAACTCCATGTTACAGAAACTCCGCGCTGGAGATACCCCGCGCTGGAGAATCTTCGTGCAGGAGAAACTCTGTGCTGGAGAAACTCCACGCTGGAGAATCTCCGTGCTGGAGAAACTCCATGCTGGAGAAACTGCGCGTTGGAGAAACTCCGTACTGGAGAAATTCCGCGTTCGAGAAACTCCGTGTTGGAGAAACTCCGTGCTGGAGAAACTTCGTGTTGCAGAAACTCCATGTTACAGAAACTCCGCGCTGGAGAAACTCCGCGGTGGAGAAACTCTGCGTTGGAGAAACTCCGCGCTGGAGAAACTCCGCGCTGGACAAACTCCGGGCTGGAGAAACTTCGCGCTGGAGAATCTCTGTGCTGGAGAATATCTGTGCTGGAGAAACTCCGTGCTGGAGAAAATGCGTGCTGGAGAATATCTGTGCTGGAGAATATCTGTGCTGGAGAAACTCCGTGCTGGAGAAACTCCGTGCTGGAGAAAATCTGAGCTGGAGAAACTCCTTGCTGGAGAAACACTGCGCTGGAGAAACTCTGCGCTGGAGAAACTGCGTTGGAGAAACTCTGTGTTGGAGAAACACCGAGCTGGAGAAACTCTGTGTTGCAGAAACTTCGCATTAGAGAAACTCCGCGGTGGAGAAACTCCGTGTTGGAGAAACTCTGCGCTGGAGACACTCCGCGCTGGAGATACCCCGCGCTGGAGAATCTTCGTGCAGGAGAAACTCTGTGCTGGAGAAACTCCACGCTGGAGAATCTCCGTGCTGGAGAAACTCCATGCTGGAGAAACTCCGCGTTGGAGAAACTCCGTACTGGAGAAATTCCGTGTTGGAGAAACACCGCGTTGGAGAAACTCCGTGCTGGAGAAACTTCGTGCTGTAGAAACTCTGTGCTGTAGAAACTTAGTTCTGGAGAAACTCCGTGCTGGAGAAACTCTGTGCTGGAGAAATTCCGTGCTGGAGAAACTCCGTGGTGGAGAAGCTCCGTGCTGGTGTAACTCCGTGCTGGAGAAACTTCGCGCTGGAGAAACTCCGTGCTGGAGAAACTCCATGTTGTAGAAACTCCTTGTTGGACAAGCTCCGTATTGGAGAAACTCCGCGCTGGAGAAACTCCGTGTTGGAGAAACTCCGCGTTGGAGAAACTCCGTAGTGGAGAAACTGCTTATTGAAGAAACTCCGTGCTGGAGAGACTCCGTGCTGGAGAAACTCCGTGCTGGAGAATATCCGTGCTGGAGAAACTCCGCGCTCGAGAAACTCCGTGCTGGAGAAACTCCGTGCTGGAGAAACTCCGTGCTGGAGAAACTCTTTGCTGGAGAAACTGCGTTGGAGAAACTGCGTTGGAGAAACTCCGCGCTGTAGAAACTCCGCGCTGGAGAAACTCTGTGTTGGAGAAACTCTGCGTTGGAGAAACTCCGCGCAGGAGAAACTCCGCGCTGGACAAACTCCGGGCTGGAGAAACTTCGCGCTGGAGAATCTCTGTGCTGGAGAATATCTGTGCTGGAGAAACTCCGTGCTGGAGAAAATGCGTGCTGGAGAATATCTGTGCTGGAGAATATCCGTGCTGGAGAAACTCCGCGCTCGAGAAACTCCGTGCTGGAGAAACTCCGTGCTGGAGAAACTCCTTGCTGGAGAAACTCCGTGCTGGAGAAACTCTTTGCTGGAGAAACTCTGCACTGGAGAAACTGCGTTGGAGAAACTCGCGTTGGAGAAACTCCGCGCTGTAGAAACTCCGCGCTGGAGAAACTCTGTGTTGGAGAAACTCTGCGTTGGCGAAACTCCGCGCTGGAGAAACTCCGCGCTGGACAAACTCCGGGCTGGAGAAACTTCGCGCTGGAGAATCTCCGTGCTGGAGAATATCTGTGCTGGAGAAACTCCGTGCTGGAGAAACTGCGTGCTGGAGAATATCTGTGCTGGAGAATATCTGTGCTGGAGAAACTCCGTGCTGGAGAAACTCCGTGCTGGAGAAAATCCGAGCTGGAGAAACTCCTTGCTGGAGAAACTCTGCGCTGGAGAAACTCTGCGCTGGAGAAACTGCGTTGGAGAAACTCTGTGTTGGAGAAACACCGAGCTGGAGAAACTCCGTGTTGCAGAAACTTCGCATTAGAGAAACTCTGCGCTGGAGAAACTCCGTGTTGGAGAAACTGCGTGTTGCAGAAACTCCATGTTACAGAAACTCCGCGCTGGAGAAACTCCGCGGTGGAGAAACTCCGTGTTGGAGAAACTCCATGCTGGAGAAACTCCGCGTTGGAGAAACTCCGTACTGGAGAAATTCCGTGTTGGAGAAACTCCGTGTTGGAGAAACTCCGTGCTGGAGAAACTTCGTGTTGCAGAAACTCCATGTTAGAGAAACTCCGCGCTGGAGAAACTCCGCGCTGGAGAAACTCCGTGTTGGAGAAACTCCATGCTGGAGAAACTCCGCGTTGGAGAAACTCCGTACTGGAGAAATTCCGCGTTCGAGAAACTCCGTGTTGGAGAAACTCCGTGCTGGAGAAACTTCGTGTTGCAGAAACTCCATGTTACAGAAACTCCGCGCTGGAGATACTCCGCGCTGGAGAATCTCTCGTGCTGGAGAAACTCTGTGCTGGAGAAACTCCGCGCTGGAGAATCTCCGTGCTGGAGAAACTCCGTGCTGGAGAAACTGCGCGTTGGAGAAACTCCGTACTGGAGAAACTCCGCGTTCGAGAAACTCCGTGCTGGAGAAACTCCGTGCTGGAGAAACTTCGTGTTGCAGAAACTCCGCATGTACAGAAACTCCGCGCTGGAGAAACTCCGTGTTGGAGAAACTCTGCGTTGGAGAAACTCCGCGCTGGAGAAACTCCGCGCTGGACAAACTCCGGGCTGGAGAAACTTCGCGCTGGAGAATCTCTGTGCTGGAGAATATCTGTGCTGGAGAAACTCCGTGCTGGAGAAAATGCGTGCTGGAGAATATCTGTGCTGGAGAATATCTGTGCTGGAGAAACTCCGTGCTGGAGAAACTCCGTGCTGGAGAAAATCTGAGCTGGAGAAACTCCTTGCTGGAGAAACACTGCGCTGGAGAAACTCTGCGCTGGAGAAACTGCGTTGGAGAAACTCTGTGTTGGAGAAACACCGAGCTGGAGAAACTCTGTGTTGCAGAAACTTCGCATTAGAGAAACTCTGCGCTGGAGAAACTCCGTGTTGGAGAAACTGCGTGTTGCAGAAACTCCATGTTACAGAAACTTCGCGCTGGAGAAACTCCGCGGTGGAGAAACTCCGTGTTGGAGAAACTCTGCGCTGGAGACACTCCGCGCTGGAGATACCCCGCGCTGGAGAATCTTCGTGCAGGAGAAACTCTGTGCTGGAGAAACTCCACGCTGGAGAATCTCCGTGCTGGAGAAACTCCATGCTGGAGAAACTCCGCGTTGGAGAAACTCCGTACTGGAGAAATTCCGTGTTGGAGAAACACCGCGTTGGAGAAACTCCGTGCTGGAGAAACTTCGTGCTGTAGAAACTCTGTGCTGTAGAAACTTAGTTCTGGAGAAACACCGTGCTGGAGACTCCATGCTGGAGAAACTTCGTGCTGGAGAAACTTCGTGCTGGAGAAACTCCGTGCTGGAGAATACCTGTGCTGGAGAAACTCCGTGCTGGAGAAACTCTGTGCTGGAGAAATTCCGTGCTGGAGAAACTCCGTGGTGGAGAAGCTCCGTGCTGGTGAATCTCCGTGCTGGAGAAACTTCGCGCTGGAGAAACTCTGTGCTGGAGAAACTCCATGTTGGAGAAACTCCGTGTTGGACAAACTCCGTGTTGGAGAAACTCCGCGCTGGAGAAACTGCGCATTAGAGCAACTCTGCGCTGGAGAAACTCCGTGTTGGAGAAACTGCGTGTTGCAGAAACTCCATGTTACAGAAACTCCGCGCTGGAGAAACTCCGCGGTGGAGAAACTCCGTGTTGGAGAAACTCTGCGCTGGAGACACTCCGCGCTGGAGATACCCCGCGCTGGAGAATCTTCGTGCAGGGGAAACTCTGTGCTGGAGAAACTCCGTGCTGGAGAAACTCCGAGCTGGAGAAACTCCTTGCTGGAGAAACTCTGCGCTGGAGAAACTGCGTTGGAGAAACTCTGTGTTGGAGAAACACCGCGCTGGAGAAACTCCGCTCTGGAGAAACTCTGTGTTGCAGAAACTCCGCATTAGAGAAACTCTGCGCTGGAGAAACTCCGTGTTGGAGAAACTGCGTGCTTGCAGAAACTCGCGATGCTGTAGCAGAAACTCCGCGCTGGAGAAAATCCGCTGCTTGGAGAAACTCCGTGTTGCAGACACTCCGCGCTGGAGAAACTCCGCGGTGGAGAAACTCCGTGTTGGAGAAACTCTGCGCTGGAGACACTCCGCGCTGGAGATACCCCGCGCTATAGAATGTTCGTGCAGGAGAAACTCTGTGCTGGAGAAACTCCGCGCTGGAGAATCTCCGTGCTGGAGAAACTCCATGCTGGAGAAACTCCGCGTTGGAGAAACTCCGTACTGGAGAAATTCCGTGTTGGAGAAACTCCGTGTTGGAGAAACTCCGTGCTGGAGAAACTTCGTGCTGGAGAAACTCTGTGCTGTAGAAAGTCCGTTCTGGAGAAACACCGTGCTTTAGAAATTCCGTGCTGGAGACTCCGTGCTGGAGAAACTTCGTGCTGGACAAACTTCGTGCTGGAGAAACTCCGTGCTGGAGAATATCTGTGCTGGAGAAACTCCGTGCTGGAGAAACTCTGTGCTGGAGAAATTCCGTGCTGGAGAAACTCCGTGGTGGAGAAGCTCCGTGCTGGTGTAACTCCGTGCTGGAGAAACTTCGCGCTGGAGAAACTCCGTGCTGGAGAAACTCCATGTTGTAGAAACTCCTTGTTGGACAAACTCCGTATTGGAGAAACTCCGCGCTGGAGAAACTCCGTGTTGGAGAAACTCCGCGTTGGAGAAACTCCGTAGTGGAGAAACTGCTTATTGAAGAAACTCCGTGCTGGAGAGACTCCGTGCTGGAGAAACTCCGTGCTGGAGAATATCCGTGCTGGAGAAACTCCGCGCTCGAGAAACTCCGTGCTGGAGAAACTCCGTGCTGGAGAAACTCCGTGCTGGAGAAACTCCGTGCTGGAGAAACTCTTTGCTGGAGAAACTCCGCACTGGAGAAACTGCGTTGGA
The DNA here is from genome assembly GCA_030143305.2 of Amblyomma americanum. NCBI lineage: Eukaryota > Metazoa > Arthropoda > Arachnida > Ixodida > Ixodidae > Amblyomma > Amblyomma americanum. Next base: position 28,309 of record JARKHS020004639.1, read on the forward strand.
GAAACTGCGTTGGAGAAACTCCGCGCTGTAGAAACTCCGCGCTGGAGAAACTCTGTGTTGGAGAAACTCTGCGTTGGAGAAACTCCGCGCTGGAGAAACTCCGCGCTGGACAAACTCCGGGCTGGAGAAACTTCGCGCTGGAGAATCTCTGTGCTGGAGAATATCTGTGCTGGAGAAACTCCGTGCTGGAGAAAATGCGTGCTGGAGAATATCTGTGCTGGAGAATATCCGTGCTGGAGAAACTCCGCGCTCGAGAAACTCCGTGCTGGAGAAACTCCGTGCTGGAGAAACTCCTTGCTGGAGAAACTCCGTGCTGGAGAAACTCTTTGCTGGAGAAACTCCGCACTGGAGAAACTGCGTTGGAGAAACTGCGTTGGAGAAACTCCGCGCTGTAGAAACTCCGCGCTGGAGAAACTCTGTGTTGGAGAAACTCTGCGTTGGCGAAACTCCGCGCTGGAGAAACTCCGCGCTGGACAAACTCCGGGCTGGAGAAACTTCGCGCTGGAGAATCTCTGTGCTGGAGAATATCTGTGCTGGAGAAACTCCGTGCTGGAGAAAATGCGTGCTGGAGAATATCTGTGCTGGAGAATATCTGTGCTGGAGAAACTCCGTGCTGGAGAAACTCCGTGCTGGAGAAAATCCGAGCTGGAGAAACTCCTTGCTGGAGAAACTCTGCGCTGGAGAAACTCTGCGCTGGAGAAACTGCGTTGGAGAAACTCTGTGTTGGAGAAACACCGAGCTGGAGAAACTCTGTGTTGCAGAAACTTCGCATTAGAGAAACTCTGCGCTGGAGAAACTCCGTGTTGGAGAAACTGCGTGTTGCAGAAACTCCATGTTACAGAAACTCCGCGCTGGAGAAACTCCGCGGTGGAGAAACTCCGTGTTGGAGAAACTCTGCGCTGGAGACACTCCGCGCTGGAGATACCCCGCGCTGGAGAATCTTCGTGCAGGAGAAACTCTGTGCTGGAGAAACTCCACGCTGGAGAATCTCCGTGCTGGAGAAACTCCATGCTGGAGAAACTCCGCGTTGGAGAAACTCCGTACTGGAGAAATTCCGTGTTGGAGAAACACCGCGTTGGAGAAACTCCGTGCTGGAGAAACTTCGTGCTGTAGAAACTCTGTGCTGTAGAAACTTAGTTCTGGAGAAACACCGTGCTGGAGACTCCATGCTGGAGAAACTTCGTGCTGGAGAAACTCCGTGCTGGAGAAACTCTGTGCTGGAGAAATTCCGTGCTGGAGAAACTCCGTGGTGGAGAAGCTCCGTGCTGGTGAATCTCCGTGCTGGAGAAACTTCGCGCTGGAGAAACTCTGTGCTGGAGAAACTCCATGTTGGAGAAACTCCGTGTTGGACAAACTCCGTGTTGGAGAAACTCCGCGCTGGAGAAACTCCGTGTTGGAGAAACTCCGCGTTGGAGAAACTCCGTAGTGGAGAAACTGCTTATTGAAGAAACTCCGTGCTGGAGAAACTCCGTGCTGGAGAATATCTGTGCTGGAGAAACTTCGTGCTGGAGAAACTTCGTGCTGGAGAAACAACGTGCTGGAGAATATCTGTGCTGGAGAAACTCCGTGCTGGAGAAACTCTGTGCTGGAGAAACTCCGTGCTGGAGAAACTCCGTGCTGGAGAAACTCCGTGCTGGAGAAACTCCGTGGTGGAGAAGTTCTGTGCTGGTGAAACTCCGTGCTGGAGAAACTTCGCGCTGGAGAATATCTGTGCTGGAGAATATCTGTGCTGGAGAAACTCCGTGCTGGAGAAAATGCGTGCTGGAGAATATCTGTGCTGGAGAAACTCCGTGCTGGAGAAACTCCGAGCTGGAGAAACTCCTTGCTGGAGAAACTCTGCGCTGGAGAAACTGCGTTGGAGAAACTCTGTGTTGGAGAAACACCGCGCTGGAGAAACTCCGCTCTGGAGAAACTCTGTGTTGCAGAAACTCCGCATTAGAGAAACTCTGCGCTGGAGAAACTCCGTGTTGGAGAAACTGCGTGTTGCAGAAACTCTCGCTCGCGCTGGAGAAAATCCGCGATGGAGAAACTCCACGCTGCAGAAACTCCGCGCTGGAGAAAATCCGTGTTGGAGAAACTGCGTGTTGGAGAAACTCCGTGTTGCAGACACTCCGCGCTGGAGAAACTCCGCGGTGGAGAAACTCCGTGTTGGAGGAACTCTGCGCTGGAGACACTCCGCGCTGGAGATACCCCGCGCTATAGAATGTTCGTGCAGGAGAAACTCGGTGCTGGAGAAACTCCGCGCTGGAGAATCTCCGTGCTGGAGAAACTCCATGCTGGAGAAACTCCGCGTTGGAGAAACTCCGTACTGGAGAAATTCCGTGTTGGAGAAACTCCGTGTTGGAGAAACTCCGTGCTGGAGAAACTTCGTGCTGGAGAAACTCTGTGCTGTAGAAAGTCCGTTCTGGAGAAACACCGTGCTTTAGAAATTCCGTGCTGGAGACTCCGTGCTGGAGAAACTTCGTGCTGGACAAACTTCGTGCTGGAGAAACTCCGTGCTGGAGAATATCTGTGCTGGAGAAACTCCGTGCTGGAGAAACTCTGTGCTGGAGAAATTCCGTGCTGGAGAAACTCCGTGGTGGAGAAGCTCCGTGCTGGTGTAACTCCGTGCTGGAGAAACTTCGCGCTGGAGAAACTCCGTGCTGGAGAAACTCCATGTTGTAGAAACTCCTTGTTGGACAAACTCCGTATTGGAGAAACTCCGCGCTGGAGAAACTCCGTGTTGGAGAAACTCCGCGTTGGAGAAACTCCGTAGTGGAGAAACTGCTTATTGAAGAAACTCCGTGCTGGAGAGACTCCGTGCTGGAGAAACTCCGTGCTGGAGAATATCCGTGCTGGAGAAACTCCGCGCTCGAGAAACTCCGTGCTGGAGAAACTCCGTGCTGGAGAAACTCCGTGCTGGAGAAACTCCGTGCTGGAGAAACTCTTTGCTGGAGAAACTCCGCACTGGAGAAACTGCGTTGGAGAAACTGCGTTGGAGAAACTCCGCGCTGTAGAAACTCCGCGCTGGAGAAACTCTGTGTTGGAGAAACTCTGCGTTGGAGAAACTCCGCGCTGGAGAAACTCCGCGCTGGACAAACTCCGGGCTGGAGAAACTTCGCGCTGGAGAATCTCTGTGCTGGAGAATATCTGTGCTGGAGAAACTCCGTGCTGGAGAAAATGCGTGCTGGAGAATATCTGTGCTGGAGAATATCCGTGCTGGAGAAACTCCGCGCTCGAGAAACTCCGTGCTGGAGAAACTCCGTGCTGGAGAAACTCCTTGCTGGAGAAACTCCGTGCTGGAGAAACTCTTTGCTGGAGAAACTCCGCACTGGAGAAACTGCGTTGGAGAAACTGCGTTGGAGAAACTCCGCGCTGTAGAAACTCCGCGCTGGAGAAACTCTGTGTTGGAGAAACTCTGCGTTGGCGAAACTCCGCGCTGGAGAAACTCCGCGCTGGACAAACTCCGGGCTGGAGAAACTTCGCGCTGGAGAATCTCTGTGCTGGAGAATATCTGTGCTGGAGAAACTCCGTGCTGGAGAAAATGCGTGCTGGAGAATATCTGTGCTGGAGAATATCTGTGCTGGAGAAACTCCGTGCTGGAGAAACTCCGTGCTGGAGAAAATCCGAGCTGGAGAAACTCCTTGCTGGAGAAACTCTGCGCTGGAGAAACTCTGCGCTGGAGAAACTGCGTTGGAGAAACTCTGTGTTGGAGAAACACCGAGCTGGAGAAACTCTGTGTTGCAGAAACTTCGCATTAGAGAAACTCTGCGCTGGAGAAACTCCGTGTTGGAGAAACTGCGTGTTGCAGAAACTCCATGTTACAGAAACTCCGCGCTGGAGAAACTCCGCGGTGGAGAAACTCCGTGTTGGAGAAACTCTGCGCTGGAGACACTCCGCGCTGGAGATACCCCGCGCTGGAGAATCTTCGTGCAGGAGAAACTCTGTGCTGGAGAAACTCCACGCTGGAGAATCTCCGTGCTGGAGAAACTCCATGCTGGAGAAACTCCGCGTTGGAGAAACTCCGTACTGGAGAAATTCCGTGTTGGAGAAACACCGCGTTGGAGAAACTCCGTGCTGGAGAAACTTCGTGCTGTAGAAACTCTGTGCTGTAGAAACTTAGTTCTGGAGAAACACCGTGCTGGAGACTCCATGCTGGAGAAACTTCGTGCTGGAGAAACTCCGTGCTGGAGAAACTCTGTGCTGGAGAAATTCCGTGCTGGAGAAACTCCGTGGTGGAGAAGCTCCGTGCTGGTGAATCTCCGTGCTGGAGAAACTTCGCGCTGGAGAAACTCTGTGCTGGAGAAACTCCATGTTGGAGAAACTCCGTGTTGGACAAACTCCGTGTTGGAGAAACTCCGCGCTGGAGAAACTCCGTGTTGGAGAAACTCCGCGTTGGAGAAACTCCGTAGTGGAGAAACTGCTTATTGAAGAAACTCCGTGCTGGAGAAACTCCGTGCTGGAGAAACTCCGTGCTGGAGAATATCTGTGCTGGAGAAACTTCGTGCTGGAGAAACTTCGTGCTGGAGAAACAACGTGCTGGAGAATATCTGTGCTGGAGAAACTCCGTGCTGGAGAAACTCTGTGCTGGAGAAACTCCGTGCTGGAGAAACTCCGTGCTGGAGAAACTCCGTGCTGGAGAAACTCCGTGCTGGAGAATATCTGTGCTGGAGAAACTCCGTGCTGGAGAAAATGCGTGCTGGAGAATATCTGTGCTGGAGAAACTCCGTGCTGGAGAAACTCCGAGCTGGAGAAACTCCTTGCTGGAGAAACTCGCGCTGGAGAAACTGCGTTGGAGAAACTCTGTGTTGGAGAAACACCGCGCTGGAGAAACTCCGCTCTGGAGAAACTCTGTGTTGCAGAAACTCCGCATTAGAGAAACTCTGCGCTGGAGAAACTCCGTGTTGGAGAAACTGCGTGTTGCAGAAACTCCATGTTACAGAAACTCAGCGCTGGAGAAAATCCGCGATGGAGAAACTCCCCGCTGCAGAAACTCCGCGCTGGAGAAACTCCGTGTTGGAGAAACTGCGTGTTGGAGAAACTCCGTGTTGCAGACACTCCGCGCAGGAGAAACTCCGCGGTGGAGAAACTCCGTGTTGGAGAAACTCTGCGCTGGAGACACTCCGCGCTGGAGAATCTCCGTGCTGGAGAAACTCCATGCTGGAGAAACTCCGCGTTGGAGAAACTCCGTACTGGAGAAATTCCGTGTTGGAGAAACTCCGTGTTGGAGAAACTCCGTGCTGGAGAAACTTCGTGCTGGAGAAACTCTGTGCTGTAGAAACTCCGTTCTGGAGAAACACCGTGCTGGAGAAATTCCGTGCTGGAGACTCCGTGCTGGAGAAACTTCGTGCTGGAGAAACTCCGTGCTAGAGAAACTCTTTTCTGGAGAAACTCCGCACTGGAGAAACTGCGTTGGAGAAACTGCGTTGGAGAAACTGCGTTGGAGAAACTCCGCGCTGGAGAAACTCTGTGTTGGAGAAACTCCGCGCTGGACAAACTCCGGGCTGGAGATACCCCGCGCTGGAGAAACTCCGTGCTGGAGAAACTCTGTCCTGTAGAAGCTCCGTGCTGGAGAGACCTCGTGCTGGAGAAACTTCATGCTGGAGAAACTTTGTGCTGGATTAACTTCGGGCTGGAGAAACTCCGTGCTGGAGAATATCTGTGCTGGCGAAATTCCGTGTTGCAGACACTCCGCGCTGGAGAAAACTCTTCGTTGGAGAAACTCCGCGTTGGAGAAACTCCGCGCTGGAGAAACTCCGTGTTGGAGAAACTGCGTGTTGGAGAAATTCCGTGTTGCAGACACTCCGCGCTGGCGAAACTCCGCGGTGGAGAAACTCTGTGCTGAAGAAACTCCGTGTTGGAGAAACTCCGCGCTGGAGAAACTCCGCGCTGGAGATACCCCGTGCTGGAGAATCATCGTGCAGGAGAAACTCCGTGCTGGAGAAACTCCGCGCTTTAAAAACTCCGCGCTGGAAAAACTCCGTGCAGGAGAAACTCCGCGCTGGAGAATCTCCGTGCTGGAGAAACTCCATGCTGGAGAAACTCCGCGTTGGAGAAACTCCGTACTGGAGAAACTCCGTGTTGGAGAAACTCCGTGTTGGAGAAACTCCGTGCTGGAGAAACTTCGTGCTGGAGAAACTGTGTGCTGTAGAAACCCCGTGCTGGAGAAACACCGTGCTGGAGAAATTCCGTGCTGGAGAGACTCCGTGCTGGAGAAACTTCGTGCTGGAGAAACTTCGTGCTAGAGAAACAACGTGCTGGAGAATATCTGTGCTGGAGAAACTCCGTGCTGGAGAAACTCTGTGCTGGAGAAACTCCGTGCTGGAGAAACTCCGTGCTGGAGAAACTCCGTGGTGGAGAAGTTCTGTGCTGGTGAAACTCCGTGCTGGAGAAACTTCGCGCTGGAGAATATCTGTGCTGGAGAATATCTGTGCTGGAGAAACTCCGTGCTGGAGAAAATGCGTGCTGGAGAATATCTGTGCTGGAGAATATCTGTGCTGGAGAAACTCCGTGCTGGAGAAACTCCGTGCTGGAGAAACTCTGAGCTGGAGAAACTCCTTGCTGGAGAAACTCTGCGCTGGAGAAACTGCGTTGGAGAAACTCTGTGTTGGAGAAACACCGCGCTGGAGAAACTCCGCTCTGGAGAAACTCTGTGTTGCAGAAACTCCGCATTAGAGAAACTCTGCGCTGGAGAAACTCCGTGTTGGAGAAACTGCGTGTTGCAGAAACTCCATGTTACAGAAACTCAGCGCTGGAGAAAATCCGCGATGGAGAAACTCCCCGCTGCAGAAACTCCGCGCTGGAGAAACTCCGTGTTGGAGAAACTGCGTGTTGGAGAAACTCCGTGTTGCAGACACTCCGCGCTGGAGAAACTCCGCGGTGGAGAAACTCCGTGTTGGAGAAACTCTGCGCTGGAGACACTCCGCGCTGGAGAATCTCCGTGCTGGAGAAACTCCATGCTGGAGAAACTCCGCGTTGGAGAATCTCCGTACTGGAGAAATTCCGTGTTGGAGAAACTCCGTGTTGGAGAAACTCCGTGCTGGAGAAACTTCGTGCTGGAGAAACTCTGTGCTGTAGAAACTCCGTTCTGGAGAAACACCGTGCTGGAGAAATTCCGTGCTGGAGACTCCGTGCTGGAGAAACTTCGTGCTGGAGAAACTTCGTGCTGGAGAAACTCCGTGCTGGAGAATATCTGTACTGGAGAAACTCCGTGCTGGAGAAACTCTGTGCTGTAGAAATTCCGTGCTGGAGAAACTCCGTGGTGGAGAAGCTCCGTGCTGGTGTAACTCCGTGCTGGAGAAGCTTCGCGCTGGAGAAACTCCGTGCTGGAGAAACTTCATGTTGTAGAAACTCCGTGTTGGACAAACTCCGTGTTGGAGAAACTCCGCGCTGGAGAAACTCCGTGTTGGAGAAACTCCGCGTTGGAGAAACTCCGTAGTGGAGAAACTGCTTATTGAAGAAACTCCGTGCTGGAGAAACTCCGTGCTGGAGAAACTCCGTGCTGGAGAATATCCGTGCTGGAGAAACTCCGCGCTCGAGAAACTCCGTGCTGGAGAAACTCCGTGCTGCAGAAACTCCGTGCTGGAGAAACTCCGTGCTGGAGAAACTCTTTGCTGGAGAAACTCCGCACTGGAGAAACTGCGTTGGAGAAACTGCGTTGGAGAAACTCCGCGCTGGAGAAACTCCGCGCTGGAGAAACTCTGTGTTGGAGAAACTCTGCGTTGGAGAAACTCCGCGCTGGAGAAACTCCGCGCTGGACAAACTCCGGGCTGGAGAAACTTCGCGCTGGAGAATATCTGTGCTGGAGAATATCTGTGCTGGAGAAACTCCGTGCTGGAGAAAATGCGTGCTGGAGAATATCTGTGCTGGAGAATATCTGTGCTGGAGAAACTCCGTGCTGGAGAAACTCCGTGCTGGAGAAACTCCGAGCTGGAGAAACTCCTTGCTGGAGAAACTCTGCGCTGGAGAAACTGCGTTGGAGAAACTCTGTGTTGGAGAAACACCGAGCTGGAGAAACTCTGTGTTGCAGAAACTTCGCATTAGAGAAACTCTGCGCTGGAGAAACTCCGTGTTGGAGAAACTGCGTGTTGCAGAAACTCCATGTTACAGAAACTCCGCGCTGGAGAAACTCCGCGGTGGAGAAACTCCGTGTTGGAGAAACTCTGCGCTGGAGACACTCCGCGCTGGAGATACCCCGCGCTGGAGAATCTTCGTGCAGGAGAAACTCTGTGCTGGAGAAACTCCGTGCTGGAGAAACTCCGAGCTGGAGAAACTCCTTGCTGGAGAAACTCTGCGCTGGAGAAACTGCGTCTGGAGAAACTCTGTGTTGGAGAAACTCCGTGCTGGAGAAACTCCGCTCTGGAGAAACTCTGTGTCTGCAGAAACTCCGCATTAGAGAAACTCTGCGCTGGAGAAACTCCGTGTTGGAGAAACTGCGTGTTGCAGAAACTCCATGTTACAGAAACTCCGCGCTGGAGAAAATCCGCGATGGAGAAACTCCACGCTGCAGAAACTCCGCGCTGGAGAAACTCCGTGTTGGAGAAACTGCGTGTTGGAGAAACTCCGTGTTGCAGACACTCTGCGCTGGAGACACTCCGCGCTGGAGATACCCCGCGCTGGAGAATGTTCGTGCAGGAGAAACTCTGTGCTGGAGAAACTCCGCGCTGGAGAATCTCCGTGCTGGAGAAACTCCATGCTGGAGAAACTCCGCGTTGGAGAAACTCCGTACTGGAGAAATTCCGTGTTGGAGAAACTCCGTGTTGGAGAAACTCCGTGCTGGAGAAACTTCGTGCTGGAGAAACTCTGTGCTGTAGAAAGTCCGTTCTGGAGAAACACCGTGCTTTAGAAATTCTGTGCTGGAGACTCCGAGCTGGAGAAACTTCGTGCTGGACAAACTTCGTGCTGGAGAAACTCCGTGCTGGAGAATATCTGTGCTGGAGAAACTCCGTGCTGGAGAAACTCTGTGCTGGAGAAATTCCGTGCTGGAGAAACTCCGTGGTGGAGAAGCTCCGTGCTGGTGTAACTCCGTGCTGGAGAAACTTCGCGCTGGAGAAACTCCGTGCTGGAGAAACTCCATGTTGTAGAAACTCCGTGTTGAACAAACTCCGTATTGGAGAAACTCCGCGCTGGAGAAACTCCGTGTTGGAGAAACTCCGCGTTGGAGAAACTCCGTAGTGGAGAAACTGCTTATTGAAGAAACTCCGTGCTGGAGAAACTCCGTGCTGGAGAAACTCCGTGCTGGAGAATATCCGTGCTGGAGAAACTCCGCGCTCGAGAAACTCCGTGCTGGAGAAACTCCGTGCTGGAGAAACTCCGTGCTGGAGAAACTCCGTGCTGGAGAAACTCTTTGCTGGAGAAACTCCGCACTGGAGAAACTGCGTTGGAGAAACTGCGTTGGAGAAACTCCGCGCTGGAGAAACTCCGCGCTGGAGAAACTCTGTGTTGGAGAAACTCTGCGTTGGAGAAACTCCGCGCTGGAGAAACTCCGCGCTGGACAAACTCCGGGCTGGAGAAACTTCGCGCTGGAGAATCTCTGTGCTGGAGAATATCTGTGCTGGAGAAACTCCGTGCTGGAGAAAATGCGTGCTGGAGAATATCTGTGCTGGAGAATATCTGTGCTGGAGAAACTCCGTGCTGGAGAAACTCTGTGCTGGAGAAAATCCGTGCTGGAGAAACTCCGTGGTGGAGAAGTTCTGTGCTGGTGAAACTCCGTGCTGGAGAAACTTCGCGCTGGAGAATATCTGTGCTGGAGAATATCTGTGCGGGAGAAACTCCGTGCTGGAGAAAATGCGTGCTGGAGAATATCTGTGCTGGAGAATATCTGTGCTGGAGAAACTCCTTGCTAGAGAAACTCCGTGCTGGAGAAACTCCGAGCTGGAGAAACTCCTTGCTGGAGAAACTCTGCGCTGGAGAAACTGCGTTGGAGAAACTCTGTGTTGGAGAAACACCGCGCTGGAGAAACTCCGCTCTGGAGAAACTCTGTGTTGCAGAAACTCCGCATTAGAGAAACTCTGCGCTGGAGAAACTCCGTGTTGGAGAAACTGCGTGTTGCAGAAACTCCATGTTACAGAAACTCCGCGCTGGAGAAAATCCACGATGGAGAAACTCCCCGCTGCAGAAACTCCGCGCTGGAGAAACTCCGTGTTGGAGAAACTGCGTGTTGGAGAAACTCCGTGTTGCAGACACTCCGCGCTGGAGAAACTCCGCGGTGGAGAAACTCCGTGTAGGAGAAACTCTGCGCTGGAGACACTCCGCGCTGGAGAATCTCCGTGCTGGAGAAACTACATGCTGGAGAAACTCCGCGTTGGAGAAACTCCGTACTGGAGAAATTCCGTGCTGGAGACTCCGTGCTGGAGAAACTTCGTGCTGGAGAAACTTCGTGCTGGAGAAACTCCGTGCTGGAGAATATCTGTGCTGGAGAAACTCCGTGCTGGAGAAACTCTGTGCTGTAGAAATTCCGTGCTGGAGAAACTCCGTGGTGGAGAAGATCTGTGCTGGTGTAACTCCGTGCTGGAGAAGCTTCGCGCTGGAGAAACTCCGTGCTGGAGAAACTCCATGTTGTAGAAACTCCGTGTTGGACAAACTTCGTGTTGGAGAAACTCCGCGCTGGAGAAACTCCGTGTTGGAGAAACTCCGCGTTGGAGAAACTCCGTAGTGGAGAAACTGCTTATTGAAGAAACTCCGTGCTGGAGAAACTCCGTGCTGGAGATACTCCGTGCTGGAGAATATCCGTGCTGGAGAAACTCCGCGCTCAGAAACTCCGGCTGGAGAAACTCCGTGCTGGAGAAACTCCGTGCTGGAGAAACTCCGTGCTGGAGAAACTCTTTGCTGGAGAAACTCCGCACTGGAGAAACTGCGTTGGAGAAACTGCGTTGGAGAAACTCCGCGCTGGAGAAACTCCGCGCTGGAGAAACTCTGTGTTGGAGAAACTCTGCGTTGGAGAAACTCCGCGCTGGAGAAACTCCGCGATGGACAAACTCCGGGCTGGAGAACTTCGCGCTGGAGAATATCTGTGCTGGAGAATATCTGTGCTGGAGAAACTCCGTGCTGGAGAAAATGCGTGCTGGAGAATATCTGTGCTGGAGAATATCTGTGCTGGAGAAACTCCGAGCTGGAGAAACTCCTTGCTGGAGAAACTCTGCGCTGGAGAAACTGCGTGTTGGAGAAACTGCGTGTTGCAGAAACTCCATGTTACAGAAACTCCGCGCTGGAGAAACTCCGCGGTGGAGAAACTCCGTGTTGGAGAAACTCTGCGCTGGAGACACTCCGCGCTGGAGATACCCCGCGCTGGAGAATCTTCGTGCAGGAGAAACTCTGTGCTGGAGAAACTCCGTGCTGGAGAAACTCCGAGCTGGAGAAACTCCTTGCTGGAGAAACTCTGCGCTGGAGAAACTGCGTTGGAGAAACTCTGTGTTGGAGAAACACCGCGCTGGAGAAACTCCGCTCTGGAGAAACTCTGTGTCGCAGAAACTCCGCATTAGAGAAACTCTGCGCTGGAGAAACTCCGTGTTGGAGAAACTGCGTGTTGCAGAAACTCCATGTTACAGAAACTCCGCGCTGGAGAAAATCCGCGATGGAGAAACTCCACGCTGCAGAAACTCCGCGCTGGAGAAACTCCGTGTTGGAGAAACTGCGTGTTGGAGAAACTCCGTGTTGCAGACACTGCGCTGGAGACACTCCGCGCTGGAGATACCCCGCGCTGGAGAATGTTCGTGCAGGAGAAACTCTGTGCTGGAGAAACTCCGCGCTGGAGAATCTCCGTGCTGGAGAAACTCCATGCTGGAGAAACTCCGCGTTGGAGAAACTCCGTACTGGAGAAATTCCGTGTTGGAGAAACTCCGTGTTGGAGAAACTCCGTGCTGGAGAAACTTCGTGCTGGAGAAACTCTGTGCTGTAGAAAGTCCGTTCTGGAGAAACACCGTGCTTTAGAAATTCCGTGCTGGAGAACTCCGTGCTGGAGAAACTCCGTGCTGGAGAATATCTGTGCTGGAGAAACTCCGTGCTGGAGAAACTCTGTGCTGGAGAAATTCCGTGCTGGAGAAACTCCGTGGTGGAGAAGCTCCGTGCTGGTGTAACTCCGTGCTGGAGAAACTTCGCGCTGGAGAAACTCCGTGCTGGAGAAACTCCATGCTGGAGATACTCCGTGCTGGAGAATATCCGTGCTGGAGAAACTCCGCGCTCGAGAAACTCCGTGCTGGAGAAACTCCGTGCTGGAGAAACTCCGTGCTGGAGAAACTCCGTGCTGGAGAAACTCTTTGCTGGAGAAACTCCGCACTGGAGAAACTGCGTTGGAGAAACTGCGTTGGAGAAACTCCGCGCTGGAGAAACTCCGCGCTGGAGAAACTCTGTGTTGGAGAAACTCTGCGTTGGAGAAACTCCGCGCTGGAGAAACTCCGCGATGGACAAACTCCGGGCTGGAGAAACTTCGCGCTGGAGAATATCTGTGCTGGAGAATATCTGTGCTGGAGAAACTCCGTGCTGGAGAAAATGCGTGCTGGAGAATATCTGTGCTGGAGAATATCTGTGCTGGAGAAACTCCGTGCTGGAGAAACTTCGTGCTGGAGAAACTCCGAGCTGGAGAAACTCCTTGCTGGAGAAACTCTGCGCTGGAGAAACTGCGTTGGAGAAACTCTGTGTTGGAGAAACACCGAGCTGGAGAAACTCTGTGTTGCAGAAACTTCGCATTAGAGAAACTCTGCGCTGGAGAAACTCCGTGTTGGAGAAACTGCGTGTTGCAGAAACTCCATGTTACAGAAACTCCGCGCTGGAGAAACTCCGCGGTGGAGAAACTCCGTGTTGGAGAAACTCTGCGCTGGAGACACTCCGCGCTGGAGATATCCCGCGCTGGAGAATCTTCGTGCAGGAGAAACTCTGTGCTGGAGAAACTCCGTGCTGGAGAAACTCCGAGCTGGAGAAACTCCTTGCTGGAGAAACTCTGCGCTGGAGAAACTGCGTTGGAGAAACTCTGTGTTGGAGAAACACCGCGCTGGAGAAACTCCGCTCTGGAGAAACTCTGTGTCGCAGAAACTCCGCATTAGAGAAACTCTGCGCTGGAGAAACTCCGTGTTGGAGAAACTGCGTGTTGCAGAAACTCCATGTTACAGAAACTCCGCGCTGGAGAAAATCCGCGATGGAGAAACTCCACGCTGCAGAAACTCCGCGCTGGAGAAACTCCGTGTTGGAGAAACTGCGTGTTGGAGAAACTCCGTGTTGCAGACACTCTGCGCTGGAGACACTCCGCGCTGGAGAATAGTTCGTGCAGGAGAAACTCTGTGCTGGAGAAACTCCGCGCTGGAGAATCTCCGTGCTGGAGAAACTCCATGCTGGAGAAACTCCGCGTTGGAGAAACTCCGTACTGGAGAAATTCCGTGTTGGAGAAACTCCGTGTTGGAGAAACTCCGTGCTGGAGAAACTTCGTGCTGGAGAAACTCTGTGCTGTAGAAAGTCCGTTCTGGAGAAACACCGTGCTTTAGAAATTCCGTGCTGGAGACTCCGTGCTGGAGAAACTCCGTGCTGGAGAATATCTGTGCTGGAGAAACTCCGTGCTGGAGAAACTCTGTGCTGGAGAAATTCCGTGCTGGAGAAACTCCGTGGTGGAGAAGCTCCGTGCTGGTGTAACTCCGTGCTGGAGAAACTTCGCGCTGGAGAAACTCCGTGCTGGAGAAACTCCATGTTGTAGAAACTCCGTGTTGAACAAACTCCGTGTTGGAGCAACTCCGCGTTGGAGAAACTCCGTAGTGGAGAAACTGCTTATTGAAGAAACTCCGTGCTGGAGAAACTCCGTGCTGGAGAAACTCCGTGCTGGAGAATATCCGTGCTGGAGAAACTCCGCGCTCGAGAAACTCCGTGCTGGAGAAACTCCGTGCTGGAGAAACTCCGTGCTGGAGAAACTCCGTGCTGGAGAAACTCCGCACTGGAGAAACTGCGTTGGAGAAACTGCGTTGGAGAAACTCCGCGCTGGAGAAACTCCGCGCTGGAGAAACTCCGGCTGGAGAAACTCTGTGGAGAAACTCCGCTGGAGAAACTCTGCGCTGGAAAACTCCGTGAGAAACTGCGTGGCGAACTCTGTTGAGAAACTCCGCGCTGGAGAAACTCCGCTGGAGAAACTGCTGAGAAACTCGCGCTGGAGAATATCTGTGCTGGAGAAACTCCGTGTTGGAGAAACTCCGTGTGAGAAACTCCGCGCTGGAGAAACTCCGCGGTGGAGAAACTCCGTGCTGGAGAAACTCTGCGCTGGAGAAACTCCGTGCTGGAGAAACTCTGTGCTGGAGAAACTCCGTGCTGGAGAAACTCCGTGCTGGAGAAACTCGTGCTGGAGAAACTCCGTGCTGGAGAAACTCGCGTGCTGGAGAAACTCCGCGCTGGAGAATATCTGTGCTGGAGAATATCTGTGCTGGAGAAACTCCGTGCTGGAGAAAATGCGTGCTGGAGAATATCTGTGCTGGAGAATATCTGTGCTGGAGAAACTCCGTGCTGGAGAAACTCCGTGCTGGAGAAACTCCGTGCTGGAGAAACTCCGTGCTGGAGAAACTCTGCGCTGGAGAAACTGCGTTGGAGAAACTCTGTGTTGGAGAAACACCGAGCTGGAGAAACTCTGTGTTGCAGAAACTTCGCATTAGAGAAACTCTGCGCTGGAGAAACTCCGTGTTGGAGAAACTGCGTGTTGCAGAAACTCCATGTTACAGAAACTCCGCGCTGGAGAAACTCCGCGGTGGAGAAACTCCGTGTTGGAGAAACTCTGCGCTGGAGACACTCCGCGCTGGAGATACCCCGTGCTGGAGAATCTTCGTGCAGGAGAAACTCTGTGCTGGAGAAACTCCGTGCTGGAGAAACTCCGAGCTGGAGAAACTCCTTGCTGGAGAAACTCTGCGCTGGAGAAACTGCGTTGGAGAAACTCTGTGTTGGAGAAACACCGCGCTGGAGAAACTCCGCTCTGGAGAAACTCTGTGTCGCAGAAACTCCGCATTAGAGAAACTCTGCGCTGGAGAAACTCCGTGTTGGAGAAACTGCGTGTTGCAGAAACTCCATGTTACAGAAACTCCGCGCTGGAGAAAATCCGCGATGGAGAAACTCCACGCTGCAGAAACTCCGCGCTGGAGAAACTCCGTGTTGGAGAAACTGCGTGTTGGAGAAACTCCGTGTTGCAGACACTCTGCGCTGGAGACACTCCGCGCTGGAGATACCCCGCGCTGGAGAATGTTCGTGCAGGAGAAACTCTGTGCTGGAGAAACTCCGCGCTGGAGAATCTCCGTGCTGGAGAAACTCCATGCTGGAGAAACTCCGCGTTGGAGAAACTCCGTACTGGAGAAATTCCGTGTTGGAGAAACTCCGTGTTGGAGAAACTCCGTGCTGGAGAAACTTCGTGCTGGAGAAACTCTGTGCTGTAGAAAGTCCGTTCTGGAGAAACACCGTGCTTTAGAAATTCTGTGCTGGAGACTCCGTGCTGGAGAAACTTCGTGCTGGACAAACTTCGTGCTGGAGAAACTCCGTGCTGGAGAATATCTGTGCTGGAGAAACTCCGTGCTGGAGAAACTCTGTGCTGGAGAAATTCCGTGCTGGAGAAACTCCGTGGTGGAGAAGCTCCGTGCTGGTGTAACTCCGTGCTGGAGAAACTTCGCGCTGGAGAAACTCCGTGCTGGAGAAACTCCATGTTGTAGAAACTCCGTGTTGAACAAACTCCGTATTGGAGAAACTCCGCGCTGGAGAAACTCCGTGTTGGAGAAACTCCGCGTTGGAGAAACTCCGTAGTGGAGAAACTGCTTATTGAAGAAACTCCGTGCTGGAGAAACTCCGTGCTGGAGAAACTCCGTGCTGGAGAATATCCGTGCTGGAGAAACTCCGCGCTCGAGAAACTCCGTGCTGGAGAAACTCCGTGCTGGAGAAACTCCGTGCTGGAGAAACTCCGTGCTGGAGAAACTCTTTGCTGGAGAAACTCCGCACTGGAGAAACTGCGTTGGAGAAACTGCGTTGGAGAAACTCCGCGCTGGAGAAACTCCGTGCTGGAGAAAATGCGTGCTGGAGAATATGTGTGCTGGAGAATATCTGTGCTGGAGAAACTCCGTGCTGGAGAAACTCTGTGCTGGAGAAAATCCGTGCTGGAGAAACTCCGTGGTGGAGAAGTTCTGTGCTGGTGAAACTCCGTGCTGGAGAAACTTCGCGCTGGAGAATATCTGTGCTGGAGAATATCTGTGCGGGAGAAACTCCGTGCTGGAGAAAATGCGTGCTGGAGAATATCTGTGCTGGAGAATATCTGTGCTGGAGAAACTCCTTGCTAGAGAAACTCCGTGCTGGAGAAACTCCGAGCTGGAGAAACTCCTTGCTGGAGAAACTCTGCGCTGGAGAAACTGCGTTGGAGAAACTCTGTGTTGGAGAAACACCGCGCTGGAGAAACTCCGCTCTGGAGAAACTCTGTGTTGCAGAAACTCCGCATTAGAGAAACTCTGCGCTGGAGAAACTCCGTGTTGGAGAAACTGCGTGTTGCAGAAACTCCATGTTACAGAAACTCCGCGCTGGAGAAAATCCACGATGGAGAAACTCCCCGCTGCAGAAACTCCGCGCTGGAGAAACTCCGTGTTGGAGAAACTGCGTGTTGGAGAAACTCCGTGTTGCAGACACTCCGCGCTGGAGAAACTCCGCGGTGGAGAAACTCCGTGTAGGAGAAACTCTGCGCTGGAGACACTCCGCGCTGGAGAATCTCCGTGCTGGAGAAACTACATGCTGGAGAAACTCCGCGTTGGAGAAACTCCGTACTGGAGAAATTCCGTGCTGGAGACTCCGTGCTGGAGAAACTTCGTGCTGGAGAAACTTCGTGCTGGAGAAACTCCGTGCTGGAGAATATCTGTGCTGGAGAAACTCCGTGCTGGAGAAACTCTGTGCTGTAGAAATTCCGTGCTGGAGAAACTCCGTGGTGGAGAAGTCTGTGCTGGTGTAACTCCGTGCTGGAGAAGCTTCGCGCTGGAGAAACTCCGTGCTGGAGAAACTCCATGTTGTAGAAACTCCGTGTTGGACAAACTTCGTGTTGGAGAAACTCCGCGCTGGAGAAACTCCGTGTTGGAGAAACTCCGCGTTGGAGAAACTCCGTAGTGGAGAAACTGCTTATTGAAGAAACTCCGTGCTGGAGAAACTCCGTGCTGGAGATACTCCGTGCTGGAGAATATCCGTGCTGGAGAAACTCCGCGCTCGAGAAACTCCGTGCTGGAGAAACTCCGTGCTGGAGAAACTCCGTGCTGGAGAAACTCCGTGCTGGAGAAACTCTTTGCTGGAGAAACTCCGCACTGGAGAAACTGCGTTGGAGAAACTGCGTTGGAGAAACTCCGCGCTGGAGAAACTCCGCGCTGGAGAAACTCTGTGTTGGAGAAACTCTGCGTTGGAGAAACTCCGCGCTGGAGAAACTCCGCGATGGACAAACTCCGGGCTGGAGAACTTCGCGCTGGAGAATATCTGTGCTGGAGAATATCTGTGCTGGAGAAACTCCGTGCTGGAGAAAATGCGTGCTGGAGAATATCTGTGCTGGAGAATATCTGTGCTGGAGAAACTCCGAGCTGGAGAAACTCCTTGCTGGAGAAACTCTGCGCTGGAGAAACTGCGTGTTGGAGAAACTGCGTGTTGCAGAAACTCCATGTTACAGAAACTCCGCGCTGGAGAAACTCCGCGGTGGAGAAACTCCGTGTTGGAGAAACTCTGCGCTGGAGACACTCCGCGCTGGAGATACCCCGCGCTGGAGAATCTTCGTGCAGGAGAAACTCTGTGCTGGAGAAACTCCGTGCTGGAGAAACTCCGAGCTGGAGAAACTCCTGCGCTGGAGAAACTCTGCGCTGGAGAAACTGCGTTGGAGAAACTCTGTGTTGGAGAAACACCGCGCTGGAGAAACTCCGCTCTGGAGAAACTCTGTGTCGCAGAAACTCCGCATTAGAGAAACTCTGCGCTGGAGAAACTCCGTGTTGGAGAAACTGCGTGTTGCAGAAACTCCATGTTACAGAAACTCCGCGCTGGAGAAAATCCGCGATGGAGAAACTCCACGCTGCAGAAACTCCGCGCTGGAGAAACTCCGTGTTGGAGAAACTGCGTGTTGGAGAAACTCCGTGTTGCAGACACTGCGCTGGAGACACTCCGCGCTGGAGATACCCCGCGCTGGAGAATGTTCGTGCAGGAGAAACTCTGTGCTGGAGAAACTCCGCGCTGGAGAATCTCCGTGCTGGAGAAACTCCATGCTGGAGAAACTCCGCGTTGGAGAAACTCCGTACTGGAGAAATTCCGTGTTGGAGAAACTCCGTGTTGGAGAAACTCCGTGCTGGAGAAACTTCGTGCTGGAGAAACTCTGTGCTGTAGAAAGTCCGTTCTGGAGAAACACCGTGCTTTAGAAATTCCGTGCTGGAGACTCCGTGCTGGAGATACTCCGTGCTGGAGAATATCTGTGCTGGAGAAACTCCGTGCTGGAGAAACTCTGTGCTGGAGAAATTCCGTGCTGGAGAAGCTCCGTGGTGGAGAAGCTCCGTGCTGGTGTAACTCCGTGCTGGAGAAACCTCGCGCTGGAGAAACTCCGTGCTAGAGAAACTCCATGCTGGAGATACTCCGTGCTGGAGAATATCCGTGCTGGAGAAACTCCGCGCTCGAGAAACTCCGTGCTGGAGAAACTCCGTGCTGGAGAAACTCCGTGCTGGAGAAACTCCGTGCTGGAGAAACTCTTTGCTGGAGAAACTCCGCACTGGAGAAACTGCGTTGGAGAAACTGCGTTGGAGAAACTCCGCGCTGGAGAAACTCCGCGCTGGAGAAACTCTGTGTTGGAGAAACTCTGCGTTGGAGAAACTCCGCGCTGGAGAAACTCCGCGATGGACAAACTCCGGGCTGGAGAACTTCGCGCTGGAGAATATCTGTGCTGGAGAATATCTGTGCTGGAGAAACTCCGTGCTGGAGAAAATGCGTGCTGGAGAATATCTGTGCTGGAGAATATCTGTGCTGGAGAAACTCCGTGCTGGAGAAACTTCGTGCTGGAGAAACTCCGAGCTGGAGAAACTCCTTGCTGGAGAAACTCTGCGCTGGAGAAACTGCGTTGGAGAAACTCTGTGTTTCAGAAACACCGAGCTGGAGAAACTCTGTGTTGCAGAAACTTCGCATTAGAGAAACTCTGCGCTGGAGAAACTCCGTGTTGGAGAAACTGCGTGTTGCAGAAACTCCATGTTACAGAAACTCCGCGCAGGAGAAACTCCGCGGTGGAGAAACTCCGTGTTGGAGAAACTCTGCGCTGGAGACACTCCGCGCTGGAGATATCCCGCGCTGGAGAATCTTCGTGCAGGAGAAACTCTGTGCTGGAGAAACTCCGTGCTGGAGAAACTCCGAGCTGGAGAAACTCCTTGCTGGAGAAACTCTGCGCTGGAGAAACTGCGTTGGAGAAACTCTGTGTTGGTGAAACACCGCGCTGGAGAAACTCCACGCTGCAGAAACTCCGCGCTGGAGAAACTCCGTGTTGGAGAAACTGCGTGTTGGAGAAACTCCGTGTTGCAGACACTCTGCGCTGGAGACACTCCGCGCTGGAGATACCCCGCGCTGGAGAATGTTCGTGCAGGAGAAACTCTGTGCTGGAGAAACTCCGCGCTGGAGAATCTCCGTGCTGGAGAATCTCCGTGCTGGAGAAACTCCATGCTGGAGAAACTCCGCGTTGGAGAAACTCCGTACTGGAGAAATTCCGTGTTGGAGAAACTCCGTGTTGGAGAAACTCCGTGCTGGAGAAACTTCGTGCTGGAGAAACTGCGTGTTGCAGAAACTCCATGTTACAGAAACTCCGCGCTGGAGAAAATCCGCGATGGAGAAACTCCACGCTGCAGAAACTCCGCGCTGGAGAAACTCCGTGTTGGAGAAACTGCGTGTTGGAGAAACTCCGTGTTGCAGACACTCTGCGCTGGAGACACTCCGCGCTGGAGATACCCCGCGCTGGAGAATGTTCGTGCAGGAGAAACTCTGTGCTGGAGAAACTCCGCGCTGGAGAACTCCGCGCTGGGCCCGTGCTGGAGAAACTCCATGCTGGAGAAACTCCGCGTTGGAGAAACTCCGTACTGGAGAAATTCCGTGTTGGAGAAACTCCGTGTTGGAGAAACTCCGTGCTGGAGAAACTTCGTGCTGGAGAAACTCTGTGCTGTAGAAAGTCCGTTCTGGAGAAACACCGTGCTTTAGAAATTCCGTGCTGGAGACTCCGTGCTGGAGAAACTCCGTGCTGGAGAATATCTGTGCTGGAGAAACTCCGTGCTGGAGAAACTCTGTGCTGGAGAAATTCCGTGCTGGAGAAACTCCGTGGTGGAGAAGCTCCGTGCTGGTGTAACTCCGTGCTGGAGAAACTTCGCGCTGGAGAAACTCCGTGCTGGAGAAACTCCATGTTGTAGAAACTCCGTGTTGAACAAACTCCGTGTTGGAGCAACTCCGCGTTGGAGAAACTCCGTAGTGGAGAAACTGCTTATTGAAGAAACTCCGTGCTGGAGAAACTCCGTGCTGGAGAAACTCCGTGCTGGAGAATATCCGTGCTGGAGAAACTCCGCGCTCGAGAAACTCCGTGCTGGAGAAACTCCGTGCTGGAGAAACTCCGTGCTGGAGAAACTCCGCACTGGAGAAACTGCGTTGGAGAAACTGCGTTGGAGAAACTCCGCGCTGGAGAAACTCCGCGCTGGAGAAACTCTGTGTTGGAGAAACTCTGCGTTGGAGAAACTCCGCGCTGGAGAAACTCCGCGCTGGACAAACTCCGGGCTGGAGAAACTTCGCGCTGGAGAATCTCTGTGCTGTAGAAAATCCGAGCTGGAGAAACCCTTGCTGGAGAAACTCTGCGCTGGAGAAACTGCGTTGGAGAAACTCTGTGTTGGAGAAACACCGAGCTGGAGAAATTCTGTGTTGCAGAAACTTCGCATTAGAGAAACTCTGCGCTGGAGAAACTCCGTGTTGGAGAAACTGCGTGTTGCAGAAACTCCATGTTACAGAAACTCCGCGCTGGAGAAACTCCGCGGTGCACAAACTCCGGGCTGGAGATACCCCGCGCTGGAGAAACTCCGTGCTGGAGAAACTGTCCTGTAGAAGCTCCGTGCTGGAGAGACCTCGTGCTGGAGAAACTTCATGCTGGAGAAACTTTGTGCTGGATTAACTTCGGGCTGGAGAAACTCCGTGCTGGAGAATATCTGTGCTGGAGAAATTCCGTGTTGCAGACACTCCGCGCTGGAGAAAACTCTTCGTTGGAGAAACTCCGCGCTGGAGAAACTCCGTGTTGGAGAAACTGCGTGTTGGAGAAATTCCGTGTTGCAGACACTCCGCGCTGGAGAAACTCCGCGGTGGAGAAACTCCGTGCTGAAGAAACTCCGTGTTGGAGAAACTCCGCGCTGGAGAAACTCCGCGCTGGAGATACCCCGTGCTGGAGAATCTTCGTGCAGGAGAAACTCTGTGCTGGAGAAACTCCGTGCTGGAGAAACTCCGCGCTTTAAAAACTCCGCGCTGGAAAAACTCCGTGCTGGAGAAACTCCGCGCTGGAGAATCTCCGTGCTGGAGAAACTCCATGCTGGAGAAACTCCGCGTTGGAGAAACTCCGTACTGGAGAAACTCCGTGTTGGAGAAACTCCGTGTTGGAGAAACTCCGTGCTGGAGAAACTTCGTGCTGGAGAAACTCTGTGCTGTAGAAACCCCGTGCTGGAGAAACACCGTGCTGGAGAAATTCCGTGCTGGAGAGACTCCGTGCTGGAGAAACTTCGTGCTGGAGAAACTTCGTGCTGGAGAAACAACGTGCTGGAGAATATCTGTGCTGGAGAAACTCCGTGCTGGAGAAACTCTGTGCTGGAGAAAATCCGTGCTGGAGAAACTCCGTGGTGGAGAAGTTCTGTGCTGGTGAAACTCCGTGCTGGAGAAACTTCGCGCTGGAGAATAACTGTGCTGGAGAATATCTGTGCGGGAGAAACTCCGTGCTGGAGAAAATGCGTGCTGGAGAATATCTGTGCTGGAGAATATCTGTGCTGGAGAAACTCCTTGCTGGAGAAACTCCGTGCTGGAGAAACTCCGTGCTGGAGAAACTCTTTGCTGGAGAAACTCCGCACTGGAGAAACTGCGTTGGAGAAACTGCGTTGGAGAAACTCCGCGCTGGAGAAACTCCGCGCTGGAGAAACTCTGTGTTGGAGAAACTGCGTTGGAGAAACTCTGTGTTGGAGAAACACCGAGCTGGAGAAACTCTGTGTTGCAGAAACTTCGCATTAGAGAAACTCTGCGCTGGAGAAACTCCGTGTTGGAGAAACTGCGTGTTGCAGAAACTCCATGTCCTCCGCGCTGGAGAAACTCCGCGTGCCCTGGAGAAACTCTGCGCTGGAGACACTCCGCGCTGGAGAAACTCCGCTGCTCGTCGGAGAAACTCTGTGCTGGAGAAACTCCGTGCTGGAGAAACTCCGCGCTGGAGAAACTCCTTGCTGGAGAAACTCTGCGCTGGAGAAACTGCGTTGGAGAAACTCTGTGTTGGAGAAACACCGCGCTGGAGAAACTCCGCTCTGGAGAAACTCTGTGTCGCAGAAACTCCGCATTAGAGAAACTCTGCGCTGGAGAAACTCCGTGTTGGAGAAACTAGGTGTTGCAGAAACTCCATGTTACAGAAACTCCGCGCTGGAGAAAATCCGCGATGGAGAAACTCCACGCTGCAGAAACTCCGCGCTGGAGAAACTCCGTGTTGGAGAAACTGCGTGTTGGAGAAACTCCGTGTTGCAGACACTCTGCGCTGGAGACACTCCGCGCTGGAGATACCCCGCGCTGGAGAATGTTCCTGCAGGAGAAACTCTGTGCTGGAGAAACTCCGCGCTGGAGAATCTCCGTGCTGGAGAAACTCCATGCTGGAGAAACTCCGCGTTGGAGAAACTGCGTGTTGCAGAAACTCCATGTTACAGAAACTCCGCGCTGGAGAAACTCCGCGGTGGAGAAACTCCGTGTTGGAGAAACTCTGCGCTGGAGACACTCCGCGCTGGAGATACCCCGCGCTGGAGAATCTTCGTGCAGGAGAAACTCTGTGCTGGAGAAACTCCGTGCTGGAGAAACTCCGAGCTGGAGAAACTCTGGCTGGAGAAACTCTGCGCTGGAGAAACTGCGTTGGAGAAACTCTGTGTTGGATAAACACCGCGCTGGAGAAACTCCGCTCTGGAGAAACTCTGTGTCGCAGAAACTCCGCATTAGAGAAACTCTGCGCTGGAGAAACTCCGTGTTGGAGAAACTGCGTGTTGCAGAAACTCCATGTTACAGAAACTCCGCGCTGGAGAAAATCCGCGATGGAGAAACTCCACGCTGCAGAAACTCCGCGCTGGAGAAACTCCGTGTTGGAGAAACTGCGTGTTGGAGAAACTCCGTGTTGCAGACACTGCGCTGGAGACACTCCGCGCTGGAGATACCCCGCGCTGGAGAATGTTCGTGCAGGAGAAACTCTGTGCTGGAGAAACTCCGCGCTGGAGAATCTCCGTGCTGGAGAAACTCCATGCTGGAGAAACTCCGCGTTGGAGAAACTCCGTACTGGAGAAATTCCGTGTTGGAGAAACTCCGTGTTGGAGAAACTCCGTGCTGGAGAAACTTCGTGCTGGAGAAACTCTGTGCTGTAGAAAGTCCGTTCTGGAGAAACACCGTGCTTTAGAAATTCCGTGCTGGAGACTCCGTGCTGGAGATACTCCGTGCTGGAGAATATCTGTGCTGGAGAAACTCCGTGCTGGAGAAACTCTGTGCTGGAGAAATTCCGTGCTGGAGAAGCTCCGTGGTGGAGAAGCTCCGTGCTGGTGTAACTCCGTGCTGGAGAAACCTCGCGCTGGAGAAACTCCGTGCTAGAGAAACTCCATGCTGGAGATACTCCGTGCTGGAGAATATCCGTGCTGGAGAAACTCCGCGCTCGAGAAACTCCGTGCTGGAGAAACTCCGTGCTGGAGAAACTCCGTGCTGGAGAAACTCCGTGCTGGAGAAACTCTTTGCTGGAGAAACTCCGCACTGGAGAAACTGCGTTGGAGAAACTGCGTTGGAGAAACTCCGCGCTGGAGAAACTCCGCGCTGGAGAAACTCTGTGTTGGAGAAACTCTGCGTTGGAGAAACTCCGCGCTGGAGAAACTCCGCGATGGACAAACTCCGGGCTGGAGAACTTCGCGCTGGAGAATATCTGTGCTGGAGAATATCTGTGCTGGAGAAACTCCGTGCTGGAGAAAATGCGTGCTGGAGAATATCTGTGCTGGAGAATATCTGTGCTGGAGAAACTCCGTGCTGGAGAAACTTCGTGCTGGAGAAACTCCGAGCTGGAGAAACTCCTTGCTGGAGAAACTCTGCGCTGGAGAAACTGCGTTGGAGAAACTCTGTGTTTCAGAAACACCGAGCTGGAGAAACTCTGTGTTGCAGAAACTTCGCATTAGAGAAACTCTGCGCTGGAGAAACTCCGTGTTGGAGAAACTGCGTGTTGCAGAAACTCCATGTTACAGAAACTCCGCGCAGGAGAAACTCCGCGGTGGAGAAACTCCGTGTTGGAGAAACTCTGCGCTGGAGACACTCCGCGCTGGAGATATCCCGCGCTGGAGAATCTTCGTGCAGGAGAAACTCTGTGCTGGAGAAACTCCGTGCTGGAGAAACTCCGAGCTGGAGAAACTCCTTGCTGGAGAAACTCTGCGCTGGAGAAACTGCGTTGGAGAAACTCTGTGTTGGAGAAACACCGCGCTGGAGAAACTCCACGCTGCAGAAACTCCGCGCTGGAGAAACTCCGTGTTGGAGAAACTGCGTGTTGGAGAAACTCCGTGTTGCAGACACTCTGCGCTGGAGACACTCCGCGCTGGAGATACCCCGCGCTGGAGAATGTTCGTGCAGGAGAAACTCTGTGCTGGAGAAACTCCGCGCTGGAGAATCTCCGCGCTGGAGAATCTCCGTGCTGGAGAAACTCCATGCTGGAGAAACTCCGCGTTGGAGAAACTCCGTACTGGAGAAATTCCGTGTTGGAGAAACTCCGTGTTGGAGAAACTCCGTGCTGGAGAAACTTCGTGCTGGAGAAACTGCGTGTTGCAGAAACTCCATGTTACAGAAACTCCGCGCTGGAGAAAATCCGCGATGGAGAAACTCCACGCTGCAGAAACTCCGCGCTGGAGAAACTCCGTGTTGGAGAAACTGCGTGTTGGAGAAACTCCGTGTTGCAGACACTCTGCGCTGGAGACACTCCGCGCTGGAGATACCCCGCGCTGGAGAATGTTCGTGCAGGAGAAACTCTGTGCTGGAGAAACTCCGCGCTGGAGAATCTCCGCGCTGGAGAATCTCCGTGCTGGAGAAACTCCATGCTGGAGAAACTCCGCGTTGGAGAAACTCCGTACTGGAGAAATTCCGTGTTGGAGAAACTCCGTGTTGGAGAAACTCCGTGCTGGAGAAACTTCGTGCTGGAGAAACTCTGTGCTGTAGAAAGTCCGTTCTGGAGAAACACCGTGCTTTAGAAATTCCGTGCTGGAGACTCCGTGCTGGAGAAACTCCGTGCTGGAGAATATCTGTGCTGGAGAAACTCCGTGCTGGAGAAACTCTGTGCAGGAGAAATTCCGTGCTGGAGAAACTCCGTGGTGGAGAAGCTCCGTGCTGGTGTAACTCCGTGCTGGAGAAACTTCGCGCTGGAGAAACTCCGTGCTGGAGAAACTCCATGTTGTAGAAACTCCGTGTTGAACAAACTCCGTGTTGGAGCAACTCCGCGTTGGAGAAACTCCGTAGTGGAGAAACTGCTTATTGAAGAAACTCCGTGCTGGAGAAACTCCGTGCTGGAGAAACTCCGTGCTGGAGAATATCCGTGCTGGAGAAACTCCGCGCTCGAGAAACTCCGTGCTGGAGAAACTCCGTGCTGGAGAAACTCCGTGCTGGAGAAACTCCGCACTGGAGAAACTGCGTTGGAGAAACTGCGTTGGAGAAACTCCGCGCTGGAGAAACTCCGCG
This sequence comes from Amblyomma americanum, assembly GCA_030143305.2. Taxonomy (NCBI): domain Eukaryota; kingdom Metazoa; phylum Arthropoda; class Arachnida; order Ixodida; family Ixodidae; genus Amblyomma; species Amblyomma americanum. Next base: position 54,202 of record JARKHS020004639.1, read on the forward strand.
CTGGAGAAACTCTGTGTTGGAGAAACTCTGCGTTGGAGAAACTCCGCGCTGGAGAAACTCCGCGCTGGACAAACTCCGGGCTGGAGAAACTTCGCGCTGGAGAATCTCTGTGCTGTAGAAAATCCGAGCTGGAGAAACTCTGCGCTGGAGAAACTGCGTTGGAGAAACTCTGTGTTGGAGAAACACCGAGCTGGAGAAATTCTGTGTTGCAGAAACTTCGCATTAGAGAAACTCTGCGCTGGAGAAACTCCGTGTTGGAGAAACTGCGTGTTGCAGAAACTCCATGTTACAGAAACTCCGCGCTGGAGAAACTCCGCGGTGCACAAACTCCGGGCTGGAGATACCCCACGCTGGAGAAACTCCGTGCTGGAGAAACTGTCCTGTAGAAGCTCCGTGCTGGAGAGACCTCGTACTGGAGAAACTTCATGCTGGAGAAACTTTGTGCTGGATTAACTTCGGGCTGGAGAAACTCCGTGCTGGAGAATATCTGTGCTGGAGAAATTCCGTGTTGCAGACACTCCGCGCTGGAGAAACTCCGCGGTGGAGAAACTCCGTGCTGAAGAAACTCCGTGTTGGAGAAACTCCGCGCTGGAGAAACTCCGCGCTGGAGATACCCCGTGCTGGAGAATCTTCGTGCAGGAGAAACTCTGTGCTGGAGAAACTCCGTGCTGGAGAAACTCCGCGCTTTAAAAACTCCGCGCTGGAAAAACTCCGTGCTGGAGAAACTCCGCGCTGGAGAATCTCCGTGCTGGAGAAACTCCATGCTGGAGAAACTCCGCGTTGGAGAAACTCCGTACTGGAGAAACTCCGTGTTGGAGAAACTCCGTGTTGGAGAAACTCCGTGCTGGAGAAACTTCGTGCTGGAGAAACTCTGTGCTGTAGAAACCCCGTGCTGGAGAAACACGGTGCTGGAGAAATTCCGTGCTGGAGAGACTCCGTGCTGGAGAAACTTCGTGCTGGAGAAACTTCGTGCTGGAGAAACAACGTGCTGGAGAATATCTGTGCTGGAGAAACTCCGTGCAGGAGAAACTCTGTGCTGGAGAAAATCCGTGCTGGAGAAACTCCGTGGTGGAGAAGTTCTGTGCTGGTGAAACTCCGTGCTGGAGAAACTTCGCGCTGGAGAATAACTGTGCTGGAGAATATCTGTGCGGGAGAAACTCCGTGCTGGAGAAAATGCGTGCTGGAGAATATCTGTGCTGGAGAATATCTGTGCTGGAGAAACTCCTTGCTGGAGAAACTCCGTGCTGGAGAAACTCCGTGCTGGAGAAACTCCGTGCTGGAGAAACTCTTTGCTGGAGAAACTCCGCACTGGAGAAACTGCGTTGGAGAAACTGCGTTGGAGAAACTCCGCGCTGGAGAAACTCCGCGCTGGAGAAACTCTGTGTTGGAGAAACTGCGTTGGAGAAACTCTGTGTTGGAGAAACACCGAGCTGGAGAAACTCTGTGTTGCAGAAACTTCGCATTAGAGAAACTCTGCGCTGGAGAAACTCCGTGTTGGAGAAACTGCGTGTTGCAGAAACTCCATGTTACAGAAACTCCGCGCTGGAGAAACTCCGCGGTGGAGAAACTCCGTGTTGGAGAAACTCTGCGCTGGAGACACTCCGCGCTGGAGATACCCCGCGCTGGAGAATCTTCGTGCAGGAGAAACTCTGTGCTGGAGAAACTCCGTGCTGGAGAAACTCCGAGCTGGAGAAACTCCTTGCTGGAGAAACTCTGCGCTGGAGAAACTGCGTTGGAGAAACTCTGTGTTGGAGAAACACCGCGCTGGAGAAACTCCGCTCTGGAGAAACTCTGTGTCGCAGAAACTCCGCATTAGAGAAACTCTGCGCTGGAGAAACTCCGTGTTGGAGAAACTAGGTGTTGCAGAAACTCCATGTTACAGAAACTCCGCGCTGGAGAAAATCCGCGATGGAGAAACTCCACGCTGCAGAAACTCCGCGCTGGAGAAACTCCGTGTTGGAGAAACTGCGTGTTGGAGAAACTCCGTGTTGCAGACACTCTGCGCTGGAGACACTCCGCGCTGGAGATACCCCGCGCTGGAGAATGTTCCTGCAGGAGAAACTCTGTGCTGGAGAAACTCCGCGCTGGAGAATCTCCGTGCTGGAGAAACTCCATGCTGGAGAAACTCCGCGTTGGAGAAACTCCGTACTGGAGAAATTCCGTGTTGGAGAAACTCCATGTTGGAGAAACTCCGTGCTGGAGAAACTTCGTGCTGGAGAAACTCTGTGCTGTAGAAAGTCCTTTCTGCAGAAACACCGTGCTTTAGAAATTCCGTGCTGGAGACTCCGTGCTGGAGAAACTCCGTGCTGGAGAATATCTGTGCTGGAGAAACTCCGTGCTGGAGAAACTCAGTGCTGGAGAAATTCCGTGCTGGAGAAACTCCGTGGTGGAGAAGCTCCGTGCTGGTGTAACTCCGTGCTGGAGAAACTTCGCGCTGGAGAAACTCCGTGCTGGAGAAACTCCATGTTGTAGAAACTCCGTGTTGAACAAACTCCGTGTTGGAGCAACTCCGCGTTGGAGAAACTCCGTAGTGGAGAAACTGCTTATTGAAGAAACTCTGTGCTGGAGAAACTCCGTGCTGGAGAAACTCCGTGCTGGAGAATATCCGTGCTGGAGAAACTCCGCGCTCGAGAAACTCCGTGCTGGAGAAACTCCGTGCTGGAGAAACTCCGTGCTGGAGAAACTCTGTGCTGAAGAAACTCTTTGCTGGAGAAACTCCGCACTGGAGAAACTGCGTTGGAGAAACTGCGTTGGAGAAACTCCGCGCTGGAGAAACTCCGCGCTGGAGAAACTCTGTGTTGGAGAAACTGTGCGTTGGAGAAACTCCGCGCTGGACAAACTCCGGGCTGGAGAAACTTCGCGCGGGAGAATCTCTGTGCTGGAGAATATCTGTGCTGGAGAAACTCCGTGCTGGAGAAAATGCGTGCTGGAGAATATCTGTGCTGGAGAATATCTGTGCTGGAGAAACTCCGTGCTGGAGAAACTCCGTGCTGTAGAAAATCCGAGCTGGAGAAACTCCTTGCTGGAGAAACTCTGCGCTGGAGAAACTGCGTTGGAGAAACTCTGTGTTGGAGAAACACCGAGCTGGAGAAATTCTGTGTTGCAGAAACTTCGCATTAGAGAAACTCTGCGCTGGAGAAACTCCGTGTTGGAGAAACTGCGTGTTGCAGAAACTCCATGTTACAGAAACTCCGCGCTGGAGAAACTCCGCGGTGCACAAACTCCGGGCTGGAGATACCCCGCGCTGGAGAAACTCCGTGCTGGAGAAACTGTCCTGTAGAAGCTCCGTGCTGGAGAGACCTCGTGCTGGAGAAACTTCATGCTGGAGAAACTTTGTGCTGGATTAACTTCGGGCTGGAGAAACTCCGTGCTGGAGAATATCTGTGCTGGAGAAATTCCGTGTTGCAGACACTCCGCGCTGGAGAAAACTCTTCGTTGGAGAAACTCCGCGCTGGAGAAACTCCGTGTTGGAGAAACTGCGTGTTGGAGAAATTCCGTGTTGCAGACACTCCGCGCTGGAGAAACTCCGCGGTGGAGAAACTCCGTGCTGAAGAAACTCCGTGTTGGAGGAACTCCGCGCTGGAGAAACTCCGCGCTGGAGATACCCCGTGCTGGAGAATCTTCGTGCAGGAGAAACTCTGTGCTGGAGAAACTCCGTGCTGGAGAAACTCCGCGCTTTAAAAACTCCGCGCTGGAAAAACTCCGTGCTGGAGAAACTCCGCGCTGGAGAATCTCCGTGCTGGAGAAACTCCATGCTGGAGAAACTCCGCGTTGGAGAAACTCCGTACTGGAGAAACTCCGTGTTGGAGAAAGTCCGTGTTGGAGAAACTCCGTGCTGGAGAAACTTCGTGCTGGAGAAACTCTGTGCTGTAGAAACCCCGTGCTGGAGAAACACCGTGCTGGAGAAATTCCGTGCTGGAGAGACTCCGTGCTGGAGAAACTTCGTGCTGGAGAAACTTCGTGCTGGAGAAACAACGTGCTGGAGAATATCTGTGCTGGAGAAACTCCGTGCTGGAGAAACTCTGTGCTGGAGAAAATCCGTGCTGGAGAAACTCCGTGGTGGAGAAGTTCTGTGCTGGAGAATATCTGTGCGGGAGAAACTCCGTGCTGGAGAAAATGCGTGCTGGAGAATATCTGTTCTGGAGAATATCTGTGCTGGAGAAACTCCTTGCTGGAGAAACTCCGTGCTGGAGAAACTCCGTGCTGGAGAAACTCCGTGCTGGAGAAACTCTTTGCTGGAGAATCTCCGCACTGGAGAAACTGCGTTGGAGAAACTGCGTTGGAGAAACTCCGCGCTGGAGAAACTCTGTGTTGGAGAAACTCTGCGTTGGAGAAACTCCGCGCTGCAGAAACTCCGCGCTGGACAAACTCCGGGCTGGAGAAACTTCGCGCTGGAGAATCTCTGTGCTGGAGAAACTCCGTGCTGGAGAAAATGCGTGCTGGAGAATATCTGTGCTGGAGAATATCTGTGCTGGAGAAACTCTGTGCTGGAGAAATTCCGTGCTGGAGAAACTCCGTGGTGGAGAAGCTCCGTGCTGGTGTAACTCCGTGCTGGAGAAACTTCGCGCTGGAGAAACTCCTTGCTGGAGAAACTCCATGTTGTAGAAACTCCGTGTTGAACAAACTCCGTATTGGAGCAACTCCGCGTTGGAGAAACTCCGTAGTGGAGAAACTGCTTATTGAAGAAACTCTGTGCTGGAGAAACTCCGTGCTGGAGAAACTCCGTGCTGGAGAATATCCGTGCTGGAGAAACTCCGCGCTCGAGAAACTCCGTGCTGGAGAAACTCCGTGCTGGAGAAACTCCGTGCTGGAGAAACTGCGTTGGAGAAACTGCGTTGGAGAAACTCCGCGCTGGAGAAACTCCGCGCTGGAGAAACTCTGTGTTGGAGAAACTCTGCGTTGGAGAAACTCCGCGCTGCAGAAACTCCGCGCTGGACAAACTCCGGGCTGGAGAAACTTCGCGCGGGAGAATCTCTGTGCTGGAGAATATCTGTGCTGGAGAAACTCCGTGCTGGAGAAAATGCGTGCTGGAGAATATCTGTGCTGGAGAATATCTGTGCTGGAGAAACTCCGTGCTGGAGAAACTCCGTGCTGTAGAAAATCCGAGCTGGAGAAACTCCTTGCTGGAGAAACTCTGCGCTGGAGAAACTGCGTTGGAGAAACTCTGTGTTGGATAAACACCGCGCTGGAGAAACTCCGCTCTGGAGAAACTCTGTGTCGCAGAAACTCCGCATTAGAGAAACTCTGCGCTGGAGAAACTCCGTGTTGGAGAAACTGCGTGTTGCAGAAACTCCATGTTACAGAAACTCCGCGCTGGAGAAAATCCGCGATGGAGAAACTCCACGCTGCAGAAACTCCGCGCTGGAGAAACTCCGTGTTGGAGAAACTGCGTGTTGGAGAAACTCCGTGTTGCAGACACTGCGCTGGAGACACTCCGCGCTGGAGATACCCCGCGCTGGAGAATGTTCGTGCAGGAGAAACTCTGTGCTGGAGAAACTCCGCGCTGGAGAATCTCCGTGCTGGAGAAACTCCATGCTGGAGAAACTCCGCGTTGGAGAAACTCCGTACTGGAGAAATTCCGTGTTGGAGAAACTCCGTGTTGGAGAAACTCCGTGCTGGAGAAACTTCGTGCTGGAGAAACTCTGTGCTGTAGAAAGTCCGTTCTGGAGAAACACCGTGCTTTAGAAATTCCGTGCTGGAGACTCCGTGCTGGAGATACTCCGTGCTGGAGAATATCTGTGCTGGAGAAACTCCGTGCTGGAGAAACTCTGTGCTGGAGAAATTCCGTGCTGGAGAAGCTCCGTGGTGGAGAAGCTCCGTGCTGGTGTAACTCCGTGCTGGAGAAACCTCGCGCTGGAGAAACTCCGTGCTAGAGAAACTCCATGCTGGAGATACTCCGTGCTGGAGAATATCCGTGCTGGAGAAACTCCGCGCTCGAGAAACTCCGTGCTGGAGAAACTCCGTGCTGGAGAAACTCCGTGCTGGAGAAACTCCGTGCTGGAGAAACTCTTTGCTGGAGAAACTCCGCACTGGAGAAACTGCGTTGGAGAAACTGCGTTGGAGAAACTCCGCGCTGGAGAAACTCCGCGCTGGAGAAACTCTGTGTTGGAGAAACTCTGCGTTGGAGAAACTCCGCGCTGGAGAAACTCCGCGATGGACAAACTCCGGGCTGGAGAACTTCGCGCTGGAGAATATCTGTGCTGGAGAATATCTGTGCTGGAGAAACTCCGTGCTGGAGAAAATGCGTGCTGGAGAATATCTGTGCTGGAGAATATCTGTGCTGGAGAAACTCCGTGCTGGAGAAACTTCGTGCTGGAGAAACTCCGAGCTGGAGAAACTCCTTGCTGGAGAAACTCTGCGCTGGAGAAACTGCGTTGGAGAAACTCTGTGTTTCAGAAACACCGAGCTGGAGAAACTCTGTGTTGCAGAAACTTCGCATTAGAGAAACTCTGCGCTGGAGAAACTCCGTGTTGGAGAAACTGCGTGTTGCAGAAACTCCATGTTACAGAAACTCCGCGCAGGAGAAACTCCGCGGTGGAGAAACTCCGTGTTGGAGAAACTCTGCGCTGGAGACACTCCGCGCTGGAGATATCCCGCGCTGGAGAATCTTCGTGCAGGAGAAACTCTGTGCTGGAGAAACTCCGTGCTGGAGAAACTCCGAGCTGGAGAAACTCCTTGCTGGAGAAACTCTGCGCTGGAGAAACTGCGTTGGAGAAACTCTGTGTTGGAGAAACACCGCGCTGGAGAAACTCCACGCTGCAGAAACTCCGCGCTGGAGAAACTCCGTGTTGGAGAAACTGCGTGTTGGAGAAACTCCGTGTTGCAGACACTCTGCGCTGGAGACACTCCGCGCTGGAGATACCCCGCGCTGGAGAATGTTCGTGCAGGAGAAACTCTGTGCTGGAGAAAAACTCCGCGCTGGAGAATCTCCGCGCTGGAGAATCTCCGTGCTGGAGAAACTCCATGCTGGAGAAACTCCGCGTTGGAGAAACTCCGTACTGGAGAAATTCCGTGTTGGAGAAACTCCGTGTTGGAGAAACTCCGTGCTGGAGAAACTTCGTGCTGGAGAAACTCTGTGCTGTAGAAAGTCCGTTCTGGAGAAACACCGTGCTTTAGAAATTCCGTGCTGGAGACTCCGTGCTGGAGAAACTCCGTGCTGGAGAATATCTGTGCTGGAGAAACTCCGTGCTGGAGAAACTCTGTGCAGGAGAAATTCCGTGCTGGAGAAACTCCGTGGTGGAGAAGCTCCGTGCTGGTGTAACTCCGTGCTGGAGAAACTTCGCGCTGGAGAAACTCCGTGCTGGAGAAACTCCATGTTGTAGAAACTCCGTGTTGAACAAACTCCGTGTTGGAGCAACTCCGCGTTGGAGAAACTCCGTAGTGGAGAAACTGCTTATTGAAGAAACTCCGTGCTGGAGAAACTCCGTGCTGGAGAAACTCCGTGCTGGAGAATATCCGTGCTGGAGAAACTCCGCGCTCGAGAAACTCCGTGCTGGAGAAACTCCGTGCTGGAGAAACTCCGTACTGGAGAAACTCCGCACTGGAGAAACTGCGTTGGAGAAACTGCGTTGGAGAAACTCCGCGCTGGAGAAACTCCGCGCTGGAGAAACTCTGTGTTGGAGAAACTCTGCGTTGGAGAAACTCCGCGCTGGAGAAACTCCGCGCTGGACAAACTCCGGGCTGGAGAAACTTCGCGCTGGAGAATCTCTGTGCTGTAGAAAATCCGAGCTGGAGAAACTCTGCGCTGGAGAAACTGCGTTGGAGAAACTCTGTGTTGGAGAAACACCGAGCTGGAGAAATTCTGTGTTGCAGAAACTTCGCATTAGAGAAACTCTGCGCTGGAGAAACTCCGTGTTGGAGAAACTGCGTGTTGCAGAAACTCCATGTTACAGAAACTCCGCGCTGGAGAAACTCCGCGGTGCACAAACTCCGGGCTGGAGATACCCCACGCTGGAGAAACTCCGTGCTGGAGAAACTGTCCTGTAGAAGCTCCGTGCTGGAGAGACCTCGTACTGGAGAAACTTCATGCTGGAGAAACTTTGTGCTGGATTAACTTCGGGCTGGAGAAACTCCGTGCTGGAGAATATCTGTGCTGGAGAAATTCCGTGTTGCAGACACTCCGCGCTGGAGAAACTCCGCGGTGGAGAAACTCCGTGCTGAAGAAACTCCGTGTTGGAGAAACTCCGCGCTGGAGAAACTCCGCGCTGGAGATACCCCGTGCTGGAGAATCTTCGTGCAGGAGAAACTCTGTGCTGGAGAAACTCCGTGCTGGAGAAACTCCGCGCTTTAAAAACTCCGCGCTGGAAAAACTCCGTGCTGGAGAAACTCCGCGCTGGAGAATCTCCGTGCTGGAGAAACTCCATGCTGGAGAAACTCCGCGTTGGAGAAACTCCGTACTGGAGAAACTCCGTGTTGGAGAAACTCCGTGTTGGAGAAACTCCGTGCTGGAGAAACTTCGTGCTGGAGAAACTCTGTGCTGTAGAAACCCCGTGCTGGAGAAACACGGTGCTGGAGAAACTCCGTGCTGGAGAGACTCCGTGCTGGAGAAACTTCGTGCTGGAGAAACTTCGTGCTGGAGAAACAACGTGCTGGAGAATATCTGTGCTGGAGAAACTCCGTGCAGGAGAAACTCTGTGCTGGAGAAAATCCGTGCTGGAGAAACTCCGTGGTGGAGAAGTTCTGTGCTGGTGAAACTCCGTGCTGGAGAAACTTCGCGCTGGAGAATAACTGTGCTGGAGAATATCTGTGCGGGAGAAACTCCGTGCTGGAGAAAATGCGTGCTGGAGAATATCTGTGCTGGAGAATATCTGTGCTGGAGAAACTCCTTGCTGGAGAAACTCCGTGCTGGAGAAACTCCGTGCTGGAGAAACTCCGTGCTGGAGAAACTCTTTGCTGGAGAAACTCCGCACTGGAGAAACTGCGTTGGAGAAACTGCGTTGGAGAAACTCCGCGCTGGAGAAACTCCGCGCTGGAGAAACTCTGTGTTGGAGAAACTGCGTTGGAGAAACTCTGTGTTGGAGAAACACCGAGCTGGAGAAACTCTGTGTTGCAGAAACTTCGCATTAGAGAAACTCTGCGCTGGAGAAACTCCGTGTTGGAGAAACTGCGTGTTGCAGAAACTCCATGTTACAGAAACTCCGCGCTGGAGAAACTCCGCGGTGGAGAAACTCCGTGTTGGAGAAACTCTGCGCTGGAGACACTCCGCGCTGGAGATACCCCGCGCTGGAGAATCTTCGTGCAGGAGAAACTCTGTGCTGGAGAAACTCCGTGCTGGAGAAACTCCGAGCTGGAGAAACTCCTTGCTGGATAAACTCTGCGCTGGAGAAACTGCGTTGGAGAAACTCTGTGTTGGAGAAACACCGCGCTGGAGAAACTCCGCTCTGGAGAAACTCTGTGTCGCAGAAACTCCGCATTAGAGAAACTCTGCGCTGGAGAAACTCCGTGTTGGAGAAACTAGGTGTTGCAGAAACTCCATGTTACAGAAACTCCGCGCTGGAGAAAATCCGCGATGGAGAAACTCCACGCTGCAGAAACTCCGCGCTGGAGAAACTCCGTGTTGGAGAAACTGCGTGTTGGAGAAACTCCGTGTTGCAGACACTCTGCGCTGGAGACACTCCGCGCTGGAGATACCCCGCGCTGGAGAATGTTCCTGCAGGAGAAACTCTGTGCTGGAGAAACTCCGCGCTGGAGAATCTCCGTGCTGGAGAAACTCCATGCTGGAGAAACTCCGCGTTGGAGAAACTCCGTACTGGAGAAATTCCGTGTTGGAGAAACTCCATGTTGGAGAAACTCCGTGCTGGAGAAACTTCGTGCTGGAGAAACTCTGTGCTGTAGAAAGTCCTTTCTGGAGAAACACCGTGCTTTAGAAATTCCGTGCTGGAGACTCCGTGCTGGAGAAACTCCGTGCTGGAGAATATCTGTGCTGGAGAAACTCCGTGCTGGAGAAACTCAGTGCTGGAGAAATTCCGTGCTGGAGAAACTCCGTGGTGGAGAAGCTCCGTGCTGGTGTAACTCCGTGCTGGAGAAACTTCGCGCTGGAGAAACTCCGTGCTGGAGAAACTCCATGTTGTAGAAACTCCGTGTTGAACAAACTCCGTGTTGGAGCAACTCCGCGTTGGAGAAACTCCGTAGTGGAGAAACTGCTTATTGAAGAAACTCTGTGCTGGAGAAACTCCGTGCTGGAGAAACTCCGTGCTGGAGAATATCCGTGCTGGAGAAACTCCGCGCTCGAGAAACTCCGTGCTGGAGAAACTCCGTGCTGGAGAAACTCCGTGCTGGAGAAACTCTGTGCTGAAGAAACTCTTTGCTGGAGAAACTCCGCACTGGAGAAACTGCGTTGGAGAAACTGCGTTGGAGAAACTCCGCGCTGGAGAAACTCCGCGCTGGAGAAACTCTGTGTTGGAGAAACTGTGCGTTGGAGAAACTCCGCGCTGGACAAACTCCGGGCTGGAGAAACTTCGCGCGGGAGAATCTCTGTGCTGGAGAATATCTGTGCTGGAGAAACTCCGTGCTGGAGAAAATGCGTGCTGGAGAATATCTGTGCTGGAGAATATCTGTGCTGGAGAAACTCCGTGCTGGAGAAACTCCGTGCTGTAGAAAATCCGAGCTGGAGAAACTCCTTGCTGGAGAAACTCTGCGCTGGAGAAACTGCGTTGGAGAAACTCTGTGTTGGAGAAACACCGAGCTGGAGAAATTCTGTGTTGCAGAAACTTCGCATTAGAGAAACTCTGCGCTGGAGAAACTCCGTGTTGGAGAAACTGCGTGTTGCAGAAACTCCATGTTACAGAAACTCCGCGCTGGAGAAACTCCGCGGTGCACAAACTCCGGGCTGGAGATACCCCGCGCTGGAGAAACTCCGTGCTGGAGAAACTGTCCTGTAGAAGCTCCGTGCTGGAGAGACCTCGTGCTGGAGAAACTTCATGCTGGAGAAACTTTGTGCTGGATTAACTTCGGGCTGGAGAAACTCCGTGCTGGAGAATATCTGTGCTGGAGAAATTCCGTGTTGCAGACACTCCGCGCTGGAGAAAACTCTTCGTTGGAGAAACTCCGCGCTGGAGAAACTCCGTGTTGGAGAAACTGCGTGTTGGAGAAATTCCGTGTTGCAGACACTCCGCGCTGGAGAAACTCCGCGGTGGAGAAACTCCGTGCTGAAGAAACTCCGTGTTGGAGGAACTCCGCGCTGGAGAAACTCCGCGCTGGAGATACCCCGTGCTGGAGAATCTTCGTGCAGGAGAAACTCTGTGCTGGAGAAACTCCGTGCTGGAGAAACTCCGCGCTTTAAAAACTCCGCGCTGGAAAAACTCCGTGCTGGAGGAACTCCGCGCTGGAGAATCTCCGTGCTGGAGAAACTCCATGCTGGAGAAACTCCGCGTTGGAGAAACTCCGTACTGGAGAAACTCCGTGTTGGAGAAAGTCCGTGTTGGAGAAACTCCGTGCTGGAGAAACTTCGTGCTGGAGAAACTCTGTGCTGTAGAAACCCCGTGCTGGAGAAACACCGTGCTGGAGAAATTCCGTGCTGGAGAGACTCCGTGCTGGAGAAACTTCGTGCTGGAGAAACTTCGTGCTGGAGAAACAACGTGCTGGAGAATATCTGTGCTGGAGAAACTCCGTGCTGGAGAAACTCTGTGCTGGAGAAAATCCGTGCTGGAGAAACTCCGTGGTGGAGAAGTTCTGTGCTGGAGAATATCTGTGCGGGAGAAACTCCGTGCTGGAGAAAATGCGTGCTGGAGAATATCTGTTCTGGAGAATATCTGTGCTGGAGAAACTCCTTGCTGGAGAAACTCCGTGCTGGAGAAACTCCGTGCTGGAGAAACTCCGTGCTGGAGAAACTCTTTGCTGGAGAATCTCCGCACTGGAGAAACTGCGTTGGAGAAACTGCGTTGGAGAAACTCCGCGCTGGAGAAACTCCGCGCTGGAGAAACTCTGTGTTGGAGAAACTCTGCGTTGGAGAAACTCCGCGCTGCAGAAACTCCGCGCTGGACAAACTCCGGGCTGGAGAAACTTCGCGCTGGAGAATCTCTGTGCTGGAGAATATCTGTGCTGGAGAAACTCCGTGCTGGAGAAAATGCGTGCTGGAGAATATCTGTGCTGGAGAATATCTGTGCTGGAGAAACTCTGTGCTGGAGAAATTCCGTGCTGGAGAAACTCCGTGGTGGAGAAGCTCCGTGCTGGTGTAACTCCGTGCTGGAGAAACTTCGCGCTGGAGAAACTCCGTGCTGGAGAAACTCCATGTTGTAGAAACTCCGTGTTGAACAAACTCCGTATTGGAGCAACTCCGCGTTGGAGAAACTCCGTAGTGGAGAAACTGCTTATTGAAGAAACTCTGTGCTGGAGAAACTCCGTGCTGGAGAAACTCCGTGCTGGAGAATATCCGTGCTGGAGAAACTCCGCGCTCGAGAAACTCCGTGCTGGAGAAACTCCGTGCTGGAGAAACTCCGTGCTGGAGAAACTCCGTGCTGGAGAAACTCTTTGCTGGAGAAACTCCGCACTGGAGAAACTGCGTTGGAGAAACTGCGTTGGAGAAACTCCGCGCTGGAGAAACTCCGCGCTGGAGAAACTCTGTGTTGGAGAAACTCTGCGTTGGAGAAACTCCGCGCTGCAGAAACTCCGCGCTGGACAAACTCCGGGCTGGAGAAACTTCGCGCGGGAGAATCTCTGTGCTGGAGAATATCTGTGCTGGAGAAACTCCGTGCTGGAGAAAATGCGTGCTGGAGAATATCTGTGCTGGAGAATATCTGTGCTGGAGAAACTCCGTGCTGGAGAAACTCCGTGCTGTAGAAAATCCGAGCTGGAGAAACTCCTTGCTGGAGAAACTCTGCGCTGGAGAAACTGCGTTGGAGAAACTCTGCGCTGGAGAAACTCCGTGTTGGAGAAACTGCGTGTTGCAGAAACTCCATGTTACAGAAACTCCGCGCTGGAGAAACTCCGCGGTGCACAAACTCCGGGCTGGAGATACCCCGCGCTGGAGAAACTCCGTGCTGGAGAAACTGTCCTGTAGAAGCTCCGTGCTGGAGAGACCTCGTGCTGGAGAAACTTCATGCTGGAGAAACTTTGTGCTGGATTAACTTCGGGCTGGAGAAACTCCGTGCTGGAAAATATCTGTGCTGGAGAAATTCCGTGTTGCAGACACTCCGCGCTGGAGAAAACTCTTCGTTAGAGAAACTCCGCGCTGGAGAAACTCCGTGTTGGAGAAACTGCGTGTTGGAGAAATTCCGTGTTGCAGACACTCCGCGCTGGAGAAACTCCGCGGTGGAGAAACTCCGTGCTGAAGAAACTCCGTGTTGAAAAACTCCGCGCTGGAGAAACTCCGCGCTGGAGATACCCCGTGCTGGAGAATCTTCGTGCAGGAGAAACTCTGTGCTGGAGAAACTCCGTGCTGGAGAAACTCCGCGCTTTAAAAACTCCGCGCTGGAAAAACTCCGTGCTGGAGAAACTCCGCGCTGGAGAATCTCCGTGCTGGAGAAACTCCATGCTGGAGAAACTCCGCGCTGGAGAAACTCCGTACTGGAGAAACTCCGTGTTGGAGAAACTCCGTGTTGGAGAAACTCCGTGCTGGAGAAACTTCGTGCTGGAGAAACTCTGTGCTGTAGAAACCCCGTGCTGGAGAAACACCGTGCTGGAGAAATTCCGTGCTGGAGAGACTCCGTGCTGGAGAAACTTCGTGCTGGAGAAACTTCGTGCTGGAGAAACAACGTGCTGGAGAATATCTGTGCTGGAGAAACTCCGTGCTGGAGAAACTCTGTGCTGGAGAAAATCCGTGCTGGAGAAACTCCGTGGTGGAGAAGTTCTGTGCTGGAGAATATCTGTGCGGGAGAAACTCCGTGCTGGAGAAAATGCGTGCTGGAGAATATCTGTGCTGGAGAATATCTGTGCTGGAGAAACTCCTTGCTGGAGAAACTCCGTGCTGGAGAAACTCCGTGCTGGAGAAACTCCGTGCTGGAGAAACTCTTTGCTGGAGAAACTCCGCACTGGAGAAACTGCGTTGGAGAAACTGCGTTGGAGAAACTCCGCGCTGGAGAAACTCCGCGCTGGAGAAACTCTGTGTTGGAGAAGCTCTGCGTTGGAGAAACTCCGCGCTGCAGAAACTCCGCGCTGGACAAACTCCGGGCTGGAGAAACTTCGCGCTGGAGAATCTCTGTGCTGGAGAATATCTGTGCTGGAGAAACTCCGTGCTGGAGAAAATGCGTGCTGGAGAATATCTGTGCTGGAGAATATCTGTGCTGGAGAAACTCTGTGCTGGAGAAATTCCGTGCTGGAGAAACTCCGTGGTGGAGAAGCTCCGTGCTGGTGTAACTCCGTGCTGGAGAAACTTCGCGCTGGAGAAACTCCGTGCTGGAGAAACTCCATGTTGTAGAAACTCCGTGTTGAACAAACTCCGTATTGGAGAAACTCCGCGCTGGAGAAACTCCGTGTTGGAGAAACTCCGCGTTGGAGAAACTCCGTAGTGGAGAAACTGCTTATTGAAGAAACTCCGTGCTGGAGAAACTCCGTGCTGGAGAATATCCGTGCTGGAGAAACTCCGCGCTCGAGAAACTCCGTGCTGGAGAAAGTCCGTGCTGGAGAAACTCCGTGCTGGAGAAACTCCGTGCTGGAGAAAATCTTTGCTGGAGAAACTCCGCACTGGAGAAACTGCGTTGGAGAAACTGCGTTGGAGAAACTCCGCGCTGGAGAAACTCCGCGCTGGACAAACTCCGGGCTGGAGAAACTTCGCGCTGGAGAATCTCTGTGCTGGAGAATATCTGTGCTGGAGAAACTCCGTGCTGGAGAAAATGCGTGCTGGAGAATATCTGTGCTGGAGAATATCTGTGCTGGAGAAACTCCGTGCTGGAGAAACTCTGTGCTGGAGAAAATCCGTGCTGGAGAAACTCCGTGGTGGAGAAGTTCTGTGCTGGTGAAACTCCGTGCTGGAGAAAATGCGTGCTGGAGAATATCAGTGCTGGAGAATATGTGTGCTAGGAGAAACTCCTTGCTAGAGAAACTCCGTGCTGGAGAAACTCCGAGCTGGAGAAACTCCTTGCTGGAGAAACTCTGCGCTGGAGAAACTGCGTTGGAGAAACTCTGTGTTGGAGAAACACCGCGCTGGAGAAACTCCGCTCTGGAGAAACTCTGTGTTGCAGAAACTCCGCATTAGAGAAACTCTGCGCTGGAGAAACTCCGTGTTGGAGAAACTGCGTGTTGCAGAAACTCCATGTTACAGAAACTCCGCGCTGGAGAAAATCCACGATGGAGAAACTCCCCGCTGCAGAAACTCCGCGCTGGAGAAACTCCGTGTTGGAGAAACTGCGTATTGGAGAAACTCCGTGTTGCAGACACTCCGCGCTGGGGAAACTCCGCGGTGGAGAAACTCCGTGTAGGAGAAACTCTGCGCTGGAGACACTCCGCGCTGGAGAATCTCCGTGCTGGAGAAACTACATGCTGGAGAAACTCCGCGTTGGAGAAACTCCGTACTGGAGAAATTCCGTGCTGGAGACTCCGTGCTGGAGAAACTTCGTGCTGGAGAAACTTCGTGCTGGAGAAACTCCGTGCTGGAGAATATCTCTGCTGGAGAAACTCCGTGCTGGAGAAACTCTGTGCTGTAGAAATTCCGTGCTGGAGAAACTCCGTGGTGGAGAAGATCTGTGCTGGTGTAACTCCGTGCTGGAGAAGCTTCGCGCTGGAGAAACTCCGTGCTGGAGAAACTCCATGTTGTAGAAACTCCGTGTTGGACAAACTTCGTGTTGGAGAAACTCCGCGCTGGACAAACTCCGTGTTGGAGAAACTCCGCGTTGGAGAAACTCCGTAGTGGAGAAACTGCTTATTGAAGAAACTCCGTGCTGGAGAAACTCCGTGCTGGAGATACTCCGTGCTGGAGAATATCCGTGCTGGAGAAACTCCGCGCTCGAGAAACTCCGTGCTGGAGAAACTCCGTGCTGGAGAAACTCCGTGCTGGAGAAACTCCGTGCTGGAGAAACTCTTTGCTGGAGAAACTCCGCACTGGAGAAACTGCGTTGGAGAAACTGCGTTGGAGAAACTCCGCGCTGGAGAAACTCTGTGTTGGAGAAACTCTGCGTTGGAGAAACTCCGCGCTGGAGAAACTCCGCGATGGACAAACTCCGGGCTGGAGAACTTCGCGCTGGAGAATATCTGTGCTGGAGAATATCTGTGCTGGAGAAACTCCGTGCTGGAGAAAATGCGTGCTGGAGAATATCTGTGCTGGAGAATATCTGTGCTGGAGAAACTCCGAGCTGGAGAAACTCCTTGCTGGAGAAACTCTGCGCTGGAGAAACTGCGTGTTGTAGAAACTGCGTGTTGCAGAAACTCCATGTTACAGAAACTCCGCGCTGGAGAAACTCCGCGGTGGAGAAACTCCGTGTTGGAGAAATTCTGCGCTGGAGACACTCCGCGCTGGAGATACCCCGTGCTGGAGAATCTTCGTGCAGGAGAAACTCTGTGCTGGAGAAACTCCGTGCTGGAGAAACTTCGAGCTGGAGAAACTCCTTGCTGGAGAAACTCTGCGCTGGGAAAACTGCGTTGGAGAAACTCTGTGTTGGAGAAACACCGCGCTGGAGAAACTCCGCTCTGGAGAAACTCTGTGTCGCAGAAACTCCGCATTAGAGAAACTCTGCGCTGGAGAAACTCCGTGTTGGAGAAACTGCGCGTTGCAGAAACTCCATGTTACAGAAACTCCGCGCTGGAGAAAATCCGCGATGGAGAAACTCCACGCTGCAGAAACTCCGCGCTGGAGAAACTCCGTGTTGGAGAAACTGCGTGTTGGAGAAACTCCGTGTTGCAGACACTGCGCTGGAGACACTCCGCGCTGGAGAAACTCCGTGTTGGAGAAACTCTGCGCTGGAGACACTCCGCGCTGGAGATACCCCGCGCTATAGAATGTTCGTGCAGGAGAAACTCTGTGCTGGAGAAACTCCGCGCTGGAGAATCTCCGTGCTGGAGAAACTTCATGCTGGAGAAACTTTGTGCTGGATTAACTTCGGGCTGGAGAAACTCCGTGCTGGAGAATATCTGTGCTGGAGAAATTCCGTGTTGCAGACACTCCGCGCTGGAGAAAACTCTTCGTTGGAGAAACTCCGCGCTGGAGAAACTCCGTGTTGGAGAAACTGCGTGTTGGAGAAATTCCGTGTTGGAGACACTCCGCGCTGGAGAAACTCCGCGGTGGAGAAACTCCGTGCTGAAGAAACTCCGTGTTGGAGAAACTCCGCGCTGGAGAAACTCCGCGCTGGAGATACCCCGTGCTGGAGAATCTTCGTGCAGGAGAAACTCTGTGCTGGTGAAACTCCGTGCTGGAGAAACTCCGCGCTTTATAAACTCCGCGCTGGAAAAACTCCGTGCTGGAGAAACTCCGCGCTGGAGAATCTCCGTGCTGGAGAAACTCCGTACTGGAGAAACTCCGTGTTGGAGAAACTCCGTGTTGGAGAAACTCCGTGCTGGAGAAACTTCGTGCTGGAGAAACTCTGTGCTGTAGAAACCCCCTGCTGGAGAAACACCGTGCTGGAGAAATTCCGTGCTGGAGAGACTCCGTGCTGGAGAAACTTCGTGCTGGAGAAACTTCGTGCTGGAGAAACAACGTGCTGGAGAATATCTGTGCTGGAGAAACTCCGTGCTGGAGAAACTCTGTGCTGGAGAAAATTAGTGCTGGAGAAACTCCGTGGTGGAGAAGTTCTGTGCTGGTGAAACTCCGTGCTGGAGAAACTTCGCGCTGGAGAATATCTGTGCTGGAGAATATCTGTGCGGGAGAAACTCCGTGCTGGAGAAAATGCGTGCTGGAGAATATCTGTGCTGGAGAATATCTGTGCTGGAGAAACTCCTTGCTGGAGAAACTCCGTGCTGGAGAAACTCCGTGCTGGAGAAACTCCGTGCTGGAGAAACTCTTTGCTGGAGAAACTCCGCAGTGGAGAAACTGCGTTGGAGAAACTGCGTTGGAGAAACTCCGCGCTGGAGAAACTCCGCGCTGGAGAAACTCTGTGTTGGAGAAACTGCGTTGGAGAAACTCTGTGTTGGAGAAACACCGAGCTGGAGAAACTCTGTGTTGGAGAAACTGCGTGTTGCAGAAACTCCATGTTACAGAAACTCCGCGCTGGAGAAACTCCACGGTGGAGAAACTCCGTGTTGGAGAAACTCTGCGCTGGAGAAACTGCGTTGGAGAAACTGCGTTGGAGAAACTCCGCGCTGGAGAAACTCCTTGCTGGAGAAACTCTGCGCTGGAGAAACTGCGTTGGAGAAACTCTGTGTTGGAGAAACACCGAGCTGGAGAAACTCTGTGTTGCAGAAACTTCGCATTAGAGAAACTCTGCGCTGGAGAAACTCCGTGTTGGAGAAACTGCGTGTTGCAGAAACTCCATGTTACAGAAACTCCGCGCTGGAGAAAGTCTGCGGTGGAGAAACTCCGTGTTGGAGAAACTCTGCGCTGGAGACACTCCGCGCTGGTGATACCCCGCGCTGGAGAATCTTCGTGCAGGAGAAACTCTGTGCTGGAGAAACTCCGTGCTGGAGAAACTCGAGCTGGAGAAACTCCTTGCTGGAGAAACTCTGCGTTGGAGAAACTGCGTTGGAGAAACTCTGTGTTGGAGAAACACCGCGCTGGAGAAACTCCGCTCTGGAGAAACTCTGTGTCGCAGAAACTCCGCATTAGAGAAACTCTGCGCTGGAGAAACTCCGTGTTGGAGAAACTGCGTGTTGCAGAAACTCCATGTTACAGAAACTCCGCGCTGGAGAAAATCCGCGATGGAAAAACTCCACGCTGCAGAAACTCCGCGCTGGAGAAACTCCGTGTTGGAGAAACTGCGTGTTGGAGAAACTCCGTGTTGCAGACACTCTGCGCTGGAGACACTCCGCGCTGGAGATACCCCGCGCTGGAGAATGTTCGTGCAGGAGAAACTCTGTGCTGGAGAAACTCCGCGCTGGAGAATCTCCGTGCTGGAGAATCTCCATGCTGGAGAAACTCCGCGTTGGAGAAACTCCGTACTGGAGAAATTCCGTGTTGGAGAAACTCCGTGTTGGAGAAACTCCGTGCTGGAGAAACTTCGTGCTGGAGAAACTCTGTGCTGTAGAAAGTCCGTTCTGGAGAAACACCGTGCTTTAGAAATTCCGTGCTGGAGACTCCGTGCTGGAGAAACTCCGTGCTGGAGAATATCTGTGCTGGAGAAACTCCGTGCTGGAGAAACTCTGTGCTGGAGAAACTCCGTACTGGAGAAACTCCGTGTTGGAGAAACTCCGTGTTGGAGAAACTCCGTGCTGGAGAAACTTCGTGCTGGAGAAACTCTGTGCTGTAGAAACCCCGTGCTGGAGAAACACCGTGCTGGAGAAATTCCGTGCTGGAGAGACTCCGTGCTGGAGAAACTTCGTGCTGGAGAAACTTCGTGCTGGAGAAACAACGTGCTGGAGAATATCTGTGCTGGAGAAACTCCGTGCTGGAGAAACTCTGTGCTGGAGAAAATCCGTGCTGGAGAAACTCCGTGGTGGAGAAGTTCTGTGCTGGAGAATATCTGTGCGGGAGAAACTCCGTGCTGGAGAAAATGCGTGCTGGAGAATATCTGTGCTGGAGAATATCTGTGCTGGAGAAACTCCTTGCTGGAGAAACTCCGTGCTGGAGAAACTCCGTGCTGGAGAAACTCCGTGCTGGAGAAACTCTTTGCTGGAGAAACTCCGCACTGGAGAAACTGCGTTGGAGAAACTGCGTTGGAGAAACTCCGCGCTGGAGAAACTCCGCGCTGGAGAAACTCTGTGTTGGAGAAGCTCTGCGTTGGAGAAACTCCGCGCTGCAGAAACTCCGCGCTGGACAAACTCCGGGCTGGAGAAACTTCGCGCTGGAGAATCTCTGTGCTGGAGAATATCTGTGCTGGAGAAACTCCGTGCTGGAGAAAATGCGTGCTGGAGAATATCTGTGCTGGAGAATATCTGTGCTGGAGAAACTCTGTGCTGGAGAAATTCCGTGCTGGAGAAACTCCGTGGTGGAGAAGCTCCGTGCTGGTGTAACTCCGTGCTGGAGAAACTTCGCGCTGGAGAAACTCCGTGCTGGAGAAACTCCATGTTGTAGAAACTCCGTGTTGAACAAACTCCGTATTGGAGAAACTCCGCGCTGGAGAAACTCCGTGTTGGAGAAACTCCGCGTTGGAGAAACTCCGTAGTGGAGAAACTGCTTATTGAAGAAACTCCGTGCTGGAGAAACTCCGTGCTGGAGAAACTCCGTGCTGGAGAATATCCGTGCTGGAGAAACTCCGCGCTCGAGAAACTCCGTGCTGGAGAAAGTCCGTGCTGGAGAAACTCCGTGCTGGAGAAACTCCGTGCTGGAGAAAATCTTTGCTGGAGAAACTCCGCACTGGAGAAACTGCGTTGGAGAAACTGCGTTGGAGAAACTCCGCGCTGGAGAAACTCCGCGCTGGACAAACTCCGGGCTGGAGAAACTTCGCGCTGGAGAATCTCTGTGCTGGAGAATATCTGTGCTGGAGAAACTCCGTGCTGGAGAAAATGCGTGCTGGAGAATATCTGTGCTGGAGAATATCTGTGCTGGAGAAACTCCGTGCTGGAGAAACTCTGTGCTGGAGAAAATCCGTGCTGGAGAAACTCCGTGGTGGAGAAGTTCTGTGCTGGTGAAACTCCGTGCTGGAGAAAATGCGTGCTGGAGAATATCAGTGCTGGAGAATATGTGTGCTGGAGAAACTCCTTGCTAGAGAAACTCCGTGCTGGAGAAACTCCGAGCTGGAGAAACTCCTTGCTGGAGAAACTCTGCGCTGGAGAAACTGCGTTGGAGAAACTCTGTGTTGGAGAAACACCGCGCTGGAGAAACTCCGCTCTGGAGAAACTCTGTGTTGCAGAAACTCCGCATTAGAGAAACTCTGCGCTGGAGAAACTCCGTGTTGGAGAAACTGCGTGTTGCAGAAACTCCATGTTACAGAAACTCCGCGCTGGAGAAAATCCACGATGGAGAAACTCCCCGCTGCAGAAACTCCGCGCTGGAGAAACTCCGTGTTGGAGAAACTGCGTATTGGAGAAACTCCGTGTTGCAGACACTCCGCGCTGGGGAAACTCCGCGGTGGAGAAACTCCGTGTAGGAGAAACTCTGCGCTGGAGACACTCCGCGCTGGAGAATCTCCGTGCTGGAGAAACTACATGCTGGAGAAACTCCGCGTTGGAGAAACTCCGTACTGGAGAAATTCCGTGCTGGAGACTCCGTGCTGGAGAAACTTCGTGCTGGAGAAACTTCGTGCTGGAGAAACTCCGTGCTGGAGAATATCTCTGCTGGAGAAACTCCGTGCTGGAGAAACTCTGTGCTGTAGAAATTCCGTGCTGGAGAAACTCCGTGGTGGAGAAGATCTGTGCTGGTGTAACTCCGTGCTGGAGAAGCTTCGCGCTGGAGAAACTCCGTGCTGGAGAAACTCCATGTTGTAGAAACTCCGTGTTGGACAAACTTCGTGTTGGAGAAACTCCGCGCTGGACAAACTCCGTGTTGGAGAAACTCCGCGTTGGAGAAACTCCGTAGTGGAGAAACTGCTTATTGAAGAAACTCCGTGCTGGAGAAACTCCGTGCTGGAGATACTCCGTGCTGGAGAATATCCGTGCTGGAGAAACTCCGCGCTCGAGAAACTCCGTGCTGGAGAAACTCCGTGCTGGAGAAACTCCGTGCTGGAGAAACTCCGTGCTGGAGAAACTCTTTGCTGGAGAAACTCCGCACTGGAGAAACTGCGTTGGAGAAACTGCGTTGGAGAAACTCCGCGCTGGAGAAACTCTGTGTTGGAGAAACTCTGCGTTGGAGAAACTCCGCGCTGGAGAAACTCCGCGATGGACAAACTCCGGGCTGGAGAACTTCGCGCTGGAGAATATCTGTGCTGGAGAATATCTGTGCTGGAGAAACTCCGTGCTGGAGAAAATGCGTGCTGGAGAATATCTGTGCTGGAGAATATCTGTGCTGGAGAAACTCCGAGCTGGAGAAACTCCTTGCTGGAGAAACTCTGCGCTGGAGAAACTGCGTGTTGTAGAAACTGCGTGTTGCAGAAACTCCATGTTACAGAAACTCCGCGCTGGAGAAACTCCGCGGTGGAGAAACTCCGTGTTGGAGAAATTCTGCGCTGGAGACACTCCGCGCTGGAGATACCCCGTGCTGGAGAATCTTCGTGCAGGAGAAACTCTGTGCTGGAGAAACTCCGTGCTGGAGAAACTTCGAGCTGGAGAAACTCCTTGCTGGAGAAACTCTGCGCTGGGAAAACTGCGTTGGAGAAACTCTGTGTTGGAGAAACACCGCGCTGGAGAAACTCCGCTCTGGAGAAACTCTGTGTCGCAGAAACTCCGCATTAGAGAAACTCTGCGCTGGAGAAACTCCGTGTTGGAGAAACTGCGCGTTGCAGAAACTCCATGTTACAGAAACTCCGCGCTGGAGAAAATCCGCGATGGAGAAACTCCACGCTGCAGAAACTCCGCGCTGGAGAAACTCCGTGTTGGAGAAACTGCGTGTTGGAGAAACTCCGTGTTGCAGACACTGCGCTGGAGACACTCCGCGCTGGAGAAACTCCGTGTTGGAGAAACTCTGCGCTGGAGACACTCCGCGCTGGAGATACCCCGCGCTATAGAATGTTCGTGCAGGAGAAACTCTGTGCTGGAGAAACTCCGCGCTGGAGAATCTCCGTGCTGGAGAAACTTCATGCTGGAGAAACTTTGTGCTGGATTAACTTCGGGCTGGAGAAACTCCGTGCTGGAGAATATCTGTGCTGGAGAAATTCCGTGTTGCAGACACTCCGCGCTGGAGAAAACTCTTCGTTGGAGAAACTCCGCGCTGGAGAAACTCCGTGTTGGAGAAACTGCGTGTTGGAGAAATTCCGTGTTGGAGACACTCCGCGCTGGAGAAACTCCGCGGTGGAGAAACTCCGTGCTGAAGAAACTCCGTGTTGGAGAAACTCCGCGCTGGAGAAACTCCGCGCTGGAGATACCCCGTGCTGGAGAATCTTCGTGCAGGAGAAACTCTGTGCTGGTGAAACTCCGTGCTGGAGAAACTCCGCGCTTTATAAACTCCGCGCTGGAAAAACTCCGTGCTGGAGAAACTCCGCGCTGGAGAATCTCCGTGCTGGAGAAACTCCGTACTGGAGAAACTCCGTGTTGGAGAAACTCCGTGTTGGAGAAACTCCGTGCTGGAGAAACTTCGTGCTGGAGAAACTCTGTGCTGTAGAAACCCCCTGCTGGAGAAACACCGTGCTGGAGAAATTCCGTGCTGGAGAGACTCCGTGCTGGAGAAACTTCGTGCTGGAGAAACTTCGTGCTGGAGAAACAACGTGCTGGAGAATATCTGTGCTGGAGAAACTCCGTGCTGGAGAAACTCTGTGCTGGAGAAAATTAGTGCTGGAGAAACTCCGTGGTGGAGAAGTTCTGTGCTGGTGAAACTCCGTGCTGGAGAAACTTCGCGCTGGAGAATATCTGTGCTGGAGAATATCTGTGCGGGAGAAACTCCGTGCTGGAGAAAATGCGTGCTGGAGAATATCTGTGCTGGAGAATATCTGTGCTGGAGAAACTCCTTGCTGGAGAAACTCCGTGCTGGAGAAACTCCGTGCTGGAGAAACTCCGTGCTGGAGAAACTCTTTGCTGGAGAAACTCCGCAGTGGAGAAACTGCGTTGGAGAAACTGCGTTGGAGAAACTCCGCGCTGGAGAAACTCCGCGCTGGAGAAACTCTGTGTTGGAGAAACTGCGTTGGAGAAACTCTGTGTTGGAGAAACACCGAGCTGGAGAAACTCTGTGTTGGAGAAACTGCGTGTTGCAGAAACTCCATGTTACAGAAACTCCGCGCTGGAGAAACTCCACGGTGGAGAAACTCCGTGTTGGAGAAACTCTGCGCTGGAGAAACTGCGTTGGAGAAACTGCGTTGGAGAAACTCCGCGCTGGAGAAACTCCTTGCTGGAGAAACTCTGCGCTGGAGAAACTGCGTTGGAGAAACTCTGTGTTGGAGAAACACCGAGCTGGAGAAACTCTGTGTTGCAGAAACTTCGCATTAGAGAAACTCTGCGCTGGAGAAACTCCGTGTTGGAGAAACTGCGTGTTGCAGAAACTCCATGTTACAGAAACTCCGCGCTGGAGAAAGTCTGCGGTGGAGAAACTCCGTGTTGGAGAAACTCTGCGCTGGAGACACTCCGCGCTGGTGATACCCCGCGCTGGAGAATCTTCGTGCAGGAGAAACTCTGTGCTGGAGAAACTCCGTGCTGGAGAAACTCGAGCTGGAGAAACTCCTTGCTGGAGAAACTCTGCGTTGGAGAAACTGCGTTGGAGAAACTCTGTGTTGGAGAAACACCGCGCTGGAGAAACTCCGCTCTGGAGAAACTCTGTGTCGCAGAAACTCCGCATTAGAGAAACTCTGCGCTGGAGAAACTCCGTGTTGGAGAAACTGCGTGTTGCAGAAACTCCATGTTACAGAAACTCCGCGCTGGAGAAAATCCGCGATGGAAAAACTCCACGCTGCAGAAACTCCGCGCTGGAGAAACTCCGTGTTGGAGAAACTGCGTGTTGGAGAAACTCCGTGTTGCAGACACTCTGCGCTGGAGACACTCCGCGCTGGAGATACCCCGCGCTGGAGAATGTTCGTGCAGGAGAAACTCTGTGCTGGAGAAACTCCGCGCTGGAGAATCTCCGTGCTGGAGAATCTCCATGCTGGAGAAACTCCGCGTTGGAGAAACTCCGTACTGGAGAAATTCCGTGTTGGAGAAACTCCGTGTTGGAGAAACTCCGTGCTGGAGAAACTTCGTGCTGGAGAAACTCTGTGCTGTAGAAAGTCCGTTCTGGAGAAACACCGTGCTTTAGAAATTCCGTGCTGGAGACTCCGTGCTGGAGAAACTCCGTGCTGGAGAATATCTGTGCTGGAGAAACTCCGTGCTGGAGAAACTCTGTGCTGGAGAAACTCCGTACTGGAGAAACTCCGTGTTGGAGAAACTCCGTGTTGGAGAAACTCCGTGCTGGAGAAACTTCGTGCTGGAGAAACTCTGTGCTGTAGAAACCCCGTGCTGGAGAAACACCGTGCTGGAGAAATTCCGTGCTGGAGAGACTCCGTGCTGGAGAAACTTCGTGCTGGAGAAACTTCGTGCTGGAGAAACAACGTGCTGGAGAATATCTGTGCTGGAGAAACTCCGTGCTGGAGAAACTCTGTGCTGGAGAAAATCCGTGCTGGAGAAACTCCGTGGTGGAGAAGTTCTGTGCTGGAGAATATCTGTGCGGGAGAAACTCCGTGCTGGAGAAAATGCGTGCTGGAGAATATCTGTGCTGGAGAATATCTGTGCTGGAGAAACTCCTTGCTGGAGAAACTCCGTGCTGGAGAAACTCCGTGCTGGAGAAACTCCGTGCTGGAGAAACTCTTTGCTGGAGAAACTCCGCACTGGAGAAACTGCGTTGGAGAAACTGCGTTGGAGAAACTCCGCGCTGGAGAAACTCCGCGCTGGAGAAACTCTGTGTTGGAGAAGCTCTGCGTTGGAGAAACTCCGCGCTGCAGAAACTCCGCGCTGGACAAACTCCGGGCTGGAGAAACTTCGCGCTGGAGAATCTCTGTGCTGGAGAATATCTGTGCTGGAGAAACTCCGTGCTGGAGAAAATGCGTGCTGGAGAATATCTGTGCTGGAGAATATCTGTGCTGGAGAAACTCTGTGCTGGAGAAATTCCGTGCTGGAGAAACTCCGTGGTGGAGAAGCTCCGTGCTGGTGTAACTCCGTGCTGGAGAAACTTCGCGCTGGAGAAACTCCGTGCTGGAGAAACTCCATGTTGTAGAAACTCCGTGTTGAACAAACTCCGTATTGGAGAAACTCCGCGCTGGAGAAACTCCGTGTTGGAGAAACTCCGCGTTGGAGAAACTCCGTAGTGGAGAAACTGCTTATTGAAGAAACTCCGTGCTGGAGAAACTCCGTGCTGGAGAAACTCCGTGCTGGAGAATATCCGTGCTGGAGAAACTCCGCGCTCGAGAAACTCCGTGCTGGAGAAAGTCCGTGCTGGAGAAACTCCGTGCTGGAGAAACTCCGTGCTGGAGAAAATCTTTGCTGGAGAAACTCCGCACTGGAGAAACTGCGTTGGAGAAACTGCGTTGGAGAAACTCCGCGCTGGAGAAACTCCGCGCTGGACAAACTCCGGGCTGGAGAAACTTCGCGCTGGAGAATCTCTGTGCTGGAGAATATCTGTGCTGGAGAAACTCCGTGCTGGAGAAAATGCGTGCTGGAGAATATCTGTGCTGGAGAATATCTGTGCTGGAGAAACTCCGTGCTGGAGAAACTCTGTGCTGGAGAAAATCCGTGCTGGAGAAACTCCGTGGTGGAGAAGTTCTGTGCTGGTGAAACTCCGTGCTGGAGAAAATGCGTGCTGGAGAATATCAGTGCTGGAGAATATGTGTGCTGGAGAAACTCCTTGCTAGAGAAACTCCGTGCTGGAGAAACTCCGAGCTGGAGAAACTCCTTGCTGGAGAAACTCTGCGCTGGAGAAACTGCGTTGGAGAAACTCTGTGTTGGAGAAACACCGCGCTGGAGAAACTCCGCTCTGGAGAAACTCTGTGTTGCAGAAACTCCGCATTAGAGAAACTCTGCGCTGGAGAAACTCCGTGTTGGAGAAACTGCGTGTTGCAGAAACTCCATGTTACAGAAACTCCGCGCTGGAGAAAATCCACGATGGAGAAACTCCCCGCTGCAGAAACTCCGCGCTGGAGAAACTCCGTGTTGGAGAAACTGCGTATTGGAGAAACTCCGTGTTGCAGACACTCCGCGCTGGGGAAACTCCGCGGTGGAGAAACTCCGTGTAGGAGAAACTCTGCGCTGGAGACACTCCGCGCTGGAGAATCTCCGTGCTGGAGAAACTACATGCTGGAGAAACTCCGCGTTGGAGAAACTCCGTACTGGAGAAATTCCGTGCTGGAGACTCCGTGCTGGAGAAACTTCGTGCTGGAGAAACTTCGTGCTGGAGAAACTCCGTGCTGGAGAATATCTCTGCTGGAGAAACTCCGTGCTGGAGAAACTCTGTGCTGTAGAAATTCCGTGCTGGAGAAACTCCGTGGTGGAGAAGATCTGTGCTGGTGTAACTCCGTGCTGGAGAAGCTTCGCGCTGGAGAAACTCCGTGCTGGAGAAACTCCATGTTGTAGAAACTCCGTGTTGGACAAACTTCGTGTTGGAGAAACTCCGCGCTGGACAAACTCCGTGTTGGAGAAACTCCGCGTTGGAGAAACTCCGTAGTGGAGAAACTGCTTATTGAAGAAACTCCGTGCTGGAGAAACTCCGTGCTGGAGATACTCCGTGCTGGAGAATATCCGTGCTGGAGAAACTCCGCGCTCGAGAAACTCCGTGCTGGAGAAACTCCGTGCTGGAGAAACTCCGTGCTGGAGAAACTCCGTGCTGGAGAAACTCTTTGCTGGAGAAACTCCGCACTGGAGAAACTGCGTTGGAGAAACTGCGTTGGAGAAACTCCGCGCTGGAGAAACTCTGTGTTGGAGAAACTCTGCGTTGGAGAAACTCCGCGCTGGAGAAACTCCGCGATGGACAAACTCCGGGCTGGAGAACTTCGCGCTGGAGAATATCTGTGCTGGAGAATATCTGTGCTGGAGAAACTCCGTGCTGGAGAAAATGCGTGCTGGAGAATATCTGTGCTGGAGAATATCTGTGCTGGAGAAACTCCGAGCTGGAGAAACTCCTTGCTGGAGAAACTCTGCGCTGGAGAAACTGCGTGTTGTAGAAACTGCGTGTTGCAGAAACTCCATGTTACAGAAACTCCGCGCTGGAGAAACTCCGCGGTGGAGAAACTCCGTGTTGGAGAAATTCTGCGCTGGAGACACTCCGCGCTGGAGATACCCCGTGCTGGAGAATCTTCGTGCAGGAGAAACTCTGTGCTGGAGAAACTCCGTGCTGGAGAAACTTCGAGCTGGAGAAACTCCTTGCTGGAGAAACTCTGCGCTGGGAAAACTGCGTTGGAGAAACTCTGTGTTGGAGAAACACCGCGCTGGAGAAACTCCGCTCTGGAGAAACTCTGTGTCGCAGAAACTCCGCATTAGAGAAACTCTGCGCTGGAGAAACTCCGTGTTGGAGAAACTGCGCGTTGCAGAAACTCCATGTTACAGAAACTCCGCGCTGGAGAAAATCCGCGATGGAGAAACTCCACGCTGCAGAAACTCCGCGCTGGAGAAACTCCGTGTTGGAGAAACTGCGTGTTGGAGAAACTCCGTGTTGCAGACACTGCGCTGGAGACACTCCGCGCTGGAGAAACTCCGTGTTGGAGAAACTCTGCGCTGGAGACACTCCGCGCTGGAGATACCCCGCGCTATAGAATGTTCGTGCAGGAGAAACTCTGTGCTGGAGAAACTCCGCGCTGGAGAATCTCCGTGCTGGAGAAACTTCATGCTGGAGAAACTTTGTGCTGGATTAACTTCGGGCTGGAGAAACTCCGTGCTGGAGAATATCTGTGCTGGAGAAATTCCGTGTTGCAGACACTCCGCGCTGGAGAAAACTCTTCGTTGGAGAAACTCCGCGCTGGAGAAACTCCGTGTTGGAGAAACTGCGTGTTGGAGAAATTCCGTGTTGGAGACACTCCGCGCTGGAGAAACTCCGCGGTGGAGAAACTCCGTGCTGAAGAAACTCCGTGTTGGAGAAACTCCGCGCTGGAGAAACTCCGCGCTGGAGATACCCCGTGCTGGAGAATCTTCGTGCAGGAGAAACTCTGTGCTGGTGAAACTCCGTGCTGGAGAAACTCCGCGCTTTATAAACTCCGCGCTGGAAAAACTCCGTGCTGGAGAAACTCCGCGCTGGAGAATCTCCGTGCTGGAGAAACTCCGTACTGGAGAAACTCCGTGTTGGAGAAACTCCGTGTTGGAGAAACTCCGTGCTGGAGAAACTTCGTGCTGGAGAAACTCTGTGCTGTAGAAACCCCCTGCTGGAGAAACACCGTGCTGGAGAAATTCCGTGCTGGAGAGACTCCGTGCTGGAGAAACTTCGTGCTGGAGAAACTTCGTGCTGGAGAAACAACGTGCTGGAGAATATCTGTGCTGGAGAAACTCCGTGCTGGAGAAACTCTGTGCTGGAGAAAATTAGTGCTGGAGAAACTCCGTGGTGGAGAAGTTCTGTGCTGGTGAAACTCCGTGCTGGAGAAACTTCGCGCTGGAGAATATCTGTGCTGGAGAATATCTGTGCGGGAGAAACTCCGTGCTGGAGAAAATGCGTGCTGGAGAATATCTGTGCTGGAGAATATCTGTGCTGGAGAAACTCCTTGCTGGAGAAACTCCGTGCTGGAGAAACTCCGTGCTGGAGAAACTCCGTGCTGGAGAAACTCTTTGCTGGAGAAACTCCGCAGTGGAGAAACTGCGTTGGAGAAACTGCGTTGGAGAAACTCCGCGCTGGAGAAACTCCGCGCTGGAGAAACTCTGTGTTGGAGAAACTGCGTTGGAGAAACTCTGTGTTGGAGAAACACCGAGCTGGAGAAACTCTGTGTTGGAGAAACTGCGTGTTGCAGAAACTCCATGTTACAGAAACTCCGCGCTGGAGAAACTCCACGGTGGAGAAACTCCGTGTTGGAGAAACTCTGCGCTGGAGAAACTGCGTTGGAGAAACTGCGTTGGAGAAACTCCGCGCTGGAGAAACTCCTTGCTGGAGAAACTCTGCGCTGGAGAAACTGCGTTGGAGAAACTCTGTGTTGGAGAAACACCGAGCTGGAGAAACTCTGTGTTGCAGAAACTTCGCATTAGAGAAACTCTGCGCTGGAGAAACTCCGTGTTGGAGAAACTGCGTGTTGCAGAAACTCCATGTTACAGAAACTCCGCGCTGGAGAAACTCTGCGGTGGAGAAACTCCGTGTTGGAGAAACTCTGCGCTGGAGACACTCCGCGCTGGAGATACCCCGCGCTGGAGAATCTTCGTGCAGGAGAAACTCTGTGCTGGAGAAACTCCGTGCTGGAGAAACTCGAGCTGGAGAAACTCCTTGCTGGAGAAACTCTGCGCTGGAGAAACTGCGTTGGAGAAACTCTGTGTTGGAGAAACACCGCGCTGGAGAAACTCCGCTCTGGAGAAACTCTGTGTCGCAGAAACTCCGCATTAGAGAAACTCTGCGCTGGAGAAACTCCGTGTTGGAGAAACTGCGTGTTGCAGAAACTCCATGTTACAGAAACTCCGCGCTGGAGAAAATCCGCGATGGAAAAACTCCACGCTGCAGAAACTCCGCGCTGGAGAAACTCCGTGTTGGAGAAACTGCGTGTTGGAGAAACTCCGTGTTGCAGACACTCTGCGCTGGAGACACTCCGCGCTGGAGATACCCCGCGCTGGAGAATGTTCGTGCAGGAGAAACTCTGTGCTGGAGAAACTCCGCGCTGGAGAATCTCCGTGCTGGAGAATCTCCATGCTGGAGAAACTCCGCGTTGGAGAAACTCCGTACTGGAGAAATTCCGTGTTGGAGAAACTCCGTGTTGGAGAAACTCCGTGCTGGAGAAACTTCGTGCTGGAGAAACTCTGTGCTGTAGAAAGTCCGTTCTGGAGAAACACCGTGCTTTAGAAATTCCGTGCTGGAGACTCCGTGCTGGAGAAACTCCGTGCTGGAGAATATCTGTGCTGGAGAAACTCCGTGCTGGAGAAACTCTGTGCTGGAGAAATTCCGTGCTGGAGAAACTCCGTGGTGGAGAAGCTCCGTGCTGGTGTAACTCCGTGCTGGAGAAACTTCGCGCTGGAGAAACTCCGTGCTGGAGAAACTCCATGTTGTAGAAACTCCGTGTTGAACAAACTCCGTGTTGGAGCAACTCCGCGTTGGAGAAACTCCGTAGTGGAGAAACTGCTTGTTGAAGAAACTCCGTGCTGGAGAAACTCCGTGCTGGAGAAACTCCGTGCTGGAGAATATCCGTGCTGGAGAAACTCCGCGCTCGAGAAACTCCGTGCTGGAGAAACTCCGTGCTGGAGAAACTCCGTGCTGGAGAAACTCCGTGCTGGAGAAACTCTTTGCTGGAGAAACTCCGCACTGGAGAAACTGCGTTGGAGAAACTGCGCTGGAGAAACTCCGCGCTGGAGAAACTCCGCGCTGGAGAAACTCTGTGTTGGAGAAACTCTGCGTTGGAGAAACTCCGCGCTGGAGAAACTCCGCGCTGGACAAACTCCGGGCTGGAGAAACTTCGCGCTGGAGAATCTCTGTGCTGGAGAATATCTGTGCTGGAGAAACTCCGTGCTGGAGAAAATGCGTGCTGGAGAATATCTGTGCTGGAGAATATCTGTGCTGGAGAAACTCCGTGCTGGAGAAACTCCGTGCTGTAGAAAATCCGAGCTGGAGAAACTCCTTGCTGGAGAAACTCTGCGCTGGAGAAACTGCGTTGGAGGAACTCTGTGTTGGAGAAACACCGAGCTGGAGAAATTCTGTGTTGCAGAAACTTCGCATTAGAGAAACTCTGCGCTGGAGAAACTCCGTGTTGGAGAAACTGCGTGTTGCAGAAACTCCATGTTACAGAAACTCCGCGCTGGAGAAACTCCGCGGTGCAAAAACTCCGGGCTGGAGATACCCCGCGCTGGAGAAACTCCGTGCTGGAGAAACTGTCCTGTAGAAGCTCCGTGCTGGAGAGACCTCGTGCTGGAGAAACTTCATGCTGGAGAAACTTTGTGCTGGATTAACTTCGGGCTGGAGAAACTCCGTGCTGGAGAATATCTGTGCTGGAGAAATTCCGTGTTGCAGACACTCCGCGCTGGAGAAAACTCTTCGTTGGAGAAACTCCGCGCTGGAGAAACTCCGTGTTGGAGAAACTGCGTGTTGGAGAAATTCCGTGTTGCAGACACTCCGCGCTGGAGAAACTCCGCGGTGGAGAAACTCCGTGCTGAAGAAACTCCGTGCTGGAGAAACTCCGCGCTGGAGATACCCCGTGCTGGAGAATCTTCGTGCAGGAGAAACTCTGTGCTGGAGAAACTCCGTGCTGGAGAAACTCCGCGCTTTAAAAACTCCGCGCTGGAAAAACTCCGTGCTGGAGAAACTCCGCGCTGGAGAATCTCCGTGCTGGAGAAACTCCATGCTGGAGAAACTCCGCGTTGGAGAAACTCCGTACTGGAGAAACTCCGTGTTGGAGAAACTCCGTGTTGGAGAAACTCCGTGCTGGAGAAACTTCGTGCTGGAGAAACTCTGTGCTGTAGAAACCCCGTGCTGGAGAAACACCGTGCTGGAGAAATTCCGTGCTGGAGAGACTCCGTGCTGGAGAAACTTCGTGCTGGAGAAACAACGTGCTGGAGAATATCTGTGCTGGAGAAACTCCGTGCTGGAGAAACTCTGTGCTGGAGAAAATCCGTGCTGGAGAAACTCCGTGGTGGAGAAGTTCTGTGCTGGTGAAACTCCGTGCTGGAGAAACTTCGCGCTGGAGAATATCTGTGCTGGAGAATATCTGTGCGGGAGAAACTCCGTGCTGGAGAAAATGCGTGCTGGAGAATATCTGTGCTGGAGAATATCTGTGCTGGAGAAACTCCTTGCTGGAGAAACTCCGTGCTGGAGAAACTCCGTGCTGGAGAAACTCCGTGCTGGAGAAACTCTTTGCTGGAGAAACTCCGCACTGGAGAAACTGCGTTGGAGAAACTGCGTTGGAGAAACTCCGCGCCGGAGAAACTCCGCGCTGGAGAAACTCTGTGTTGGAGAAACTCTGCGTTGGAGAAACTCCGCGCTGCAGAAACTCCGCGCTGGACAAACTCCGGGCTGGAGAAACTTCGCGCTGGAGAATCTGTGCTGGAGAATATCTGTGCTGGAGAAACTCCGTGCTGGAGAAAATGCGTGCTGGAGAATATCTGTGCTGGAGAATATCTGTGCTGGAGAAACTCCGTGCTGGAGAAACTCCGTGCTGTAGAAAATCCGAGCTGGAGAAACTCCTTGCTGGAGAAACTCTGCGCTGGAGAAACTGCGTTGGAGAAACGCTGTGTTGGAGAAACACCGAGCTGGAGAAATTCTGTGTTGCAGAAACTTCGCATTAGAGAAACTCTGCGCTGGAGAAACTCCGTGTTGGAGAAACTGCGTGTTGCAGAAACTCCATGTTACAGAAACTCCGCGCTGGAGAAACTCCGTGGTGCACAAACTCCGGGCTGGAGATACCCCGCGCTGGAGAAACTCCGTGCTGGAGAAACTGTCCTGTAGAAGCTCCGTGCTGGAGAGACCTCGTGCTGGAGAAACTTCATGCTGGAGAAACTTTGTGCTGGATTAACTTCGGGCTGGAGAAACTCCGTGCTGGAGAATATCTGTGCTGGAGAAATTCCGTGTTGCAGACACTCCGCGCTGGAGAAAACTCTTCGTTGGAGAAACTCCGCGTTGGAGAAACTCCGCGCTGGAGAAACTCCGTGTTGGAGAAACTGCGTGTTGGAGAAATTCCGTGTTGCAGACACTCCGCGCTGGAGAAACTCCGCGGTGGAGAAACTCCGTGCTGAAGAAACTCCGTGTTGGAGAAACTCCGCGCTGGAGAAACTCCGCGCTGGAGATACCCCGTGTTGGAGAATCTTCGTGCAGGAGAAACTCTGTGCTGGAGAAACTCCGTGCTGGAGAAACTCCGCGCTTTAAAAACTCCGCGCTGGAGAAACTCCGCGCTGGAGAATCTCCGTGCTGGAGAAACTCCATGCTGGAGAAACTCCGCGTTGGAGAAACTCCGTACTGGAGAAACTCCGTGTTGGAGAAAATGCGTGCTGGAGAATATCTGTGCTGGAGAATATCTGTGCTGGAGAAACTCTGTGCTGGAGAAATTCCGTGCTGGAGAAACTTCGCGCTGGAGAAACTCCGTGCTGGAGAAACTCCATGTTGTAGAAACTCCGTGTTGAACAAACTCCGTATTGGAGAAACTCGGCGCTGGAGAAACTCCGTGTTGGAGAAACTCCGCGTTGGAGAAACTCCGTAGTGGAGAAACTGCTTATTGAAGAAACTCCGTGCTGGAGAAACTCCGTGCTGGAGAAACTCCGTGCTGGAGAATATCCGTGCTGGAGAAACTCCGCGCTCGAGAAACTCCGTGCTGGAGAAACTCCGTGCTGGAAAAACTCCGTGCTGGAGAAACTCCGTGCTGGAGAAACTCTTTGCTGGAGAAACTCCGCACTGGAGAAACTGCGTTGGAGAAACTGCGTTGGAGAAACTCCGCGCTGGAGAAACTCCGCGCTGGAGAAACTCTGTGTTGGAGAAACTCTGCGTTGGAGAAACTCCGCGCTGGAGAAACTCCGCGCTGGACAAACTCCGGGCTGGAGAAACTTCGCGCTGGAGAATCTCTGTGCTGGAGAATATCTGTGCTGGAGAAACTCCGTGCTGGAGAAAATGCGTGCTGGAGAATATCTGTGCTGGAGAATATCTGTGCTGGAGAAACTCCGTGCTGGAGAAAATCTGTGCTGGAGAAAATCCGTGCTGGAGAAACTCCGTGGTGGAGAAGTTCTGTGCTGGTGAAACTCCGTGCTGGAGAAACTTCGCGCTGGAGAATATCTGTGCTGGAGAATATCTGTGCGGGAGAAACTCCGTGCTGGAGAAAATGCGTGCTGGAGAATATCTGTGCTGGAGAATATCTGTGCTGGAGAAACTCCTTGCTAGAGAAACTCCGTGCTGGAGAAACTCCGAGCTGGAGAAACTCCTTGCTGGAGAAACTCTGCGCTGGAGAAACTGCGTTGGAGAAACTCTGTGTTGGAGAAACACCGCGCTGGAGAAACTCCGCTCTGGAGAAACTCTGTGTTGCAGAAACTCCGCATTAGAGAAACTCTGCGCTGGAGAAACTCCGTGTTGGAGAAACTGCGTGTTGCAGAAACTCCATGTTACAGAAACTCCGCGCTGGAGAAAATCCACGATGGAGAAACTCCCCGCTGCAGAAACTCCGTGCTGGAGAAACTCCGTGTTGGAGAAACTGCGTGTTGGAGAAACTCCGTGTTGCAGATACTCCGCGCTGGAGAAACTCCGCGGTGGAGAAACTCCGTGTAGGAGAAACTCTGCGCTGGAGACACTCCGCGCTGGAGAATCTCCGTGCTGGAGAAACTCCATGCTGGAGAAACTCCGCGTTGGAGAAACTCCGTACTGGAGAAACTCCGTGCTGGAGAAACTCCGTGCTGGAGAAACTCTGTGCTGTAGAAATTCCGTGCTGGAGAAACTCCGTGGTGGAGAAGATCTGTGCTGGTGTAACTCCGTGCTGGAGAAGCTTCGCGCTGGAGAAACTCCGTGCTGGAGAAACTCCATGTTGTAGAAACTCCGTGTTGGACAAACTTCGTGTTGGAGAAACTCCGCGCTGGAGAAACTCCGTGTTGGAGAAACTCCGCGTTGGAGAAACTCCGTAGTGGAGAAACTGCTTATTGAAGAAACTCCGTGCTGGAGAAACTCCGTGCTGGAGATACTCCGTGCTGGAGAATATCCGTGCTGGAGAAACTCCGCGCTCGAGAAACTCCGTGCTGGAGAAACTCCGTGCTGGAGAAACTCCGTGCTGGAGAAACCCTTTGCTGGAGAAACTCCGCACTAGAGAAACTGCGTTGGAGAAACTCCGCGCTGGAGAAACTCCGCGCTGGAGAAACTCCGTGTTGGAGAAACTCCGTGTTGGAGAAACTCCGCGCTGGAGAAACTCCGCGCTGGACAAACTCCGGGCTGGAGAACTTCGCGCTGGAGAATACTCTGTGCTGGAGAATATCTGTGCTGGAGAAACTCCGAGCTGGAGAAACTCCTTGCTGGAGAAACTCTGCGCTGGAGAAACTGCGTTGGAGAAACTCTGTGTTGGAGAAACACCGCGCTGGAGAAACTCCGCTCTGGAGAAACTCTGTGTCGCAGAAACTCCGCATTAGAGAAACTCTGCGCTGGAGAAACTCCGTGTTGGAGAAACTGCGTGTTGCAGAAACTCCATGTTACAGAAACTCCGCGCTGGAGAAAATCCGCGATGGAGAAACTCCACGCTGCAGAAACTCCGCGCTGGAGAAACTCCGTGTTGGAGAAACTGCGTGTTGGAGAAACTCCGTGTTGCAGACACTGCGCTGGAGACACTCCGCGCTGGAGATACCCCGCGCTGGAGAATGTTCGTGCAGGAGAAACTCTGTGCTGGAGAAACTCCGCGCTGGAGAATCTCCGTGCTGGAGAAACTCCATGCTGGAGAAACTCCGCGTTGGAGAAACTCCGTACTGGAGAAATTCCGTGTTGGAGAAACTCCGTGTTGGAGAAACTCCGTGCTGGAGAAACTTCGTGCTGGAGAAACTCTGTGCTGTAGAAAGTCCGTTCTGGAGAAACACCGTGCTTTAGAAATTCCGTGCTGGAGACTCCGTGCTGGAGAAACTCCGTGCTGGAGAATATCTGTGCTGGAGAAACTCCGTGCTGGAGAAACTCTGTGCTGGAGAAATTCCGTGCTGGAGAAACTCCGTGGTGGAGAAGCTCCGTGCTGGTGTAACTCCGTGCTGGAGAAACTTCGCGCTGGAGAAACTCCGTGCTGGAGAAACTCCATGTTGTAGAAACTCCGTGTTGAACAAACTCCGTGTTGGAGCAACTCCGCGTTGGAGAAACTCCGTAGTGGAGAAACTGCTTATTGAAGAAACTCCGTGCTGGAGAAACTCCGTGCTGGAGAAACTCCGTGCTGGAGAATATCCGTGCTGGAGAAACTCCGCGCTCGAGAAACTCCGTGCTGGAGAAACTCCGTGCTGGAGAAACTCCGTGCTGGAGAAACTCCGTGCTGGAGAAACTCTTTGCTGGAGAAACTCCGCACTGGAGAAACTGCGTTGGAGAAACTGCGCTGGAGAAACTCCGCGCTGGAGAAACTCCGCGCTGGAGAAACTCTGTGTTGGAGAAACTCTGCGTTGGAGAAACTCCGCGCTGGACAAACTCCGGGCTGGAGAAACTTCGCGCTGGAGAATCTCTGTGCTGGAGAATATCTGTGCTGGAGAAACTCCGTGCTGGAGAAAATGCGTGCTGGAGAATATCTGTGCTGGAGAATATCTGTGCTGGAGAAACTCCGTGCTGTAGAAAATCCGAGCTGGAGAAACTCCTTGCTGGAGAAACTCTGCGCTGGAGAAACTGCGTTGGAGGAACTCTGTGTTGGAGAAACACCGAGCTGGAGAAATTCTGTGTTGCAGAAACTTCGCATTAGAGAAACTCTGCGCTGGAGAAACTCCGTGTTGGAGAAACTGCGTGTTGCAGAAACTCCATGTTACAGAAACTCCGCGCTGGAGAAACTCCGCGGTGCAAAAACTCCGGGCTGGAGATACCCCGCGCTGGAGAAACTCCGTGCTGGAGAAACTGTCCTGTAGAAGCTCCGTGCTGGAGAGACCTCGTGCTGGAGAAACTTCATGCTGGAGAAACTTTGTGCTGGATTAACTTCGGGCTGGAGAAACTCCGTGCTGGAGAATATCTGTGCTGGAGAAATTCCGTGTTGCAGACACTCCGCGCTGGAGAAAACTCTTCGTTGGAGAAACTCCGCGCTGGAGAAACTCCGTGTTGGAGAAACTGCGTGTTGGAGAAATTCCGTGTTGCAGACACTCCGCGCTGGAGAAACTCCGCGGTGGAGAAACTCCGTGCTGAAGAAACTCCGTGCTGGAGAAACTCCGCGCTGGAGATACCCCGTGCTGGAGAATCTTCGTGCAGGAGAAACTCTGTGCTGGAGAAACTCCGTGCTGGAGAAACTCCGCGCTTTAAAAACTCCGCGCTGGAAAAACTCCGTGCTGGAGAAACTCCGCGCTGGAGAATCTCCGTGCTGGAGAAACTCCATGCTGGAGAAACTCCGCGTTGGAGAAACTCCGTACTGGAGAAACTCCGTGTTGGAGAAACTCCGTGTTGGAGAAACTCCGTGCTGGAGAAACTTCGTGCTGGAGAAACTCTGTGCTGTAGAAACCCCGTGCTGGAGAAACACCGTGCTGGAGAAATTCCGTGCTGGAGAGACTCCGTGCTGGAGAAACTTCGTGCTGGAGAAACAACGTGCTGGAGAATATCTGTGCTGGAGAAACTCCGTGCTGGAGAAACTCTGTGCTGGAGAAAATCCGTGCTGGAGAAACTCCGTGGTGGAGAAGTTCTGTGCTGGTGAAACTCCGTGCTGGAGAAACTTCGCGCTGGAGAATATCTGTGCTGGAGAATATCTGTGCGGGAGAAACTCCGTGCTGGAGAAAATGCGTGCTGGAGAATATCTGTGCTGGAGAATATCTGTGCTGGAGAAACTCCTTGCTGGAGAAACTCCGTGCTGGAGAAACTCCGTGCTGGAGAAACTCCGTGCTGGAGAAACTCTTTGCTGGAGAAACTCCGCACTGGAGAAACTGCGTTGGAGAAACTGCGTTGGAGAAACTCCGCGCCGGAGAAACTCCGCGCTGGAGAAACTCTGTGTTGGAGAAACTCTGCGTTGGAGAAACTCCGCGCTGCAGAAACTCCGCGCTGGACAAACTCCGGGCTGGAGAAACTTCGCGCTGGAGAATCTGTGCTGGAGAATATCTGTGCTGGAGAAACTCCGTGCTGGAGAAAATGCGTGCTGGAGAATATCTGTGCTGGAGAATATCTGTGCTGGAGAAACTCCGTGCTGGAGAAACTCCGTGCTGTAGAAAATCCGAGCTGGAGAAACTCCTTGCTGGAGAAACTCTGCGCTGGAGAAACTGCGTTGGAGAAACGCTGTGTTGGAGAAACACCGAGCTGGAGAAATTCTGTGTTGCAGAAACTTCGCATTAGAGAAACTCTGCGCTGGAGAAACTCCGTGTTGGAGAAACTGCGTGTTGCAGAAACTCCATGTTACAGAAACTCCGCGCTGGAGAAACTCCGTGGTGCACAAACTCCGGGCTGGAGATACCCCGCGCTGGAGAAACTCCGTGCTGGAGAAACTGTCCTGTAGAAGCTCCGTGCTGGAGAGACCTCGTGCTGGAGAAACTTCATGCTGGAGAAACTTTGTGCTGGATTAACTTCGGGCTGGAGAAACTCCGTGCTGGAGAATATCTGTGCTGGAGAAATTCCGTGTTGCAGACACTCCGCGCTGGAGAAAACTCTTCGTTGGAGAAACTCCGCGTTGGAGAAACTCCGCGCTGGAGAAACTCCGTGTTGGAGAAACTGCGTGTTGGAGAAATTCCGTGTTGCAGACACTCCGCGCTGGAGAAACTCCGCGGTGGAGAAACTCCGTGCTGAAGAAACTCCGTGTTGGAGAAACTCCGCGCTGGAGAAACTCCGCGCTGGAGATAC
Source organism: Amblyomma americanum (assembly GCA_030143305.2). Classification (NCBI taxonomy): domain Eukaryota; kingdom Metazoa; phylum Arthropoda; class Arachnida; order Ixodida; family Ixodidae; genus Amblyomma; species Amblyomma americanum. Next base: position 93,239 of record JARKHS020004639.1, read on the forward strand.
CCCGTGTTGGAGAATCTTCGTGCAGGAGAAACTCTGTGCTGGAGAAACTCCGTGCTGGAGAAACTCCGCGCTTTAAAAACTCCGCGCTGGAGAAACTCCGCGCTGGAGAATCTCCGTGCTGGAGAAACTCCATGCTGGAGAAACTCCGCGTTGGAGAAACTCCGTACTGGAGAAACTCCGTGTTGGAGAAAATGCGTGCTGGAGATTATCTGTGCTGGAGAATATCTGTGCTGGAGAAACTCTGTGCTGGAGAAATTCCGTGCTGGAGAAACTTCGCGCTGGAGAAACTCCGTGCTGGAGAAACTCCATGTTGTAGAAACTCCGTGTTGAACAAACTCCGTATTGGAGAAACTCGGCGCTGGAGAAACTCCGTGTTGGAGAAACTCCGCGTTGGAGAAACTCCGTAGTGGAGAAACTGCTTATTGAAGAAACTCCGTGCTGGAGAAACTCCGTGCTGGAGAAACTCCGTGCTGGAGAATATCCGTGCTGGAGAAACTCCGCGCTCGAGAAACTCCGTGCTGGAGAAACTCCGTGCTGGAAAAACTCCGTGCTGGAGAAACTCCGTGCTGGAGAAACTCTTTGCTGGAGAAACTCCGCACTGGAGAAACTGCGTTGGAGAAACTGCGTTGGAGAAACTCCGCGCTGGAGAAACTCCGCGCTGGAGAAACTCTGTGTTGGAGAAACTCTGCGTTGGAGAAACTCCGCGCTGGAGAAACTCCGCGCTGGACAAACTCCGGGCTGGAGAAACTCGCGCTGGAGAATCTCTGTGCTGCAGAAATCCGTGCTGGAGAAACTCCGTGCTGGAGAAAACTCCGTGCTGGAGAATATCTGTGCTGGAGAAACTCCGTGCTGGAGAAACTCTGTGCTGGAGAAAATCCGTGCTGGAGAAACTCCGTGGTGGAGAAGTTCTGTGCTGGTGAAACTCCGTGCTGGAGAAACTTCGCGCTGGAGAATATCTGTGCTGGAGAATACTCTGTGCGGGAGAAACTCCGTGCTGGAGAAAATGCGTGCTGGAGAATACTCTGTGCTGGAGAATACTCTGTGCTGGAGAAACTCCTTGCTGGAGAAACTCCGTGCTGGAGAAACTCCGTGCTGGAGAAACTCCGTGCTGGAGAAACTCTGTGCTGTAGAAAGTCCGTCTGGAGAAACACCGTGCTTTAGAAATTCCGTGCTGGAGACTCCGTCTGGAGAAACTCCGTGCTGGAGAAACTGCGCTGGAGAAACTCCGCGCTGGAGAAACTCCGTGCTGGAGAAACTCCGTGTTGGAGAAACTCCGTGGTTGGAGAAACTCCGCGCTGGAGAAACTCCGCGCTGGAGAAACTCCGCGCTGGAGAAACTCCGTGCTGGAGAAACTCCATGTTGTAGAAACTCCGTGTTGAACAAACTCCGTGTTGGAGCAACTCCGCGTTGGAGAAACTCCGTAGTGGAGAAACTGCTTATTGAGAAACTCCGTGCTGGAGAAACTCCGTGCTGGAGAAACTCCGTGCTGGAGAATATCCGTGCTGGAGAAACTCCGCGCTCGAGAAACTCCGTGCTGGAGAAACTCCGTGCTGGAGAAACTCCGTGCTGGAGAAACTCCGTGCTGGAGAAACTCTTTGCTGGAGAAACTCCGCACTGGAGAAACTGCGTTGGAGAAACTGCGCTGGAGAAACTCCGCGCTGGAGAAACTCCGCGCTGGAGAAACTCTGTGTTGGAGAAACTCTGCGTTGGAGAAACTCCGCGCTGGAGAAACTCCGCGCTGGACAAACTCCGGGCTGGAGAAACTTCGCGCTGGAGAATCTCTGTGCTGGAGAATATCTGTGCTGGAGAAACTCCGTGCTGGAGAAAATGCGTGCTGGAGAATATCTGTGCTGGAGAATATCTGTGCTGGAGAAACTCCGTGCTGGAGAAACTCCGTGCTGTAGAAAATCCGAGCTGGAGAAACTCCTTGCTGGAGAAACTCTGCGCTGGAGAAACTGCGTTGGAGGAACTCTGTGTTGGAGAAACACCGAGCTGGAGAAATTCTGTGTTGCAGAAACTTCGCATTAGAGAAACTCTGCGCTGGAGAAACTCCGTGTTGGAGAAACTGCGTGTTGCAGAAACTCCATGTTACAGAAACTCCGCGCTGGAGAAACTCCGCGGTGCAAAAACTCCGGGCTGGAGATACCCCGCGCTGGAGAAACTCCGTGCTGGAGAAACTGTCCTGTAGAAGCTCCGTGCTGGAGAGACCTCGTGCTGGAGAAACTTCGTGCTGGAGAAACTTTGTGCTGGATTAACTTCGGGCTGGAGAAACTCCGTGCTGGAGAATATCTGTGCTGGAGAAATTCCGTGTTGCAGACACTCCGCGCTGGAGAAAACTCTTCGTTGGAGAAACTCCGCGCTGGAGAAACTCCGTGTTGGAGAAACTGCGTGTTGGAGAAATTCCGTGTTGCAGACACTCCGCGCTGGAGAAACTCCGCGGTGGAGAAACTCCGTGCTGAAGAAACTCCGTGTTGGAGAAACTCCGCGCTGGAGATACCCCGTGCTGGAGAATCTTCGTGCAGGAGAAACTCTGTGCTGGAGAAACTCCGTGCTGGAGAAACTCCGCGCTTTAAAAACTCCGCGCTGGAAAAACTCCGTGCTGGAGAAACTCCGCGCTGGAGAATCTCCGTGATGGAGAAACTCCATGCTGGAGAAACTCCGCGTTGGAGAAACTCCGTACTGGAGAAACTCCGTGTTGGAGAAACTCCGTGTTGGAGAAACTCCGTGCTGGAGAAACTTCGTGCTGGAGAAACTCTGTGCTGTAGAAACCCCGTGCTGGAGAAACACCGTGCTGGAGAAATTCCGTGCTGGAGAGACTCCGTGCTGGAGAAACTTCGTGCTGGAGAAACAACGTGCTGGAGAATATCTGTGCTGGAGAAACTCCGTGCTGGAGAAACTCTGTGCTGGAGAAAATCCGTGCTGGAGAAACTCCGTGGTGGAGAAGTTCTGTGCTGGTGAAACTCCGTGCTGGAGAAACTTCGCGCTGGAGAATATCTGTGCTGGAGAATATCTGTGCGGGAGAAACTCCGTGCTGGAGAAAATGCGTGCTGGAGAATATCTGTGCTGGAGAATATCTGTGCTGGAGAAACTCCTTGCTGGAGAAACTCCGTGCTGGAGAAACTCCGTGCTGGAGAAACTCCGTGCTGGAGAAACTCTTTGCTGGAGAAACTCCGCACTGGAGAAACTGCGTTGGAGAAACTGCGTTGGAGAAACTCCGCGCCGGAGAAACTCCGCGCTGGAGAAACTCTGTGTTGGAGAAACTCTGCGTTGGAGAAACTCCGCGCTGCAGAAACTCCGCGCTGGACAAACTCCGGGCTGGAGAAACTTCGCGCTGGAGAATCTGTGCTGGAGAATATCTGTGCTGGAGAAACTCCGTGCTGGAGAAAATGCGTGCTGGAGAATATCTGTGCTGGAGAATATCTGTGCTGGAGAAACTCCGTGCTGGAGAAACTCCGTGCTGTAGAAAATCCGAGCTGGAGAAACTCCTTGCTGGAGAAACTCTGCGCTGGAGAAACTGCGTTGGAGAAACGCTGTGTTGGAGAAACACCGAGCTGGAGAAATTCTGTGTTGCAGAAACTTCGCATTAGAGAAACTCTGCGCTGGAGAAACTCCGTGTTGGAGAAACTGCGTGTTGCAGAAACTCCATGTTACAGAAACTCCGCGCTGGAGAAACTCCGTGGTGCACAAACTCCGGGCTGGAGATACCCCGCGCTGGAGAAACTCCGTGCTGGAGAAACTGTCCTGTAGAAGCTCCGTGCTGGAGAGACCTCGTGCTGGAGAAACTTCATGCTGGAGAAACTTTGTGCTGGATTAACTTCGGGCTGGAGAAACTCCGTGCTGGAGAATATCTGTGCTGGAGAAATTCCGTGTTGCAGACACTCCGCGCTGGAGAAAACTCTTCGTTGGAGAAACTCCGCGTTGGAGAAACTCCGCGCTGGAGAAACTCCGTGTTGGAGAAACTGCGTGTTGGAGAAATTCCGTGTTGCAGACACTCCGCGCTGGAGAAACTCCGCGGTGGAGAAACTCCGTGCTGAAGAAACTCCGTGTTGGAGAAACTCCGCGCTGGAGAAACTCCGCGCTGGAGATACCCCGTGTTGGAGAATCTTCGTGCAGGAGAAACTCTGTGCTGGAGAAACTCCGTGCTGGAGAAACTCCGCGCTTTAAAAACTCCGCGCTGGAGAAACTCCGCGCTGGAGAATCTCCGTGCTGGAGAAACTCCATGCTGGAGAAACTCCGCGTTGGAGAAACTCCGTACTGGAGAAACTCCGTGTTGGAGAAAATGCGTGCTGGAGAATATCTGTGCTGGAGAATATCTGTGCTGGAGAAACTCTGTGCTGGAGAAATTCCGTGCTGGAGAAACTTCGCGCTGGAGAAACTCCGTGCTGGAGAAACTCCATGTTGTAGAAACTCCGTGTTGAACAAACTCCGTATTGGAGAAACTCGGCGCTGGAGAAACTCCGTGTTGGAGAAACTCCGCGTTGGAGAAACTCCGTAGTGGAGAAACTGCTTATTGAAGAAACTCCGTGCTGGAGAAACTCCGTGCTGGAGAAACTCCGTGCTGGAGAATATCCGTGCTGGAGAAACTCCGCGCTCGAGAAACTCCGTGCTGGAGAAACTCCGTGCTGGAAAAACTCCGTGCTGGAGAAACTCCGTGCTGGAGAAACTCTTTGCTGGAGAAACTCCGCACTGGAGAAACTGCGTTGGAGAAACTGCGTTGGAGAAACTCCGCGCTGGAGAAACTCCGCGCTGGAGAAACTCTGTGTTGGAGAAACTCTGCGTTGGAGAAACTCCGCGCTGGAGAAACTCCGCGCTGGACAAACTCCGGGCTGGAGAAACTTCGCGCTGGAGAATCTCTGTGCTGGAGAATATCTGTGCTGGAGAAACTCCGTGCTGGAGAAAATGCGTGCTGGAGAATATCTGTGCTGGAGAATATCTGTGCTGGAGAAACTCCGTGCTGGAGAAAATCTGTGCTGGAGAAAATCCGTGCTGGAGAAACTCCGTGGTGGAGAAGTTCTGTGCTGGTGAAACTCCGTGCTGGAGAAACTTCGCGCTGGAGAATATCTGTGCTGGAGAATATCTGTGCGGGAGAAACTCCGTGCTGGAGAAAATGCGTGCTGGAGAATATCTGTGCTGGAGAATATCTGTGCTGGAGAAACTCCTTGCTAGAGAAACTCCGTGCTGGAGAAACTCCGAGCTGGAGAAACTCCTTGCTGGAGAAACTCTGCGCTGGAGAAACTGCGTTGGAGAAACTCTGTGTTGGAGAAACACCGCGCTGGAGAAACTCCGCTCTGGAGAAACTCTGTGTTGCAGAAACTCCGCATTAGAGAAACTCTGCGCTGGAGAAACTCCGTGTTGGAGAAACTGCGTGTTGCAGAAACTCCATGTTACAGAAACTCCGCGCTGGAGAAAATCCACGATGGAGAAACTCCCCGCTGCAGAAACTCCGCGCTGGAGAAACTCCGTGTTGGAGAAACTGCGTGTTGGAGAAACTCCGTGTTGCAGATACTCCGCGCTGGAGAAACTCCGCGGTGGAGAAACTCCGTGTAGGAGAAACTCTGCGCTGGAGACACTCCGCGCTGGAGAATCTCCGTGCTGGAGAAACTACATGCTGGAGAAACTCCGCGTTGGAGAAACTCCGTACTGGAGAAATTCCGTGCTGGAGACTCCGTGCTGGAGAAACTTCGTGCTGGAGAAACTTCGTGCTGGAGAAACTCCGTGCTGGAGAATATCTGTGCTGGAGAAACTCCGTGCTGGAGAAACTCTGTGCTGTAGAAATTCCGTGCTGGAGAAACTCCGTGGTGGAGAAGATCTGTGCTGGTGTAACTCCGTGCTGGAGAAGCTTCGCGCTGGAGAAACTCCGTGCTGGAGAAACTCCATGTTGTAGAAACTCCGTGTTGGACAAACTTCGTGTTGGAGAAACTCCGCGCTGGAGAAACTCCGTGTTGGAGAAACTCCGCGTTGGAGAAACTCCGTAGTGGAGAAACTGCTTATTGAAGAAACTCCGTGCTGGAGAAACTCCGTGCTGGAGATACTCCGTGCTGGAGAATATCCGTGCTGGAGAAACTCCGCGCTCGAGAAACTCCGTGCTGGAGAAACTCCGTGCTGGAGAAACTCCGTGCTGGAGAAACCCTTTGCTGGAGAAACTCCGCACTAGAGAAACTGCGTTGGAGAAACTCCGCGCTGGAGAAACTCCGCGCTGTGGAAACTCTGTGTTGGAGAAACTCTGCGTTGGAGAAACTCCGCGCTGGAGAAACTCCGCGATGGACAAACTCCGGGCTGGAGAACTTCGCGCTGGAGAATATCTGTGCTGGAGAATATCTGTGCTGGAGAAACTCCGTGCTGGAGAAAATGCGTGCTGGAGAATATCTGTGCTGGAGAATATCTGTGCTGGAGAAACTCCGAGCTGGAGAAACTCCTTGCTGGAGAAACTCTGCGCTGGAGAAACTGCGTGTTGGAGAAACTGCGTGTTGCAGAAACTCCATGTTACAGAAACTCCGCGCTGGAGAAACTCCGCGGTGGAGAAACTCCGTGTTGGAGAAACTCTGCGCTGGAGACACTCCGCGCTGGAGATACCCCGCGCTGGAGAATCTTCGTGCAGGAGAAACTCTGTGCTGGAGAAACTCCGTGCTGGAGAAACTCCGAGCTGGAGAAACTCCTTGCTGGAGAAACTCTGCGCTGGAGAAACTGCGTTGGAGAAACTCTGTGTTGGAGAAACACCGCGCTGGAGAAACTCCGCTCTGGAGAAACTCTGTGTCGCAGAAACTCCGCATTAGAGAAACTCTGCGCTGGAGAAACTCCGTGTTGGAGAAACTGCGTGTTGCAGAAACTCCATGTTACAGAAACTCCGCGCTGGAGAAAATCCGCGATGGAGAAACTCCACGCTGCAGAAACTCCGCGCTGGAGAAACTCCGTGTTGGAGAAACTGCGTGTTGGAGAAACTCCGTGTTGCAGACACTGCGCTGGAGACACTCCGCGCTGGAGATACCCCGCGCTGGAGAATGTTCGTGCAGGAGAAACTCTGTGCTGGAGAAACTCCGCGCTGGAGAATCTCCGTGCTGGAGAAACTCCATGCTGGAGAAACTCCGCGTTGGAGAAACTCCGTACTGGAGAAATTCCGTGTTGGAGAAACTCCGTGTTGGAGAAACTCCGTGCTGGAGAAACTTCGTGCTGGAGAAACTCTGTGCTGTAGAAAGTCCGTTCTGGAGAAACACCGTGCTTTAGAAATTCCGTGCTGGAGACTCCGTGCTGGAGAAACTCCGTGCTGGAGAATATCTGTGCTGGAGAAACTCCGTGCTGGAGAAACTCTGTGCTGGAGAAATTCCGTGCTGGAGAAACTCCGTGGTGGAGAAGCTCCGTGCTGGTGTAACTCCGTGCTGGAGAAACTTCGCGCTGGAGAAACTCCGTGCTGGAGAAACTCCATGCAGGAGATACTCCGTGCTGGAGAATATCCGTGCTGGAGAAACTCCGCGCTCGAGAAACTCCGTGCTGGAGAAACTCCGTGCTGGAGAAACTCCGTGCTGGAGAAACTCCGTGCTGGAGAAACTCTTTGCTGGAGAAACTCCGCACTGGAGAAACTGCGTTGGAGAAACTGCGTTGGAGAAACTCCGCGCTGGAGAAACTCCGCGCTGGAGAAACTCTGTGTTGGAGAAACTCTGCGTTGGAGAAACTCCGCGCTGGAGAAACTCCGCGATGGACAAACTCCGGGCTGGAGAACTTCGCGCTGGAGAATATCTGTGCTGGAGAATATCTGTGCTGGAGAAACTCCGTGCTGGAGAAAATGCGTGCTGGAGAATATCTGTGCTGGAGAATATCTGTGCTGGAGAAACTCCGTGCTGGAGAAACTTCGTGCTGGAGAAACTCCGAGCTGGAGAAACTCCTTGCTGGAGAAACTCTGCGCTGGAGAAACTGCGTTGGAGAAACTCTGTGTTGGAGAAACACCTAGCTGGAGAAACTCTGTGTTGCAGAAACTTCGCATTAGAGAAACTCTGCGCTGGAGAAACTCCGTGTTGGAGAAACTGCGTGTTGCAGAAACTCCATGTTACAGAAACTCCGCGCTGGAGAAACTCCGCGGTGGAGAAACTCCGTGTTGGAGAAACTCTGCGCTGGAGACACTCCGCGCTGGAGATACCCCGCGCTGGAGAATCTTCGTGCAGGAGAAACTCTGTGCTGGAGAAACTCCGTGCTGGAGAAACTCCGAGCTGGAGAAACTCCTTGCTAGAGAAACTCTGCGCTGGAGAAACTGCGTTGGAGAAACTCTGTGTTGGAGAAACACCGCGCTGGAGAAACTCCGCTCTGGAGAAACTCCGTACTCGCGAGAAACTCCGTGTTGGAGAAACTCCGCGCTGGAGAAACTCCGTGTTGGAGAAACTGCGTGCTGGAGAAACTCTCGTGTTGAGAAACTCCGTGCTGGAGAAACTCCGTGTTGGAGAAACTCCGTGCTGGAGAAACTCCGTGCTGGAGAAACTCCGTGCTGGAGAAACTCTGTGCTGGAGAAACTCCGTGCTGGAGAAACTCTGTGCTGGAGAAATTCCGTGCTGGAGATACTCCGTGCTGGAGAAGCTTCGTGCTGGAGAAACTCCGTGCTGGAGAAACTCTCGCGCTGGAGAAACTCCGTGCTGGAGAAACTCCATGCTGGAGAAACTCCGTGTTGGAGAAACTCCGTGCTGGAGAAATTCCGTGTTGGAGAAACTCCGTGTGGAGAAACTCGCGTGTATCTGGAGAAACTTCGTGCTGGAGAAACTCCGTGCTGGAGAAACTCCGTGCTGGAGAATATCCGTGCTGGAGAAACTCCGTGCTGGAGAAACTCCGTGCTGGAGAAACTCCGTGCTGGAGAAACTCCGTGCTGGAGAAACTCCGTGCTGGAGAAACTCTTTGCTGGAGAAACTCCGCACTGGAGAAACTGCGTTGGAGAAACTGCGTCTGGAGAAACTCCGCGCTGGAGAAACTCCGCGCTGGAGAAACTCTGTGTTGGAGAAACTCTGCGTTGGAGAAACTCCGCGCTGGAGAAACTCCGCGCTGGACAAACTCCGGGCTGGAGAAACTTCGCGCTGGAGAATCTCTGTGCTGGAGAATATCTGTGCTGGAGAAACTCCGTGCTGGAGAAAATGCGTGCTGGAGAATATCTGTGCTGGAGAATATCTGTGCTGGAGAAACTCCGTGCTGGAGAAACTCCGTGCTGTAGAAAATCCGAGCTGGAGAAACTCCTTGCTGGAGAAACTCTGCGCTGGAGAAACTGCGTTGGAGAAACTGCTGTGTTGGAGAAACACCGAGCTGGAGAAATTCTGTGTTGCAGAAACTTCGCATTAGAGAAACTCTGCGCTGGAGAAACTCCGTGTTGGAGAAACTGCGTGTTGCAGAAACTCCATGTTACAGAAACTCCGCGCTGGAGAAACTCCGCGGTGCACAAACTCCGGGCTGGAGATACCCCGCGCTGGAGAAACTCCGTGCTGGAGAAACTGTCCTGTAGAAGCTCCGTGCTGGAGAGACCTCGTGCTGGAGAAACTTCATGCTGGAGAAACTTTGTGCTGGATTAACTTCGGGCTGGAGAAACTCCGTGCTGGAGAATATCTGTGCTGGAGAAATTCCGTGTTGCAGACACTCCGCGCTGGAGAAAACTCTTCGTTGGAGAAACTCCGCGCTGGAGAAACTCCGTGTTGGAGAAACTGCGTGTTGGAGAAATTCCGTGTTGCAGACACTCCGCGCTGGAGAAACTCCGCGGTGGAGAAACTCCGTGCTGAAGAAACTCCGTGTTGGAGAAACTCCGCGCTGGAGATACCCCGTGCTGGAGAATCTTCGTGCAGGAGAAACTCTGTGCTGGAGAAACTCCGTGCTGGAGAAACTCCGCGCTTTAAAAACTCCGCGCTGGAAAAACTCCGTGCTGGAGAAACTCCGCGCTGGAGAATCTCCGTGCTGGAGAAACTCCATGCTGGAGAAACTCCGCGCTGGAGAAACTCCGTACTGGAGAAACTCCGTGTTGGAGAAACTCCGCGTTGGAGAAACTCCGTGCTGGAGAAACTCCGTGCTGGAGAAACTCTGTGCTGTAGAAACCCCGTGCTGGAGAAACACCGTGCTGGAGAAATTCCGCGCTGGAGAGACTCCGCGCTGGAGAAACTCCGTGCTGGAGAAACTACGTGCTGGAGAATATCTGTGCTGGAGAAACTCCGTGCTGGAGAAACTCTGTGCTGGAGAAAATCCGTGCTGGAGAAACTCCGTGGTGGAGAAGTTCTGTGCTGGTGAAACTCCGTGCTGGAGAAACTTCGCGCTGGAGAAACTCTGTGCTGGAGAAACTCCTGTGCGTGGAGAAACTCTGTCGCTGGAGAAACTGCGTGTGGAGAAATCTGTGCTGGAGAAACTGTGCTGGAGAAACTCCTTGCTGGAGAAACTCGTGCTGAGAAACTCCGTGCTGGAGAAACTCCGTGCTTGAGAAACTCTGTGCTGGAGAAACTCCGTGCTGGAGAAACTGCGTGTGGAGAAACTGCTGTTGGAGAAACTCCGCGCTGGAGAAACTCCGCGCTGGAGAAACTCCGTGTTGGAGAAACTCTGCGTGGAGAAACTCCGCGCTGGAGATAACTCCGCGCTGGAGAAACTTCGGGCTGGAGAAACTCCGTGCTGGAGAAACTCCATGTTGTAGAAACTCCGTGTTGAACAAACTCCGTGTTGGAGCAACTCCGCGTTGGAGAAACTCCGTAGTGGAGAAACTGCTTATTGAAGAAACTCCGTGCTGGAGAAACTCCGTGCTGGAGAATATCCGTGCTGGAGAAACTCCGCGCTCGAGAAACTCCGTGCTGGAGAAACTCCGTGCTGGAGAAACTCCGTGCTGGAGAAACTCCGTGCTGGAGAAACTCTTTGCTGGAGAAACTCCGCACTGGAGAAACTGCGTTGGAGAAACTGCGCTGGAGAAACTCCGCGCTGGAGAAACTCCGCGCTGGAGAAACTCTGTGTTGGAGAAACTCTGCGTTGGAGAAACTCCGCGCTGGAGAAACTCCGCGCTGGACAAACTCCGGGCTGGAGAAACTTCGCGCTGGAGAATCTCTGTGCTGGAGAATATCTGTGCTGGAGAAACTCCGTGCTGGAGAAAATGCGTGCTGGAGAATATCTGTGCTGGAGAATATCTGTGCTGGAGAAACTCCGTGCTGGAGAAACTCCGTGCTGTAGAAAATCCGAGCTGGAGAAACTCCTTGCTGGAGAAACTCTGCGCTGGAGAAACTGCGTTGGAGGAACTCTGTGTTGGAGAAACACCGAGCTGGAGAAATTCTGTGTTGCAGAAACTTCGCATTAGAGAAACTCTGCGCTGGAGAAACTCCGTGTTGGAGAAACTGCGTGTTGCAGAAACTCCATGTTACAGAAACTCCGCGCTGGAGAAACTCCGCGGTGCAAAAACTCCGGGCTGGAGATACCCCGCGCTGGAGAAACTCCGTGCTGGAGAAACTGTCCTGTAGAAGCTCCGTGCTGGAGAGACCTCGTGCTGGAGAAACTTCGTGCTGGAGAAACTTTGTGCTGGATTAACTTCGGGCTGGAGAAACTCCGTGCTGGAGAATATCTGTGCTGGAGAAATTCCGTGTTGCAGACACTCCGCGCTGGAGAAAACTCTTCGTTGGAGAAACTCCGCGCTGGAGAAACTCCGTGTTGGAGAAACTGCGTGTTGGAGAAATTCCGTGTTGCAGACACTCCGCGCTGGAGAAACTCCGCGGTGGAGAAACTCCGTGCTGAAGAAACTCCGTGTTGGAGAAACTCCGCGCTGGAGATACCCCGTGCTGGAGAATCTTCGTGCAGGAGAAACTCTGTGCTGGAGAAACTCCGTGCTGGAGAAACTCCGCGCTTTAAAAACTCCGCGCTGGAAAAACTCCGTGCTGGAGAAACTCCGCGCTGGAGAATCTCCGTGATGGAGAAACTCCATGCTGGAGAAACTCCGCGTTGGAGAAACTCCGTACTGGAGAAACTCCGTGTTGGAGAAACTCCGTGTTGGAGAAACTCCGTGCTGGAGAAACTTCGTGCTGGAGAAACTCTGTGCTGTAGAAACCCCGTGCTGGAGAAACACCGTGCTGGAGAAATTCCGTGCTGGAGAGACTCCGTGCTGGAGAAACTTCGTGCTGGAGAAACAACGTGCTGGAGAATATCTGTGCTGGAGAAACTCCGTGCTGGAGAAACTCTGTGCTGGAGAAAATCCGTGCTGGAGAAACTCCGTGGTGGAGAAGTTCTGTGCTGGTGAAACTCCGTGCTGGAGAAACTTCGCGCTGGAGAATATCTGTGCTGGAGAATATCTGTGCGGGAGAAACTCCGTGCTGGAGAAAATGCGTGCTGGAGAATATCTGTGCTGGAGAATATCTGTGCTGGAGAAACTCCTTGCTGGAGAAACTCCGTGCTGGAGAAACTCCGTGCTGGAGAAACTCCGTGCTGGAGAAACTCTTTGCTGGAGAAACTCCGCACTGGAGAAACTGCGTTGGAGAAACTGCGTTGGAGAAACTCCGCGCCGGAGAAACTCCGCGCTGGAGAAACTCTGTGTTGGAGAAACTCTGCGTTGGAGAAACTCCGCGCTGCAGAAACTCCGCGCTGGACAAACTCCGGGCTGGAGAAACTTCGCGCTGGAGAATCTGTGCTGGAGAATATCTGTGCTGGAGAAACTCCGTGCTGGAGAAAATGCGTGCTGGAGAATATCTGTGCTGGAGAATATCTGTGCTGGAGAAACTCCGTGCTGGAGAAACTCCGTGCTGTAGAAAATCCGAGCTGGAGAAACTCCTTGCTGGAGAAACTCTGCGCTGGAGAAACTGCGTTGGAGAAACGCTGTGTTGGAGAAACACCGAGCTGGAGAAATTCTGTGTTGCAGAAACTTCGCATTAGAGAAACTCTGCGCTGGAGAAACTCCGTGTTGGAGAAACTGCGTGTTGCAGAAACTCCATGTTACAGAAACTCCGCGCTGGAGAAACTCCGTGGTGCACAAACTCCGGGCTGGAGATACCCCGCGCTGGAGAAACTCCGTGCTGGAGAAACTGTCCTGTAGAAGCTCCGTGCTGGAGAGACCTCGTGCTGGAGAAACTTCATGCTGGAGAAACTTTGTGCTGGATTAACTTCGGGCTGGAGAAACTCCGTGCTGGAGAATATCTGTGCTGGAGAAATTCCGTGTTGCAGACACTCCGCGCTGGAGAAAACTCTTCGTTGGAGAAACTCCGCGTTGGAGAAACTCCGCGCTGGAGAAACTCCGTGTTGGAGAAACTGCGTGTTGGAGAAATTCCGTGTTGCAGACACTCCGCGCTGGAGAAACTCCGCGGTGGAGAAACTCCGTGCTGAAGAAACTCCGTGTTGGAGAAACTCCGCGCTGGAGAAACTCCGCGCTGGAGATACCCCGTGTTGGAGAATCTTCGTGCAGGAGAAACTCTGTGCTGGAGAAACTCCGTGCTGGAGAAACTCCGCGCTTTAAAAACTCCGCGCTGGAGAAACTCCGCGCTGGAGAATCTCCGTGCTGGAGAAACTCCATGCTGGAGAAACTCCGCGTTGGAGAAACTCCGTACTGGAGAAACTCCGTGTTGGAGAAAATGCGTGCTGGAGAATATCTGTGCTGGAGAATATCTGTGCTGGAGAAACTCTGTGCTGGAGAAATTCCGTGCTGGAGAAACTTCGCGCTGGAGAAACTCCGTGCTGGAGAAACTCCATGTTGTAGAAACTCCGTGTTGAACAAACTCCGTATTGGAGAAACTCGGCGCTGGAGAAACTCCGTGTTGGAGAAACTCCGCGTTGGAGAAACTCCGTAGTGGAGAAACTGCTTATTGAAGAAACTCCGTGCTGGAGAAACTCCGCGCTCGAGAAACTCCGTGCTGGAGAAACTCCGTGCTGGAAAAACTCCGTGCTGGAGAAACTCCGTGCTGGAGAAACTCTTTGCTGGAGAAACTCCGCACTGGAGAAACTGCGTTGGAGAAACTGCGTTGGAGAAACTCCGCGCTGGAGAAACTCCGCGCTGGAGAAACTCTGTGTTGGAGAAACTCTGCGTTGGAGAAACTCCGCGCTGGAGAAACTCCGCGCTGGACAAACTCCGGGCTGGAGAAACTTCGCGCTGGAGAATCTCTGTGCTGGAGAATATCTGTGCTGGAGAAACTCCGTGCTGGAGAAAATGCGTGCTGGAGAATATCTGTGCTGGAGAATATCTGTGCTGGAGAAACTCCGTGCTGGAGAAAATCTGTGCTGGAGAAAATCCGTGCTGGAGAAACTCCGTGGTGGAGAAGTTCTGTGCTGGTGAAACTCCGTGCTGGAGAAACTTCGCGCTGGAGAATATCTGTGCTGGAGAATATCTGTGCGGGAGAAACTCCGTGCTGGAGAAAATGCGTGCTGGAGAATATCTGTGCTGGAGAATATCTGTGCTGGAGAAACTCCTTGCTAGAGAAACTCCGTGCTGGAGAAACTCCGAGCTGGAGAAACTCCTTGCTGGAGAAACTCTGCGCTGGAGAAACTGCGTTGGAGAAACTCTGTGTTGGAGAAACACCGCGCTGGAGAAACTCCGCTCTGGAGAAACTCTGTGTTGCAGAAACTCCGCATTAGAGAAACTCTGCGCTGGAGAAACTCCGTGTTGGAGAAACTGCGTGTTGCAGAAACTCCATGTTACAGAAACTCCGCGCTGGAGAAAATCCACGATGGAGAAACTCCCCGCTGCAGAAACTCCGCGCTGGAGAAACTCCGTGTTGGAGAAACTGCGTGTTGGAGAAACTCCGTGTTGCAGATACTCCGCGCTGGAGAAACTCCGCGGTGGAGAAACTCCGTGTAGGAGAAACTCTGCGCTGGAGACACTCCGCGCTGGAGAATCTCCGTGCTGGAGAAACTACATGCTGGAGAAACTCCGCGTTGGAGAAACTCCGTACTGGAGAAATTCCGTGCTGGAGACTCCGTGCTGGAGAAACTTCGTGCTGGAGAAACTTCGTGCTGGAGAAACTCCGTGCTGGAGAATATCTGTGCTGGAGAAACTCCGTGCTGGAGAAACTCTGTGCTGTAGAAATTCCGTGCTGGAGAAACTCCGTGGTGGAGAAGATCTGTGCTGGTGTAACTCCGTGCTGGAGAAGCTTCGCGCTGGAGAAACTCCGTGCTGGAGAAACTCCATGTTGTAGAAACTCCGTGTTGGACAAACTTCGTGTTGGAGAAACTCCGCGCTGGAGAAACTCCGTGTTGGAGAAACTCCGCGTTGGAGAAACTCCGTAGTGGAGAAACTGCTTATTGAAGAAACTCCGTGCTGGAGAAACTCCGTGCTGGAGATACTCCGTGCTGGAGAATATCCGTGCTGGAGAAACTCCGCGCTCGAGAAACTCCGTGCTGGAGAAACTCCGTGCTGGAGAAACTCCGTGCTGGAGAAACCCTTTGCTGGAGAAACTCCGCACTAGAGAAACTGCGTTGGAGAAACTCCGCGCTGGAGAAACTCCGCGCTGTGGAAACTCTGTGTTGGAGAAACTCTGCGTTGGAGAAACTCCGCGCTGGAGAAACTCCGCGATGGACAAACTCCGGGCTGGAGAACTTCGCGCTGGAGAATATCTGTGCTGGAGAATATCTGTGCTGGAGAAACTCCGTGCTGGAGAAAATGCGTGCTGGAGAATATCTGTGCTGGAGAATATCTGTGCTGGAGAAACTCCGAGCTGGAGAAACTCCTTGCTGGAGAAACTCTGCGCTGGAGAAACTGCGTGTTGGAGAAACTGCGTGTTGCAGAAACTCCATGTTACAGAAACTCCGCGCTGGAGAAACTCCGCGGTGGAGAAACTCCGTGTTGGAGAAACTCTGCGCTGGAGACACTCCGCGCTGGAGATACCCCGCGCTGGAGAATCTTCGTGCAGGAGAAACTCTGTGCTGGAGAAACTCCGTGCTGGAGAAACTCCGAGCTGGAGAAACTCCTTGCTGGAGAAACTCTGCGCTGGAGAAACTGCGTTGGAGAAACTCTGTGTTGGAGAAACACCGCGCTGGAGAAACTCCGCTCTGGAGAAACTCTGTGTCGCAGAAACTCCGCATTAGAGAAACTCTGCGCTGGAGAAACTCCGTGTTGGAGAAACTGCGTGTTGCAGAAACTCCATGTTACAGAAACTCCGCGCTGGAGAAAATCCGCGATGGAGAAACTCCACGCTGCAGAAACTCCGCGCTGGAGAAACTCCGTGTTGGAGAAACTGCGTGTTGGAGAAACTCCGTGTTGCAGACACTGCGCTGGAGACACTCCGCGCTGGAGATACCCCGCGCTGGAGAATGTTCGTGCAGGAGAAACTCTGTGCTGGAGAAACTCCGCGCTGGAGAATCTCCGTGCTGGAGAAACTCCATGCTGGAGAAACTCCGCGTTGGAGAAACTCCGTACTGGAGAAATTCCGTGTTGGAGAAACTCCGTGTTGGAGAAACTCCGTGCTGGAGAAACTTCGTGCTGGAGAAACTCTGTGCTGTAGAAAGTCCGTTCTGGAGAAACACCGTGCTTTAGAAATTCCGTGCTGGAGACTCCGTGCTGGAGAAACTCCGTGCTGGAGAATATCTGTGCTGGAGAAACTCCGTGCTGGAGAAACTCTGTGCTGGAGAAATTCCGTGCTGGAGAAACTCCGTGGTGGAGAAGCTCCGTGCTGGTGTAACTCCGTGCTGGAGAAACTTCGCGCTGGAGAAACTCCGTGCTGGAGAAACTCCATGCTGGAGATACTCCGTGCTGGAGAATATCCGTGCTGGAGAAACTCCGCGCTCGAGAAACTCCGTGCTGGAGAAACTCCGTGCTGGAGAAACTCCGTGCTGGAGAAACTCCGTGCTGGAGAAACTCTTTGCTGGAGAAACTCCGCACTGGAGAAACTGCGTTGGAGAAACTGCGTTGGAGAAACTCCGCGCTGGAGAAACTCCGCGCTGGAGAAACTCTGTGTTGGAGAAACTCTGCGTTGGAGAAACTCCGCGCTGGAGAAACTCCGCGATGGACAAACTCCGGGCTGGAGAACTTCGCGCTGGAGAATATCTGTGCTGGAGAATATCTGTGCTGGAGAAACTCCGTGCTGGAGAAAATGCGTGCTGGAGAATATCTGTGCTGGAGAATATCTGTGCTGGAGAAACTCCGTGCTGGAGAAACTTCGTGCTGGAGAAACTCCGAGCTGGAGAAACTCCTTGCTGGAGAAACTCTGCGCTGGAGAAACTGCGTTGGAGAAACTCTGTGTTGGAGAAACACCTAGCTGGAGAAACTCTGTGTTGCAGAAACTTCGCATTAGAGAAACTCTGCGCTGGAGAAACTCCGTGTTGGAGAAACTGCGTGTTGCAGAAACTCCATGTTACAGAAACTCCGCGCTGGAGAAACTCCGCGGTGGAGAAACTCCGTGTTGGAGAAACTCTGCGCTGGAGACACTCCGCGCTGGAGATACCCCGCGCTGGAGAATCTTCGTGCAGGAGAAACTCTGTGCTGGAGAAACTCCGTGCTGGAGAAACTCCGAGCTGGAGAAACTCCTTGCTAGAGAAACTCTGCGCTGGAGAAACTGCGTTGGAGAAACTCTGTGTTGGAGAAACACCGCGCTGGAGAAACTCCGCTCTGGAGAAACTCTGTGTCGCAGAAACTCCGCATTAGAGAAACTCTGCGCTGGAGAAACTCCGTGTTGGAGAAACTGCGTGTTGCAGAAACTTCATGTTACAGAAACTCCGCGCTGGAGAAAATCCGCGATGGAGAAACTCCACGCTGCAGAAACTCCGCGCTGGAGAAACTCCGTGTTGGAGAAACTGCGTGTTGGAGAAACTCCGTGTTGCAGACACTCTGCGCTGGAGACACTCCGCGCTGGAGATACCCCGCGCTGGAGAGTGTTCGTGCAGGAGAAACTCTGTGCTGGAGAAACTCCGCGCTGGAGAATCTCCGTGCTGGAGAAACTCCATGCTGGAGAAACTCCGCGTTGGAGAAACTCCGTACTGGAGAAATTCCGTGTTGGAGAAACTCCGTGTTGGAGAAACTCCGTGCTGGAGAAACTTCGTGCTGGAGAAACTCTGTGCTGTAGAAAGTCCGTTCTGGAGAAACACCGTGCTTTAGAAATTCCGTGCTGGAGACTCCGTGCTGGAGAAACTCCGTGCTGGAGAATATCTGTGCTGGAGAAACTCCGTGCTGGAGAAACTCTGTGCTGGAGAAATTCCGTGCTGGAGAAACTCCGTGGTGGAGAAGCTCCGTGCTGGTGTAACTCCGTGCTGGAGAAACTTCGCGCTGGAGAAACTCCGTGCTGGAGAAACTCCATGTTGTAGAAACTCCGTGTTGAACAAACTCCGTGTTGGAGCAACTCCGTGCTGGAGAAATTCCGTAGTGGAGAAACTGCTTATTGAAGAAACTCCGTGCTGGAGAAACTCCGTGCTGGAGAAACTCCGTGCTGGAGAATATCCGTGCTGGAGAAACTCCGCGCTCGAGAAACTCCGTGCTGGAGAAACACCGTGCTGGAGAAACTCCGTGCTGGAGAAACTCTTTTCTGGAGAAACTCCGCACTGGAGAAACTGCGTTGGAGAAACTGCGTTGGAGAAACTCCGCGCTGGAGAAACTCCGCGCTGGAGAAACTCTGTGTTGGAGAAACTCTGCGTTGGAGAAACTCTGCGCTGGAGAAACTCCGTGTTGGAGAAACTGCGTGTTGCAGAAACTCCATGTTACAGAAACTCCGCGCTGGAGAAACTCCGCGGTGCACAAACTCCGGGCTGGAGATACCCCGCGCTGGAGAAACTCCGTGCTGGAGAAACTTTCCTGTAGAAGCTCCGTGCTGGAGAGACCTAGTGCTGGAGAAACTTCATGCTGGAGAAACTTTGTGCTGGATTAACTTCGGGCTGGAGAAACTCCGTGCTGGAGAATATCTGTGCTGGAGAAATTCCGTGTTGCAGACACTCCGCGCAGGAGAAAACTCTTCGTTGGAGAAACTCCGCGCTGGAGAAACTCCGTGTTGGAGAAACTGCGTGTTGGAGAAATTCCGTGTTGCAGACACTCCGCGCTGGAGAAACTCCGCGGTGGAGAAACTCCGCGGTGGAGAAACTCCGTGCTGAAGAAACTCCGTGTTGGAGATACCCCGTGCTGGAGAATCTTCGTGCAGGAGAAACTCTGTGCTGGAGAAACTCCGTGCTGGAGAAACTCCGCGCTTTAAAAACTCCGCGCTGGAAAAACTCCGTGCTGGAGAAACTCCGCGCTGGAGAATCTCCGTGCTGGAGAAACTCCGTGCTGGAGAAACTCCGTGCTGGAGAAACTCTTTGCTGGAGAAACTCCGCACTGGAGAAACTGCGTTGGAGAAACTGCGTTGGAGAAACTCCGCGCTGGAGAAACTCTGTGTTGGAGAAAGTCTGCGTTGGAGAAACTCCGCGCTGGAGAAACTCCGCGATGGACAAACTCCGGGCTGGAGAACTTCGCGCTGGAGAATATCTGTGCTGGAGAATATCTGTGCTGGAGAAACTCCGTGCTGGAGAAAATGCGTGCTGGAGAATATCTGTGCTGGAGAATATCTGTGCTGGAGAAACTCCGTGCTGGAGAAACTTCGTGCTGGAGAAACTCGGAGCTGGAGAAACTCCTTGCTGGAGAAACTCTGCGCTGGAGAAACTGCGTTGGAGAAACTCTGTGTTGGAGAAACACCTAGCTGGAGAAACTCTGTGTTGCAGAAACTTCGCATTAGAGAAACTCTGCGCTGGAGAAACTCCGTGTTGGAGAAACTGCGTGTTGCAGAAACTCCATGTTACAGAAACTCCGCGCTGGAGAAACTCCGCGGTGGAGAAACTCCGTGTTGGAGAAACTCTGCGCTGGAGACACTCCGCGCAGGAGATACCCCGCGCTGGAGAATCTTCGTGCAGGAGAAACTCTGTGCTGGAGAAACTCCGTGCTGGAGAAACTCCGAGCTGGAGAAACTCCTTGCTGGAGAAACTCTGCGCTGGAGAAACTGCGTTGGAGAAACTCTGTGTTGGAGAAACACCGCGCTGGAGAAACTCCGCTCTGGAGAAACTCCGTGCTGGAGAAACTCCGTGCTGGAGAAACTCTTTGCTGGAGAAACTCCGCACTGGAGAAACTGCGTTGGAGAAACTGCGTTGGAGAAACTCCGCGCTGGAGAAACTCCGCGCTGGAGAAACTCTGTGTTGGAGAAACTCTGCGTTGGAGAAACTCCGCGCTGGAGAAACTCCGCGCTGGACAAACTCCGGGCTGGAGAAACTTCGCGCTGGAGAATCTCTGTGCTGTAGAAAATCCGAGCTGGAGAAACTCCTTGCTGGAGAAACTCTGCGCTGGAGAAACTGCGTTGGAGAAACTCTGTGTTGGAGAAACACCGAGCTGGAGAAATTCTGTGTTGCAGAAACTTCGCATTAGAGAAACTCTGCGCTGGAGAAACTCCGTGTTGGAGAAACTGCGTGTTGCAGAAACTCCATGTTACAGAAACTCCGCGCTGGAGAAACTCCGCGGTGCACAAACTCCGGGCTGGAGATACCCCGCGCTGGAGAAACTCCGTGCTGGAGAAACTGTCCTGTAGAAGCTCCGTGCTGGAGAGACCTCGTGCTGGAGAAACTTCATGCTGGAGAAACTTTGTGCTGGATTAACTTCGGGCTGGAGAAACTCCGTGCTGGAGAATATCTGTGCTGGAGAAATTCCGTGTTGCAGACACTCCGCGCTGCAGAAAACTCTTCGTTGGATAAACTCCGCGCTGGAGAAACTCCGTGTTGGAGAAACTGCGTGTTGGAGAAATTCCGTGTTGCAGACACTCCGCGCTGGAGAAACTCCGCGGTGGAGAAACTCCGTGCTGAAGAAACTCCGTGTTGGAGAAACTCTGCGCTGGAGAAACTCCGCGCTGGAGATACCCCGTGCTGGAGAATCTTCGTGCAGGAGAAACTCTGTGCTGGAGAAACTCCGTGCTGGAGAAACTCCGCGCTTTAAAAACTCCGCGCTGGAAAAACTCCGTGCTGGAGAAACTCCGCGCTGGAGAATCTCCGTGCTGGAGAAACTCCATGCTGGAGAAACTCCGCGTTGGAGAAACTCCGTACTGGAGAAACTCCGTGTTGGAGAAACTCCGTGTTGGAGAAACTCCGTGCTGGAGAAACTTCGTGCTGGAGAAACTCTGTGCTGTAGAAACCCCGTGCTGGAGAAACACCGTGCTGGAGAAATTACGTGCTGGAGAGACTCCGTGCTGGAGAAACTTCGTGCTGGAGAAACTTCGTGCTGGAGAAACAACGTGCTGGAGAATATCTGTGCTGGAGAAACTCCGTGCTGGAGAAACTCTGTGCTGGAGAAAATCCGTGCTGGAGAAACTCCGTGGTGGAGAAGTTCTGTGCTGGTGAAACTCCGTGCTGGAGAAACTTCGCGCTGGAGAATATCTGTGCTGGAGAATATCTGTGCGGGGGAAACTCCGTGCTGGAGAAAATGCGTCCTGGAGAATATCTGTGCTGGAGAAACTCCTTGCTGGAGAAACTCCGTGCTGGAGAAACTCCGTGCTGGAGAAACTCCGTGCTGGAGAAACTCTTTGCTGGAGAAACTCCGCACTGGAGAAACTGCGTTGGAGAAACTGCGTTGGAGAAACTCCGCGCTGGAGAAACTCCGCGCTGGAGAAACTCTGTGTTGGAGAAACTGCGTTGGAGAAACTCTGTGTTGGAGAAACACCGAGCTGGAGAAACTGTGTTGGAGAAACTGCGTGTTGCAGAAACTCCATGTTACAGAAACTCCGCGCTGGAGAAACTCCACGGTGGAGAAACTCCGTGTTGGAGAAACTCTGCGCTGGAGAAACTGCGTTGGAGAAACTGCGTTGGAGAAACTCCGCGCTGGAGAAACTCCTTGCTGGAGAAACTCTGCGCTGGAGAAACTGCGTTGGAGAAACTCTGTGTTGGAGAAACTCCGCAGCTGGAGAAACTCTGTCGCTGGAGAAACTCCGTGCTGGAGAAACTCCGTGTTGGAGAAACTGCGTGTTGCAGAAACTCCATGTTACAGAAACTCCGCGCTGGAGAAACTCCGCGGTGGAGAAACTCCGTGTTGGAGAAACTCTGCGCTGGAGACACTCCGCGCTGGAGATACCCCGCGCTGGAGAATCTTCGTGCAGGAGAAACTCTGTGCTGGAGAAACTCCGTGCTGGAGAAACTCGAGCTGGAGAAACTCCTCTGGCTGGAGAAACTGCGTTGGAGAAACTCTGTGTTGGAGAAACACCGCGCTGGAGAAGCTCCGCTCTGGAGAAACTCTGTGTCGCAGAAACTCCGCATTAGAGAAACTCTGCGCTGGAGAAACTCCGTGTTGGAGAAACTGCGTGTTGCAGAAACTCCATGTACAGAAACTCCGCGCTGGAGAAAATCCGCGATGGAGAAACTCCACGCTGCAGAAACTCCGCGCTGGAGAAACTCCGTGTTGGAGAAACTGCGTGTTGGAGAAACTCCGTGTTGCAGACACTGCGCTGGAGACACTCCGCGCTGGAGATACCCCGCGCTGGAGAATGTTCGTGCAGGAGAAACTCTGTGCTGGAGAAACTCCGCGCTGGAGAATCTCCGTGCTGGAGAAACTCCATGCTGGAGAAACTCCGCGTTGGAGAAACTCCGTACTGGAGAAATTCGTGTTGGAGAAACTCCGTGTTGGAGAAACTCCGTGCTGGAGAGATCGTGCTGGAGAAACTCTGTGCTGTAGAAAGTCCGTTCTGGAGAAACACCGTGCTTTAGAAATTCCGTGCTGGAGACTCCGTGCTGGAGAAACTCCGTGCTGGAGAATATCTGTGCTGGAGAAACTCCGTGCTGGAGAAACTCAGTGCTGGAGAAATTCCGTGCTGGAGAAACTCCATGCTGGAGATACTCCGTGCTGGAGAATATCCGTGCTGGAGAAACTCCGCGCTCGAGAAACTCCGTGCTGGAGAAACTCCGTGCTGGAGAAACTCCGTGCTGGAGAAACTCCGTGCTGGAGAAACTCTTTGCTGGAGAAACTCCGCACTGGAGAAACTGCGTTGGAGAAACTGCGTTGGAGAAACTCCGCGCTGGAGAAACTCCGCGCTGGAGAAACTCTGTGTTGGAGAAACTCTGCGTTGGAGAAACTCCGCGCTGGAGAAACTCCGCGATGGACAAACTCCGGGCTGGAGAACTTCGCGCTGGAGAATATCTGTGCTGGAGAATATCTGTGCTGGAGAAACTCCGTGCTGGAGAAAATGCGTGCTGGAGAATATCTGTGCTGGAGAATATCTGTGCTGGAGAAACTCCGTGCTGGAGAAACTTCGTGCTGGAGAAACTCCGAGCTGGAGAAACTCCTTGCTGGAGAAACTCTGCGCTGGAGAAACTGCGTTGGAGAAACTCTGTGTTGGAGAAACACCTAGCTGGAGAAACTCTGTGTTGCAGAAACTTCGCATTAGAGAAACTCTGCGCTGGAGAAACTCCGTGTTGGAGAAACTGCGTGTTGCAGAAACTCCATGTTACAGAAACTCCGCGCTGGAGAAACTCCGCGGTGGAGAAACTCCGTGTTGGAGAAACTCTGCGCTGGAGACACTCCGCGCTGGAGATACCCCGCGCTGGAGAATCTTCGTGCAGGAGAAACTCTGTGCTGGAGAAACTCCGTGCTGGAGAAACTCCGAGCTGGAGAAACTCCTTGCTGGAGAAACTCTGCGCTGGAGAAACTGCGTTGGAGAAACTCTGTGTTAGAGAAACACCGCGCTGGAGAAACTCCGCTCTGGAGAAACTCTGTGTCGCAGAAACTCCGCATTAGAGAAACTCTGCGCTGGAGAAACTCCGTGTTGGAGAAACTGCGTGTTGCAGAAACTCCATGTTACAGAAACTCCGCGCTGGAGAAAATCCGCGATGGAGAAACTCCACGCTGCAGAAACTCCGCGCTGAAGAAACTCCGTGTTGGAGAAACTGCGTGTTGGAGAAACTCCGTGTTGCAGACACTATGCGCTGGAGACACTCCGCGCTGGAGATACCCCGCGCTGGAGAATGTTCGTGCAGGAGAAACTCTGTGCTGGAGAAACTCCGCGCTGGAGAATCTCCGTGCTGGAGAAACTCCATGCTGGAGAAACTCCGCGTTGGAGAAACTCCGTACTGGAGAAATTCCGTGTTGGAGAAACGCCGTGTTGGAGAAACTCCGTGCTGGAGAAACTTCGTGCTGGAGAAACTCTGTGCTGTAGAAAGTCCGTTCTGGAGAAACACCGTGCTTTAGAAATTCCGTGCTGGAGACTCCGTGCTGGAGAAACTCCGTGCTGGAGAATATCTGTGCTGGAGAAACTCCGTGCTGGAGAAACTCTGTGCTGGAGAAATTCCGTGCTGGAGAAACTCCGTGGTGGAGAAGCTCCGTGCTGGTGTAACTCCGTGCTGGAGAAACTTCGCGCTGGAGAAACTCCGTGCTGGAGAAACTCCATGTTGTAGAAACTCCGTGTTGAACAAACTCCGTGTTGGAGCAACTCCGCGTTGGAGAAACTCCGTAGTGGAGAAACTGCTTATTGAAGAAACTCCGTGCTGGAGAAACTCCGTGCTGGAGAAACTCCGTGCTGGAGAAACTCCGTGCTGGAGAAACTCTTTGCTGGAGAAACTCCGCACTGGAGAAACTGCGTTGGAGAAACTGCGTTGGAGAAACTCCGCGCTGGAGAAACTCCGCGCTGGAGAAACTCTGTGTTGGAGAAACTCTGCGTTGGAGAAACTCCGCGCTGGAGAAACTCCGCGCTGGACAAACTCCGGGCTGGAGAAACTTCGCGCTGGAGAATCTCTGTGCTGTAGAAAATCCGAGCTGGAGAAACCCCTTTCTGGAGAAACTCTGCGCTGGAGAAACTGCGTTGGAGAAACTCTGTGTTGGAGAAACACCGAGCTGGAGAAATTCTGTGTTGCAGAAACTTCGCATTAGAGAAACTCTGCGCTGGAGAAACTCCGTGTTGGAGAAACTGCGTGTTGCAGAAACTCCATGTTACAGAAACTCCGCGCTGGAGAAACTCCGCGGTGCACAAACTCCGGGCTGGAGATACCCCGCGCTGGAGAAACTCCGTGCTGGAGAAACTGTCCTGTAGAAGCTCCGTGCTGGAGAGACCTCGTGCTGGAGAAACTTCATGCTGGAGAAACTTTGTGCTGGATTAACTTCGGGCTGGAGAAACTCCGTGCTGGAGAATATCTGTGCTGGAGAAATTCCGTGTTGCAGACACTCCGCGCTGGAGAAAACTCTTCGTTGGAGAAACTCCGCGCTGGAGAAACTCCGTGTTGGAGAAACTGCGTGTTGGAGAAATTCCGTGTTGCAGACACTCCGCGCTGGAGAAACTCCGCGGTGGAGAAACTCCGTGCTGAAGAAACTCCGTGTTGGAGAAACTCCGCGCTGGAGAAACTCCGCGCTGGAGATACCCCGTGCTGGAGAATCTTCGTGCAGGAGAAACTCTGTGCTGGAGAAACTCCGTGCTGGAGAAACTCCGCGCTTTAAAAACTCCGCGCTGGAAAAACTCCGTGCTGGAGAAACTCCGCGCTGGAGAATCTCCGTGCTGGAGAAACTCTATGCTGGAGAAACTCCGCGTTGGAGAAACTCCGTACTGGAGAAACTCCGTGCTGGAGAAACTCCGTGTTGGAGAAACTCCGTGCTGGAGAAACTTCGTGCTGGAGAAACTCTGTGCTGTAGAAACCCCGTGCTGGAGAAACACCGTGCTGGAGAAATTCCGTGCTGGAGAGATTCCGTGCTGGAGAAACTTCGTGCTGGAGAAACTTCGTGCTGGAGAAACAACGTGCTGGAGAATATCTGTGCTGGAGAAACTCCGTGCTGGAGAAACTCTGTGCTGGAGAAAATCCGTGCTGGAGAAACTCCGTGGTGGAGAAGTTCTGTGCTGGTGAAACTCCGTGCTGGAGAAACTTCGCGCTGGAGAATATCTGTGCTGGAGAATATCTGTGCGGGAGAAACTCCGTGCTGGAGAAAATGCGTCCTGGAGAATATCTGTGCTGGAGAATATCTGTGCTGGAGAAACTCCTTGCTGGAGAAACTCCGTGCTGGAGAAACTCCGTGCTGGAGAAACTCCGTGCTGGAGAAACTCTTTGCTGGAGAAACTCCGCACTGGAGAAACTGCGTTGGAGAAACTGCGTTGGAGAAACTCCGCGCTGGAGAAACTCCGCGCTGGAGAAACTCTGTGTTGGAGAAACTGCGTTGGAGAAACTCTGTGTTGGAGAAACACCGAGCTGGAGAAACTCTGTGTTGGAGAAACTGCGTGTTGCAGAAACTCCATGTTACAGAAACTCCGCGCTGGAGAAACTCCACGGTGGAGAAACTCCGTGTTGGAGAAACTCTGCGCTGGAGAAACTGCGTTGGAGAAACTCCGCGCTGGAGAAACTCCTTGCTGGAGAAACTCTGCGCTGGAGAAACTGCGTTGGAGAAACTCTGTGTTGGAGAAACACCGAGCTGGAGAAACTCTGTGTTGCAGAAACTTCGCATTAGAGAAACTCTGGGCTGGAGAAACTCCGTGTTGGAGAAACTGCGTGTTGCAGAAACTCCATGTTACAGAAACTCCGCGCTGGAGAAACTCCGCGGTGGAGAAACTCCGTGTTGGAGAAACTCTGCGCTGGAGACACTCCGCGCTGGAGATACCCCGCGCTGGAGAATCTTCTTGCAGGAGAAACTCTGTGCTGGAGAAACTCCGTGCTGGAGAAACTCGAGCTGGAGAAACTCCTTGCTGGAGAAACTGCGTTGGAGAAACTCTGTGTTGGAGAAACACCGCGCTGGAGAAGCTCCGCTCTGGAGAAACTCTGTGTCGCAGAAACTCCGCATTAGAGAAACTCTGCGCTGGAGAAACTCCGTGTTGGAGAAACTGCGTGTTGCAGAAACTCCATGTACAGAAACTCCGCGCTGGAGAAAATCCACGATGGAGAAACTCCACGCTGCAGAAACTCCGCGCTGGAGAAACTCCGTGTTGGAGAAACTGCGTGTTGGAGAAACTCCGTGTTGCAGACACTCTGCGCTGGAGACACTCCGCGCTGGAGATACCCCGCGCTGGAGAATGTTCGTGCAGGAGAAACTCTGTGCTGGAGAAACTCCGCGCTGGAGAATCTACGTGCTGGAGAAACTCCATGCTGGAGAAACTCCGCGTTGGAGAAACTCCGTACTGGAGAAATTCCGTGTTGGAGAAACTCCGTGTTGGAGAAACTCCGTGCTGGAGAAACTTCGTGCTGGAGAAACTCTGTGCTGGAGAAACTCCGCGCTGGAGAATCTCCGTGCTGGAGAAACTCCATGCTGGAGAAACTCCGCGTTGGAGAAACTCCGTACTGGAGAAATTCCGTGTTGGAGAAACTCCGTGTTGGAGAAACTCCGTGCTGGAGAAACTCCGTGCTGGAGAATATCTGTGCTGGAGAAACTCCGTGCTGGAGAAACTCTGTGCTGGAGAAATTCCGTGCTGGAGAAACTCCGTGGTAGAGAAGCTCCGTGCTGGTGTAACTCCGTGCTGGAGAAACTTCGCGCTGGAGAAACTCCGTGCTGGAGAAACTCCATGTTGTAGAAACTCCGTGTTGAACAAACTCCGTGTTGGAGCAACTCCGCGTTGGAGAAACTCCGTAGTGGAGAAACTGCTTATTGAAGAAACTCCGTGCTGGAGAAACTCCGTGCTGGAGAAACTCCGTGCTGGAGAATATCTGTGCTGGAGAAACTCCGCGCTCGAGAAACTCTGTGCTGGAGAAACTCCGTGCTGGAGAAACTCCGTGCTGGAGAAACTCCGTGCTGGAGAAACTCTTTGCTGGAGAAACTCCGCACTGGAGAAACTGCGTTGGAGAAACTGCGTTGGAGAAACTCCGCGCTGGAGAAACTCCGCGCTGGAGAAACTCTGTGTTGGAGAAACTCTGCGTTGGAGAAACTCCGCGCTGGAGAAACTCCGCGCTGGACAAACTCCGGGCTGGAGAAACTTCGCGCTGGAGAATCTCTGTGCTGGAGAATATCTGTGCTGGAGAAACTCCGTGCTGGAGAAAATGCGTGCTGTAGAAAATCCGAGCTGGAGAAACTCCTTGCTGGAGAAACTCTGCGCTGGAGAAACTGCGTTGGAGAAACTCTGTGTTGGAGAAACACCGAGCTGGAGAAATTCTGTGTTGCAGAAACTTCGCATTAGAGAAACTGCGCTGGAGAAACTCCGTGTTGGAGACACTGCGTGTTGCAGAAACTCCATGTTACAGAAACTCCGCGCTGGAGAAACTCCGCGGTGCACAAACTCCGGGCTGGAGATACCCCGCGCTGGAGAAACTCCGTGCTGGAGAAACTGTCCTGTAGAAGCTCCGTGCTGGAGAGACCTCGTGCTGGAGAAACTTCATGCTGGAGAAACTTTGTGCTGGATTAACTTCGGGCTGGAGAAACTCCGTGCTGGAGAATATATGTGCTGGAGAAATTCCGTGTTGCAGACACTCCGCGCTGGAGAAAACTCTTCGTTGGAGAAACTCCGCGCTGGAGAAACTCCGTGTTGGAGAAACTGCGTGTTGGAGAAATTCCGTGTTGCAGACACTCCGCGCTGGAGAAACTCCGCGGTGGAGAAACTCCGTGCTGAAGAAACTCCGTGTTGGAGAAACTCCGCACTGGAGATACCCCGTGCTGGAGAATCTTCGTGCAGGAGAAACTCTGTGCTGGAGAAACTCCGTGCTGGAGAAACTCCGCGCTTTAAAAACTCCGCGCTGGAGAAACTCCGTGTTGGAGAAACTGCGTGTTGGAGAAATTCCGTGTTGCAGACACTCCGCGCTGGAGAAACTCCGCGGTGGAGAAACTCCGTGCTGAAGAAACACTGTGTTTTTGAGAAACTCCGCGCTGGAGATACCCCGTGCTGGAGAATCTCCGTGCTGGAGAAACTCCATGCTGGAGAAACTCCGCGTTGGAGAAACTCCGTACTGGAGAAACTCCGTGTTGGAGAAACTCCGTGTTGGAGAAACTCCGTGCTGGAGAAACTTCGTGCTGGAGAAACTCTGTGCTGTAGAAACCCCGTGCTGGAGAAACACCGTGCTGGAGAAATTCCGTGCTGGAGAGACTCCGTGCTGGAGAAACTTCGTGCTGGAGAAACTTCGTGCTGGAGAAACAACGTGCTGGAGAATATCTGTGCTGGAGAAACTCCGTGCTGGAGAAACTCTGTGCTGGAGAAAATCCGTGCTGGAGAAACTCCGTGGTGGAGAAGTTCTGTGCTGGTGAAACTCCGTGCTGGAGAAACTTCGCGCTGGAGAATATCTGTGCTGGAGAATATCTGTGCGGGAGAAACTCCGTGCTGGAGAAAATGCGTGCTAGAGAATATCTGTGCTGGAGAATATCTGTGCTGGAGAAACTCCTTGCTGGAGAAACTCCGTGCTGGATAAACTCCGTGCTGGAGAAACTCCGTGCTGGAGAAACTCTTTGCTGGAGAAACTCCGCACTGGAGAAACTGCGTTGGAGAAACTGCGTTGGAGAAACTCCGCGCCGAAGTAACTCCGCGCTGGAGAAACTCTGTGTTGGAGAAACTCGGCGTTGGAGAAACTCCGCGCTGGAGAATCTCTGTGCTGGAGAATATCTGTGCTGGAGAAACTCCGTGCTGGAGAAAATGCGTGCTGGAGAATATCTGTGCTGGAGAATATCTGTGCTGGAGAAACTCCGTGCTGGAGAAACTCCGTGCTGTAGAAAATCCGAGCTGGAGAAACTCCTTGCTGGAGAAACTCTGCGCTGGAGAAACTGCGTTGGAGAAACTCTGTGTTGGAGAAACACCGAGCTGGAGAAATTCTGTGTTGCAGAAACTTCGCATTAGAGAAACTCTGCGCTGGAGAAACTCCGTGTTGGAGAAACTGCGTCTTGCAGAAACTCCATGTCACAGAAACTCCGCGCTGGAGAAACTCCGTGGTGCACAAACTCCGGGCTGGAGATACCCCGCGCTGGAGAAACTCCGTGCTGGAGAAACTGTCCTGTAGAAGCTCCGTGCTGGAGAGACCTCGTGCTGGAGAAACTTCATGCTAGAGAAACTTTGTGCTGGATTAACTTCGGGCTGGAGAAACTCCGTGCTGGAGAATATCTGTGCTGGAGAAATTCCGTGTTGCAGACACTCCGCGCTGGAGAAAACTCTTCGTTGGAGAAACTCCGCGTTGGAGAAACTCCGCGCTGGAGAAACTCCGTGTTGGAGAAACTGCGTGTTGGAGAAATTCCGTGTTGCAGACACTCCGCGCTGGAGAAACTCCGCGGTGGAGAAACTCCGTGCTGAAGAAACTCCGTGTTGGAGAAACTCCGCGCTGGAGAAACTCCGCGCTGGAGATACCCCGTGTTGGAGAATCTTCGTGCAGGAGAAACTCTGTGCTGGAGAAACTCCGTGCTGGAGAAACTCCGCGCTTTAAAAACTCCGCGCTGGAAAAACTCCGTGCTGGAGAAACTCCGCGCTGGAGAATCTCCGTGCTGGAGAAACTCCATGCTGGAGAAACTCCGCGTTGGAGAAACACCGTTGGAGAAACTCCGTGTTGGAGAAACTCCGTGTTGGAGAAACTCCGTGCTGGAGAAACTCCGCGCTGGAGAAACTCTGTGTTGGAGAAACTCTGCGTTGGAGAAACTCCGCGCTGGAGAAACTCCGCGCTGGACAAACTCAGGGCTGGAGAAACTTCGCGCTGGAGAATCTCTGTGCTGTAGAAAATCCGAGCTGGAGAAACTCCTTGCTGGAGAAACTCTGCGCTGGAGAAACTGCGTTGGAGAAACTGTGTTGGAGAAACACCGAGCTGGAGAAATTCTGTGCTGCAGAAACTTCGCATTAGAGAAACTCTGCGCTGGAGAAACTCCGTGTTGGAGAAACGGCGTGTTGCAGAAACTCCATGTTACAGAAACTCCGCGCTGGAGAAACTCCGCGGTGCACAAACTCCGGGCTGGAGATACCCCGCGCTGGAGAAACTCCGTGCTGGAGAAACTGTCCTGTAGAAGCTCCGTGCTGGAGAGACCTCGTGCTGGAGAAACTTCATGCTGGAGAAACTTTGTGCTGGATTACCTTCGGGCTGGAGAAACTCCGTGCTGGAGAATATCTGTGCTGGAGAAATTCCGTGTTGCAGACACTCCGCGCTGGAGAAAACTCTTCGCTGGAGAAACTCCGCGCTGGAGAAACTCCGTGTTGGAGAAACTGCGTGTTGGAGAAATTCCGTGTTGCAGACACTCCGCGCTGGAGAAACTCCGCGGAGGAGAAACTCCGTGCTGAAGAAACTCCGTGTTGGAGAAACTCCGCGCTGGAGAAACTCCGCGCTGGAGATACCCCGTGCTGGAGAATCTTCGTGCAGGAGAAACTCTGTGCTGGAGAAACTCCGTGCTGGAGAAACTCCGCGCTTTAAAAACTCCGCGCTGGAAAAACTCCGTGCTGGAGAAACTCCGCGCTGGAGAATCTCCGTGCTGGAGAAACTCCATGCTGGAGAAACTCCGCGTTGGAGAAACTCCGTACTGGAGAAACTCCGTGTTGGAGAAACTCCGTGTTGGAGAAACTCCGTGCTGGAGAAACTTCGTGCTGGAGAAACTCTGTGCTGTAGAAACCCCGTGCTGGAGAAACACCGTGCTGGAGAAATTCCGTGCTGGAGAGACTCCGTGCTGGAGAAACTTCGTGCTGGAGAAACTTCATGCTGGAGAAACAACGTGCTGGAGAATATCTGTGCTGGAGAAACTCCGTGCTGGAGAAACTCTGTGCTGGAGAAAATCCGTGCTGGAGAAACTCCGCGCTTTAAAAACTCCGCGCTGGAGAAACTCCGTGTTGGAGAAACTGCGGGTTGGAGAAATTCCGTGTTGCAGACACTCCGCGCTGGAGAAACTCCGCGGTGGAGAAACTCCGTGCTGAAGAAACTCCGTGTTGGAGAAACTCCGCGCTGGAGATACCCCGTGCTGGAGAATCTCTGTGCTGGAGAAACTCCATGCTGGAGAAACTCCGCGTTGGAGAAACTCCGTACTGGAGAAACTCCGTGTTGGAGAAACTCCGTGTTGGAGAAACTCCGTGCTGGAGAAACTTCGTGCTGGAGAAACTCTGTGCTGTAGAAACCCCGTGCTGGAGAAACACCGTGCTGGAGAAATTCCGTGCTGGAGAGACTCCGTGCTGGAGAAACTTCGTGCTGGAGAAACTTCGTGCTGGAGAAACAACGTGCTGGAGAATATCTGTGCTGGAGAAACTCCGTGCTGGAGAAACTCTGTGCTGGAGAAAATCCGTGCTGGAGAAACTCCGTGGTGGAGAAGTTCTGTGCTGGTGAAACTCCGTGCTGGAGAAACTTCGCGCTGGAGAATATCTGTGCTGGAGAATATCTGTGCGGGAGAAACTCCGTGCTGGAGAAAATGCGTGCTGGAGAATATCTGTGCTGGAGAATATCTGTGCTGGAGAAACTCCTTGCTGGAGAAACTCCGTGCTGGATAAACTCCGTGCTGGAGAAACTCCGTGCTGGAGAAACTCTTTGCTGGAGAAACTCCGCACTGGAGAAACTGCGTTGGAGAAACTGCGTTGGAGAAACTCCGCGCCGAAGAAACTCCGCGCTGGAGAAACTCTGTGTTGGAGAAACTCGGCGTTGGGGAAACTCCGCGCTGCAGAAACTCCGCGCTGGACAAACTCCGGGCTGGAGAAACTTCGCGCTGGAGAATATCTGTGCTGGAGAATATCTGTGCTGGAGAAACTCCGTGCAGGAGAAAATGCGTGCTGGAGAATATCTGTGCTGGAGAATATCTGTGCTGGAGAAACTCCGTGCTGGAGAAACTCCGTGCTGTAGAAAATCCGAGCTGGAGAAACTCCTTGCTGGAGAAACTCTGCGCTGGAGAAACTGCGTTGGAGAAACTCTGTGTTGGAGAAACACCGAGCTGGAGAAATTCTGTGTTGCAGAAACTTCGCATTAGAGAAACTCTGCGCTGGAGAAACTCCGTGTTGGAGAAACTGCGTCTTGCAGAAACTCCATG
Source organism: Amblyomma americanum (assembly GCA_030143305.2). Lineage (NCBI taxonomy): Eukaryota > Metazoa > Arthropoda > Arachnida > Ixodida > Ixodidae > Amblyomma > Amblyomma americanum. Next base: position 125,958 of record JARKHS020004639.1, read on the forward strand.
TCACAGAAACTCCGCGCTGGAGAAACTCCGTGGTGCACAAACTCCGGGCTGGAGATACCCCGCGCTGGAGAAACTCCGTGCTGGAGAAACTGTCCTGTAGAAGCTCCGTGCTGGAGAGACCTCGTGCTGGAGAAACTTCATGCTAGAGAAACTTTGTGCTGGATTAACTTCGGGCTGGAGAAACTCCGTGCTGGAGAATATCTGTGCTGGAGAAATTCCGTGTTGCAGACACTCCGCGCTGGAGAAAACTCTTCGTTGGAGAAACTCCGCGTTGGAGAAACTCCGCGCTGGAGAAACTCCGTGTTGGAGAAACTGCGTGTTGGAGAAATTCCGTGTTGCAGACACTCCGCGCTGGAGAAACTCCGCGGTGGAGAAACTCCGTGCTGAAGAAACTCCGTGTTGGAGAAACTCCGCGCTGGAGAAACTCCGCGCTGGAGATACCCCGTGTTGGAGAATCTTCGTGCAGGAGAAACTCTGTGCTGGAGAAACTCCGTGCTGGAGAAACTCCGCGCTTTAAAAACTCCGCGGTGCACAAACTCCGGGCTGGAGATACCCCGCGCTGGAGAAACTCCGTGCTGGAGAAACTGTACTGTAGAAGCTCCGTGCTGGAGAGACCTCGTGCTGGAGAAACTTCATGCTGGAGAAACTTTGTGCTGGATTAACTTCGGGCTGGAGAAACTCCGTGCTGGAGAATATCTGTGCTGGAGAAATTCCGTGTTGCAGACACTCCGCGCTGGAGAAAACTCTTCGCTGGAGAAACTCCGCGCTGGAGAAACTCCGTGTTGGAGAAACTGCGTGTTGGAGAAATTCCGTGTTGCAGACACTCCGCGCTGGAGAAACTCCGCGGTGGAGAAACTCCGTGCTGAAGAAACTCCGTGTTGGAGAAACTCCGCGCTGGAGAAACTCCGCGCTGGAGATACCCCGTGCTGGAGAATCTTCGTGCAGGAGAAACTCTGTGCTGGAGAAACTCCGTGCTGGAGAAACTCCGCGCTTTAAAAACTCCGCGCTGGAAAAACTCCGTGCTGGAGAAACTCCGCGCTGGAGAATCTCCGTGCTGGAGAAACTCCATGCTGGAGAAACTCCGCGTTGGAGAAACTCCGTACTGGAGAAACTCCGTGTTGGAGAAACTCCGTGTTGGAGAAACTCCGTGCTGGAGAAACTTCGTGCTGGAGAAACTCTGTGCTGTAGAAACCCCGTGCTGGAGAAACACCGTGCTGGAGAAATTCCGTGCTGGAGAGACTCCGTGCTGGAGAAACTTCGTGCTGGAGAAACTTCATGCTGGAGAAACAACGTGCTGGAGAATATCTGTGCTGGAGAAACTCCGTGCTGGAGAAACTCTGTGCTGGAGAAAATCCGTGCTGGAGAAACTCCGTGGTGGAGAAGTTCTGTGCTGGTGAAACTCCGTGCTGGAGAAACTTCGCGCTGGAGAATATCTGTGCGGGAGAAACTCCGTGCTGGAGAAAATGCGTCCTAGAGAATATCTGTGCTGGAGAATATCTGTGCTGGAGAAACTCCTTGCTGGAGAAACTCCGTGCTGGAGAAACTCTTTGCTGGAGAAACTCCGCACTGGAGAAACTGCGTTGGAGAAACTGCGTTGGAGAAACTCCGCGCTGGAGAAACTCCGCGCTGGAGAAACTCTGTGTTGGAGAAACTGCGTTGGAGAAACTCTGTGTTGGAGAAACACCGAGCTGGAGAAACTCTGTGTTGGAGAAACTGCGTGTTGCAGAAACTCCATGTTACAGAAACTCCGCGCTGGAGAAACTCCACGGTGGAGAAACTCCGTGTTGGAGAAACTCTGCGCTGGAGAAACTGCGTTGGAGAAACTGCGTTGGAGAAACTCCGCGCTGGAGAAACTCCTTGCTGGAGAAACTCTGCGCTGGAGAAACTGCGTTGGAGAAACTCTGTGTTGGAGAAACACCGAGCTGGAGAAACTCTGTGTTGCAGAAACTTCGCATTAGAGAAACTCTGCGCTGGAGAAACTCCGTGTTGGAGAAACTGCGTGTTGCAGAAACTCCATGTTACAGAAACTCCGCGCTGGAGAAACTCCGCGGTGGAGAAACTCCGTGTTGGAGAAACTCTGCGCTGGAGACACTCCGCGCTGGAGATACCCCGCGCTGGAGAATCTTCGTGCAGGAGAAACTCTGTGCTGGAGAAACTCCGTGCTGGAGAAACTCGAGCTGGAGAAACTCCTTGCTGGAGAAACTGCGTTGGAGAAACTCTGTGTTGGAGAAACACCGCGCTGGAGAAACTCCGCTCTGGAGAAACTCTGTGTCGCAGAAACTCCGCATTAGAGAAACTCTGCGCTGGAGAAACTCCGTGTTGGAGAAACTGCGTGTTGCAGAAACTCCATGTACAGAAACTCCGCGCTGGAGAAAATCCGCGATGGAGAAACTCCACGCTGCAGAAACTCCGCGCTGGAGAAACTCCGTGTTGGAGAAACTGCGTGTTGGAGAAACTCCGTGTTGCAGACACTCTGCGCTGGAGACACTCCGCGCTGGAGATACCCCGCGCTGGAGAATGTTCGTGCAGGAGAAACTCTGTGCTGGAGAAACTCCGCGCTGGAGAATCTCCGTGCTGGAGAAACTCCATGCTGGAGAAACTCCGCGTTGGAGAAACTCCGTACTGGAGAAATTCCGTGTTGGAGAAACTCCGTGTTGGAGAAACTCCGTGCTGGAGAAACTTCGTGCTGGAGAAACTCTGTGCTGTAGAAAGTCCGTTCTGGAGAAACACCGTGCTTTAGAAATTCCGTGCTGGAGACTCCGTGCTGGAGAAACTCCGTGCTGGAGAATATCTGTGCTGGAGAAACTCCGTGCTGGAGAAACTCTGTGCTGGAGAAATTCCGTGCTGGAGAAACTCCGTGGTGGAGAAGCTCCGTGCTGGTGTAACTCCGTGCTGGAGAAACTTCGCGCTGGAGAAACTCCGTGCTGGAGAAACTCCATGTTGTAGAAACTCCGTGTTGAACAAACTCCGTGTTGGAGCAACTCCGCGTTGGAGAAACTCCGTAGTGGAGAAACTGCTTATTGAAGAAACTCCGTGCTGGAGAAACTCCGTGCTGGAGAAACTCCGTGCTGGAGAATATCCGTGCTGGAGAAACTCCGCGCTCGAGAAACTCCGTGCTGGAGAAACTCCGTGCTGGAGAAACTCCGTGCTGGAGAAACTCCGTGCTGGAGAAACTCTTTGCTGGAGAAACTCCGCACTGGAGAAACTGCGTTGGAGAAACTGCGTTGGAGAAACTCCGCGCTGGAGAAACTCCGCGCTGGACAAACTCCGGGCTGGAGAAACTCCGCGCTGGAGAATCTCTGTGCTGGAGAATATCTGTGCTGGAGAAACTCCGTGCTGGAGAAAATGCGTGCTGTAGAAAATCCGAGCTGGAGAAACTCCTTGCTGGAGAAACTCTGCGCTGGAGAAACTGCGTTGGAGAAACTCTGTGTTGGAGAAACACCGAGCTGGAGAAATTCTGTGTTGCAGAAACTTCGCATTAGAGAAACTCTGCGCTGGAGAAACTCCGTGTTGGAGACACTGCGTGTTGCAGAAACTCCATGTTACAGAAACTCCGCGCTGGAGAAACTCCGCGGTGCACAAACTCCGGGCTGGAGATACCCCGCGCTGGAGAAACTCCGTGCTGGAGAAACTGTCCTGTAGAAGCTCCGTGCTGGAGAGACCTCGTGCTGGAGAAACTTCATGCTGGAGAAACTTTGTGCTGGATTAACTTCGGGCTGGAGAAACTCCGTGCTGGAGAATATCTGTGCTGGAGAAATTCCGTGTTGCAGACACTCCGCGCTGGAGAAAACTCTTCGTTGGAGAAACTCCGCGCTGGAGAAACTCCGTGTTGGAGAAACTGCGTGTTGGAGAAATTCCGTGTTGCAGACACTCCGCGCTGGAGAAACTCCGCGGTGGAGAAACTCCGTGCTGAAGAAACTCCGTGTTGGAGAAACTCCGCGCTGGAGATACCCCGTGCTGGAGAATCTTCGTGCAGGAGAAACTCTGTGCTGGAGAAACTCCGTGCTGGAGAAACTCCGCGCTTTAAAAACTCCGCGCTGGAGAAACTCCGTGTTGGAGAAACTGCGTGTTGGAGAAATTCCGTGTTGCAGACACTCCGCGCTGGAGAAACTCCGCGGTGGAGAAACTCCGTGCTGAAGAAACTCCGTGTTGGAGAAACTCCGCGCTGGAGATACCCCGTGCTGGAGAATCTCCGTGCTGGAGAAACTCCATGCTGGAGAAACTCCGCGTTGGAGAAACTCCGTACTGGAGAAACTCCGTGTTGGAGAAACTCCGTGTTGGAGAAACTCCGTGCTGGAGAAACTTCGTGCTGGAGAAACTCTGTGCTGTAGAAACCCCGTGCTGGAGAAACACCGTGCTGGAGAAATTCCGTGCTGGAGAGACTCCGTGCTGGAGAAACTTCGTGCTGGAGAAACTTCGTGCTGGAGAAACAACGTGCTGGAGAATATCTGTGCTGGAGAAACTCCGTGCTGGAGAAACTCTGTGCTGGAGAAAATCCGTGCTGGAGAAACTCCGTGGTGGAGAAGTTCTGTGCTGGTGAAACTCCGTGCTGGAGAAACTTCGCGCTGGAGAATATCTGTGCTGGAGAATATCTGTGCGGGAGAAACTCCGTGCTGGAGAAAATGCGTGCTGGAGAATATCTGTGCTGGAGAATATCTGTGCTGGAGAAACTCCTTGCTGGAGAAACTCCGTGCTGGAGAAACTCCGTGCTGGAGAAACTCCGTGCTGGAGAAACTCTTTGCTGGAGAAACTCCGCACTGGAGAAACTGCGTTGGAGAAACTCCGCGCCGGAGAAACTCCGCGCTGGAGAAACTCCGTGCTGGAGAAACTCTGCGTTGGAGAAACTCCGCGCTGCAGAAACTCCGCGCTGGACAAACTCCGGGCTGGAGAAACTTCGCGCTGGAGAATCTCTGTGCTGGAGAATATCTGTGCTGGAGAATCTCCGTGCTGGAGAAAATGCGTGCTGGAGAATATCTGTGCTGGAGAATATCTGTGCTGGAGAAACTCCGTGCTGGAGAAACTCCGTGCTGTAGAAAATCCGAGCTGGAGAAACTCCTTGCTGGAGAAACTCTGCGCTGGAGAAACTGCGTTGGAGAAACTCTGTGTTGGAGAAACACCGAGCTGGAGAAATTCTGTGTTGCAGAAACTTCGCATTAGAGAAACTCTGCGCTGGAGAAACTCCGTGTTGGAGAAACTGCGTGTTGCAGAAACTCCATGTTACAGAAACTCCGCGCTGGAGAAACTCCGTGGTGCACAAACTCCGGGCTGGAGATACCCCGCGCTGGAGAAACTCCGTGCTGGAGAAACTGTCCTGTAGAAGCTCCGTGCTGGAGAGACCTCGTGCTGGAGAAACTTCATGCTGGAGAAACTGTGCTGGAAACTCGGCTGGAGAAACTCCGGTGGAGAATCTGTGCTGGAGAAATTCCGTGTTGCAGACACTCCGCGCTGGAGAAAACTCTTCGTTGGAGAAACTCCGCGTTGGAGAAACTCCGCGCTGGAGAAACTCCGTGTTGGAGAAACTGCGTGTTGGAGAAATTCCGTGTTGCAGACACTCCGCGCTGGAGAAACTCCGCGGTGGAGAAACTCCGTGCTGAAGAAACTCCGTGTTGGAGAAACTCCGCGCTGGAGAAACTCCGCGCTGGAGATACCCCGCGTTGGAGAATCTTCGTGCAGGAGAAACTCTGTGCTGGAGAAACTCCGTGCTGGAGAAACTCCGCGCTTTAAAAACTCCGCGCTGGAAAAACTCCGTGCTGGAGAAACTCCGCGCTGGAGAATCTCCGTGCTGGAGAAACTCCATGCTGGAGAAACTCCGCGTTGGAGAAACTCCGTTGGAGAAACTCCGTGTTGGAGAAACTCCGTGTTGGAGAAACTGCGTGCTGGAGAAACTTCGTGCTGGAGAAACTCTGTGCTGTAGAAACCGCGTGCTGGAGAAACACCGTGCTGGAGAAATTCCGTGCTGGAGAACTCCGCTGGAGAATCTGTGCTGGAGAATATCTGTGCTGGAGAAACTCCGTGCTGGAGAATATCTGTGCTGGAGAATATCTGTGCTGGAGAATATCTGTGCTGGAGAAACTCCTTGCTGGAGAAACTCCGTGCTGGAGAAACTCCGAGCTGGAGAAACTTCTTGCTGGAGAAACTCTGCGCTGGAGAAACTCCGCTCTGGAGAAACTCTGTGTTGCAGAAACTCCGCATTAGAGAAACTCTGCGCTGGAGAAACTCCGTGTTGGAGAAACTGCGTGTTGCAGAAACTCCATGTTACAGAAACTCCGCGCTGGAGAAAATCCGCGATGGAGAAACTCCACGCTGCAGAAACTCCGCGCTGGAGAAACTCCGTGTTGGAGAAACTGCGTGTTGGAGAAACTCCGTGTTGCAGACACTCCGCGCTGGAGAAACTCCGCGGCTGGAGAAACTCCGTGTTGGAGAAACTCTGCGCTGGAGAAACTCCGCGCTGGAGATACCCCGCGCTGGAGAATCTTCGTGCACTAGAAACTCCATGCTGGAGAAACTCCGCGTTGGAGAAACTCCGTACTGGAGAAATTCCGTGTTGGAGAAACTCCGTGTTGGAGAAACTCCGTGCTGGAGAAACTTCGTGCTGGAGAAACTCTGTGCTGTAGAAACTCCGTTCTGGAGAAACACCGCGCTTTAGAAATTCCGTGCTGGAGACTCCGTGCTGGAGAAACTTCGTGCTGGACAAACTTCGTGCTGGAGAAACTCCGTGCTGGAGAATATCTGTGCTGGAGAAACTCCGTGCTGGAGAAACTCTGTGCTGGAGAAATTCCGTGCTGGAGAAACTCCGTGGTGGAGAAGCTCCGTGCTGGTGTAACTCCGTGCTGGAGAAACTTCGCGCTGGAGAAACTCCGTGCTGGAGAAACTCCATGTTGTAGAAACTCCGTGTTGGACAAACTCCGTAGTTGGAGAAACTGCTTATTCAAGAAACTCCGTGCTGGAGAGACATCGTGCTGGAGAAACTCCGTGCTGGAGAAACTCCGTGCTGGAGAATATCTGTGCTGGAGAAACTCCGTGCTGGAGAAACTCCGCGCTGGAGAATACTCCGTGCTGGAGAAACTCCGTGCTGGAGAAACTCCGTGCTGGAGAAACTCCGTGCTGGAGAAACTCTTTGCTGGAGAAACTCCGCACTGGAGAAACTGCGTTGGAGAAACTGCGTTGGAGAAACTCCGCGCTGTAGAAACTCCGCGCTGGAGAAACTCTGTGTTGGAGAAACTCTGCGTTGGAGAAACTCCGCGCTGGAGAAACTCCGCGCTGGACAAACTCCGGGCTGGAGAAACTTCGCGCTGGAGAATCTCTGTGCTGGAGAATATCTGTGCTGGAGAAACTCCGTGCTGGAGAAAATGCGTGCTGTAGAAAATCCGAGCTGGAGAAACTCCTTGCTGGAGAAACTCTGCGCTGGAGAAACTGCGTTGGAGAAACTCTGTGTTGGAGAAACACCGAGCTGGAGAAATTCTGTGTTGCAGAAACTTCGCATTAGAGAAACTCTGCGCTGGAGAAACTCCGTGTTGGAGACACTGCGTGTTGCAGAAACTCCATGTTACAGAAACTCCGCGCTGGAGAAACTCCGCGGTGCACCAACTCCGGGCTGGAGATACCCCGCGCTGGAGTAACTCCGTGCTGGAGAAACTCCGTGCTGGAGAATACTCTGTGCTGGAGAAATTCCGTGCTGCAGACACTCCGCGCTGGAGAAACTCTTCGTTGGAGAAACTCCGCGCTGGACGAAACTCCGTGTTGGAGAAACTGCGTGTTGGAGAAATTCCGTGTTGCAGACACTCCGCGCTGGAGAAAACTCTTCGTTGGAGAAACTCCGCGCTGGAGAAACTCCGTGTTGGAGAAACTGCGTGTTGGAGAAATTCCGTGTTGCAGACACTCCGCGCTGGAGAAACTCCGCGGTGGAGAAACTCCGTGCTGGAGAAACTCCGTGTTGGAGAAACTCCGCGCTGGAGATACCCCGTGCTGGAGAATCTTCGTGCTGGAGAAACTCTGTGCTGGAGAAACTCCGTGCTGGAGAAACTCCGCGCTTTAAAAACTCCGCGCTGGAGAAACTCCGTGTTGGAGAAACTGCGTGTTGGAGAAATTCCGTGTTGCAGACACTCCGCGCTGGAGAAACTCCGCGGTGGAGAAACTCCGTGCTGAAGAAACTCCGTGTTGGAGAAACTCCGCGCTGGAGATACCCCGTGCTGGAGAATCTCCGTGCTGGAGAAACTCCATGCTGGAGAAACTCCGCGTTGGAGAAACTCCGTGCTGGAGAAACTCCGTGTTGGAGAAACTCCGTGTTGGAGAAACTCCGTGCTGGAGAAACTTCGTGCTGGAGAAACTCTGTGCTGTAGAAACCCCGTGCTGGAGAAACTCCGTGCTGGAGAAATTCCGTGCTGGAGAGACTCCGTGCTGGAGAAACTTCGTGCTGGAGAAACTTCGTGCTGGAGAAACAACGTGCTGGAGAATATCTGTGCTGGAGAAACTCCGTGCTGGAGAAACTCTGTGCTGGAGAAACTCCGTGCTGGAGAAACTCCGTGGTGGAGAAGTTCTGTGCTGGTGAAACTCCGTGCTGGAGAAACTCGCGCTGGAGAATATCTGTGCTGGAGAATATCTGTGCGGGAGAAACTCCGTGCTGGAGGAAATGCGTGCTGGAGAATATCTGTGCTGGAGAATATCTGTGCTGGAGAAACTCCTTGCTGGAGAAACTCCGTGCTGGAGAAACTCCGTGCTGGAGAAACTCCGTGCTGGAGAAACTCTTTGCTGGAGAAACTCCGCACTGGAGAAACTGCGTGTGGAGAAACTCCGCGCTGGAGAAACTCCGCGCTGGAGAAACTCGCGCTGGAGAAACTCTGCGTTGGAGAAACTCCGCGCTGCAGAAACTCCGCGCTGGACAAACTCCGCGCTGGAGAAACTCCGCGCTGGAGAATCTCTGTGCTGGAGAATATCTGTGCTGGAGAAACTCCGTGCTGGAGAAAATGCGTGCTGGAGAATATCTGTGCTGGAGAATATCTGTGCTGGAGAAACTCCGTGCTGGAGAAACTCCGTGCTGTAGAAAATCCGAGCTGGAGAAACTCCTTGCTGGAGAAACTCTGCGCTGGAGAAACTCCGCGTTGGAGAAACTCTGTGTTGGAGAAACACCGAGCTGGAGAAATTCTGTGTTGCAGAAACTTCGCATTAGAGAAACTCTGCGCTGGAGAAACTCCGTGTTGGAGAAACTGCGTGTTGCAGAAACTCCATGTTACAGAAACTCCGCGCTGGAGAAACTCCGTGGTGCACAAACTCCGGGCTGGAGATACCCCGCGCTGGAGAAACTCCGCGCTGGAGAAACTGTCCTGTAGAAGCTCCGTGCTGGAGAGACCTCGTGCTGGAGAAACTTCATGCTGGAGAAACTTTGTCTGGATTAACTTCGCGCTGGAGAAACTCCGTGCTGGAGAACTTCGTGCTGGAGAAACTCCGTGTTGGAGACACTCCGCGCTGGAGAAACTCCGCGCTGGAGAAACTCCGCGTTGGAGAAACTCCGCGCTGGAGAAACTCCGTGCTGGAGAAACTCCGTGCTGGAGAAACTCCGTGCTGCAGAAACTCCGCGCTGGAGAAACTCCGCGCTGGAGAAACTCCGTGCTGAAGAAACTCCGTGTTGGAGAAACTCCGCGCTGGAGAAACTCCGTGCTGGAGATACCTCGTGTTGGAGAAACTCCGTGCTGGAGACACTCTGTGCTGGAGAAACTCCGTGCTGGAGAAACTCCGCGCTAGAGAAACTCCGCGCTGGAGAAACTCCGTGCTGGAGAAACTCCGCGCTGGAGAAATCTCCGTGCTGGAGAAACTCCATGTTGGAGAAACTCCGTGTTGGAGAAACTCCGCGTTGGAGAAACTTCGCTTTGAGAAACTCCGTGCTGGAGAAACTCCGTGTTGGAGAAACTCCGTGCTGGAGAAACTCCGTGCTGGAGAAACTCCGTGCTGGAGAAACTGCGTGCTGGAGAAACTCCGTGCTGGAGAAACTCCGCGCTGGAGAAAGTCCGTGCTGGAGAAACTCCGTGGTGGAGAAGCTCGGTGCTGGTGGAATCTCCGCGCTGGAGAATACTCCGCGACTGGAGACACTCCGCGCTGGAGAAACTCCGCGCTGGAGAAACTCCGACGCTGGAGAAACTTCGCTTGCTGGAGAAACTCCGCGCTGGAGAAACTCCGCGTCTGGAGAAACTCCGTCTTGCAGAAACTCCGCGCTGGAGATACTCCGCGCTGGAGAAACTCCGCGCTGGAGAAACTCCGTGTTGCAGAAACTCCGCGCTGGTGATACACCGCACTGGAGAAACTCCGCGCTGGAGAAACTCCGCGTTGGAGAAACTCCGCGCTGCAGAAACTCCGCGCTGGAGAAACTCCGCGATTGGAGAAACTCCGCGCTGAAGAAACTCTGTGTTGAAGAAACTCCGTGTTGCAGACACTCCGCGCTGGAGAAACTCCATGCGGTGGAGAAACTCCGTGCTGGAGAAACTCCGTGTTGGAGAAACTCCGCGCTGGAGAAACTCCGCGCTGGTGATACACTCCGCGCTGGAGAATCTGCGCGCTGGAGAAACTCTCGCTGCTGGAGAAACTCCGCGCTGGAGAAACTCCGCGCTTCGAGAAACTCCGCGCTGGAGAAACTCCGCGCTGGAGAAACTCCGCGCTGGAGAATCTCCGCGCTGGAGAAACTCCGCGCTGGAGAAACTCTGTGCTGTAGAAACTCGCGTGCTGGAGAAACTCCGCGCTGGAGAAACTCCGTGTTGGAGAAACCGCGTGTTGGAGAAACTTCGTGTTGGAGAAACTCCGTGTTGGAGACACTCCGTGCTGGAGAAACTCTGCGCTGGAGTAACTCCGCGCTGGAGAAACTCCGCGCTGGAGAAAGTCCGCGCTGGAGAAAGTCTGTGCTGGAGAACGTCCGTGTTGGAGAAACTCGGTGTTGGAGAACCTCCGCGCTGGAGAAACTCCGGGCTGGATACACTCCGCCCTGGAGAAACTCCGCGTTGGAGAAACTCCGCGCTGGCGAAACTCCACGCTAGAGAAACTCCGCGCTGGAGAAACTCTGTGTTGAAGAAACTCCATGTTGGAGAGACTCCGCGCTGGAGAAACTCCGTACTGGAGAAACTTCGTGTTGGAGAAACTCCGTGTTGGAGACTCTCCGTGCTATAGGAACTGCGCGCTGGAGAAACTCCGCGCTGGAGAAACTCCGCGCTGGAGAAACTCCGCGTTGGAGAAACTCCGCGCTGGAGAAAGTCCGCGCTGGAGAAAGTCTGTGCTGGAGAAAGTCCGTGTTGGAGAAACTCCGCGTTGGTGAAACTTCGCTTTGAAGAATCTCCGCGCTGGAGAAATCCGTGTTGGAGAAACTCCGTGTTGGAGAAACTCCGTCTTGGAGAAACTCCGTGTTGGAGAAACTCCGTGCTGGAGAAACTCCGTGCTGGAGAGACTTCGCACTGGAGAAACTCCGCGCTGGAGAAACTCCGCGCTGGAGGTACTCCGCGCTGTAGAAACTCCGCGTTGGAGAAATTCCGTGTTGCAAAAACTCTGTGCTGGAGAAACTCCGTGCTGGAGAAACTCCGCACTGGAGAAACTCCGGGCTGGACGAACTCCGCGCTGGAGAAACTCCGCGTTGGAGAAACCTCGCTTCGAGGAAACTCCGCGCTGGAGAAACTCTGTGTTGGAGAAACTCTGTGTTGGAGAAGCTCCGCGCTGGAGGAACTCCGCGCTGGAGAAACTCCGTGTTGGAGAAGTTTCGTGTTGGAGAAACTCTGCGCCGGAGAAACTCCGTGTTTGAGAAACTCCGTGTTGGAGAAACTCTGCACTGGGGAAATTCCGCGATTGAGAAACTCCGCGCTGGAGACACTCCGCGCTGGAGAAACTCCGCGATGGAGAAACTCCGCGCTGGCGAAACTCTGTGTTGGAGAAACTCTGTGTTGAAGAAAGCCATGTTGGAGAAACACTGCGCTGGAGAAAGTCCGTGCTGGAGAAAGTCCGTGATTTAGAAATTTGGTGTTGGAGAAACTCCGCGCTGGAGAAACTCCGCGTTGGAGAAACTCCGCGTTGGAGAAACTTCGCTTTGAAGAAACTCCGCGCTGGAGAAACTCGCGTTGGAGAAATCCGTGTTGGAGAAATTCCATGTTGGAGAAACTCCGTCTTGGAAAAACTCCACGCTGGAGATACTCCGCCCTGGAGAAACTCCGGGCTGGAGAAACTCCGCGTTGGAGAAACTCCGCGCTGGAGAAAGTCCGTGCTGGAGAAAGTGCGTGTTGGAGAAACTCGGTGTTGGAGGAACTCCGCTCTGGAGAAACTCCGAACTCGATACACTCCGCGCTGGAGAAACTCCGCGTTGGAGAAACTCTGCGTTGGAGAAACTTCGCTTTGAAGAAACTCCGCGCTGGAGAAATCCGTGTTGGAGAAACTCCGTCTTGCAGAAACTCCGCGCTGGAGATACTCCGCGCTGGAGAGACTCCGTGCTGGAGAAACCCCGTGTTGGAGAAACTCCGCGCTGGAGATACACCGCACTGGAGAAACTCCGCGCTGGAGAAACTCCGCGTTGGAGAAACTCCGTGTTGGAGAAACTCCGCACTGGAGAAATTCCGCGATTGAGAAACTCCGCGCTGGAGAAACTCCGCGCTGGAGAAACTCCGTGTTGAAGAAACTCTGTGTTGAAGAAAGTCCATGTTGGAGAAACTCCGCGCTGGAGAAACTCCGTACTGGAGAAACTTCGTGTTGGAGAAACTCCGTGTTGGAGACACTCCGTGCTGGAGAAACTCCGCGCTGGAGAAACTCCGCGTTGGAGAAACTCCGCGCTGGAGAAAGTCCGCGCTGGAGAAAGTCTGTGGTGGAGAAATTCCGCGCTGGATAAACTCCGCGCTGGAGAAACTCCACGCTAGAGAAACTCCGCGCTAGAGAAACTCCGCGCTGGAGAAACTCCGTGTTGAAGAAACTCCATGTTGGAGAAACTCCGCGCTGGAGAAACTCCGTACTGGAGAAACTTCGTGTTGGAGAAACTCCGTGTTGGAGACACTCCGTGCTGGAGAAATTCCGCGCTGGAGAAACTCCGCGCTGGAGAAAGTTCGCGCTGGAGAAACTCCGCGCTGGATAAATTCCGCGCTGGATAAACTCCGCGCTGGAGAAACTCCACGCTAGAGAAACTCCGCGCTGGAGAAACTTTGTGTTGAAGAAACTCCATGTTGGAGAAACTCCGCGCTGGAGAAACTCCGTACTGGAGAAACTTCGTGTTGGAGAAACTCCGTGTTGGAGACACTCCGTGCTGGAGAAACTCCGCGCTGGAGAAACTCGCGCTAGAGAAACTCCGCGTTGGAGAAACTCCGGGCTGGAGAAAGTCCGCGCTGGAGAAAGTCTGTGCTGGAGAAAGTCCGTGTTGGAGAAACTCGGTGTTGGAGAAACTCCGCGCTGGAGAAACTCCGGGCTGGATACACTCCGCGCTGGAGAAACTCCGCGTTGGAGAAACTCCGCGCTGGAGAAAGTCCGCGCTGGAGAAAGTCTGTGGTGGAGAAATTCTGCGCTGGATAAACTCCGCGCTGGAGAAACTCCACGCTAGAGAAACTCCGCGCTGGAGAAACTCCGTGTTGAAGCAACTCCATGTTGGAGAAACTCCGCGCTGGAGAAACTCCGTACTGGAGAAACTTCGTGTTGGAGAAACTCCGTGTTGGAGACACTCCGAGCTGGAGAAACTCCGCGCTGGAGAAACTCCGCGCTGGAGAAAGTCCGCGCTGGAGAAACTCCGCGCTGGATAAATTCCGCGCTGGATAAACTCCGCGCTGGAGAAACTCCACGCTAGAGAAACTCCGCGCTGGAGAAACTTTGTGTTGAAGAAACTCCATGTTGGAGAAACTCCGCGCTGGAGAAACTCCGTACTGGAGAAACTTCGTGTTGGAGAAACTCCGTGTTGGAGACACTCCGTGCTGGTGAAACTCCGCGCTGGAGAAACTCGCGCTAGAGAAACTCCGCGTTGGAGAAACTCCGCGCTGGAGAAAGTCCGCGCTGGAGAAAGTCTGTGCTGGAGAAAGTCCGTGTTGGAGAAACTCGGTGTTGGAGAAACTCCGCGTTGGAGAAACTTCGCTTTGAAGAAACTCCGCGCTGGAGAAATCCGTGTTGGAGAAATTCCATGTTGGAGAAACTCCGCGCTGGAGATACTCCGCGCTGGAGAAACTGCGGGCTGGAGAAACTCCGCGTTGGAGAAACTCCGCGCTGGAGAAAGTCCGTGCTGGAGAAAGTCCGTGTTGGAGAAACTCGGTGTTGGAGGAACTCCGCGCTGGAGAAACTCCGGACTGGATACACTCCGCGCTGGAGAAACTCCGCGTTGGAGAAACTCCACGTTGGAGAAACTTCGCTTTGAAGAAACTCCGCGCTGGAGAAATCCGTGTTGGAGAAACTCCGTCTTGCAGAAAGTCCGCGCTGGAGATACTCCGCGCTGGAGAAACTCCGCGCTGGAGAAACTCCGTGTTGGAGAAACTCCGCGCTGGAGATACACCGCACTGGAGAAACTCCGCGCTGGAGAAACTCCGCGTTGGAGAAACTCCGTGTTGGAGAAACTCCGCACTGGAGAAATTCCGCGATTGAGAAACTCCGCGCTGAAGAAACTCTGTGTTGAAGAAAGTCCATGTTGGAGAAACACCGCGCTGGAGAAAGTCCATGCTGGAGAAAGTCCGTGTTGGAGAAACTCGGTGTTGGAGAAACTCCGCGCTGGAGAAACTCCGGGCTTGATACACTACGCGCTGGAGAAACTGCGCGTTGGAGAAACTTCGCTTTGAAGAAACTCCGCGCTGGAGAAACTCCGCGTTCGAGAAACTCCGCGCTGGAGAAATTCCGCGCTGGATAAACTCCACGCTGGAGAAACTCCACGCTAGAGAAACTCCGCGCTGGAGAAACTCTGTGTTGAAGAAACTCCATGTTGGAGAAACTCCGCGCTGGAGAAACTCCGTGTTGGAGAAACCGCGTGTTGGAGAAACTTCGTGTTGGAGAAACTCCGTGTTGGAGACACTCCGTGCTGGAGAAACTCTGCGCTGGAGTAACTCCGCGCTGGAGAAACTCCGCGCTGGAGAAAGTCCGCGCTGGAGAAAGTCTGTGCTGGAGAACGTCCGTGTTGGAGAAACTCGGTGTTGGAGAACCTCCGCGCTGGAGAAACTCCGGGCTGGATACACTCCGCCCTGGAGAAACTCCGCGTTGGAGAAACTCCGCGCTGGAGAAACTCCACGCTAGAGAAACTCCGCGCTGGAGAAACTCTGTGTTGAAGAAACTCCATGTTGGAGAGACTCCGCGCTGGAGAAACTCCGTACTGGAGAAACTTCGTGTTGGAGAAACTCCGTGTTGGAGACTCTCCGTGCTATAGGAACTGCGCGCTGGAGAAACTCCGCGCTGGAGAAACTCCGCGCTGGAGAAACTCCGCGTTGGAGAAACTCCGCGCTGGAGAAAGTCCGCGCTGGAGAAAGTCTGTGCTGGAGAAAGTCCGTGTTGGAGAAACTCCGCGTAGGTGAAACTTCGCTTTGAAGAATCTCCGCGCTGGAGAAATCCGTGTTGGAGAAACTCCGTGTTGGAGAAACTCCGTCTTGGAGAAACTCCGTGTTGGAGAAACTCCGTGCTGGAGAAACTCCGTGCTGGAGAGACTTCGCACTGGAGAAACTCCGCGCTGGAGAAACTCCGCGCTGGAGGTACTCCGCGCTGTAGAAACTCCGCGTTGGAGAAATTCCGTGTTGCAAAAACTCTGTGCTGGAGAAACTCCGTGCTGGAGAAACTCCGCACTGGAGAAACTCCGGGCTGGACGAACTCCGCGCTGGAGAAACTCCGCGTTGGAGAAACTTCGCTTCGAGTAAACTCCGCGCTGGAGAAACTCTGTGTTGGAGAAACTCTGTGTTGGAGAAGCTCCGCGCTGGAGGAACTCCGCGCTGGAGAAACTCCGTGTTGGAGAAGTTTCGTGTTGGAGAAACTCTGCGCCGGAGAAACTCCGTGTTTGAGAAACTCCGTGTTGGAGAAACTCTGCACTGGGGAAATTCCGCGATTGAGAAACTCCGCGCTGGAGACACTCCGCGCTGGAGAAACTCCGCGATGGAGAAACTCCGCGCTGGAGAAACTCTGTGTTGGAGAAACTCTGTGTTGAAGAAAGCCATGTTGGAGAAACACTGCGCTGGAGAAAGTCCGTGCTGGAGAAAGTCCGTGATTTAGAAATTTGGTGTTGGAGAAACTCCGCGCTGGAAAAACGCCGGGCTGGATACACTCCGCGCTGGAGAAACTCCGCGTTGGAGAAACTCCGCTTTGAAGAAACTCCGCGCTGGAGAAACTCGCGTTGGAGAAATACGTGTTGGAGAAATTCCATGTTGGAGAAACTCCGTCTTGGAAAAACTCCACGCTGGAGATACTCCGCCCTGGAGAAACTCCGGGCTGGAGAAACTCCGCGTTGGAGAAACTCCGCGCTGGAGAAAGTCCGTGCTGGAGAAAGTCCGTGTTGGAGAAACTCGGTGTTGGAGGAACTCCGCTCTGGAGAAACTCCGAACTCGATACACTCCGCGCTGGAGAAACTCCGCGTTGGAGAAACTCTGCGTTGGAGAAACTTCGCTTTGAAGAAACTCCGCGCTGGAGAAATCCGTGTTGGAGAAACTCCGTCTTGCAGAAACTCCGCGCTGGAGATACTCCGCGCTGGAGAGACTCCGTGCTGGAGAATCCCCGTGTTGGAGAAACTCCGCGCTGGAGATACACCGCACTGGAGAAACTCCGCGCTGGAGAAACTCCGAGTTGGAGAAACTCCGTGTTGGAGAAACTCCGCACTGGAGAAATTCCGCGATTGAGAAACTCCGCGCTGGAGAAACTCCGCGCTGGAGAAACTCCGCGCTGGAGAAACTCCGTGTTGAAGAAACTCTGTGTTGAAGAAAGTCCATGTTGGAGAAACTCCGCGCTGGAGAAACTCCGTACTGGAGAAACTTCGTGTTGGAGAAACTCCGTGTTGGAGACACTCCGTGCTGGAGAAACTCCGCGCTGGAGAAACTCCGCGCTGGACAAACTCCGCGTTGGAGAAACTCCGCGCTGGAGAAAGTCCGCGCTGGAGAAAGTCTGTGGTGGAGAAATTCCGCGCTGGATAAACTCCGCGCTGGAGAAACTCCACGCTAGAGAAACTCCGCGCTGGAGAAACTCCGTGTTGAAGAAACTCCATGTTGGAGAAACTCCGCGCTGGAGAAACTCCGTACTGGAGAAACTTCGTGTTGGAGAAACTCCGTGTTGGAGACACTCCGTGCTGGAGAAACTCCGCGCTGGAGAAACTCCGCGCTGGAGAAAGTCCGCGCTGGAGAAACTCCGCGCTGGATAAATTCCGCGCTGGATAAACTCCGCGCTGGAGAAACTCCACGCTAGAGAAACTCCGCGCTGGAGAAACTCCGCGTTGGAGAAACTCCGCGCTGGAGAAAGTCCGCGCTGGAGAAAGTCTGTGGTGGAGAAATTCCGCGCTGGATAAACTCCGCGCTGGAGAAACTCCACGCTAGAGAAACTCCGCGCTAGAGAAACTCCGCGCTGGAGAAACTCCGTGTTGAAGAAACTCCATGTTGGAGAAACTCCGCGCTGGAGAAACTCCGTACTGGAGAAACTTCGTGTTGGAGAAACTCCGTGTTGGAGACACTCCGTGCTGGAGAAATTCCGCGCTGGAGAAACTCCGCGCTGGAGAAAGTCCGCGCTGGAGAAACTCCGCGCTGGATAAATTCCGCGCTGGATAAACTCCGCGCTGGAGAAACTCCACGCTAGAGAAACTCCGCGCTGGAGAAACTTTGTGTTGAAGAAACTCCATGTTGGAGAAACTCCGCGCTGGAGAAACTCCGTACTGGAGAAACTTCGTGTTGGAGAAACTCCGTGTTGGAGACACTCCGTGCTGGAGAAACTCCGCGCTGGAGAAACTCGCGCTAGAGAAACTCCGCGTTGGAGAAACTCCGGGCTGGAGAAAGTCCGCGCTGGAGAAAGTCTGTGCTGGAGAAAGTCCGTGTTGGAGAAACTCGGTGTTGGAGAAACTCCGCGCTGGAGAAACTCCGGGCTGGATACACTCCGCGCTGGAGAAACTCCGCGTTGGAGAAACTCCGCGCTGGAGAAAGTCCGCGCTGGAGAAAGTCTGTGGTGGAGAAATTCTGCGCTGGATAAACTCCGCGCTGGAGAAACTCCACGCTAGAGAAACTCCGCGCTGGAGAAACTCCGTGTTGAAGCAACTCCATGTTGGAGAAACTCCGCGCTGGAGAAACTCCGTACTGGAGAAACTTCGTGTTGGAGAAACTCCGTGTTGGAGACACTCCGAGCTGGAGAAACTCCGCGCTGGAGAAACTCCGCGCTGGAGAAAGTCCGCGCTGGAGAAACTCCGCGCTGGATAAATTCCGCGCTGGATAAACTCCGCGCTGGAGAAACTCCACGCTAGAGAAACTCCGCGCTGGAGAAACTTTGTGTTGAAGAAACTCCATGTTGGAGAAACTCCGCGCTGGAGAAACTCCGTACTGGAGAAACTTCGTGTTGGAGAAACTCCGTGTTGGAGACACTCCGTGCTGGTGAAACTCCGCGCTGGAGAAACTCGCGCTAGAGAAACTCCGCGTTGGAGAAACTCCGCGCTGGAGAAAGTCCGCGCTGGAGAAAGTCTGTGCTGGAGAAAGTCCGTGTTGGAGAAACTCGGTGTTGGAGAAACTCCGCGTTGGAGAAACTTCGCTTTGAAGAAACTCCGCGCTGGAGAAATCCGTGTTGGAGAAATTCCATGTTGGAGAAACTCCGCGCTGGAGATACTCCGCGCTGGAGAAACTGCGGGCTGGAGAAACTCCGCGTTGGAGAAACTCCGCGCTGGAGAAAGTCCGTGCTGGAGAAAGTCCGTGTTGGAGAAACTCGGTGTTGGAGGAACTCCGCGCTGGAGAAACTCCGGACTGGATACACTCCGCGCTGGAGAAACTCCGCGTTGGAGAAACTCCACGTTGGAGAAACTTCGCTTTGAAGAAACTCCGCGCTGGAGAAATCCGTGTTGGAGAAACTCCGTCTTGCAGAAAGTCCGCGCTGGAGATACTCCGCGCTGGAGAAACTCCGCGCTGGAGAAACTCCGTGTTGGAGAAACTCCGCGCTGGAGATACACCGCACTGGAGAAACTCCGCGCTGGAGAAACTCCGCGTTGGAGAAACTCCGTGTTGGAGAAACTCCGCACTGGAGAAATTCCGCGATTGAGAAACTCCGCGCTGAAGAAACTCTGTGTTGAAGAAAGTCCATGTTGGAGAAACACCGCGCTGGAGAAAGTCCATGCTGGAGAAAGTCCGTGTTGGAGAAACTCGGTGTTGGAGAAACTCCGCGCTGGAGAAACTCCGGGCTTGATACACTACGCGCTGGAGAAACTGCGCGTTGGAGAAACTTCGCTTTGAAGAAACTCCGCGCTGGAGAAACTCCGCGTTCGAGAAACTCCGCGCTGGAGAAATTCCGCGCTGGATAAACTCCACGCTGGAGAAACTCCACGCTAGAGAAACTCCGCGCTGGAGAAACTCTGTGTTGAAGAAACTCCATGTCGGAGAAACTCCGCGCTGGAGAAACTCCGTGTTGGAGAAACCGCGTGTTGGAGAAACTTCGTGTTGGAGAAACTCCGTGTTGGAGACACTCCGTGCTGGAGAAACTCTGCGCTGGAGTAACTCCGCGCTGGAGAAACTCCGCGCTGGAGAAAGTCCGCGCTGGAGAAAGTCTGTGCTGGAGAACGTCCGTGTTGGAGAAACTCGGTGTTGGAGAACCTCCGCGCTGGAGAAACTCCGGGCTGGATACACTCCGCCCTGGAGAAACTCCGCGTTGGAGAAACTCCGCGCTGGAGAAACTCCACGCTAGAGAAACTCCGCGCTGGAGAAACTCTGTGTTGAAGAAACTCCATGTTGGAGAGACTCCGCGCTGGAGAAACTCCGTACTGGAGAAACTTCGTGTTGGAGAAACTCCGTGTTGGAGACTCTCCGTGCTATAGGAACTGCGCGCTGGAGAAACTCCGCGCTGGAGAAACTCCGCGCTGGAGAAACTCCGCGTTGGAGAAACTCCGCGCTGGAGAAAGTCCGCGCTGGAGAAAGTCTGTGCTGGAGAAAGTCCGTGTTGGAGAAACTCCGCGTAGGTGAAACTTCGCTTTGAAGAATCTCCGCGCTGGAGAAATCCGTGTTGGAGAAACTCCGTGTTGGAGAAACTCCGTCTTGGAGAAACTCCGTGTTGGAGAAACTCCGTGCTGGAGAAACTCCGTGCTGGAGAGACTTCGCACTGGAGAAACTCCGCGCTGGAGAAACTCCGCGCTGGAGGTACTCCGCGCTGTAGAAACTCCGCGTTGGAGAAATTCCGTGTTGCAAAAACTCTGTGCTGGAGAAACTCCGTGCTGGAGAAACTCCGCACTGGAGAAACTCCGGGCTGGACGAACTCCGCGCTGGAGAAACTCCGCGTTGGAGAAACTTCGCTTCGAGTAAACTCCGCGCTGGAGAAACTCTGTGTTGGAGAAACTCTGTGTTGGAGAAGCTCCGCGCTGGAGGAACTCCGCGCTGGAGAAACTCCGTGTTGGAGAAGTTTCGTGTTGGAGAAACTCTGCGCCGGAGAAACTCCGTGTTTGAGAAACTCCGTGTTGGAGAAACTCTGCACTGGGGAAATTCCGCGATTGAGAAACTCCGCGCTGGAGACACTCCGCGCTGGAGAAACTCCGCGATGGAGAAACTCCGCGCTGGAGAAACTCTGTGTTGGAGAAACTCTGTGTTGAAGAAAGCCATGTTGGAGAAACACTGCGCTGGAGAAAGTCCGTGCTGGAGAAAGTCCGTGATTTAGAAATTTGGTGTTGGAGAAACTCCGCGCTGGAAAAACGCCGGGCTGGATACACTCCGCGCTGGAGAAACTCCGCGTTGGAGAAACTCCGCTTTGAAGAAACTCCGCGCTGGAGAAACTCGCGTTGGAGAAATACGTGTTGGAGAAATTCCATGTTGGAGAAACTCCGTCTTGGAAAAACTCCACGCTGGAGATACTCCGCCCTGGAGAAACTCCGGGCTGGAGAAACTCCGCGTTGGAGAAACTCCGCGCTGGAGAAAGTCCGTGCTGGAGAAAGTCCGTGTTGGAGAAACTCGGTGTTGGAGGAACTCCGCTCTGGAGAAACTCCGAACTCGATACACTCCGCGCTGGAGAAACTCCGCGTTGGAGAAACTCTGCGTTGGAGAAACTTCGCTTTGAAGAAACTCCGCGCTGGAGAAATCCGTGTTGGAGAAACTCCGTCTTGCAGAAACTCCGCGCTGGAGATACTCCGCGCTGGAGAGACTCCGTGCTGGAGAATCCCCGTGTTGGAGAAACTCCGCGCTGGAGATACACCGCACTGGAGAAACTCCGCGCTGGAGAAACTCCGAGTTGGAGAAACTCCGTGTTGGAGAAACTCCGCACTGGAGAAATTCCGCGATTGAGAAACTCCGCGCTGGAGAAACTCCGCGCTGGAGAAACTCCGCGCTGGAGAAACTCCGTGTTGAAGAAACTCTGTGTTGAAGAAAGTCCATGTTGGAGAAACTCCGCGCTGGAGAAACTCCGTACTGGAGAAACTTCGTGTTGGAGAAACTCCGTGTTGGAGACACTCCGTGCTGGAGAAACTCCGCGCTGGAGAAACTCCGCGCTGGACAAACTCCGCGTTGGAGAAACTCCGCGCTGGAGAAAGTCCGCGCTGGAGAAAGTCTGTGGTGGAGAAATTCCGCGCTGGATAAACTCCGCGCTGGAGAAACTCCACGCTAGAGAAACTCCGCGCTGGAGAAACTCCGTGTTGAAGAAACTCCATGTTGGAGAAACTCCGCGCTGGAGAAACTCCGTACTGGAGAAACTTCGTGTTGGAGAAACTCCGTGTTGGAGACACTCCGTGCTGGAGAAACTCCGCGCTGGAGAAACTCCGCGCTGGAGAAAGTCCGCGCTGGAGAAACTCCGCGCTGGATAAATTCCGCGCTGGATAAACTCCGCGCTGGAGAAACTCCACGCTAGAGAAACTCCGCGCTGGAGAAACTCCGCGTTGGAGAAACTCCGCGCTGGAGAAAGTCCGCGCTGGAGAAAGTCTGTGGTGGAGAAATTCCGCGCTGGATAAACTCCGCGCTGGAGAAACTCCACGCTAGAGAAACTCCGCGCTAGAGAAACTCCGCGCTGGAGAAACTCCGTGTTGAAGAAACTCCATGTTGGAGAAACTCCGCGCTGGAGAAACTCCGTACTGGAGAAACTTCGTGTTGGAGAAACTCCGTGTTGGAGACACTCCGTGCTGGAGAAATTCCGCGCTGGAGAAACTCCGCGCTGGAGAAAGTCCGCGCTGGAGAAACTCCGCGCTGGATAAATTCCGCGCTGGATAAACTCCGCGCTGGAGAAACTCCACGCTAGAGAAACTCCGCGCTGGAGAAACTTTGTGTTGAAGAAACTCCATGTTGGAGAAACTCCGCGCTGGAGAAACTCCGTACTGGAGAAACTTCGTGTTGGAGAAACTCCGTGTTGGAGACACTCCGTGCTGGAGAAACTCCGCGCTGGAGAAACTCGCGCTAGAGAAACTCCGCGTTGGAGAAACTCCGGGCTGGAGAAAGTCCGCGCTGGAGAAAGTCTGTGCTGGAGAAAGTCCGTGTTGGAGAAACTCGGTGTTGGAGAAACTCCGCGCTGGAGAAACTCCGGGCTGGATACACTCCGCGCTGGAGAAACTCCGCGTTGGAGAAACTCCGCGCTGGAGAAAGTCCGCGCTGGAGAAAGTCTGTGGTGGAGAAATTCTGCGCTGGATAAACTCCGCGCTGGAGAAACTCCACGCTAGAGAAACTCCGCGCTGGAGAAACTCCGTGTTGAAGCAACTCCATGTTGGAGAAACTCCGCGCTGGAGAAACTCCGTACTGGAGAAACTTCGTGTTGGAGAAACTCCGTGTTGGAGACACTCCGAGCTGGAGAAACTCCGCGCTGGAGAAACTCCGCGCTGGAGAAAGTCCGCGCTGGAGAAACTCCGCGCTGGATAAATTCCGCGCTGGATAAACTCCGCGCTGGAGAAACTCCACGCTAGAGAAACTCCGCGCTGGAGAAACTTTGTGTTGAAGAAACTCCATGTTGGAGAAACTCCGCGCTGGAGAAACTCCGTACTGGAGAAACTTCGTGTTGGAGAAACTCCGTGTTGGAGACACTCCGTGCTGGTGAAACTCCGCGCTGGAGAAACTCGCGCTAGAGAAACTCCGCGTTGGAGAAACTCCGCGCTGGAGAAAGTCCGCGCTGGAGAAAGTCTGTGCTGGAGAAAGTCCGTGTTGGAGAAACTCGGTGTTGGAGAAACTCCGCGTTGGAGAAACTTCGCTTTGAAGAAACTCCGCGCTGGAGAAATCCGTGTTGGAGAAATTCCATGTTGGAGAAACTCCGCGCTGGAGATACTCCGCGCTGGAGAAACTGCGGGCTGGAGAAACTCCGCGTTGGAGAAACTCCGCGCTGGAGAAAGTCCGTGCTGGAGAAAGTCCGTGTTGGAGAAACTCGGTGTTGGAGGAACTCCGCGCTGGAGAAACTCCGGACTGGATACACTCCGCGCTGGAGAAACTCCGCGTTGGAGAAACTCCACGTTGGAGAAACTTCGCTTTGAAGAAACTCCGCGCTGGAGAAATCCGTGTTGGAGAAACTCCGTCTTGCAGAAAGTCCGCGCTGGAGATACTCCGCGCTGGAGAAACTCCGCGCTGGAGAAACTCCGTGTTGGAGAAACTCCGCGCTGGAGATACACCGCACTGGAGAAACTCCGCGCTGGAGAAACTCCGCGTTGGAGAAACTCCGTGTTGGAGAAACTCCGCACTGGAGAAATTCCGCGATTGAGAAACTCCGCGCTGAAGAAACTCTGTGTTGAAGAAAGTCCATGTTGGAGAAACACCGCGCTGGAGAAAGTCCATGCTGGAGAAAGTCCGTGTTGGAGAAACTCGGTGTTGGAGAAACTCCGCGCTGGAGAAACTCCGGGCTTGATACACTACGCGCTGGAGAAACTGCGCGTTGGAGAAACTTCGCTTTGAAGAAACTCCGCGCTGGAGAAACTCCGCGTTCGAGAAACTCCGCGCTGGAGAAATTCCGCGCTGGATAAACTCCACGCTGGAGAAACTCCACGCTAGAGAAACTCCGCGCTGGAGAAACTCTGTGTTGAAGAAACTCCATGTCGGAGAAACTCCGCGCTGGAGAAACTCCGTGTTGGAGAAACCGCGTGTTGGAGAAACTTCGTGTTGGAGAAACTCCGTGTTGGAGACACTCCGTGCTGGAGAAACTCTGCGCTGGAGTAACTCCGCGCTGGAGAAACTCCGCGCTGGAGAAAGTCCGCGCTGGAGAAAGTCTGTGCTGGAGAACGTCCGTGTTGGAGAAACTCGGTGTTGGAGAACCTCCGCGCTGGAGAAACTCCGGGCTGGATACACTCCGCCCTGGAGAAACTCCGCGTTGGAGAAACTCCGCGCTGGAGAAACTCCACGCTAGAGAAACTCCGCGCTGGAGAAACTCTGTGTTGAAGAAACTCCATGTTGGAGAGACTCCGCGCTGGAGAAACTCCGTACTGGAGAAACTTCGTGTTGGAGAAACTCCGTGTTGGAGACTCTCCGTGCTATAGGAACTGCGCGCTGGAGAAACTCCGCGCTGGAGAAACTCCGCGCTGGAGAAACTCCGCGTTGGAGAAACTCCGCGCTGGAGAAAGTCCGCGCTGGAGAAAGTCTGTGCTGGAGAAAGTCCGTGTTGGAGAAACTCCGCGTAGGTGAAACTTCGCTTTGAAGAATCTCCGCGCTGGAGAAATCCGTGTTGGAGAAACTCCGTGTTGGAGAAACTCCGTCTTGGAGAAACTCCGTGTTGGAGAAACTCCGTGCTGGAGAAACTCCGTGCTGGAGAGACTTCGCACTGGAGAAACTCCGCGCTGGAGAAACTCCGCGCTGGAGGTACTCCGCGCTGTAGAAACTCCGCGTTGGAGAAATTCCGTGTTGCAAAAACTCTGTGCTGGAGAAACTCCGTGCTGGAGAAACTCCGCACTGGAGAAACTCCGGGCTGGACGAACTCCGCGCTGGAGAAACTCCGCGTTGGAGAAACTTCGCTTCGAGTAAACTCCGCGCTGGAGAAACTCTGTGTTGGAGAAACTCTGTGTTGGAGAAGCTCCGCGCTGGAGGAACTCCGCGCTGGAGAAACTCCGTGTTGGAGAAGTTTCGTGTTGGAGAAACTCTGCGCCGGAGAAACTCCGTGTTTGAGAAACTCCGTGTTGGAGAAACTCTGCACTGGGGAAATTCCGCGATTGAGAAACTCCGCGCTGGAGACACTCCGCGCTGGAGAAACTCCGCGATGGAGAAACTCCGCGCTGGAGAAACTCTGTGTTGGAGAAACTCTGTGTTGAAGAAAGCCATGTTGGAGAAACACTGCGCTGGAGAAAGTCCGTGCTGGAGAAAGTCCGTGATTTAGAAATTTGGTGTTGGAGAAACTCCGCGCTGGAAAAACGCCGGGCTGGATACACTCCGCGCTGGAGAAACTCCGCGTTGGAGAAACTCCGCTTTGAAGAAACTCCGCGCTGGAGAAACTCGCGTTGGAGAAATCCGTGTTGGAGAAATTCCATGTTGGAGAAACTCCGTCTTGGAAAAACTCCACGCTGGAGATACTCCGCCCTGGAGAAACTCCGGGCTGGAGAAACTCCGCGTTGGAGAAACTCCGCGCTGGAGAAAGTCCGTGCTGGAGAAAGTCCGTGTTGGAGAAACTCGGTGTTGGAGGAACTCCGCTCTGGAGAAACTCCGAACTCGATACACTCCGCGCTGGAGAAACTCCGCGTTGGAGAAACTCTGCGTTGGAGAAACTTCGCTTTGAAGAAACTCCGCGCTGGAGAAATCCGTGTTGGAGAAACTCCGTCTTGCAGAAACTCCGCGCTGGAGATACTCCGCGCTGGAGAGACTCCGTGCTGGAGAATCCCCGTGTTGGAGAAACTCCGCGCTGGAGATACACCGCACTGGAGAAACTCCGCGCTGGAGAAACTCCGAGTTGGAGAAACTCCGTGTTGGAGAAACTCCGCACTGGAGAAATTCCGCGATTGAGAAACTCCGCGCTGGAGAAACTCCGCGCTGGAGAAACTCCGCGCTGGAGAAACTCCGTGTTGAAGAAACTCTGTGTTGAAGAAAGTCCATGTTGGAGAAACTCCGCGCTGGAGAAACTCCGTACTGGAGAAACTTCGTGTTGGAGAAACTCCGTGTTGGAGACACTCCGTGCTGGAGAAACTCCGCGCTGGAGAAACTCCGCGCTGGACAAACTCCGCGTTGGAGAAACTCCGCGCTGGAGAAAGTCCGCGCTGGAGAAAGTCTGTGGTGGAGAAATTCCGCGCTGGATAAACTCCGCGCTGGAGAAACTCCACGCTAGAGAAACTCCGCGCTGGAGAAACTCCGTGTTGAAGAAACTCCATGTTGGAGAAACTCCGCGCTGGAGAAACTCCGTACTGGAGAAACTTCGTGTTGGAGAAACTCCGTGTTGGAGACACTCCGTGCTGGAGAAACTCCGCGCTGGAGAAACTCCGCGCTGGAGAAAGTCCGCGCTGGAGAAACTCCGCGCTGGATAAATTCCGCGCTGGATAAACTCCGCGCTGGAGAAACTCCACGCTAGAGAAACTCCGCGCTGGAGAAACTCCGCGTTGGAGAAACTCCGCGCTGGAGAAAGTCCGCGCTGGAGAAAGTCTGTGGTGGAGAAATTCCGCGCTGGATAAACTCCGCGCTGGAGAAACTCCACGCTAGAGAAACTCCGCGCTGGAGAAACTCCGCGCTAGAGAAACTCCGCGTTGGAGAAACTCCGCGCTGGAGAAACTCCGCGCTGGAGAAACTCCGTGCTGGAGAAACTCCGTGTTGGAGAAACTCCGTGTTGGAGACACTCCGCGCTGGAGAAACTCCGCGCTGGACACACTCCGCGCTGGAGAAAGTCCGCGCTGGAGAAACTCCGCGCTGGATAAATTCCGCGCTGGATAAACTCCGCGCTGGAGAAACTCCACGCTAGAGAAACTCCGCGCTGGAGAAACTTTGTGTTGAAGAAACTCCATGTTGGAGAAACTCCGCGCTGGAGAAACTCCGTACTGGAGAAACTTCGTGTTGGAGAAACTCCGTGTTGGAGACACTCCGTGCTGGAGAAACTCCGCGCTGGAGAAACTCCGCGCTGGAGAAAGTCCGCGCTGGAGAAACTCCGCGCTGGAGAAATTCCGCGCTGGATAAACTCCGCGCTGGAGAAACTCCACGCTAGAGAAACTCCGCGCTGGAGAAACTCCGTGTTGAAGAAACTCCATGTTGGAGAAACTCCGCGCTGGAGAAACTCCGTACTGGAGAAACTTCGTGTTGGAGAAACTCCGTGTTGGAGACACTCCGTGCTGGAGAAACTCCGCGCTGGAGAAACTCGCGCTAGAGAAACTCCGCGTTGGAGAAACTCCGCGCTGGAGAAAGTCCGCGCTGGAGAAAGTCTGTGCTGGAGAAAGTCCGTGTTGGAGAAACTCGGTGTTGGAGAAACTCCGCGCTGGAGAAACTCCGGGCTGGATACACTCCGCCCTGGAGAAACTCCGCGTTGGAGAAACTCCGTGCTGGAGAAATTCCGCGCTGGATAAACTCCGCGCTGGAGAAACTCCACGCTAGAGAAACTCCGCGCTGGAGAAACTCCGTGTTGAAGAAACTCCATGTTGGAGAAACTCCGCGCTGGAGAAACTCCGGGCTGGATACACTCCGCGCTGGAGAAACTCCACGCTGGAGAAACTCCGGGCTGGAGGAACTCCGCTTTGGAGAAACTTCGCTCTTGAGAAACTCCGCGCTGGAGAAACTCTGTGTTGAAGAAACTCCGTGTTGGAGAAGCTCCGCGCTGGAGAAACTCCGCTGTGGAGAAACTTCGTGTTGGTGAAACTTCGTGTTGGAGAAACTTCGCGAAGGAGAAACTCCGCGCTGGAGAAATCCGTGTTGGAGAAACTCCGTGTTGGAGAAACTCCGCGCTGGAGAAACTCCGGGCTGGATACACTTCGCGCTGGAGAAACTCCGCGTTGGAGAAACTCCGCGTTGGAGAAACTTCGCTTTGAAGAAACTCCGCGCTGGAGAAATCCGTGTTGGAGAAATTCCATGTTGGAGAAACTCCGTCTTGGAGCAACTCCGCGCTGGAGATACTCCGCGCTGGAGAAACTGCGGGCTGGAGAAACTCCGCGTTGGAGAAACTCCGCGCTGGAGAAAGTCCGTGCTGGAGAAACGTCTTCGTCGCTTGGAGAAACTCCGCGTTGGAGGAACTCCGTGTTGGAGAAACTCCGTGTTGGAGAAACTCCGCGCTGGAGAAACTCCGCACTGGAGAAACTTCGTGTTGGAGAAACTCCGTGTTGGAGAAACTCCGTGCTGGAGAAACTCCGCGCTGGAGAAACTCCGCGCTTGAGAAACTCCGCGCTGAGAAACTCTGTGGAGAAATCTCCGCGCTGGAGAAAGTCCGCGCTGGAGAAAGTCCGTGTTGGAGAAACTCGGTGTTGGAGAAACTTCGCGTTGAAGAAACTCCGGGCTTGGAGAAACTCCGCGCTGGAGAAACTGCGCGTCTGGAGAAACTTCGCTGTTGGAGAAACTCCGCGCTGGAGAAACTCCGCGTTCGAGAAACTCCGCGCTGGAGAAACTCCGTGCTGGAGAAACTCCACGCTGGAGAGACTCGCACGCTAGAGAAACTCCGCGCTGGAGAAACTCCGCGCTGGAGGTACTCCGCGCTGGAGAAACCGCGTGTTGGAGAAACTTCCGTGTTGGAGAAACTCCGTGTTGGAGACACTCCGTGCTGGAGAAACTCCGCGCTGGAGTAACTCCGCGCTGGAGAAACTCCGCGCTGGAGAAAGTCCGCGCTGGAGAAAGTCTGTGCTGGAGAACGTCCGTGTTGGAGAAACTCGGTGTTGGAGAACCTCCGCGCTGGAGAAACTCCGGGCTGGATACACTCCGCCCTGGAGAAACTCCGCGTTGGAGAAACTCCGCGCTGGAGAAACTCCACGCTAGAGAAACTCCGCGCTGGAGAAACTCTGTGTTGAAGAAACTCCATGTTGGAGAGACTCCGCGCTGGAGAAACTCCGTACTGGAGAAACTTCGTGTTGGAGAAACTCCGTGTTGGAGACTCTCCGTGCTATAGGAACTGCGCGCTGGAGAAACTCCGCGCTGGAGAAACTCCGCGCTGGAGAAACTCCGCGTTGGAGAAACTCCGCGCTGGAGAAAGTCCGCGCTGGAGAAAGTCTGTGCTGGAGAAAGTCCGTGTTGGAGAAACTCCGCGTTGGTGAAACTTCGCTTTGAAGAATCTCCGCGCTGGAGAAATCCGTGTTGGAGAAACTCCGTGTTGGAGAAACTCCGTCTTGGAGAAACTCCGTGTTGGAGAAACTCCGTGCTGGAGAAACTCCGTGCTGGAGAGACTTCGCACTGGAGAAACTCCGCGCTGGAGAAACTCCGCGCTGGAGGTACTCCGCGCTGTAGAAACTCCGCGTTGGAGAAATTCCGTGTTGCAAAAACTCTGTGCTGGAGAAACTCCGTGCTGGAGAAACTCCGCACTGGAGAAACTCCGGGCTGGACGAACTCCGCGCTGGAGAAACTCCGCGTTGGAGAAACTTCGCTTCGAGTAAACTCCGCGCTGGAGAAACTCTGTGTTGGAGAAACTCTGTGTTGGAGAAGCTCCGCGCTGGAGGAACTCCGCGCTGGAGAAACTCCGTGTTGGAGAAGTTTCGTGTTGGAGAAACTCTGCGCCGGAGAAACTCCGTGTTTGAGAAACTCCGTGTTGGAGAAACTCTGCACTGGGGAAATTCCGCGATTGAGAAACTCCGCGCTGGAGACACTCCGCGCTGGAGAAACTCCGCGATGGAGAAACTCCGCGCTGGAGAAACTCTGTGTTGGAGAAACTCTGTGTTGAAGAAAGCCATGTTGGAGAAACACTGCGCTGGAGAAAGTCCGTGCTGGAGAAAGTCCGTGATTTAGAAATTTGGTGTTGGAGAAACTCCGCGCTGGAAAAACGCCGGGCTGGATACACTCCGCGCTGGAGAAACTCCGCGTTGGAGAAACTCCGCTTTGAAGAAACTCCGCGCTGGAGAAACTCGCGTTGGAGAAATCCGTGTTGGAGAAATTCCATGTTGGAGAAACTCCGTCTTGGAAAAACTCCACGCTGGAGATACTCCGCCCTGGAGAAACTCCGGGCTGGAGAAACTCCGCGTTGGAGAAACTCCGCGCTGGAGAAAGTCCGTGCTGGAGAAAGTCCGTGTTGGAGAAACTCGGTGTTGGAGGAACTCCGCTCTGGAGAAACTCCGAACTCGATACACTCCGCGCTGGAGAAACTCCGCGTTGGAGAAACTCTGCGTTGGAGAAACTTCGCTTTGAAGAAACTCCGCGCTGGAGAAATCCGTGTTGGAGAAACTCCGTCTTGCAGAAACTCCGCGCTGGAGATACTCCGCGCTGGAGAGACTCCGTGCTGGAGAATCCCCGTGTTGGAGAAACTCCGCGCTGGAGATACACCGCACTGGAGAAACTCCGCGCTGGAGAAACTCCGAGTTGGAGAAACTCCGTGTTGGAGAAACTCCGCACTGGAGAAATTCCGCGATTGAGAAACTCCGCGCTGGAGAAACTCCGCGCTGGAGAAACTCCGCGCTGGAGAAACTCCGTGTTGAAGAAACTCTGTGTTGAAGAAAGTCCATGTTGGAGAAACTCCGCGCTGGAGAAACTCCGTACTGGAGAAACTTCGTGTTGGAGAAACTCCGTGTTGGAGACACTCCGTGCTGGAGAAACTCCGCGCTGGAGAAACTCCGCGCTGGACAAACTCCGCGTTGGAGAAACTCCGCGCTGGAGAAAGTCCGCGCTGGAGAAAGTCTGTGGTGGAGAAATTCCGCGCTGGATAAACTCCGCGCTGGAGAAACTCCACGCTAGAGAAACTCCGCGCTGGAGAAACTCCGTGTTGAAGAAACTCCATGTTGGAGAAACTCCGCGCTGGAGAAACTCCGTACTGGAGAAACTTCGTGTTGGAGAAACTCCGTGTTGGAGACACTCCGTGCTGGAGAAACTCCGCGCTGGAGAAACTCGCGCTAGAGAAACTCCGCGTTGGAGAAACTCCGCGCTGGAGAAAGTCCGCGCTGGAGAAAGTCTGTGCTGGAGAAAGTCCGTGTTGGAGAAACTCGGTGTTGGAGAAACTCCGCGCTGGAGAAACTCCGGGCTGGACACACTCCGCGCTGGAGAAAGTCCGCGTTGGAGAAACTCCGCGCTGGAGAAAGTCCGCGCTGGAGAAAGTCTGTGGTGGAGAAATTCCGCGCTGGATAAACTCCGCGCTGGAGAAACTCCACGCTAGAGAAACTCCGCGCTGGAGAAACTCCGTGTTGAAGAAACTCCATGTTGGAGAAACTCCGCGCTGGAGAAACTCCGTACTGGAGAAACTTCGTGTTGGAGAAACTCCGTGTTGGAGACACTCCGTGCTGGAGAAACTCCGCGCTGGAGAAACTCGCGCTAGAGAAACTCCGCGTTGGAGAAACTCCGCGCTGGAGAAAGTCCGCGCTGGAGAAAGTCTGTGCTGGAGAAAGTCCGTGTTGGAGAAACTCGGTGTTGGAGAAACTCCGCGCTGGAGAAACTCCGGGCTGGATACACTCCGCCCTGGAGAAACTCCGCGTTGGAGAAACTCCGTGCTGGAGAAATTCCGCGCTGGATAAACTCCGCGCTGGAGAAACTCCACGCTAGAGAAACTCCGCGCTGGAGAAACTCCGTGTTGAAGAAACTCCATGTTGGAGAAACTCCGCGCTGGAGAAACTCCGGGCTGGATACACTCCGCGCTGGAGAAACTCCACGCTGGAGAAACTCCGGGCTGGAGGAACTCCGCTTTGGAGAAACTTCGCTTTGAAGAAACTCCGCGCTGGAGAAACTCTGTGTTGAAGAAACTCCGTGTTGGAGAAGCTCCGCGCTGGAGAAACTCCGCTGTGGAGAAACTTCGTGTTGGTGAAACTTCGTGTTGGAGAACACTCCGTGCTGGTGAAACTCCGGCTGGAGAAACTCCGCGCTAGAGAAACTCCGTGTTGGAGAAACTCCGTGCTGGAGAAACTCCGCGCTGGAGAAACTCCGGGCTGGATACACTTCGCGCTGGAGAAACTCCGCGTTGGAGAAACTCCGCTTTGGAGAAACTTCGCTTTGAAGAAACTCCGCGCTGGAGAAATCCGTGTTGGAGAAATTCCATGTTGGAGAAACTCCGTCTTGGAGCAACTCCGCGCTGGAGATACTCCGCGCTGGAGAAACTGCGGGCTGGAGAAACTCCGCGTTGGAGAAACTCCGCGCTGGAGAAAGTCCGTGCTGGAGAAAGTTTGTGTTGGAGAAACTCGGTGTTGGAGGAACTTTGTGTTGAAGAAACTCCATGTTGGAGAAACTCCGCGCTGGAGAAACTCCGTACTGGAGAAACTTCGTGTTGGAGAAACTCCGTGTTGGAGACACTCCGTGCTGGAGAAACTCCGCGCTGGAGAAACTCGCGCTAGAGAAACTCCGCGTTGGAGAAACTCCGCGCTGGAGAAAGTCCGCGCTGGAGAAAGTTTGTGTTGGAGAAACTCGGTGTTGGAGGAACTTTGTGTTGAAGAAACTCCATGTTGGAGAAACTCCGCGCTGGAGAAACTCCGTACTGGAGAAACTTCGTGTTGGAGAAACTCCGTGTTGGAGAAACTCCGTCTTGGAGAAACTCCGTGTTGGAGAAACTCCGTGCTGGAGAAACTCCGTGCTGGAGAGACTTCGCACTGGAGAAACTCCGCGCTGGAGAAACTCCGCGCTGGAGGTACTCCGCGCTGTAGAAACTCCGCGTTGGAGAAATTCCGTGTTGCAAAAACTCTGTGCTGGAGAAACTCCGTGCTGGAGAAACTCCGCACTGGAGTAACTCCGCGCTGGAGAAACTCCGCGCTGGAGAAAGTCCGCGCTGGAGAAAGTCTGTGCTGGAGAACGTCCGTGTTGGAGAAACTCGGTGTTGGAGAACCTCCGCGCTGGAGAAACTCCGGGCTGGATACACTCCGCCCTGGAGAAACTCCGCGTTGGAGAAACTCCGCGCTGGAGAAACTCCACGCTAGAGAAACTCCGCGCTGGAGAAACTCTGTGTTGAAGAAACTCCATGTTGGAGAGACTCCGCGCTGGAGAAACTCCGTACTGGAGAAACTTCGTGTTGGAGAAACTCCGTGTTGGAGACTCTCCGTGCTATAGGAACTGCGCGCTGGAGAAACTCCGCGCTGGAGAAACTCCGCGCTGGAGAAACTCCGCGTTGGAGAAACTCCGCGCTGGAGAAAGTCCGCGCTGGAGAAAGTCTGTGCTGGAGAAAGTCCGTGTTGGAGAAACTCCGCGTTGGTGAAACTTCGCTTTGAAGAATCTCCGCGCTGGAGAAATCCGTGTTGGAGAAACTCCGTGTTGGAGAAACTCCGTCTTGGAGAAACTCCGTGTTGGAGTAACTCCGTGCTGGAGAAACTCCGTGCTGGAGAGACTTCGCACTGGAGAAACTCCGCGCTGGAGAAACTCCGCGCTGGAGGTACTCCGCGCTGTAGAAACTCCGCGTTGGAGAAATTCCGTGTTGCAAAAACTCTGTGCTGGAGAAACTCCGTGCTGGAGAAACTCCGCACTGGAGAAACTCCGGGCTGGACGAACTCCGCGCTGGAGAAACTCCGCGTTGGAGAAACTTCGCTTCGAGGAAACTCCGCGCTGGAGAAACTCTGTGTTGGAGAAACTCTGTGTTGGAGAAGCTCCGCGCTGGAGGAACTCCGCGCTGGAGAAACTCCGTGTTGGAGAAGTTTCGTGTTGGAGAAACTCTGCGCCGGAGAAACTCCGTGTTTGAGAAACTCCGTGTTGGAGAAACTCTGCACTGGGGAAATTCCGCGATTGAGAAACTCCGCGCTGGAGACACTCCGCGCTGGAGAAACTCCGCGATGGAGAAACTCCGCGCTGGAGAAACTCTGTGTTGGAGAAACTCTGTGTTGAAGAAAGCCATGTTGGAGAAACACTGCGCTGGAGAAAGTCCGTGCTGGAGAAAGTCCGTGATTTAGAAATTTGGTGTTGGAGAAACTCCGCGCTGGAAAAACGCCGGGCTGGATACACTCCGCGCTGGAGAAACTCCGCGTTGGAGAAACTCCGCTTTGAAGAAACTCCGCGCTGGAGAAACTCGCGTTGGAGAAATCCGTGTTGGAGAAATTCCATGTTGGAGAAACTCCGTCTTGGAAAAACTCCACGCTGGAGATACTCCGCCCTGGAGAAACTCCGGGCTGGAGAAACTCCGCGTTGGAGAAACTCCGCGCTGGAGAAAGTCCGTGCTGGAGAAAGTCCGTGTTGGAGAAACTCGGTGTTGGAGGAACTCCGCTCTGGAGAAACTCCGAACTCGATACACTCCGCGCTGGAGAAACTCCGCGTTGGAGAAACTCTGCGTTGGAGAAACTTCGCTTTGAAGAAACTCCGCGCTGGAGAAATCCGTGTTGGAGAAACTCCGTCTTGCAGAAACTCCGCGCTGGAGATACTCCGCGCTGGAGAGACTCCGTGCTGGAGAATCCCCGTGTTGGAGAAACTCCGCGCTGGAGATACACCGCACTGGAGAAACTCCGCGCTGGAGAAACTCCGAGTTGGAGAAACTCCGTGTTGGAGAAACTCCGCACTGGAGAAATTCCGCGATTGAGAAACTCCGCGCTGGAGAAACTCCGCGCTGGAGAAACTCCGCGCTGGAGAAACTCCGTGTTGAAGAAACTCTGTGTTGAAGAAAGTCCATGTTGGAGAAACTCCGCGCTGGAGAAACTCCGTACTGGAGAAACTTCGTGTTGGAGAAACTCCGTGTTGGAGACACTCCGTGCTGGAGAAACTCCGCGCTGGAGAAACTCCGCGCTGGACAAACTCCGCGTTGGAGAAACTCCGCGCTGGAGAAAGTCCGCGCTGGAGAAAGTCTGTGGTGGAGAAATTCCGCGCTGGATAAACTCCGCGCTGGAGAAACTCCACGCTAGAGAAACTCCGCGCTGGAGAAACTCCGTGTTGAAGAAACTCCATGTTGGAGAAACTCCGCGCTGGAGAAACTCCGTACTGGAGAAACTTCGTGTTGGAGAAACTCCGTGTTGGAGACACTCCGTGCTGGAGAAACTCCGCGCTGGAGAAACTCCGCGCTGGAGAAAGTCCGCGCTGGAGAAACTCCGCGCTGGATAAATTCCGCGCTGGATAAACTCCGCGCTGGAGAAACTCCACGCTAGAGAAACTCCGCGCTGGAGAAACTTTGAAACTTTGTGTTGAAGAAACTCCATGTTGGAGAAACTCCGCGCTGGAGAAACTCCGTACTGGAGAAACTTCGTGTTGGAGAAACTCCGTGTTGGAGACACTCCGTGCTGGAGAAACTCCGCGCTGGAGAAACTCGCGCTAGAGAAACTCCGCGTTGGAGAAACTCCGCGCTGGAGAAAGTCCGCGCTGGAGAAAGTCTGTGCTGGAGAAAGTCCGTGTTGGAGAAACTCGGTGTTGGAGAAACTCCGCGCTGGAGAAACTCCGGGCTGGACACACTCCGCGCTGGAGAAAGTCCGCGTTGGAGAAACTCCGCGCTGGAGAAAGTCCGCGCTGGAGAAAGTCTGTGGTGGAGAAATTCCGCGCTGGATAAACTCCGCGCTGGAGAAACTCCACGCTAGAGAAACTCCGCGCTGGAGAAACTCCGTGTTGAAGAAACTCCATGTTGGAGAAACTCCGCGCTGGAGAAACTCCGTACTGGAGAAACTTCGTGTTGGAGAAACTCCGTGTTGGAGACACTCCGTGCTGGAGAAACTCCGCGCTGGAGAAACTCGCGCTAGAGAAACTCCGCGTTGGAGAAACTCCGCGCTGGAGAAAGTCCGCGCTGGAGAAAGTCTGTGCTGGAGAAAGTCCGTGTTGGAGAAACTCGGTGTTGGAGAAACTCCGCGCTGGAGAAACTCCGGGCTGGATACACTCCGCCCTGGAGAAACTCCGCGTTGGAGAAACTCCGTGCTGGAGAAATTCCGCGCTGGATAAACTCCGCGCTGGAGAAACTCCACGCTAGAGAAACTCCGCGCTGGAGAAACTCCGTGTTGAAGAAACTCCATGTTGGAGAAACTCCGCGCTGGAGAAACTCCGGGCTGGATACACTCCGCGCTGGAGAAACTCCACGCTGGAGAAACTCCGGGCTGGAGGAACTCCGCTTTGGAGAAACTTCGCTTTGAAGAAACTCCGCGCTGGAGAAACTCTGTGTTGAAGAA
Organism: Amblyomma americanum; assembly: GCA_030143305.2. Taxonomy (NCBI): domain Eukaryota; kingdom Metazoa; phylum Arthropoda; class Arachnida; order Ixodida; family Ixodidae; genus Amblyomma; species Amblyomma americanum. The sequence continues at coordinate 162,064 of JARKHS020004639.1, forward strand.
ACTCCGTGTTGGAGAAGCTCCGCGCTGGAGAAACTCCGCTGTGGAGAAACTTCGTGTTGGTGAAACTTCGTGTTGGAGAAACTTCGCGAAGGAGAAACTCCGTGTTAGAGAAACTCCGTGTTGGAGACACTCCGTGCTGGAGAAACTCCGCGCTGGAGAAAGTCCGTGCTGGAGAAAGTCCGTGTTGGAGAAACTCCGCGCTGGAGAAACTCCGGGCTGGATACACTTCGCGCTGGAGAAACTCCGCGTTGGAGAAACTCCGCTTTGGAGAAACTTCGCTTTGAAGAAACTCCGCGCTGGAGAAATCCGTGTTGGAGAAATTCCATGTTGGAGAAACTCCGTCTTGGAGCAACTCCGCGCTGGAGATACTCCGCGCTGGAGAAACTGCGGGCTGGAGAAACTCCGCGTTGGAGAAACTCCGCGCTGGAGAAAGTCCGTGCTGGAGAAAGTTTGTGTTGGAGAAACTCGGTGTTGGAGGAACTTTGTGTTGAAGAAACTCCATGTTGGAGAAACTCCGCGCTGGAGAAACTCCGTACTGGAGAAACTTCGTGTTGGAGAAACTCCGTGTTGGAGACACTCCGTGCTGGAGAAACTCCGCGCTGGAGAAACTCGCGCTAGAGAAACTCCGCGTTGGAGAAACTCCGCGCTGGAGAAAGTCCGCGCTGGAGAAAGTTTGTGTTGGAGAAACTCGGTGTTGGAGGAACTTTGTGTTGAAGAAACTCCATGTTGGAGAAACTCCGCGCTGGAGAAACTCCGTACTGGAGAAACTTCGTGTTGGAGAAACTCCGTGTTGGAGAAACTCCGTCTTGGAGAAACTCCGTGTTGGAGAAACTGCGTGCTGGAGAAACTCCGTGCTGGAGAGACTTCGCACTGGAGAAACTCCGCGCTGGAGAAACTCCGCGCTGGAGGTACTCCGCGCTGTAGAAACTCCGCGTTGGAGAAATTCCGTGTTGCAAAAACTCTGTGCTGGAGAAACTCCGTGCTGGAGAAACTCCGCACTGGAGAAACTCCGGGCTGGACGAACTCCGCGCTGGAGAAACTCCGCGTTGGAGAAACTTCGCTTTGAGGAAACTCCGCGCTGGAGAAACTCTGTGTTGGAGAAACTCTGTGTTGGAGAAGCTCCGCGCTGGAGGAACTCCGCGCTGGAGAAACTCCGTGTTGGAGAAGTTTCGTGTTGGAGAAACTCTGCGCCGGAGAAACTCCGTGTTTGAGAAACTCCGCGTTGGAGAAACTCTGCACTGGGGAAATTCCGCGATTGAGAAACTCCGCGCTGGAGACACTCCGCGCTGGAGAAACTCCGCGATGGAGAAACTCCGCGCTGGAGAAACTCTGTGTTGGAGAAACTCTGTGTTGAAGAAAGCCATGTTGGAGAAACACTGCGCTGGAGAAAGTCCGTGCTGGAGAAAGTCCGTGATTTAGAAATTTGGTGTTGGAGAAACTCCGCGCTGGAAAAACGCCGGGCTGGATACACTCCGCGCTGGAGAAACTCCGCGTTGGAGAAACTCCGCTTTGAAGAAACTCCGCGCTGGAGAAACTCGCGTTGGAGAAATCCGTGTTGGAGAAATTCCATGTTGGAGAAACTCCGTCTTGGAAAAACTCCACGCTGGAGATACTCCGCCCTGGAGAAACTCCGGGCTGGAGAAACTCCGCGTTGGAGAAACTCCGCGCTGGAGAAAGTCCGTGCTGGAGAAAGTCCGTGTTGGAGAAACTCGGTGTTGGAGGAACTCCGCTCTGGAGAAACTCCGAACTCGATACACTCCGCGCAGGAGAAACTCCGCGTTGGAGAAACTCTGCGTTGGAGAAACTTCGCTTTGAAGAAACTCCGCGCTGGAGAAATCCGTGTTGGAGAAACTCCGTCTTGCAGAAACTCCGCGCTGGAGATACTCCGCGCTGGAGAGACTCCGTGCTGGAGAAACCCCGTGTTGGAGAAACTCCGCGCTGGAGATACACCGCACTGGAGAAACTCCGCGCTGGAGAAACTCCGAGTTGGAGAAACTCCGTGTTGGAGAAACTCCGCACTGGAGAAATTCCGCGATTGAGAAACTCCGCGCTGGAGAAACTCCGCGCTGGAGAAACTCCGTGTTGAAGAAACTCTGTGTTGAAGAAAGTCCATGTTGGAGAAACTCCGCGCTGGAGAAACTCCGTACTGGAGAAACTTCGTGTTGGAGAAACTCCGTGTTGGAGACACTCCGTGCTGGAGAAACTCCGCGCTGGAGAAACTCCGCGCTGGACAAACTCCGCGTTGGAGAAACTCCGCGCTGGAGAAAGTCCGCGCTGGAGAAAGTCTGTGGTGGAGAAATTCCGCGCTGGATAAACTCCGCGCTGGAGAAACTCCACGCTAGAGAAACTCCGCGCTGGAGAAACTCCGTGTTGAAGAAACTCCATGTTGGAGAAACTCCGCGCTGGAGAAACTCCGTACTGGAGAAACTTCGTGTTGGAGAAACTCCGTGTTGGAGACACTCCGTGCTGGAGAAACTCCGCGCTGGAGAAAGTCCGCGCTGGAGAAACTCCGCGCTGGATAAATTCCGCGCTGGATAAACTCCGCGCTGGAGAAACTCCACGCTAGAGAAACTCCGCGCTGGAGAAACTTTGTGTTGAAGAAACTCCATGTTGGAGAAACTCCGCGCTGGAGAAACTCCGTACTGGAGAAACTTCGTGTTGGAGAACACTCCGTGCTGGAGAAACTCCGCGCTGGAGAAACTCGCGCTAGAGAAACTCCGCGTTGGAGAAACTCCGCGCTGGAGAAAGTCCGCGCTGGAGAAAGTCTGTGCTGGAGAAAGTCCGTGTTGGAGAAACTCGGTGTTGGAGAAACTCCGCGCTGGAGAAACTCCGGGCTGGACACACTCCGCGCTGGAGAAACTCCGCGTTGGAGAAACTCCGCGCTGGAGAAAGTCCGCGCTGGAGAAAGTCTGTGGTGGAGAAATTCCGCGCTGGATAAACTCCGCGCTGGAGAAACTCCACGCTAGAGAAACTCCGCGCTGGAGAAACTCCGTGTTGAAGAAACTCCATGTTGGAGAAACTCCGCGCTGGAGAAACTCCGTACTGGAGAAACTTCGTGTTGGAGAAACTCCGTGTTGGAGACACTCCGAGCTGGAGAAACTCCGCGCTGGAGAAACTCCGCGCTGGAGAAAGTCCGCGCTGGAGAAACTCCGCGCTGGATAAATTCCGCGCTGGATAAACTCCGCGCTGGAGAAACTCCACGCTAGAGAAACTCCGCGCTGGAGAAACTTTGTGTTGAAGAAACTCCATGTTGGAGAAACTCCGCGCTGGAGAAACTCCGTACTGGAGAAACTTCGTGTTGGAGAAACTCCGTGTTGGAGACACTCCGTGCTGGAGAAACTCCGCGCTGGAGAAACTCGCGCTAGAGAAACTCCGCGTTGGAGAAACTCCGCGCTGGAGAAAGTCCGCGCTGGAGAAAGTCTGTGCTGGAGAAAGTCCGTGTTGGAGAAACTCGGTGTTGGAGAAACTCCGCGCTGGAGAAACTCCGGGCTGGATACACTCCGCCCTGGAGAAACTCCGCGTTGGAGAAACTCCGTGCTGGAGAAATTCCGCGCTGGATAAACTCCGCGCTGGAGAAACTCCACGCTAGAGAAACTCCGCGCTGGAGAAACTCCGTGTTGAAGAAACTCCATGTTGGAGAAACTCCGCGCTGGAGAAACTCCGGGCTGGATACACTCCGCGCTGGAGAAACTCCACGCTGGAGAAACTCCGGGCTGGAGGAACTCCGCTTTGGAGAAACTTCGCTTTGAAGAAACTCCGCGCTGGAGAAACTCTGTGTTGAAGAAACTCCGTGTTGGAGAAGCTCCGCGCTGGAGAAACTCCGCTGTGGAGAAACTTCGTGTTGGTGAAACTTCGTGTTGGAGAAACTTCGCGAAGGAGAAACTCCGTGTTAGAGAAACTCCGTGTTGGAGACACTCCGTGCTGGAGAAACTCCGCGCTGGAGAAAGTCCGTGCTGGAGAAAGTCCGTGTTGGAGAAACTCCGCGCTGGAGAAACTCCGGGCTGGATACACTTCGCGCTGGAGAAACTCCGCGTTGGAGAAACTCCGCTTTGGAGAAACTTCGCTTTGAAGAAACTCCGCGCTGGAGAAATCCGTGTTGGAGAAATTCCATGTTGGAGAAACTCCGTCTTGGAGCAACTCCGCGCTGGAGATACTCCGCGCTGGAGAAACTGCGGGCTGGAGAAACTCCGCGTTGGAGAAACTCCGCGCTGGAGAAAGTCCGTGCTGGAGAAAGTTTGTGTTGGAGAAACTCGGTGTTGGAGGAACTTTGTGTTGAAGAAACTCCATGTTGGAGAAACTCCGCGCTGGAGAAACTCCGTACTGGAGAAACTTCGTGTTGGAGAAACTCCGTGTTAGAGACACTCCGTGCTGGAGAAACTCCGCGCTGGAGAAACTCGCGCCAGAGAAACTCCGCGTTGGAGAAACTCCGCGCTGGAGAAAGTCCGCGCTGGAGAAAGTCTGTGCTGGAGAAAGTCCGTGTTGGAGAAACTCGGTGTTTGAGAAACTCCGCGCTGGAGAAACTCCGGGCTGGATACACTCCGCCCTGGAGAAACTCCGCGTTGGAGAAACTCCGTGCTGGAGAAATTCCGCGCTGGATAAACTCCGCGCTGGAGAAACTCCACGCTAGAGAAACTCCGCGCTGGAGAAACTCCGTGTTGAAGAAACTCCATGTTGGAGAAACTCCGCGCTGGAGAAACTCCGTACTGGAGAAACTTCGTGTTGGAGAAACTCCGTTGAGGAGACACTCCGTGCTGGAGAAACTCCGCGCTGGAGAAACTCCGCGTTGGAGAAACTCCGCGCTGGAGAAAGTCCGCGCTGGAGAAAGTCTGCAGGACAAAGTCCGTGTTGGAGAAACTCGGTGTTGGCGAAACTCCGCGTTGGTGAAACTTCGCTTTGAAGAATCTCCGCGCTGGAGAAATCCGTGTTGGAGAAACTCCGTGCTGGAGAAACTCCGTGCTGGAGAGACTTCGCACTGAAGAAACTCCGCGCTGGAGAAACTCCGTGTTGGAGAAACTCTGTGTTGGAGAAACTCTGTGTTGAAGAAAGTCCATGTTGGAGAAACTTCGCTTTCAAGAAACTCCGCGCTGGAGAAATCTGTGTTGGAGAAACTCCGTGTTGAAGAAACTCCGCGCTGAAGAAACTCCGCGCTGGAGAAACTCCGGGCAGGACGAACTTCGCGTTGGAGAAACTCCGCGTTGGAGAAACTTCGCTTCGAGGAAACTCCGCGCTGGAGAAACTCTGTGTTGGAGAAACTCTGTGTTGGAGAAGCTCCGCGCTGGAGAAACTCCGCGCTGGAGAAACTCCGTGTTGGAGAAGTTTCGTGTTGGAGAAACTCCGTCTTGGAGCAACTCCGCGCTGGAGATACTCCGCGCTGGAGAAACTGCGGGCTGGAGAAACTCCGCGTTGGAGAAACTCCGCGCTGGAGAAAGTCCGTGCTGGAGAAAGTTTGTGTTGGAGAAACTCGGTGTTGGAGGAACATTGTGTTGAAGAAACTCCATATTGGAGAAACTCCGCGCTGGAGAAACTCCGTACTGGAGAAACTTCGTGTTGGAGAAACTCCGTGTTAGAGACACTCCGTGCTGGAGAAACTCCGCGCTGGAGAAACTCGCGCCAGAGAAACTCCGCGTTGGAGAAACTCCGCGCTGGAGAAAGTCCGCGCTGGAGAAAGTCTGTGCTGGAGAAAGTCCGTGTTGGAGAAACTCGGTGTTGGAGAAACTCCGCGCTGGAGAAACTCCGGGCTGGATACACTCCGCCCTGGAGAAACTCCGCGTTGGAGAAACTCCGTGCTGGAGAAATTCCGCGCTGGATAAACTCCGCGCTGGAGAAACTCCACGCTAGAGAAACTCCGCGCTGGAGAAACTCCGTGTTGAAGAAACTCCATGTTGGAGAAACTCCGCGCTGGAGAAACTCCGTACTGGAGAAACTTCGTGTTGGAGAAACTCCGTTGAGGAGACACTCCGTGCTGGAGAAACTCCGCGCTGGAGAAACTCCGCGTTGGAGAAACTCCGCGCTGGAGAAAGTCCGCGCTGGAGAAAGTCTGCAGGACAAAGTCCGTGTTGGAGAAACTCGGTGTTGGCGAAACTCCGCGTTGGTGAAACTTCGCTTTGAAGAATCTCCGCGCTGGAGAAATCCGTGTTGGAGAAACTCCGTGCTGGAGAAACTCCGTGCTGGAGAGACTTCGCACTGAAGAAACTCCGCGCTGGAGAAACTCCGTGTTGGAGAAACTCTGTGTTGGAGAAACTCTGTGTTGAAGAAAGTCCATGTTGGAGAAACTTCGCTTTCAAGAAACTCCGCGCTGGAGAAATCTGTGTTGGAGAAACTCCGTGTTGAAGAAACTCCGCGCTGAAGAAACTCCGCGCTGGAGAAACTCCGGGCAGGACGAACTTCGCGTTGGAGAAACTCCGCGTTGGAGAAACTTCGCTTCGAGGAAACTCCGCGCTGGAGAAACTCTGTGTTGGAGAAACTCTGTGTTGGAGAAGCTCCGCGCTGGAGAAACTCCGCGCTGGAGAAACTCCGTGTTGGAGAAGTTTCGTGTTGGAGAAACTCTGCGCTGGAGAAACTCCGTGTTAGAGAAACTCCGTGTTGGAGAAACTCCGCACCTGAGAAACTCTGTGTTGAAGAAACTCCATGTTGGAGAGACTCCGCGCTGGAGGAACTCCGTACTGGAGAAACTTCGTGTTGGAGAAACTCCGTGTTGGAGACACTCCGTGCTGTAGGAACTCCGCGCTGGAGAAACTCCGCGTTGGAGAAACTCCGCGCTGGAGAAAGTCAGCGCTGGAGAAAGTCTGTGCTGGAGAAAGTCCGTGTTGGAGAAACTCCGCGTTGGTGAAACTTCGCTTTGAAGCATCTCCGCGCTGGAGAAATTCGTGTTGAAGAAAGTCCATGTTGGAGAAACTTCGCTTTGAAGAAACTCCGCGCTGGAAAAATCCGTGTTGCAGAAACTCCGTGTTGGAGAAACTCCGCGCTGGAGACACTCCGCGCTGGAGAAACTCCGTATTGGAGAAACTCCGTGTTGGAGAAACTCCGCGCTGGAGGTACTCCGCGCTCTAGAAACTCCGCGTTGGAGAAACTCCGTGTTGGAAAAACTCTGTGCGGGAGAAACTCCGTGCGGGAGAAACTCCGCACTGGAGAAACTCCGGGCTGGACGAACTCCGCGTTGGAGAAACTCCGCGTTGGAGAAACTTCGCTTCGAGGAAACTCCGCGCTGGAGAATCTCTGTGTTGGAGAAACTCTGTGTTGGAGAAGCTCCGCGCTGTAGAAACTCCGCGCTGGAGAAACTCCGTGTTGGAGAAGTTTCGTGTTGGAGAAACTCTGCGCGGGAGAAACTCCGTGTTAGAGAAACTCCGTGTTGGAGAAACTCCGCACTGAGGAAATTCCGCGATTGACAAACTCCGCGCTGGAGACACTGCGCGCTGGAGAAACTCCGTGATGGAGAAACTCCGCGCTGGAGAAACTCTGTGTTGGAGAAACTCTGTGTTGAAGAAAGCTCATGTTGGAGAAACACTGCGCTGGAGAAAGTCCGTGCTGGAGAATGTCCGTGATTTAGAAATTTGGTGTTGGAGAAACTCCGCGTTGGAAAAACTCCGGGCTGGATACACTCCGCGCTGGAGAAACTCCACGCTGGAGAAACTCCGGGCTGGAGGAACTCCGCTTTGGAGAAACTTCGCTTTGAAGAAACTCCGCGCTGGAGAAACTCTGTGTTGAAGAAACTCCGTGTTGGAGAAGCGCCGCGCTGGAGAAACTCCGCTGTGGAGAAACTTCGTGTTGGTGAAACTTCGTGTTGGAGAAACTTCGCGAAGGAGAAACTCCGTGTTAGAGAAACTCCGTGTTGGAGACACTCCGTGCTGGAGAAACTCCGCGCTGGAGAAAGTCCGTGCTGGAGAAAGTCCGTGTTGGAGAAACTCCGCGCTGGAGAAACTCCGGGCTGGATACACTTCGCGCTGGAGAAACTCCGCGTTGGAGAAACTCCGCTTTGGAGAAACTTCGCTTTGAAGAAACTCCGCGCTGGAGAAATCCGTGTTGGAGAAATTCCATGTTGGAGAAACTCCGTCTCGGAGCAACTCCGCGCTGGAGATACTCCGCGCTGGAGAAACTGCGGGCTGGAGAAACTCCGCGTTGGAGAAACTCCGCGCTGGAGAAAGTCCGTGCTGGAGAAAGTTTGTGTTGGAGAAACTCGGTGTTGGAGGAACTTTGTGTTGAAGAAACTCCATGTTGGAGAAACTCCGCGCTGGAGAAACTCCGTACTGGAGAAACTTCGTGTTGGAGAAACTCCGTGTTGGAGACACTCCGTGCTGGAGAAACTCCGCGCTGGAGAAACTCGCGCTAGAGAAACTCCGCGTTGGAGAAACTCCGCGTTGGAGAAAGTCCGCGCTGGAGAAAGTCTGTGCTGGAGAAAGTCCGTGTTGGAGAAACTCGGTGTTGGAGAAACTCCGCGCTGGAGAAACTCCGGGCTGGATACACTCCGCCCTGGAGAAACTCCGCGTTGGAGAAACTCCGTGCTGGAGAAATTCCGCGCTGGATAAACTCCGCGCTGGAGAAACTCCACGCTAGAGAAACTCCGCGCTGGAGAAACTCCGTGTTGAAGAAACTCCATGTTGGAGAAACTCCGCGCTGGAGAAACTCCGTACTGGAGAAACTTCGTGTTGGAGAAACTCCGTTGAGGAGACACTCCGTGCTGGAGAAACTCCGCGCTGGAGAAACTCCGCGTTGGAGAAACTCCGCGCTGGAGAAAGTCCGCGCTGGAGAAAGTCTGTGCAGGAGAAAGTCCGTGTTGGAGAAACTCGGTGTTGGAGAAACTCCGCGTTGGTGAAACTTCGCTTTGAAGAATCTCCGCGCTGGAGAAATCCGTGTTGGAGAAACTCCGTGCTGGAGAAACTCCGTGCTGGAGAGACTTCGCACTGGAGAAACTCCGCGCTGGAGAAACTCCGTGTTGGAGAAACTCTGTGTTGAAGAAAGTCCATGTTGGAGAAACTTCGCTTTCAAGAAACTCCGCGCTGGAGAAATCTGTGTTGGAGAAACTCCGTGTTGAAGAAACTCCGCGCTGAAGAAACTCCGCGCTGGAGGAACTCCAGGCAGGACGAACTCCGCGTTGGAGAAACTCCGCGTTGGAGAAACTTCGCTTCGAGGAAACTCCGCGCTGGAGAAACTCTGTGTTGGAGAAACTCTGTGTTGGAGAAGCTCCGCGCTGGAGAAACTCCGCGCTGGAGAAACTCCGTGTTGGAGAAGTTTCGTGTTGGAGAAACTCTGCGCTGGAGAAACTCCGTGTTAGAGAAACTCCGTGTTGGAGAAACTCCGCACCTGAGAAACTCTGTGTTGAAGAAACTCCATGTTGGAGAGACTCCGCGCTGGAGAAACTCCGTACTGGAGAAACTTCGTGTTGGAGAAACTCCGTGTTGGAGACACTCCGTGCTGTAGGAACTCCGCGCTGGAGACTCCGCGCTGGAGAAACTCCGCGTTGGAGAAACTCCGCGCTGGAGAAAGTCAGCGCTGGAGAAAGTCTGTGCTGGAGAAAGTCCGTGTTGGAGAAACTCCGCGTTGGTGAAACTTCGCTTTGAAGCATCTCCGCGCTGGAGAAATTCGTGTTGAAGAAAGTCCATGTTGGAGAAACTTCGCTTTGAAGAAACTCCGCGCTGGAGAAATCCGTGTTGGAGAAACTCCGTGTTGGAGAAACTCCGCGCTGGAGACACTCCACGCTGGAGAAACTCCGTATTGGAGAAACTCCGTGTTGGAGAAACTCCGCGCTGGAGGTACTCCGCGCTCTAGAAACTCCGCGTTGGAGAAACTCCGTGTTGGAAAAACTCTGTGCTGGAGAAACTCCGTGCTGGAGAAACTCCGCACTGGAGAAACTCCGGGCTGGACGAACTCCGCGTTGGAGAAACTCCGCGTTGGAGAAACTTCGCTTCGAGGAAACTCCGCGCTGGAGAAACTCTGTGTTGGAGAAACTCTGTGTTGGAGAAGCTCCGCGCTGGAGAAACTCCGCGCTGGAGAAACTCCGTGTTGGAGAAGTTTCGTGTTGGAGAAACTCTGCGCCGGAGAAACTCCGTGTTAGAGAAACTCCGTGTTGGAGAAACTCCGCACTGAGGAAATTCCGCGATTGAGAAACTCCGCGCTGGAGACACTGCGCGCTGGAGAAACTCCGTGATGGAGAAACTCCGCGCTGGAGAAACTCTGTGTTGGAGAAACTCTGTGTTGAAGAAAGCTCATGTTGGAGAAACACTGCGCTGGAGAATGTCCGTGCTGGAGAATGTCCGTGATTTAGAAATTTGGTGTTGGAGAAACTCCGCGTTGGAAAAACTCCGGGCTGGATACACTCCGCGCTGGAGAAACTCCACGCTGGAGAAACTCCGGGCTGGAGGAACTCCGCTTTGGAGAAACTTCGCTTTGAAGAAACTCCGCGCTGGAGAAACTCTGTGTTGAAGAAACTCCGTGTTGGAGAAGCTCCGCGCTGGAGAAACTCCGCTGTGGAGAAACTTCGTGTTGGAGAAACTCCGTGCTGGAGAAACTCCGCGCTGGAGAAACTCCGTGCTGGAGAAACTCCGTGTTGGAGAAACTCCGCGCTGGAGAAACTCCGTGCTGGAGAAACTTCGTGCTGGAGAAACTCCGTGTGGAGACACTCCGCGCTGGAGAAACTCCGCGCTGGAGAAACTCCGCGTTGGAGAAACTCCGCGCTGGAGAAAGTCCGCGCTGGAGAAAGTCTGTGCTGGAGAAAGTCCGTGCTGGAGAAACTCCGTGTTGGAGAAACTCCGCGTTGGTGAAACTTCGCTTTGAAGAATCTCCGCGCTGGAGAAACTCCGTGTTGGAGAAACTCCGTGCTGGAGAAACTCCGCGCTGGAGAAACTCCGCGTTGGAGAAACTTCGCTTCGAGGAAACTCCGCGCTGGAGAATCTCTGTGTTGGAGAAACTCCGTGTTGGAGAAGCTCCGCGCTGGAGAAACTCCGCGCTGGAGAAACTCCGTGCTGGAGAAGTTCCGTGTTGGAGAAACTCTGCGCGGGAGAAACTCCGTGTTAGAGAAACTCCGTGTTGGAGAAACTCCGCACTGAGGAAACTCCGCGATTGACAAACTCCGCGCTGGAGACACTCCGCGCTGGAGAAACTCCGTGATGGAGAAACTCCGCGCTGGAGAAACTCTGCGCTGGAGAAACTCTGTGTTGAAGAAAGCTCATGTTGGAGAAACACTGCGCTGGAGAAAGTCCGTGCTGGAGAATGTCCGTGATTTAGAAACTCGGTGTTGGAGAAACTCCGCGCTGGAAAAACTCCGGGCTGGATACACTCCGCGCTGGAGAAACTCCACGCTGGAGAAACTCCGGGCTGGAGGAACTCCGCTTTGGAGAAACTTCGCTTTGAAGAAACTCCGCGCTGGAGAAACTCTGTGTTGAAGAAACTCCGTGTTGGAGAAGCGCCGCGCTGGAGAAACTCCGCTGTGGAGAAACTTCGTGTTGGTGAAACTTCGTGTTGGAGAAACTTCGCGAAGGAGAAACTCCGTGTTAGAGAAACTCCGTGTTGGAGACACTCCGTGCTGGAGAAACTCCGCGCTGGAGAAAGTCCGTGCTGGAGAAAGTCCGTGTTGGAGAAACTCCGCGCTGGAGAAACTCCGGGCTGGATACACTTCGCGCTGGAGAAACTCCGCGTTGGAGAAACTCCGCTTTGGAGAAACTTCGCTTTGAAGAAACTCCGCGCTGGAGAAATCCGTGTTGGAGAAATTCCATGTTGGAGAAACTCCGTCTCGGAGCAACTCCGCGCTGGAGATACTCCGCGCTGGAGAAACTGCGGGCTGGAGAAACTCCGCGTTGGAGAAACTCCGCGCTGGAGAAAGTCCGTGCTGGAGAAAGTTTGTGTTGGAGAAACTCGGTGTTGGAGGAACTTTGTGTTGAAGAAACTTCATGTTGGAGAAACTCCGCGCTGGAGAAACTCCGTGCTGGAGAAACTCCGCGCTGGAGAAACTCGCGCTAGAGAAACTCCGCGTTGGAGAAACTCCGCGTTGGAGAAAGTCCGCGCTGGAGAAAGTCTGTGCTGGAGAAAGTCCGTGTTGGAGAAACTCGGTGTTGGAGAAACTCCGCGCTGGAGAAACTCCGGGCTGGATACACTCCGCCCTGGAGAAACTCCGCGTTGGAGAAACTCCGTGCTGGAGAAATTCCACGCTGGATAAACTCCGCGCTGGAGAAACTCCACGCTAGAGAAACTCCGCGCTGGAGAAACTCCGTGTTGAAGAAACTCCATGTTGGAGAAACTCCGCGCTGGAGAAACTCCGTACTGGAGAAACTTCGTGTTGGAGAAACTCCGTTGAGGAGACACTCCGTGCTGGAGAAACTCCGCGCTGGAGAAACTCCGCGTTGGAGAAACTCCGCGCTGGAGAAAGTCCGCGCTGGAGAAAGTCTGTGCAGGAGAAAGTCCGTGTTGGAGAAACTCGGTGTTGGAGAAACTCCGCGTTGGTGAAACTTCGCTTTGAAGAATCTCCGCGCTGGAGAAATCCGTGTTGGAGAAACTCCGTGCTGGAGAAACTCCGTGCTGGAGAGACTTCGCACTGGAGAAACTCCGCGCTGGAGAAACTCCGTGTTGGAGAAACTCTGTGTTGAAGAAAGTCCATGTTGGAGAAACTTCGCTTTCAAGAAACTCCGCGCTGGAGAAATCTGTGTTGGAGAAACTCCGTGTTGAAGAAACTCCGCGCTGAAGAAACTCCGCGCTGGAGGAACTCCAGGCAGGACGAACTCCGCGTTGGAGAAACTCCGCGTTGGAGAAACTTCGCTTCGAGGAAACTCCGCGCTGGAGAAACTCTGTGTTGGAGAAACTCTGTGTTGGAGAAGCTCCGCGCTGGAGAAACTCCGCGCTGGAGAAACTCCGTGTTGGAGAAGTTTCGTGTTGGAGAAACTCTGCGCTGGAGAAACTCCGTGTTAGAGAAACTCCGTGTTGGAGAAACTCCGCACCTGAGAAACTCTGTGTTGAAGAAACTCCATGTTGGAGAGACTCCGCGCTGGAGAAACTCCGTACTGGAGAAACTTCGTGTTGGAGAAACTCCGTGTTGGAGACACTCCGTGCTGTAGGAACTCCGCGCTGGAGTTACTCCGCGCTGGAGAAACTCCGCGTTGGAGAAACTCCGCGCTGGAGAAAGTCAGCGCTGGAGAAAGTCTGTGCTGGAGAAAGTCCGTGTTGGAGAAACTCCGCGTTGGTGAAACTTCGCTTTGAAGCATCTCCGCGCTGGAGAAATTCGTGTTGAAGAAAGTCCATGTTGGAGAAACTTCGCTTTCAAGAAACTCCGCGCTGGAGAAATCCGTGTTGGAGAAACTCCGTGTTGGAGAAACTCCGCGCTGGAGACACTCCACGCTGGAGAAACTCCGTATTGGAGAAACTCCGTGTTGGAGAAACTCCGCGCTGGAGGTACTCCGCGCTCTAGAAACTCCGCGTTGGAGAAACTCCGTGTTGGAAAAACTCTGTGCTGGAGAAACTCCGTGCTGGAGAAACTCCGCACTGGAGAAACTCCGGGCTGGACGAACTCCGCGTTGGAGAAACTCCGCGTTGGAGAAACTTCGCTTCGAGGAAACTCCGCGCTGGAGAAACTCTGTGTTGGAGAAACTCTGTGTTGGAGAAGCTCCGCGCTGGAGAAACTCCGCGCTCGAGAAACTACGTGTTGGAGAAGTTTCGTGTTGGAGAAACTCTGCACCAGAGAAACTCCGTGTTAGAGAAACTCCGTGTTGGAGAAACTCCGCACTGAGGAAATTCCGCGATTGAGAAACTCCGCGCTGGAGACACTGCGCGCTGGAGAAACTCCGTGATGGAGAAACTCCGCGCTGGAGAAACTCTGTGTTGGAGAAACTCTGTGTTGAAGAAAGCTCATGTTGGAGAAACACTGCGCTGGAGAATGTCCGTGCTGGAGAATGTCCGTGATTTAGAAATTTGGTGTTGGAGAAACTCCGCGTTGGAAAAACTCCGGGCTGGATACACTCCGCGCTGGAGAAACTCCACGCTGGAGAAACTCCGGGCTGGAGGAACTCCGCTTTGGAGAAACTTCGCTTTGAAGAAACTCCGCGCTGGAGAAACTCTGTGTTGAAGAAACTCCGTGTTGGAGAAGCTCCGCGCTGGAGAAACTCCGCTGTGGAGAAACTTCGTGTTGGAGACACTCCGTGCTGGAGAAACTCCGCGCTGGAGAAAGTCCGTGCTGGAGAAAGTCCGTGTTGGAGAAACTCCGCGCTGGAGAAACTCCGTACTAGAGAAACTTCGTGTTGGAGAAACTCCGTTGAGGAGACACTCCGTGCTGGAGAAACTCCGCGCTGGAGAAACTCCGCGTTGGAGAAACTCCGCGCTGGAGAAAGTCCGTGCTGGAGAAAGTCCGTGTTGGAGAAACTCGGTGTTGGAGGAACTCCGCTCTGGAGAAACTCCGAACTCGATACACTCCGCGCTGGAGAAACTCCGCGTTGGAGAAACTCTGCGTTGGAGAAACTTCGCTTTGAAGAAACTCCGTGCTGGAGAAATCCGTGTTGGAGAAACTCCGTCTTGCAGAAACTCCGCGCTGGAGATACTCCGCGCTGGAGAGACTCCGTGCTGGAGAATCCCCGTGTTGGAGAAACTCCGCGCTGGAGATACACCGCACTGGAGAAACTCCGCGCTGGAGAAACTCCGAGTTGGAGAAACTCCGTGTTGGAGAAACTCCGCACTGGAGAAATTCCGCGATTGAGAAACTCCGCGCTGGAGAAACTCCGCGCTGGAGAAACTCCGCGCTGGAGAAACTCCGTGTTGAAGAAACTCTGTGTTGAAGAAAGTCCATGTTGGAGAAACTCCGCGCTGGAGAAACTCCGTACTGGAGAAACTTCGTGTTGGAGAAACTCCGTGTTGGAGACACTCCGTGCTGGAGAAACTCCGCGCTGGAGAAACTCCGCGCTGGACAAACTCCGCGTTGGAGAAACTCCGCGCTGGAGAAAGTCCGCGCTGGAGAAAGTCTGTGGTGGAGAAATTCCGCGCTGGATAAACTCCGCGCTGGAGAAACTCCACGCTAGAGAAACTCCGCGCTGGAGAAACTCCGTGTTGAAGAAACTCCATGTTGGAGAAACTCCGCGCTGGAGAAACTCCGTACTGGAGAAACTTCGTGTTGGAGAAACTCCGTGTTGGAGACACTCCGTGCTGGAGAAACTCCGCGCTGGAGAAACTCCGCGCTGGAGAAACTCCGCGCTGGAGAAAGTCCGCGCTGGAGAAACTCCGCGCTGGATAAATTCCGCGCTGGATAAACTCCGCGCTGGAGAAACTCCACGCTAGAGAAACTCCGCGCTGGAGAAACTTTGTGTTGAAGAAACTCCATGTTGGAGAAACTCCGCGCTGGAGAAACTCCGTACTGGAGAAACTTCGTGTTGGAGAAACTCCGTGTTGGAGACACTCCGTGCTGGAGAAACTCCGCGCTGGAGAAACTCGCGCTAGAGAAACTCCGCGTTGGAGAAACTCCGCGCTGGAGAAAGTCCGCGCTGGAGAAAGTCTGTGCTGGAGAAAGTCCGTGTTGGAGAAACTCGGTGTTGGAGAAACTCCGCGCTGGAGAAACTCCGGGCTGGACACACTCCGCGCTGGAGAAAGTCCGCGTTGGAGAAACTCCGCGCTGGAGAAAGTCCGCGCTGGAGAAAGTCTGTGGTGGAGAAATTCCGCGCTGGATAAACTGCGCGCTGGAGAAACTCCACGCTAGAGAAACTCCGCGCTGGAGAAACTCCGTGTTGAAGAAACTCCATGTTGGAGAAAATCCGCGCTGGAGAAACTCCGTACTGGAGAAACTTCGTGTTGGAGAAACTCCGTGTTGGAGACACTCCGAGCTGGAGAAACTCCGCGCTGGAGAAACTCCGCGCTGGAGAAAGTCCGCGCTGGAGAAACTCCGCGCTGGATAAATTCCGCGCTGGATAAACTCCGCGCTGGAGAAACTCCACGCTAGAGAAACTCCGCGCTGGAGAAACTTTGTGTTGAAGAAACTCCATGTTGGAGAAACTCCGCGCTGGAGAAACTCCGTACTGGAGAAACTTCGTGTTGGAGAAACTCCGTGTTGGAGACACTCCGTGCTGGAGAAACTCCGCGCTGGAGAACCTCGCGCTAGAGAAACTCCGCGTTGGAGAAACTCCGCGCTGGAGAAAGTCCGCGCTGGAGAAAGTCTGTGCTGGAGAAAGTCCGTGTTGGAGAAACTCGGTGTTGGAGAAACTCCGCGCTGGAGAAACTCCGGGCTGGATACACTCCGCCCTGGAGAAACTCCGCGTTGGAGAAACTCCGTGCTGGAGAAATTCCGCGCTGGATAAACTCCGCGCTGGAGAAACTCCACGCTAGAGAAACTCCGCGCTGGAGAAACTCCGTGTTGAAGAAACTCCATGTTGGAGAAACTCCGCGCTGGAGAAACTCCGGGCTGGATACACTCCGCGCTGGAGAAACTCCACGCTGGAGAAACTCCGGGCTGGAGGAACTCCGCTTTGGAGAAACTTCGCTTTGAAGAAACTCCGCGCTGGAGAAACTCTGTGTTGAAGAAACTCCGTGTTGGAGAAGCTCCGCGCTGGAGAAACTCCGCTGTGGAGAAACTTCGTGTTGGAGACACTCCGTGCTGGAGAAACTCCGCGCTGGAGAAACTCCGGGCTGGATACACTTCGCGCTGGAGAAACTCCGCGTTGGAGAAACTCCGCTTTGGAGAAACTTCGCTTTGAAGAAACTCCGCGCTGGAGAAATCCGTGTTGGAGAAATTCCATGTTGGAGAAACTCCGTCTTGGAGCAACTCCGCGCTGGAGATACTCCGCGCTGGAGAAACTGCGGGCTGGAGAAACTCCGCGTTGGAGAAACTCCGCGCTGGAGAAAGTCCGTGCTGGAGAAAGTTTGTGTTGGAGAAACTCGGTGTTGGAGGAACTTTGTGTTGAAGAAACTCCATGTTGGAGAAACTCCGCGCTGGAGAAACTCCGTACTGGAGAAACTTCGTGTTGGAGAAACTCCGTGTTGGAGACACTCCGTGCTGGAGAAACTCCGCGCTGGAGAAACTCGCGCTAGAGAAACTCCGCGTTGGAGAAACTCCGCGCTGGAGAAAGTCCGCGCTGGAGAAAGTTTGTGTTGGAGAAACTCGGTGTTGGAGGAACTTTGTGTTGAAGAAACTCCATGTTGGAGAAACTCCGCGCTGGAGAAACTCCGTACTGGAGAAACTTCGTGTTGGAGAAACTCCGTGTTGGAGAAACTCCGTCTTGGAGAAACTCCGTGTTGGAGAAACTCCGTGCTGGAGAAACTCCGTGCTGGAGAGACTTCGCACTGGAGAAACTCCGCGCTGGAGAAACTCCGCGCTGGAGGTACTCCGCGCTGTAGAAACTCCGCGTTGGAGAAATTCCGTGTTGCAAAAACTCTGTGCTGGAGAAACTCCGTGCTGGAGAAACTCCGCACTGGAGTAACTCCGCGCTGGAGAAACTCCGCGCTGGAGAAAGTCCGCGCTGGAGAAAGTCTGTGCTGGAGAACGTCCGTGTTGGAGAAACTCGGTGTTGGAGAACCTCCGCGCTGGAGAAACTCCGGGCTGGATACACTCCGCCCTGGAGAAACTCCGCGTTGGAGAAACTCCGCGCTGGAGAAACTCCACGCTAGAGAAACTCCGCGCTGGAGAAACTCTGTGTTGAAGAAACTCCATGTTGGAGAGACTCCGCGCTGGAGAAACTCCGTACTGGAGAAACTTCGTGTTGGAGAAACTCCGTGTTGGAGACTCTCCGTGCTATAGGAACTGCGCGCTGGAGAAACTCCGCGCTGGAGAAACTCCGCGCTGGAGAAACTCCGCGTTGGAGAAACTCCGCGCTGGAGAAAGTCCGCGCTGGAGAAAGTCTGTGCTGGAGAAAGTCCGTGTTGGAGAAACTCCGCGTTGGTGAAACTTCGCTTTGAAGAATCTCCGCGCTGGAGAAATCCGTGTTGGAGAAACTCCGTGTTGGAGAAACTCCGTCTTGGAGAAACTCCGTGTTGGAGTAACTCCGTGCTGGAGAAACTCCGTGCTGGAGAGACTTCGCACTGGAGAAACTCCGCGCTGGAGAAACTCCGCGCTGGAGGTACTCCGCGCTGTAGAAACTCCGCGTTGGAGAAATTCCGTGTTGCAAAAACTCTGTGCTGGAGAAACTCCGTGCTGGAGAAACTCCGCACTGGAGAAACTCCGGGCTGGACGAACTCCGCGCTGGAGAAACTCCGCGTTGGAGAAACTTCGCTTCGAGGAAACTCCGCGCTGGAGAAACTCTGTGTTGGAGAAACTCTGTGTTGGAGAAGCTCCGCGCTGGAGGAACTCCGCGCTGGAGAAACTCCGTGTTGGAGAAGTTTCGTGTTGGAGAAACTCTGCGCCGGAGAAACTCCGTGTTTGAGAAACTCCGTGTTGGAGAAACTCTGCACTGGGGAAATTCCGCGATTGAGAAACTCCGCGCTGGAGACACTCCGCGCTGGAGAAACTCCGCGATGGAGAAACTCCGCGCTGGAGAAACTCTGTGTTGGAGAAACTCTGTGTTGAAGAAAGCCATGTTGGAGAAACACTGCGCTGGAGAAAGTCCGTGCTGGAGAAAGTCCGTGATTTAGAAATTTGGTGTTGGAGAAACTCCGCGCTGGAAAAACGCCGGGCTGGATACACTCCGCGCTGGAGAAACTCCGCGTTGGAGAAACTCCGCTTTGAAGAAACTCCGCGCTGGAGAAACTCGCGTTGGAGAAATCCGTGTTGGAGAAATTCCATGTTGGAGAAACTCCGTCTTGGAAAAACTCCACGCTGGAGATACTCCGCCCTGGAGAAACTCCGGGCTGGAGAAACTCCGCGTTGGAGAAACTCCGCGCTGGAGAAAGTCCGTGCTGGAGAAAGTCCGTGTTGGAGAAACTCGGTGTTGGAGGAACTCCGCTCTGGAGAAACTCCGCACTGGAGAAATTCCGCGATTGAGAAACTCCGCGCTGGAGAAACTCCGCGCTGGAGAAACTCCGCGCTGGAGAAACTCCGTGTTGAAGAAACTCTGTGTTGAAGAAAGTCCATGTTGGAGAAACTCCGCGCTGGAGAAACTCCGTACTGGAGAAACTTCGTGTTGGAGAAACTCCGTGTTGGAGACACTCCGTGCTGGAGAAACTCCGCGCTGGAGAAACTCCGCGCTGGACAAACTCCGCGTTGGAGAAACTCCGCGCTGGAGAAAGTCCGCGCTGGAGAAAGTCTGTGGTGGAGAAATTCCGCGCTGGATAAACTCCGCGCTGGAGAAACTCCACGCTAGAGAAACTCCGCGCTGGAGAAACTCCGTGTTGAAGAAACTCCATGTTGGAGAAACTCCGCGCTGGAGAAACTCCGTACTGGAGAAACTTCGTGTTGGAGAAACTCCGTGTTGGAGACACTCCGTGCTGGAGAAACTCCGCGCTGGAGAAACTCCGCGTTGGAGAATGTCCGCGCTGGAGAAACTCCGCGCTGGATAAATTCCGCGCTGGATAAACTCCGCGCTGGAGAAACTCCACGCTAGAGAAACTCCGCGCTGGAGAAACTGTGTTGAAGAAACTCCATGTTGGAGAAACTCCGCGCTGGAGAAACTCCGTACTGGAGAAACTTCGTGTTGGAGAAACTCCGTGTTGGAGACACTCCGTGCTGGAGAAACTCCGCGCTGGAGAAACTCGCGCTAGAGAAACTCCGCGTTGGAGAAACTCCGCGCTGGAGAAAGTCCGCGCTGGAGAAAGTCTGTGCTGGAGAAAGTCCGTGTTGGAGAAACTCGGTGTTGGAGAAACTCCGCGCTGGAGAAACTCCGGGCTGGACACACTCCGCGCTGGAGAAAGTCCGCGTTGGAGAAACTCCGCGCTGGAGAAAGTCCGCGCTGGAGAAAGTCTGTGGTGGAGAAATTCCGCGCTGGATAAACTCCGCGCTGGAGAAACTCCACGCTAGAGAAACTCCGCGCTGGAGAAACTCCGTGTTGAAGAAACTCCATGTTGGAGAAACTCCGCGCTGGAGAAACTCCGTACTGGAGAAACTTCGTGTTGGAGAAACTCCGTCTTGGAGACACTCCGTGCTGGAGAAACTCCGCGCTGGAGAAACTCGCGCTAGAGAAACTCCGCGTTGGAGAAACTCCGCGCTGGAGAAAGTCCGCGCTGGAGAAAGTCTGTGCTGGAGAAAGTCCGTGTTGGAGAAACTCGGTGTTGGAGAAACTCCGCGCTGGAGAAACTCCGGGCTGGATACACTCCGCCCTGGAGAAACTCCGCGTTGGAGAAACTCCGTGCTGGAGAAATTCCGCGCTGGATAAACTCCGCGCTGGAGAAACTCCACGCTAGAGAAACTCCGCGCTGGAGAAACTCCGTGTTGAAGAAACTCCATGTTGGAGAAACTCCGCGCTGGAGAAACTCCGGGCTGGATACACTCCGCGCTGGAGAAACTCCACGCTGGAGAAACTCCGGGCTGGAGGAACTCCGCTTTGGAGAAACTTCGCTTTGAAGAAACTCCGCGCTGGAGAAACTCTGTGTTGAAGAAACTCCGTGTTGGAGAAGCTCCGCGCTGGAGAAACTCCGCTGTGGAGAAACTTCGTGTTGGTGAAACTTCGTGTTGGAGAAACTTCGCGAAGGAGAAACTCCGTGTTAGAGAAACTCCGTGTTGGAGACACTCCGTGCTGGAGAAACTCCGCGCTGGAGAAAGTCCGTGCTGGAGAAAGTCCGTGTTGGAGAAACTCCGCGCTGGAGAAACTCCGGGCTGGATACACTTCGCGCTGGAGAAACTCCGCGTTGGAGAAACTCCGCTTTGGAGAAACTTCGCTTTGAAGAAACTCCGCGCTGGAGAAATCCGTGTTGGAGAAATTCCATGTTGGAGAAACTCCGTCTTGGAGCAACTCCGCGCTGGAGATACTCCGCGCTGGAGAAACTGCGGGCTGGAGAAACTCCGCGTTGGAGAAACTCCGCGCTGGAGAAAGTCCGTGCTGGAGAAAGTTTGTGTTGGAGAAACTCGGTGTTGGAGGAACTTTGTGTTGAAGAAACTCCATGTTGGAGAAACTCCGCGCTGGAGAAACTCCGTACTGGAGAAACTTCGTGTTGGAGAAACTCCGTGTTGGAGACACTCCGTGCTGGAGAAACTCCGCGCTGGAGAAACTCGCGCTAGAGAAACTCCGCGTTGGAGAAACTCCGCGCTGGAGAAAGTCCGCGCTGGAGAAAGTTTGTGTTGGAGAAACTCGGTGTTGGAGGAACTTTGTGTTGAAGAAACTCCATGTTGGAGAAACTCCGCGCTGGAGAAACTCCGTACTGGAGAAACTTCGTGTTGGAGAAACTCCGTGTTGGAGAAACTCCGTCTTGGAGAAACTCCGTGTTGGAGAAACTCCGTGCTGGAGAAACTCCGTGCTGGAGAGACTTCGCACTGGAGAAACTCCGCGCTGGAGAAACTCCGCGCTGGAGGCACTCCGCGCTGTAGAAACTCCGCGTTGGAGAAATTCCGTGTTGCAAAAACTCTGTGCTGGAGAAACTCCGTGCTGGAGAAACTCCGCACTGGAGAAACTCCGGGCTGGACGAACTCCGCGCTGGAGAAACTCCGCGTTGGAGAAACTTCGCTTCGAGGAAACTCCGCGCTGGAGAAACTCTGTGTTGGAGAAACTCTGTGTTGGAGAAGCTCCGCGCTGGAGGAACTCCGCGCTGGAGAAACTCCGTGTTGGAGAAGTTTCGTGTTGGAGAAACTCTGCGCCGGAGAAACTCCGTGTTTGAGAAACTCCGTGTTGGAGAAACTCTGCACTGGGGAAATTCCGCGATTGAGAAACTCCGCGCTGGAGACACTCCGCGCTGGAGAAACTCCGCGATGGAGAAACTCCGCGCTGGAGAAACTCTGTGTTGGAGAAACTCTGTGTTGAAGAAAGCCATGTTGGAGAAACACTGCGCTGGAGAAAGTCCGTGCTGGAGAAAGTCCGTGATTTAGAAATTTGGTGTTGGAGAAACTCCGCGCTGGAAAAACGCCGGGCTGGATACACTCCGCGCTGGAGAAACTCGCGTTGGAGAAATCCGTGCTTGGAGAAACTCCTCCATCGTTGGAGAAACTCCGTCTTGGAAAAACTCCACGCTGGAGATACTCCGCCCTGGAGAAACTCCGGGCTGGAGAAACTCCGCGTTGGAGAAACTCCGCGCTGGAGAAAGTCCGTGCTGGAGAAAGTCCGTGTTGGAGAAACTCGGTGTTGGAGGAACTCCGCTCTGGAGAAACTCCGAACTCGATACACTCCGCGCAGGAGAAACTCCGCGTTGGAGAAACTCTGCGTTGGAGAAACTTCGCTTTGAAGAAACTCCGCGCTGGAGAAATCCGTGTTGGAGAAACTCCGTCTTGCAGAAACTCCGCGCTGGAGATACTCCGCGCTGGAGAGACTCCGTGCTGGAGAAACCCCGTGTTGGAGAAACTCCGCGCTGGAGATACACCGCACTGGAGAAACTCCGCGCTGGAGAAACTCCGAGTTGGAGAAACTCCGTGTTGGAGAAACTCCGCACTGGAGAAATTCCGCGATTGAGAAACTCCGCGCTGGAGAAACTCCGCGCTGGAGAAACTCCGCGCTGGAGAAACTCCGTGTTGAAGAAACTCTGTGTTGAAGAAAGTCCATGTTGGAGAAACTCCGCGCTGGAGAAACTCCGTACTGGAGAAACTTCGTGTTGGAGAAACTCCGTGTTGGAGACACTCCGTGCTGGAGAAACTCCGCGCTGGAGAAACTCCGCGCTGGACAAACTCCGCGTTGGAGAAACTCCGCGCTGGAGAAAGTCCGCGCTGGAGAAAGTCTGTGGTGGAGAAATTCCGCGCTGGATAAACTCCGCGCTGGAGAAACTCCACGCTAGAGAAACTCCGCGCTGGAGAAACTCCGTGTTGAAGAAACTCCATGTTGGAGAAACTCCGCGCTGGAGAAACTCCGTACTGGAGAAACTTCGTGTTGGAGAAACTCCGTGTTGGAGACACTCCGTGCTGGAGAAACTCCGCGCTGGAGAAAGTCCGCGCTGGAGAAACTCCGCGCTGGATAAATTCCGCGCTGGATAAACTCCGCGCTGGAGAAACTCCACGCTAGAGAAACTCCGCGCTGGAGAAACTTTGTGTTGAAGAAACTCCGCGCTGGAGAAACTCCGTGTTGAAGAAACTTCATGTTGGAGAAACTCCGCGCTGGAGAAACTCCGTGCTGGAGAAACTCCGCGCTGGAGAAACTCGCGCTAGAGAAACTCCGCGTTGGAGAAACTCCGCGTTGGAGAAAGTCCGCGCTGGAGAAAGTCTGTGCTGGAGAAAGTCCGTGTTGGAGAAACTCGGTGTTGGAGAAACTCCGCGCTGGAGAAACTCCGGGCTGGATACACTCCGCCCTGGAGAAACTCCGCGTTGGAGAAACTCCGTGCTGGAGAAATTCCGCGCTGGATAAACTCCGCGCTGGAGAAACTCCACGCTAGAGAAACTCCGCGCTGGAGAAACTCCGTGTTGAAGAAACTCCATGTTGGAGAAACTCCGCGCTGGAGAAACTCCGTACTGGAGAAACTTCGTGTTGGAGAAACTCCGTTGAGGAGACACTCCGCTTTGGAGAAACTCCGCGCTGGAGAAAGTCCGCGCTGGAGAAAGTCTGTGCAGGAGAAAGTCCGTGTTGGAGAAACTCGGTGTTGGAGAAACTCCGCGTTGGTGAAACTTCGCTTTGAAGAATCTCCGCGCTGGAGAAATCCGTGTTGGAGAAACTCCGTGCTGGAGAAACTCCGTGCTGGAGAGACTTCGCACTGGAGAAACTCCGCGCTGGAGAAACTCCGTGTTGGAGAAACTCTGTGTTGAAGAAAGTCCATGTTGGAGAAACTTCGCTTTCAAGAAACTCCGCGCTGGAGAAATCTGTGTTGGAGAAACTCCGTGTTGAAGAAACTCCGCGCTGAAGAAACTCCGCGCTGGAGGAACTCCAGGCAGGACGAACTCCGCGTTGGAGAAACTCCGCGTTGGAGAAACTTCGCTTCGAGGAAACTCCGCGCTGGAGAAACTCTGTGTTGGAGAAACTCTGTGTTGGAGAAGCTCCGCGCTGGAGAAACTCCGCGCTGGAGAAACTCCGTGTTGGAGAAGTTTCGTGTTGGAGAAACTCTGCGCTGGAGAAACTCCGTGTTAGAGAAACTCCGTGTTGGAGAAACTCCGCACCTGAGAAACTCTGTGTTGAAGAAACTCCATGTTGGAGAGACTCCGCGCTGGAGAAACTCCGTACTGGAGAAACTTCGTGTTGGAGAAACTCCGTGTTGGAGACACTCCGTGCTGTAGGAACTCCGCGCTGGAGAAACTCCGCGCTGGAGAAACTCCGCGTTGGAGAAACTCCGCGCTGGAGAAAGTCAGCGCTGGAGAAAGTCTGTGCTGGAGAAAGTCCGTGTTGGAGAAACTCCGCGTTGGTGAAACTTCGCTTTGAAGCATCTCCGCGCTGGAGAAATTCGTGTTGAAGAAAGTCCATGTTGGAGAAACTTCGCTTTCAAGAAACTCCGCGCTGGAGAAATCCGTGTTGGAGAAACTCCGTGTTGGAGAAACTCCGCGCTGGAGACACTCCGCGCTGGAGAAACTCCGTATTGGAGAAACTCCGTGTTGGAGAAACTCCGCGCTGGAGGTACTCCGCGCTCTAGAAACTCCGCGTTGGAGAAACTCCGTGTTGGAAAAACTCTGTGCTGGAGAAACTCCGTGCTGGAGAAACTCCGCACTGGAGAAACTCCGGGCTGGACGAACTCCGCGTTGGAGAAACTCCGCGTTGGAGAAACTTCGCTTCGAGGAAACTCCGCGCTGGAGAAACTCTGTGTTGGAGAAACTCTGTGTTGGAGAAGCTCCGCGCTGGAGAAACTCCGCGCTCGAGAAACTACGTGTTGGAGAAGTTTCGTGTTGGAGAAACTCTGCGCCAGAGAAACTCCGTGTTAGAGAAACTCCGTGTTGGAGAAACTCCGCACTGAGGAAATTCCGCGATTGAGAAACTCCGCGCTGGAGACACTGCGCGCTGGAGAAACTCCGTGATGGAGAAACTCCGCGCTGGAGAAACTCCGCGCTGGAGAAAGTCCGCGCTGGAGAAACTCCGCGCTGGATAAATTCCGCGCTGGATAAACTCCGCGCTGGAGAAACTCCACGCTAGAGAAACTCCGCGCTGGAGAAACTTTGTGTTGAAGAAACTCCATGTTGGAGAAACTCCGCGCTGGAGAAACTCCGTACTGGAGAAACTTCGTGTTGGAGACACTCCGTGCTGGAGAAACTCCGCGCTGGAGAAACTCGCGCTAGAGAAACTCCGCGTTGGAGAAACTCCGCGCTGGAGAAAGTCCGCGCTGGAGAAAGTCTGTGCTGGAGAAAGTCCGTGTTGGAGAAACTCGGTGTTGGAGAAACTCCGCGCTGGAGAAACTCCGGGCTGGACACACTCCGCGCTGGAGAAACTCCGCGTTGGAGAAACTCCGCGCTGGAGAAAGTCCGCGCTGGAGAAAGTCTGTGGTGGAGAAATTCCGCGCTGGATAAACTCCGCGCTGGAGAAACTCCACGCTAGAGAAACTCCGCGCTGGAGAAACTCCGTGTTGAAGAAACTCCATGTTGGAGAAACTCCGCGCTGGAGAAACTCCGTACTGGAGAAACTTCGTGTTGGAGAAAGTCCGTGTTGGAGACACTCCGAGCTGGAGAAACTCCGCGCTGGAGAAAGTCCGCGCTGGAGAAACTCCGCGCTGGATAAATTCCGCGCTGGATAAACTCCGCGCTGGAGAAACTCCACGCTAGAGAAACTCCGCGCTGGAGAAACTTTGTGTTGAAGAAACTCCATGTTGGAGAAACTCCGCGCTGGAGAAACTCCGTACTGGAGAAACTTCGTGTTGGAGAAACTCCGTGTTGGAGACACTCCGTGCTGGAGAAACTCCGCGCTAGAGAAACTCGCGCTAGAGAAACTCCGCGTTGGAGAAACTCCGCGCTGGAGAAAGTCCGCGCTGGAGAAAGTCTGTGCTGGAGAAAGTCCGTGTTGGAGAAACTCGGTGTTGGAGAAACTCCGCGCTGGAGAAACTCCGGGCTGGATACACTCCGCCCTGGAGAAACTCCGCGTTGGAGAAACTCCGTGCTGGAGAAATTCCGCGCTGGATAAACTCCGCGCTGGAGAAACTCCACGCTAGAGAAACTCCGCGCTGGAGAAACTCCGTGTTGAAGAAACTCCATGTTGGAGAAACTCCGCGCTGGAGAAACTCCGGGCTGGATACACTCCGCGCTGGAGAAACTCCACGCTGGAGAAACTCCGGGCTGGAGGAACTCCGCTTTGGAGAAACTTCGCTTTGAAGAAACTCCGCGCTGGAGAAACTCTGTGTTGAAGAAACTCCGTGTTGGAGAAGCTCCGCGCTGGAGAAACTCCGCTGTGGAGAAACTTCGTGTTGGTGAAACTTCGTGTTGGAGAAACTTCGCGAAGGAGAAACTCCGTGTTAGAGAAACTCCGTGTTGGAGACACTCCGTGCTGGAGAAACTCCGCGCTGGAGAAAGTCCGTGCTGGAGAAAGTCCGTGTTGGAGAAACTCCGCGCTGGAGAAACTCCGGGCTGGATACACTTCGCGCTGGAGAAACTCCGCGTTGGAGAAACTCCGCTTTGGAGAAACTTCGCTTTGAAGAAACTCCGCGCTGGAGAAATCCGTGTTGGAGAAATTCCATGTTGGAGAAACTCCGTCTTGGAGCAACTCCGCGCTGGAGATACTCCGCGCTGGAGAAACTGCGGGCTGGAGAAACTCCGCGTTGGAGAAACTCCGCGCTGGAGAAAGTCCGTGCTGGAGAAAGTTTGTGTTGGAGAAACTCGGTGTTGGAGGAACATTGTGTTGAAGAAACTCCATGTTGGAGAAACTCCGCGCTGGAGAAACTCCGTACTGGAGAAACTTCGTGTTGGAGAAACTCCGTGTTAGAGACACTCCGTGCTGGAGAAACTCCGCGCTGGAGAAACTCGCGCTAGAGTAACTCCGCGTTGGAGAAACTCCGCGCTGGAGAAAGTCCGCGCTGGAGAAAGTCTGTGCTGGAGAAAGTCCGTGTTGGAGAAACTCGGTGTTGGAGAAACTCCGCGCTGGAGAAACTCCGGGCTGGATACACTCCGCCCTGGAGAAACTCCGCGTTGGAGAAACTCCGTGCTGGAGAAATTCCGCGCTGGATAAACTCCGCGCTGGAGAAACTCCACGCTAGAGAAACTCCGCGCTGGAGAAACTCCGTGTTGAAGAAACTCCATGTTGGAGAAACTCCGCGCTGGAGAAACTCCGTACTGGAGAAACTTCGTGTTGGAGAAACTCCGTTGAGGAGACACTACGTGCTGGAGAAACTCCGCGCTGGAGAAACTCCGCGTTGGAGAAACTCCGCGCTGGAGAAAGTCCGCGCTGGAGAAAGTCTGTGCAGGACAAAGTCCGTGTTGGAGAAACTCGGTGTTGGAGAAACTCCGCGTTGGTGAAACTTCGCTTTGAAGAATCTCCGCGCTGGAGAAATCCGTGTTGGAGAAACTCCGTGCTGGAGAGACTTCGCACTGAAGAAACTCCGCGCTGGAGAAACTCCGTGTTGGAGAAACTCTGTGTTGGAGAAACTCTGTGTTGAAGAAAGTCCATGTTGGAGAAACTTCGCTTTCAAGAAACTCCGCGCTGGAGAAATCTGTGTTGGAGAAACTCCGTGTTGAAGAAACTCCGCGCTGAAGAAACTCCGCGCTGGAGAAACTCCGGGCAGGACGAACTTCGCGTTGGAGAAACTCCGCGTTGGAGAAACTTCGCTTCGAGGAAACTCCGCGCTGGAGAAACTCTGTGTTGGAGAAACTCTGTGTTGGAGAGCCCGCGCGGAGCTCCGCGCTGGAGAAACTCCGTGTTGGAGAAGTTTCGTGTTGGAGAAACTCTGCGCTGGAGAAACTCCGTGTTAGAGAAACTCCGTGTTGGAGAAACTCCGCACCTGAGAAACTCTGTGTTGAAGAAACTCCATGTTGGAGAGACTCCGCGCTGGAGGAACTCCGTACTGGAGAAACTTCGTGTTGGAGAAACTCCGTGTTGGAGACACTCCGTGCTGTAGGAACTCCGCGCTGGAGAAACTCCGCGTTGCAGAAACTCCGCGCTGGAGAAAGTCAGCGCTGGAGAAAGTCTGTGCTGGAGAAAGTCCGTGTTGGAGAAACTCCGCGTTGGTGAAACTTCGCTTTGAAGCATCTCCGCGCTGGAGAAATTCGTGTTGAAGAAAGTCCATGTTGGAGAAACTTCGCTTTGAAGAAACTCCGCGCTGGAAAAATCCGTGTTGGAGAAACTCCGTGTTGGAGAAACTCCGCGCTGGAGACACTCCGCGCTGGAGAAACTCCGTATTGGAGAAACTCCGTGTTGGAGAAACTCCGCGCTGGAGGTACTCCGCGCTCTAGAAACTCCGCGTTGGAGAAACTCCGTGTTGGAAAAACTCTGTGCTGGAGAAACTCCGTGCGGGAGAAACTCCGCACTGGAGAAACTCCGGGCTGGACGAACTCCGCGTTGGAGAAACTCCGCGTTGGAGAAACTTCGCTTCGAGGAAACTCCGCGCTGGAGAATCTCTGTGTTGGAGAAACTCTGTGTTGGAGAAGCTCCGCGCTGTAGAAACTCCGCGCTGGAGAAACTCCGTGTTGGAGAAGTTTCGTGTTGGAGAAACTCTGCGCGGGAGAAACTCCGTGTTAGAGAAACTCCGTGTTGGAGAAACTCCGCACTGAGGAAATTCCGCGATTGACAAACTCCGCGCTGGAGACACTGCGCGCTGGAGAAACTCCGTGATGGAGAAACTCCGCGCTGGAGAAACTCTGTGTTGGAGAAACTCTGTGTTGAAGAAAGCTCATGTTGGAGAAACACTGCGCTGGAGAAAGTCCGTGCTGGAGAATGTCCGTGATTTAGAAATTTGGTGTTGGAGAAACTCCGCGTTGGAAAAACTCCGGGCTGGATACACTCCGCGCTGGAGAAACTCCACGCTGGAGAAACTCCGGGCTGGAGGAACTCCGCTTTGGAGAAACTTCGCTTTGAAGAAACTCCGCGCTGGAGAAACTCTGTGTTGAAGAAACTCCGTGTTGGAGAAGCGCCGCGCTGGAGAAACTCCGCTGTGGAGAAACTTCGTGTTGGTGAAACTTCGTGTTGGAGAAACTTCGCGAAGGAGAAACTCCGTGTTAGAGAAACTCCGTGTTGGAGACACTCCGTGCTGGAGAAACTCCGCGCTGGAGAAAGTCCGTGCTGGAGAAAGTCCGTGTTGGAGAAACTCCGCGCTGGAGAAACTCCGGGCTGGATACACTTCGCGCTGGAGAAACTCCGCGTTGGAGAAACTCCGCTTTGGAGAAACTTCGCTTTGAAGAAACTCCGCGCTGGAGAAATCCGTGTTGGAGAAATTCCATGTTGGAGAAACTCCGTCTCGGAGCAACTCCGCGCTGGAGATACTCCGCGCTGGAGAAACTGCGGGCTGGAGAAACTCCGCGTTGGAGAAACTCCGCGCTGGAGAAAGTCCGTGCTGGAGAAAGTTTGTGTTGGAGAAACTCGGTGTTGGAGGAACTTTGTGTTGAAGAAACTTCATGTTGGAGAAACTCCGCGCTGGAGAAACTCCGTGCTGGAGAAACTCCGCGCTGGAGAAACTCGCGCTAGAGAAACTCCGCGTTGGAGAAACTCCGCGTTGGAGAAAGTCCGCGCTGGAGAAAGTCTGTGCTGGAGAAAGTCCGTGTTGGAGAAACTCGGTGTTGGAGAAACTCCGCGCTGGAGAAACTCCGGGCTGGATACACTCCGCCCTGGAGAAACTCCGCGTTGGAGAAACTCCGTGCTGGAGAAATTCCGCGCTGGATAAACTCCGCGCTGGAGAAACTCCACGCTAGAGAAACTCCGCGCTGGAGAAACTCCGTGTTGAAGAAACTCCATGTTGGAGAAACTCCGCGCTGGAGAAACTCCGTACTGGAGAAACTTCGTGTTGGAGAAACTCCGTTGAGGAGACACTCCGCTTTGGAGAAACTCCGCGCTGGAGAAAGTCCGCGCTGGAGAAAGTCTGTGCAGGAGAAAGTCCGTGTTGGAGAAACTCGGTGTTGGAGAAACTCCGCGTTGGTGAAACTTCGCTTTGAAGAATCTCCGCGCTGGAGAAATCCGTGTTGGAGAAACTCCGTGCTGGAGAAACTCCGTGCTGGAGAGACTTCGCACTGGAGAAACTCCGCGCTGGAGAAACTCCGTGTTGGAGAAACTCTGTGTTGAAGAAAGTCCATGTTGGAGAAACTTCGCTTTCAAGAAACTCCGCGCTGGAGAAATCTGTGTTGGAGAAACTCCGTGTTGAAGAAACTCCGCGCTGAAGAAACTCCGCGCTGGAGGAACTCCAGGCAGGACGAACTCCGCGTTGGAGAAACTCCGCGTTGGAGAAACTTCGCTTCGAGGAAACTCCGCGCTGGAGAAACTCTGTGTTGGAGAAACTCTGTGTTGGAGAAGCTCCGCGCTGGAGAAACTCCGCGCTGGAGAAACTCCGTGTTGGAGAAGTTTCGTGTTGGAGAAACTCTGCGCTGGAGAAACTCCGTGTTAGAGAAACTCCGTGTTGGAGAAACTCCGCACCTGAGAAACTCTGTGTTGAAGAAACTCCATGTTGGAGAGACTCCGCGCTGGAGAAACTCCGTACTGGAGAAACTTCGTGTTGGAGAAACTCCGTGTTGGAGACACTCCGTGCTGTAGGAACTCCGCGCTGGAGAAACTCCGCGCTGGAGAAACTCCGCGTTGGAGAAACTCCGCGCTGGAGAAAGTCAGCGCTGGAGAAAGTCTGTGCTGGAGAAAGTCCGTGTTGGAGAAACTCCGCGTTGGTGAAACTTCGCTTTGAAGCATCTCCGCGCTGGAGAAATTCGTGTTGAAGAAAGTCCATGTTGGAGAAACTTCGCTTTCAAGAAACTCCGCGCTGGAGAAATCCGTGTTGGAGAAACTCCTTGTTGGAGAAACTCCGCGCTGGAGACACTCCGCGCTGGAGAAACTCCGTATTGGAGAAACTCCGTGTTGGAGAAACTCCGCGCTGGAGGTACTCCGCGCTCTAGAAACTCCGCGTTGGAGAAACTCCGTGTTGGAAAAACTCTGTGCTGGAGAAACTCCGTGCTGGAGAAACTCCGCACTGGAGAAACTCCGGGCTGGACGAACTCCGCGTTGGAGAAACTCCGCGTTGGAGAAACTTCGCTTCGAGGAAACTCCGCGCTGGAGAAACTCTGTGTTGGAGAAACTCCGCGCTGAGAAACTCCGCGCTGAGAAACTACGTGTTGGAGAAGTTTCGTGTTGGAGAAACTCTGCGCCAGAGAAACTCCGTGTTAGAGAAACTCCGTGTTGGAGAAACTCCGCACTGAGGAAATTCCGCGATTGAGAAACTCCGCGCTGGAGACACTGCGCGCTGGAGAAACTCCGTGATGGAGAAACTCCGCGCTGGAGAAACTCTGTGTTGGAGAAACTCTGTGTTGAAGAAAGCTCATGTTGGAGAAACACTGCGCTGGAGAATGTCCGTGCTGGAGAATGTCCGTGATTTAGAAATTTGGTGTTGGAGAAACTCCGCGTTGGAAAAACTCCGGGCTGGATACACTCCGCGCTGGAGAAACTCCACGCTGGAGAAACTCCGGGCTGGAGGAACTCCGCTTTGGAGAAACTTCGCTTTGAAGAAACTCCGCGCTGGAGAAACTCTGTGTTGAAGAAACTCCGTGTTGGAGAAGCTCCGCGCTGGAGAAACTCCGCTGTGGAGAAACTTCGTGTTGGAGACACTCCGTGCTGGAGAAACTCCGCGCTGGAGAAAGTCCGTGCTGGAGAAAGTCCGTGTTGGAGAAACTCCGCGCTGGAGAAACTCCGTACTAGAGAAACTTCGTGTTGGAGAAACTCCGTTGAGGAGACACTCCGTGCTGGAGAAACTCCGCGCTGGAGAAACTCCGCGTTGGAGAAACTCCGCGCTGGAGAAAGTCCGCGCTGGAGAAAGTCTGTGCAGGAGAAAGTCCGTGTTGGAGAAACTCGGTGTTGGAGAAACTCCGCGTTGGTGAAACTTCGCTTTGAAGAATCTCCGCGCTGGAGAAATCCGTGTTGGAGAAACTCCGTGCTGGAGAAACTCCGTGCTGGAGAGACTTCGCACTGGAGAAACTCCGCGCTGGAGAAACTCCGTGTTGGAGAAACTCTGTGTTGGAGAAACTGTGTGTTGAAGAAAGTCCATGTTGGAGAAACTTCGCTTTCAAGAAACTCCGCGCTGGAGAAATCTGTGTTGGAGAAAGTCCGTGTTGAAGAAACTCCGCGCTGAAGAAACTCCGCGCTGGAGAAACTCCGGGCAGGACGAACTCCGCGTTGGAGAAACTCCGCGTTGGAGAAACTTCGCTTCGAGGAAACTCCGCGCTGGAGAAACTCTGTGTTGGAGAAACTCTGTGTTGGAGAAGCTCCGCGCTGGAGAAACTCCGCGCTGGAGAAACTCCGTGTTGGAGAAGTTTCGTGTTGGAGAAACTCTGCGCTGGAGAAACTCCGTGTTAGAGAAACTCCGTGTTGGAGAAACTCCGCACCTGAGAAACTCTGTGTTGAAGAAACTCCATGTTGGAGAGACTCCGCGCTGGAGAAACTCCGTACTGGAGAAACTTCGTGTTGGAGAAACTCCGTGTTGGAGACACTCCGTGCTGTAGGAACTCCGCGCTGGAGAAACTCCGCGTTGGAGAAACTCCGCGCTGGAGAAAGTCAGCGCTGGAGAAAGTCTGTGCTGGAGAAAGTCCGTGTTGGAGAAACTCCGCGTTGGTGAAACTTCGCTTTGAAGCATCTCCGCGCTGGAGAAATTCGTGTTGAAGAAAGTCCATGTTGGAGAAACTTCGCTTTGAAGAAACTTCGCGCTGGAGAAATCCGTGTTGGAGAAACTCCGTGTTGGAGAAACTCCGCGCTGGAGACACTCCGCGCTGGAGAAACTCCGTATTGGAGAAACTCCGTGTTGGAGAAACTCCGCGCTGGAGGTACTCCGCGCTCTAGAAACTCCGCGTTGGAGAAACTCCGTGTTGGAAAAACTCTGTGCTGGAGAAACTCCGTGCGGGAGAAACTCCGCACAGGAGAAACTCCGGGCTGGACGAACTCCGCGTTGGAGAAACTCCGCGTTGGAGAAACTTCGCTTCGAGGAAACTCCGCGCTGGAGAAACTCTGTGTTGGAGAAACTCTGTGTTGGAGAAGCTCCGCGCTGGAGAAACTCCGCGCTGGAGAAACTCCGTGTTGGAGAAAGTCCGTGCTGGAGAAAGTCCGTGTTGGAGAAACTCCGCGCTGGAGAAACTCCGGGCTGGATACACTTCGCGCTGGAGAAACTCCGCGTTGGAGAAACTCCGCTTTGGAGAAACTTCGCTTTGAAGAAACTCCGCGCTGGAGAAATCCGTGTTGGAGAAATTCAATGTTGGAGAAACTCCGTCTCGGAGCAACTCCGCGCTGGAGATACTCCGCGCTGGAGAAACTGCGGGCTGGAGAAACTCCGCGTTGGAGAAACTCCGCGCTGGAGAAAGTCCGTGCTGGAGAAAGTTTGTGTTGGAGAAACTCGGTGTTGGAGGAACTTTGTGTTGAAGAAACTCCATGTTGGAGAAACTCCGCGCTGGAGAAACTCCGTACTGGAGAAACTTCGTGTTGGCGAAACTCCGTGTTGGATACACTCCGTGCTGGAGAAACTCCGCGCTGGAGAAACTCGCGCTAGAGAAACTCCGCGTTGGAGAAACTCCGCGTTGGAGAAAGTCCGCGCTGGAGAAAGTCTGTGCTGGAGAAAGTCCGTGTTGGAGAAACTTCGCTTCGAGGAAACTCCGCGCTGGAGAAACTCTGTGTTGGAGAAACTCTGTGTTGGAGAAGCTCCGCGTCTGGAGAAACTCCGTGTTGGAGAAGTTTCGTGTTGGAGAAACTCTGCGCTGGAGAAACTCCGTGTTAGAGAAACTCCGTGTTGGAGAAACTCCGCACCTGAGAAACTCTGTGTTGAAGAAACTCCATGTTGGAGAGACTCCGCGCTGGAGAAACTCCGTACTGGAGAAACTTCGTGTTGGAGAAACTCCGTGTTGGAGACACTCCGTGCTGTAGGAACTCCGCGCTGGAGAAACTCCGCGTTGGAGAAACTCCGCGCTGGAGAAAGTCAGCGCTGGAGAAAGTCTGTGCTGGAGAAAGTCCGTGTTGGAGAAACTCCGCGTTGGTGAAACTTCGCTTTGAAGCATCTCCGCGCTGGAGAAATTCGTGTTGAAGAAAGTCCATGTTGGAGAAACTTCGCTTTGAAGAAACTCCGCGCTGGAGAAATCCGTGTTGGAGAAACTCCGTGTTGGAGAAACTCCGCGCTGGAGACACTCCGCGCTGGAGAAACTCCGTATTGGAGAAACTCCGTGTTGGAGAAACTCCGCGCTGGAGGTACTCCGCGCTCTAGAAACTCCGCGTTGGAGAAACTCCGTGTTGGAAAAACTCTGTGCTGGAGAAACTCCGTGCGGGAGAAACTCCGCACTGGAGAAACTCCGGGCTGGACGAACTCCGCGTTGGAGAAACTCCGCGTTGGAGAAACTTCGCTTCGAGGAAACTCCGCGCTGGAGAAACTCTGTGTTGGAGAAACTCTGTGTTGGAGAAGCTCCGCGCTGTAGAAACTCCGCGCTGGAGAAACTCCGTGTTGGAGAAGTTTCGTGTTGGAGAAACTCTGCGCCGGAGAAACTCCGTGTTAGAGAAACTCCGTGTTGGAGAAACTCCGCACTGAGGAAATTCCGCGATTGACAAACTCCGCGCTGGAGACACTGCGCGCTGGAGAAACTCCGTGATGGAGAAACTCCGCGCTGGAGAAACTCTGTGTTGGAGAAACTCTGTGTTGAAGAAAGCTCATGTTGGAGAAACACTGCGCTGGAGAAAGTCCGTGCTGGAGAATGTCCGTGATTTAGAAATTTGGTGTTGGAGAAACTCCGCGTTGGAAAAACTCCGGGCTGGATACACTCCGCGCTGGAGAAACTCCACGCTGGAGAAACTCCGGGCTGGAGGAACTCCGCTTTGGAGAAACTTCGCTTTGAAGAAACTCCGCGCTGGAGAAACTCTGTGTTGAAGAAACTCCGTGTTGGAGAAGCGCCGCGCTGGAGAAACTCCGCTGTGGAGAAACTTCGTGTTGGTGAAACTTCGTGTTGGAGAAACTTCGCGAAGGAGAAACTCCGTGTTAGAGAAACTCCGTGTTGGAGACACTCCGTGCTGGAGAAACTCCGCGCTGGAGAAAGTCCGTGCTGGAGAAAGTCCGTGTTGGAGAAACTCCGCGCTGGAGAAACTCCGGGCTGGATACACTTCGCGCTGGAGAAACTCCGCGTTGGAGAAACTCCGCTTTGGAGAAACTTCGCTTTGAAGAAACTCCGCGCTGGAGAAATCCGTGTTGGAGAAATTCCATGTTGGAGAAACTCCGTCTCGGAGCAACTCCGCGCTGGAGATACTCCGCGCTGGAGAAACTGCGGGCTGGAGAAACTCCGCGTTGGAGAAACTCCGCGCTGGAGAAAGTCCGTGCTGGAGAAAGTTTGTGTTGGAGAAACTCGGTGTTGGAGGAACTTTGTGTTGAAGAAACTCCATGTTGGAGAAACTCCGCGCTGGAGAAACTCCGTGCTGGAGAAACTCCGCGCTGGAGAAACTCGCGCTAGAGAAACTCCGCGTTGGAGAAACTCCGCGTTGGAGAAAGTCCGCGCTGGAGAAAGTCTGTGCTGGAGAAAGTCCGTGTTGGAGAAACTCGGTGTTGGAGAAACTCCGCGCTGGAGAAACTCCGGGCTGGATACACTCCGCCCTGGAGAAACTCCGCGTTGGAGAAACTCCGTGCTGGAGAAATTCCGCGCTGGATAAACTCCGCGCTGGAGAAACTCCACGCTAGAGAAACTCCGCGCTGGAGAAACTCCGTGTTGAAGAAACTCCATGTTGGAGAAACTCCGCGCTGGAGAAACTCCGTACTGGAGAAACTTCGTGTTGGAGAAACTCCGTTGAGGAGACACTCCGTGCTGGAGAAACTCCGCGCTGGAGAAACTCCGCGTTGGAGAAACTCCGCGCTGGAGAAAGTCCGCGCTGGAGAAAGTCTGTGCAGGAGAAAGTCCGTGTTGGAGAAACTCGGTGTTGGAGAAACTCCGCGTTGGTGAAACTTCGCTTTGAAGAATCTCCGCGCTGGAGAAATCCGTGTTGGAGAAACTCCGTGCTGGAGAAACTCCGTGCTGGAGAGACTTCGCACTGGAGAAACTCCGCGCTGGAGAAACTCCGTGTTGGAGAAACTCTGTGTTGAAGAAAGTCCATGTTGGAGAAACTTCGCTTTCAAGAAACTCCGCGCTGGAGAAATCTGTGTTGGAGAAACTCCGTGTTGAAGAAACTCCGCGCTGAAGAAACTCCGCGCTGGAGGAACTCCAGGCAGGACGAACTCCGCGTTGGAGAAACTCCGCGTTGGAGAAACTTCGCTTCGAGGAAACTCCGCGCTGGAGAAACTCTGTGTTGGAGAAACTCTGTGTTGGAGAAGCTCCGCGCTGGAGAAACTCCGCGCTGGAGAAACTCCGTGTTGGAGAAGTTTCGTGTTGGAGAAACTCTGCGCTGGAGAAACTCCGTGTTAGAGAAACTCCGTGTTGGAGAAACTCCGCACCTGAGAAACTCTGTGTTGAAGAAACTCCATGTTGGAGAGACTCCGCGCTGGAGAAACTCCGTACTGGAGAAACTTCGTGTTGGAGAAACTCCGTGTTGGAGACACTCCGTGCTGTAGGAACTCCGCGCTGGAGAAACTCCGCGCTGGAGAAACTCCGCGTTGGAGAAACTCCGCGCTGGAGAAAGTCAGCGCTGGAGAAAGTCTGTGCTGGAGAAAGTCCGTGTTGGAGAAACTCCGCGTTGGTGAAACTTCGCTTTGAAGCATCTCCGCGCTGGAGAAATTCGTGTTGAAGAAAGTCCATGTTGGAGAAACTTCGCTTTCAAGAAACTCCGCGCTGGAGAAATCCGTGTTGGAGAAACTCCGTGTTGGAGAAACTCCGCGCTGGAGACACTCCGCGCTGGAGAAACTCCGTATTGGAGAAACTCCGTGTTGGAGAAACTCCGCGCTGGAGGTACTCCGCGCTCTAGAAACTCCGCGTTGGAGAAACTCCGTGTTGGAAAAACTCTGTGCTGGAGAAACTCCGTGCTGGAGAAACTCCGCACTGGAGAAACTCCGGGCTGGACGAACTCCGCGTTGGAGAAACTCCGCGTTGGAGAAACTTCGCTTCGAGGAAACTCCGCGCTGGAGAAACTCTGTGTTGGAGAAACTCTGTGTTGGAGAAGTCCGCGCTGGAGAAACTCCGCGCTCGAGAAACTACGTGTTGGAGAAGTTTCGTGTTGGAGAAACTCTGCGCCGGAGAAACTCCGTGTTAGAGAAACTCCGTGTTGGAGAAACTCCGCACTGAGGAAATTCCGCGATTGAGAAACTCCGCGCTGGAGACACTGCGCGCTGGAGAAACTCCGTGATGGAGAAACTCCGCGCTGGAGAAACTCTGTGTTGGAGAAACTCTGTGTTGAAGAAAGCTCATGTTGGAGAAACACTGCGCTGGAGAATGTCCGTGCTGGAGAATGTCCGTGATTTAGAAATTTGGTGTTGGAGAAACTCCGCGTTGGAAAAACTCCGGGCTGGATACACTCCGCGCTGGAGAAACTCCACGCTGGAGAAACTCCGGGCTGGAGGAACTCCGCTTTGGAGAAACTTCGCTTTGAAGAAACTCCGCGCTGGAGAAACTCTGTGTTGAAGAAACTCCGTGTTGGAGAAGCTCCGCGCTGGAGAAACTCCGCTGTGGCGAAACTTCGTGTTGGTGAAACTTCGTGTTGGAGAAACTTCGCGAAGGAGAAACTCCGTGTTAGAGAAACTCCGTGTTGGAGACACTCCGTGCTGGAGAAACTCCGCGCTGGAGAAAGTCCGTGCTGGAGAAAGTCCGTGTTGGAGAAACTCCGCGCTGGAGAAACTCCGTACTAGAGAAACTTCGTGTTGGAGAAACTCCGTTGAGGAGACACTCCGTGCTGGAGAAACTCCGCGCTGGAGAAACTCCGCGTTGGAGAAACTCCGCGCTGGAGAAAGTCCGCGCTGGAGAAAGTCTGTGCAGGAGAAAGTCCGTGTTGGAGAAACTCGGTGTTGGAGAAACTCCGCGTTGGTGAAACTTCGCTTTGAAGAATCTCCGCGCTGGAGAAATCCGTGTTGGAGAAACTCCGTGCTGGAGAAACTCCGTGCTGGAGAGACTTCGCACTGGAGAAACTCCGCGCTGGAGAAACTCCGTGTTGGAGAAACTCTGTGTTGGAGAAACTCTGTGTTGAAGAAAGTCCATGTTGGAGAAACTTCGCTTTCAAGAAACTCCGCGCTGGAGAAATCTGTGTTGGAGAAACTCCGTGTTGAAGAAACTCCGCGCTGAAGAAACTCCGCGCTGGAGAAACTCCGGGCAGGACGAACTCCGCGTTGGAGAAACTCCGCGTTGGAGAAACTTCGCTTCGAGGAAACTCCGCGCTGGAGAAACTCTGTGTTGGAGAAACTCTGTGTTGGAGAAGCTCCGCGCTGGAGAAACTCCGCGCTGGAGAAACTCCGTGTTGGAGAAGTTTCGTGTTGGAGAAACTCTGCGCTGGAGAAACTCCGTGTTAGAGAAACTCCGTGTTGGAGAAACTCCGCACCTGAGAAACTCTGTGTTGAAGAAACTCCATGTTGGAGAGACTCCGCGCTGGAGAAACTCCGTACTGGAGAAACTTCGTGTTGGAGAAACTCCGTGTTGGAGACACTCCGTGCTGTAGGAACTCCGCGCTGGAGAAACTCCGCGTTGGAGAAACTCCGCGCTGGAGAAAGTCAGCGCTGGAGAAAGTCTGTGCTGGAGAAAGTCCGTGTTGGAGAAACTCCGCGTTGGTGAAACTTCGCTTTGAAGCATCTCCGCGCTGGAGAAATTCGTGTTGAAGAAAGTCCATGTTGGAGAAACTTCGCTTTGAAGAAACTTCGCGCTGGAGAAATCCGTGTTGGAGAAACTCCGTGTTGGAGAAACTCCGCGCTGGAGACACTCCGCGCTGGAGAAACTCCGTATTGGAGAAACTCTCCGTGTTGGAGAAACTCCGCGCTGGAGGTACTCCGCGCTCTAGAAACTCCGCGTTGGAGAAACTCCGTGTTGGAAAAACTCTGTGCTGGAGAAACTCCGTGCGGGAGAAACTCCGCACTGGAGAAACTCCGGGCTGGACGAACTCCGCGTTGGAGAAACTCCGCGTTGGAGAAACTTCGCTTCGAGGAAACTCCGCGCTGGAGAAACTCTGTGTTGGAGAAACTCTGTGTTGGAGAAGCTCCGCGCTGGAGAAACTCCGCGCTGGAGAAACTCCGTGTTGGAGAAGTTTCGTGTTGGAGAAACTCTGCGCCGGAGAAACTCCGTGTTAGAGAAACTCCGTGTTGGAGAAACTCCGCACTGAGGAAATTCCGCGATTGACAAACTCCGCGCTGGAGACACTGCGCGCTGGAGAAACTCCGTGATGGAGAAACTCCGCGCTGGAGAAACTCTGTGTTGGAGAAACTCTGTGTTGAAGAAAGCTCATGTTGGAGAAACACTGCGCTGGAGAAAGTCCGTGCTGGAGAATGTCCGTGATTTAGAAATTTGGTGTTGGAGAAACTCCGCGTTGGAAAAACTCCGGGCTGGATACACTCCGCGCTGGAGAAACTCCACGCTGGAGAAACTCCGGGCTGGAGGAACTCCGCTTTGGAGAAACTTCGCTTTGAAGAAACTCCGCGCTGGAGAAACTCTGTGTTGAAGAAACTCCGTGTTGGAGAAGCGCCGCGCTGGAGAAACTCCGCTGTGGAGAAACTTCGTGTTGGTGAAACTTCGTGTTGGAGAAACTTCGCGAAGGAGAAACTCCGTGTTAGAGAAACTCCGTGTTGGAGACACTCCGTGCTGGAGAAACTCCGCGCTGGAGAAAGTCCGTGCTGGAGAAAGTCCGTGTTGGAGAAACTCCGCGCTGGAGAAACTCCGGGCTGGATACACTTCGCGCTGGAGAAACTCCGCGTTGGAGAAACTCCGCTTTGGAGAAACTTCGCTTTGAAGAAACTCCGCGCTGGAGAAATCCGTGTTGGAGAAATTCCATGTTGGAGAAACTCCGTCTCGGAGCAACTCCGCGCTGGAGATACTCCGCGCTGGAGAAACTGCGGGCTGGAGAAACTCCGCGTTGGAGAAACTCCGCGCTGGAGAAAGTCCGTGCTGGAGAAAGTTTGTGTTGGAGAAACTCGGTGTTGGAGGAACTTTGTGTTGAAGAAACTCCATGTTGGAGAAACTCCGCGCTGGAGAAACTCCGTACTGGAGAAACTTCGTGTTGGCGAAACTCCGTGTTGGAGACACTCCGTGCTGGAGAAACTCCGCGCTGGAGAAACTCGCGCTAGAGAAACTCCGCGTTGGAGAAACTCCGCGTTGGAGAAAGTCCGCGCTGGAGAAAGTCTGTGCTGGAGAAAGTCCGTGTTGGAGAAACTCGGTGTTGGAGAAACTCCGCGCTGGAGAAACTCCGGGCTGGATACACTCCGCCCTGGAGAAACTCCGCGTTGGAGAAACTCCGTGCTGGAGAAATTCCGCGCTGGATAAACTCCGCGCTGGAGAAACTCCACGCTAGAGAAACTCCGCGCTGGAGAAACTCCGTGTTGAAGAAACTCCATGTTGGAGAAACTCCGCGCTGGAGAAACTCCGTACTGGAGAAACTTCGTGTTGGAGAAACTCCGTTGAGGAGACACTCCGTGCTGGAGAAACTCCGCGCTGGAGAAACTCCGCGTTGGAGAAACTCCGCGCTGGAGAAAGTCCGCGCTGGAGAAAGTCTGTGCAGGAGAAAGTCCGTGTTGGAGAAACTCGGTGTTGGAGAAACTCCGCGTTGGTGAAACTTCGCTTTGAAGAATCTCCGCGCTGGAGAAATCCGTGTTGGAGAAACTCCGTGCTGGAGAAACTCCGTGCTGGAGAGACTTCGCACTGGAGAAACTCCGCGCTGGAGAAACTCCGTGTTGGAGAAACTCTGTGTTGAAGAAAGTCCATGTTGGAGAAACTTCGCTTTCAAGAAACTCCGCGCTGGAGAAATCTGTGTTGGAGAAACTCCGTGTTGAAGAAACTCCGCGCTGAAGAAACTCCGCGCTGGAGGAACTCCAGGCAGGACGAACTCCGCGTTGGAGAAACTCCGCGTTGGAGAAACTTCGCTTCGAGGAAACTCCGCGCTGGAGAAACTCTGTGTTGGAGAAACTCTGTGTTGGAGAAGCTCCGCGCTGGAGAAACTCCGCGCTGGAGAAACTCCGTGTTGGAGAAGTTTCGTGTTGGAGAAACTCTGCGCTGGAGAAACTCCGTGTTAGAGAAACTCCGTGTTGGAGAAACTCCGCACCTGAGAAACTCTGTGTTGAAGAAACTCCATGTTGGAGAGACTCCGCGCTGGAGAAACTCCGTACTGGAGAAACTTCGTGTTGGAGAAACTCCGTGTTGGAGACACTCCGTGCTGTAGGAACTCCGCGCTGGAGAACTCCGCGCTGGAGAAACTCCGCGTTGGAGAAACTCCGCGCTGGAGAAAGTCAGCGCTGGAGAAAGTCTGTGCTGGAGAAAGTCCGTGTTGGAGAAACTCCGCGTTGGTGAAACTTCGCTTTGAAGCATCTCCGCGCTGGAGAAATTCGTGTTGAAGAAAGTCCATGTTGGAGAAACTTCGCTTTCAAGAAACTCCGCGCTGGAGAAATCCGTGTTGGAGAAACTCCGTGTTGGAGAAACTCCGCGCTGGAGACACTCCGCGCTGGAGAAACTCCGTATTGGAGAAACTCCGTGTTGGAGAAACTCCGCGCTGGAGGTACTCCGCGCTCTAGAAACTCCGCGTTGGAGAAACTCCGTGTTGGAAAAACTCTGTGCTGGAGAAACTCCGTGCTGGAGAAACTCCGCACTGGAGAAACTCCGGGCTGGACGAACTCCGCGTTGGAGAAACTCCGCGTTGGAGAAACTTCGCTTCGAGGAAACTCCGCGCTGGAGAAACTCTGTGTTGGAGAAACTCTGTGTTGGAGAAGCTCCGCGCTGGAGAAACTCCGCGCTCGAGAAACTACGTGTTGGAGAAGTTTCGTGTTGGAGAAACTCTGCGCCGGAGAAACTCCGTGTTAGAGAAACTCCGTGTTGGAGAAACTCCGCACTGAGGAAATTCCGCGATTGAGAAACTCCGCGCTGGAGACACTGCGCGCTGGAGAAACTCCGTGATGGAGAAACTCCGCGCTGGAGAAACTCTGTGTTGGAGAAACTCTGTGTTGAAGAAAGCTCATGTTGGAGAAACACTGCGCTGGAGAATGTCCGTGCTGGAGAATGTCCGTGATTTAGAAATTTGGTGTTGGAGAAACTCCGCGTTGGAAAAACTCCGGGCTGGATACACTCCGCGCTGGAGAAACTCCACGCTGGAGAAACTCCGGGCTGGAGGAACTCCGCTTTGGAGAAACTTCGCTTTGAAGAAACTCCGCGCTGGAGAAACTCTGTGTTGAAGAAACTCCGTGTTGGAGAAGCTCCGCGCTGGAGAAACTCCGCTGTGGAGAAACTTCGTGTTGGTGAAACTTCGTGTTGGAGAAACTTCGCGAAGGAGAAACTCCGTGTTAGAGAAACTCCGTGTTGGAGACACTCCGTGCTGGAGAAACTCCGCGCTGGAGAAAGTCCGTGCTGGAGAAAGTCCGTGTTGGAGAAACTCCGCGCTGGAGAAACTCCGTACTAGAGAAACTTCGTGTTGGAGAAACTCCGTTGAGGAGACACTCCGTGCTGGAGAAACTCCGCGCTGGAGAAACTCCGCGTTGGAGAAACTCCGCGCTGGAGAAAGTCCGCGCTGGAGAAACTCTGTGCAGGAGAAAGTCCGTGTTGGAGAAACTCGGTGTTGGAGAAACTCCGCGTTGGTGAAACTTCGCTTTGAAGAATCTCCGCGCTGGAGAAATCCGTGTTGGAGAAACTCCGTGCTGGAGAAACTCCGTGCTGGAGAGACTTCGCACTGGAGAAACTCCGCGCTGGAGAAACTCCGTGTTGGAGAAACTCTGTGTTGGAGAAACTCTGTGTTGAAGAAAGTCCATGTTGGAGAAACTTCGCTTTCAAGAAACTCCGCGCTGGAGAAATCTGTGTTGGAGAAACTCCGTGTTGAAGAAACTCCGCGCTGAAGAAACTCCGCGCTGGAGAAACTCCGGGCA
Source organism: Amblyomma americanum (assembly GCA_030143305.2). Lineage (NCBI taxonomy): Eukaryota > Metazoa > Arthropoda > Arachnida > Ixodida > Ixodidae > Amblyomma > Amblyomma americanum. The sequence continues at coordinate 204,997 of JARKHS020004639.1, forward strand.
GGACGAACTCCGCGTTGGAGAAACTCCGCGTTGGAGAAACTTCGCTTCGAGGAAACTCCGCGCTGGAGAAACTCTGTGTTGGAGAAACTCTGTGTTGGAGAAGCTCCGCGCTGGAGAAACTCCGCGCTGGAGAAACTCCGTGTTGGAGAAGTTTCGTGTTGGAGAAACTCTGCGCTGGAGAAACTCCGTGTTAGAGAAACTCCGTGTTGGAGAAACTCCGCACCTGAGAAACTCTGTGTTGAAGAAACTCCATGTTGGAGAGACTCCGCGCTGGAGAAACTCCGTACTGGAGAAACTCCGCGTTGGAGAAACTCCGCGCTGGAGAAAGTCAGCGCTGGAGAAAGTCTGTGCTGGAGAAAGTCCGTGTTGGAGAAACTCCGCGTTGGTGAAACTTCGCTTTGAAGCATCTCCGCGCTGGAGAAATTCGTGTTGAAGAAAGTCCATGTTGGAGAAACTTCGCTTTGAAGAAACTTCGCGCTGGAGAAATCCGTGTTGGAGAAACTCCGTGTTGGAGAAACTCCGCGCTGGAGACACTCCGCGCTGGAGAAACTCCGTATTGGAGAAACTCTGTGTTGGAGAAACTCCGCGCTGGAGGTACTCCGCGCTCTAGAAACTCCGCGTTGGAGAAACTCCGTGTTGGAAAAACTCTGTGCTGGAGAAACTCCGTGCGGGAGAAACTCCGCACTGGAGAAACTCCGGGCTGGACGAACTCCGCGTTGGAGAAACTCCGCGTTGGAGAAACTTCGCTTCGAGGAAACTCCGCGCTGGAGAAACTCTGTGTTGGAGAAACTCTGTGTTGGAGAAGCTCCGCGCTGGAGAAACTCCGCGCTGGAGAAACTCCGTGTTGGAGAAGTTTCGTGTTGGAGAAACTCTGCGCCGGAGAAACTCCGTGTTAGAGAAACTCCGTGTTGGAGAAACTCCGCACTGAGGAAATTCCGCGATTGACAAACTCCGCGCTGGAGACACTGCGCGCTGGAGAAACTCCGTGATGGAGAAACTCCGCGCTGGAGAAACTCTGTGTTGGAGAAACTCTGTGTTGAAGAAAGCTCATGTTGGAGAAACACTGCGCTGGAGAAAGTCCGTGCTGGAGAATGTCCGTGATTTAGAAATTTGGTGTTGGAGAAACTCCGCGTTGGAAAAACTCCGGGCTGGATACACTCCGCGCTGGAGAAACTCCACGCTGGAGAAACTCCGGGCTGGAGGAACTCCGCTTTGGAGAAACTTCGCTTTGAAGAAACTCCGCGCTGGAGAAACTCTGTGTTGAAGAAACTCCGTGTTGGAGAAGCTCCGCGCTGGAGAAACTCCGCTGTGGAGAAACTTCGTGTTGGTGAAACTTCGTGTTGGAGAAACTTCGCGAAGGAGAAACTCCGTGTTAGAGAAACTCCGTGTTGGAGACACTCCGTGCTGGAGAAACTCCGCGCTGGAGAAAGTCCGTGCTGGAGAAAGTCCGTGTTGGAGAAACTCCGCGCTGGAGAAACTCCGGGCTGGATACACTTCGCGCTGGAGAAACTCCGCGTTGGAGAAACTCCGCTTTGGAGAAACTTCGCTTTGAAGAAACTCCGCGCTGGAGAAATCCGTGTTGGAGAAATTCCATGTTGGAGAAACTCCGTCTCGGAGCAACTCCGCGCTGGAGATACTCCGCGCTGGAGAAACTGCGGGCTGGAGAAACTCCGCGTTGGAGAAACTCCGCGCTGGAGAAAGTCCGTGCTGGAGAAAGTTTGTGTTGGAGAAACTCGGTGTTGGAGGAACTTTGTGTTGAAGAAACTCCATGTTGGAGAAACTCCGCGCTGGAGAAACTCCGTACTGGAGAAACTTCGTGTTGGAGAAACTCCGTGTTGGAGACACTCCGTGCTGGAGAAACTCCGCGCTGGAGAAACTCGCGCTAGAGAAACTCCGCGTTGGAGAAACTCCGCGTTGGAGAAAGTCCGCGCTGGAGAAAGTCTGTGCTGGAGAAAGTCCGTGTTGGAGAAACTCGGTGTTGGAGAAACTCCGCGCTGGAGAAACTCCGGGCTGGATACACTCCGCCTGGAGAAACTCCGCGTTGGAGAAACTCCGTGCTGGAGAAATTCCGCGCTGGATAAACTCCGCGCTGGAGAAACTCCACGCTAGAGAAACTCCGCGCTGGAGAAACTCCGTGTTGAAGAAACTCCATGTTGGAGAAACTCCGCGCTGGAGAAACTCCGTACTGGAGAAACTTCGTGTTGGAGAAACTCCGTTGAGGAGACACTCCGTGCTGGAGAAACTCCGCGCTGGAGAAACTCCGCGTTGGAGAAACTCCGCGCTGGAGAAAGTCCGCGCTGGAGAAAGTCTGTGCAGGAGAAAGTCCGTGTTGGAGAAACTCGGTGTTGGAGAAACTCCGCGTTGGTGAAACTTCGCTTTGAAGAATCTCCGCGCTGGAGAAATCCGTGTTGGAGAAACTCCGTGCTGGAGAAACTCCGTGCTGGAGAGACTTCGCACTGGAGAAACTCCGCGCTGGAGAAACTCCGTGTTGGAGAAACTCTGTGTTGAAGAAAGTCCATGTTGGAGAAACTTCGCTTTCAAGAAACTCCGCGCTGGAGAAATCTGTGTTGGAGAAACTCCGTGTTGAAGAAACTCCGCGCTGAAGAAACTCCGCGCTGTAGGAACTCCAGGCAGGACGAACTCCGCGTTGGAGAAACTCCGCGTTGGAGAAACTTCGCTTCGAGGAAACTCCGCGCTGGAGAAACTCTGTGTTGGAGAAACTCTGTGTTGGAGAAGCTCCGCGCTGGAGAAACTCCGCGCTGGAGAAACTCCGTGTTGGAGAAGTTTCGTGTTGGAGAAACTCTGCGCTGGAGAAACTCCGTGTTAGAGAAACTCCGTGTTGGAGAAACTCCGCACCTGAGAAACTCTGTGTTGAAGAAACTCCATGTTGGAGAGACTCCGCGCTGGAGAAACTCCGTACTGGAGAAACTTCGTGTTGGAGAAACTCCGTGTTGGAGACACTCCGTGCTGTAGGAACTCCGCGCTGGAGAAACTCCGCGTTGGAGAAACTCCGCGCTGGAGAAAGTCAGCGCTGGAGAAAGTCTGTGCTGGAGAAAGTCCGTGTTGGAGAAACTCCGCGTTGGTGAAACTTCGCTTTGAAGCATCTCCGCGCTGGAGAAATTCGTGTTGAAGAAAGTCCATGTTGGAGAAACTTCGCTTTCAAGAAACTCCGCGCTGGAGAAATCCGTGTTGGAGAAACTCCGTGTTGGAGAAACTCCGCGCTGGAGACACTCCGCGCTGGAGAAACTCCGTATTGGAGAAACTCCGTGTTGGAGAAACTCCGCGCTGGAGGTACTCCGCGCTCTAGAAACTCCGCGTTGGAGAAACTCCGTGTTGGAAAAACTCTGTGCTGGAGAAACTCCGTGCTGGAGAAACTCCGCACTGGAGAAACTCCGGGCTGGACGAACTCCGCGTTGGAGAAACTCCGCGTTGGAGAAACTTCGCTTCGAGGAAACTCCGCGCTGGAGAAACTCTGTGTTGGAGAAACTCTGTGTTGGAGAAGCTCCGCGCTGGAGAAACTCCGCGCTGGAGAAACTACGTGTTGGAGAAGTTTCGTGTTGGAGAAACTCTGCGCCGGAGAAACTCCGTGTTAGAGAAACTCCGTGTTGGAGAAACTCCGCACTGAGGAAATTCCGCGATTGAGAAACTCCGCGCTGGAGACACTGCGCGCTGGAGAAACTCCGTGATGGAGAAACTCCGCGCTGGAGAAACTCTGTGTTGGAGAAACTCTGTGTTGAAGAAAGCTCATGTTGGAGAAACACTGCGCTGGAGAATGTCCGTGCTGGAGAATGTCCGTGATTTAGAAATTTGGTGTTGGAGAAACTCCGCGTTGGAAAAACTCCGGGCTGGATACACTCCGCGCTGGAGAAACTCCACGCTGGAGAAACTCCGGGCTGGAGGAACTCCGCTTTGGAGAAACTTCGCTTTGAAGAAACTCCGCGCTGGAGAAACTCTGTGTTGAAGAAACTCCGTGTTGGAGAAGCTCCGCGCTGGAGAAACTCCGCTGTGGAGAAACTTCGTGTTGGTGAAACTTCGTGTTGGAGAAACTTCGCGAAGGAGAAACTCCGTGTTAGAGAAACTCCGTGTTGGAGACACTCCGTGCTGGAGAAACTCCGCGCTGGAGAAAGTCCGTGCTGGAGAAAGTCCGTGTTGGAGAAACTCCGCGCTGGAGAAACTCCGGGCTGGATACACTTCGCGCTGGAGAAACTCCGCGTTGGAGAAACTCCGCTTTGGAGAAACTTCGCTTTGAAGAAACTCCGCGCTGGAGAAATCCGTGTTGGAGAAATTCCATGTTGGAGAAACTCCGTCTTGGAGCAACTCCGCGCTGGAGATACTCCGCGCTGGAGAAACTGCGGGCTGGAGAAACTCCGCGTTGGAGAAACTCCGCGCTGGAGAAAGTCCGTGCTGGAGAAAGTTTGTGTTGGAGAAACTCGGTGTTGGAGGAACTCCGCGCTGGAGAAACTCCGGACTGGATACACTCCGCGCTGGAGAAACTCTGCGTTGGAGAAACTCCACGTTGGAGAAACTTCGCTTTGAAGAAACTCCGCGCTGGAGAAATCCGTGTTGGAGAAACTCCGTGTTGGAGAAACTCCGCGCTGGAGACACTCCGCGCTGGAGAAACTCCGTCTTGGAGAAACTCCGTGTTGGAGAAACTCCGCGCTGGAGGTACTCCGCGCTGGAGAAACTCCGCGTTGGAGAAACTCCGTGTTGGAGAAACTCTGTGCTGAAGAAACTCCGTGCTGGAGAAACTCCGCACTGGAGAAACTCCGGGCTGGACGAACTCCCGTTGGAGAAACTCCGCGTTGGAGAAACTTCGCTTCGAGGAAACTCCGCGCTGGAGAAACTCCGCGTTGGAGAAACTCCGTGTTGGAGAAGCTCCGCGCTGGAGAAACTCCGCGCTGGAGAAACTCCGTGTTGGAGAAATTCGTGTTGGAGAAACTCTGCGCTGGAGAAACTCCGTGTTGGAGAAACTCCGTGTTGGAGAAACTCCGCACTGAGAAACTCCGCGTTGGAGAAACTCCGCGCTGGAGACACTCCGCGCTGGAGAAACTCCGTGATGGAGAAACTCCGCGCTTGAGAAACTGTGTTGAAGAAACTCATGTTGGAGAAACACGCGCTGGAGAAAGTCCGTGCTGGAGAATGTCCGTGTTTAGAAACTGGTGTTGGAGAAACTCCGCGTTGGAAAACTCCGGGCTGGATACACTCCGCGCTGGAGAAACTCCACGCTGGAGAAACTCCGGCTGGAGAACTCCGCTTTGGAGAAACTTCGCTTTGGAGAAACTCCGCGCTGGCGAAACTCTGTGTTGAAGAAACTCCGTGTTGGAGAAACTCCGCGCTGGAGAAACTCCGCTGTGGAGAAACTCCGTGTTGGTGAAACTCCGTGTTGGAGAAACTTCGCGATGGAGAAACTCCGTGTTGGAGAAACTCCGTGTTGGAGACACTCCGTGCTGGAGAAACTCCGCGCTGGAGAAAGTCCGTGCTGGAGAAAGTCCGTGTTGGAGAAACTCCGCACTGGAGAAACTCCGCGCTGGATAAACTCCGCGCTGGAGAAACTCCGCGTTGGAGAAACTCCGCTGTTGGAGAAACTTCGCTGTTGGAGAAACTCCGCGCTGGAGAAACTTCGTGTTGGAGAAACTTCCGTGTTGGAGAAACTCCGTCTTGGAGCAACTCCGCGCTGGAGAAACTCCGCGCTGGAGAAACTGCGCGCTGGAGAAACTCCGCGTTGGAGAAACTCCGCGCTGGAGAAAGTCCGTGCTGGAGAAAGTTTGTGTTGGAGAAACTCGGTGTTGGAGAAACTCCGCGCTGGAGAAACTCCGGCTGGATACACTCCGCGCTGGAGAAACTCTGCGTTGGAGAAACTCCACGTTGGAGAAACTCCGCTGCTGAGAGAAACTCCGCGCTGGAGAAACTCCGTGTTGGAGAAACTCCGTCTTGCAGAAAGTCCGCGCTGGAGATACTCCGCGCTGGAGAAACTCCGTGCTGGAGAAACTCCGCGTTGGAGAAACTCCGCGCTGGAGAAAGTCCGCGCTGGAGAAAGTCTGTGCTGGAGAAATTCCGCGCTGGATAAACTCCGCGCTGGAGAAACTCCACGCTAGAGAAACTCCGCGCTGGAGAAACTCTGTGTTGAAGAAACTCCATGTTGGAGAAACTCCGCGCTGGAGAAACTCCGTACTGGAGAAACTTCGTGTTGGAGAAACTCCGTGTTGGAGACACTCCGTGCTGGAGAAACTCCGCGCTGGAGAAACTCCGCGCTGGAGAAAGTCCGCGCTGGAGAAACTCCGCGCTGGATAAATTCCGCGCTGGATAAACTCCGCGCTGGAGAAACTCCACGCTAGAGAAACTCCGCGCTGGAGAAACTTTGTGTTGAAGAAACTCCGTGCTGGAGAAACTCCGCGCTGGAGAAACTCCGTGCTGGAGAAACTCCGTGTTGGAGAAACTTCGTGTTGGAGACACTCCGTGCTGGAGAAACTCCGCGCTGGAGAAACTCGCGCTAGAGAAACTCCGCGTTGGAGAAACTCCGCGCTGGAGAAACTCCGCGCTGGAGAAACTCCGTGCTGGAGAAAGTCCGTGTTGGAGAAACTCGGTGTTGGAGAAACTCCGCGCTGGAGAAACTCCGGGCTGGATACACTCCGCGCTGGAGAAACTCCGCGTTGGAGAAACTCCGCGCTGGAGAAAGTCTGTGGTGGAGAAATTCCGCGCTGGATAAACTCCGCGCTGGAGAAACTCCACGCTAGAGAAACTCCGCGCTGGAGAAACTCCGTGTTGAAGAAACTCCATGTTGGAGAAACTCCGCGCTGGAGAAACTCCGTACTGGAGAAACTTCGTGTTGGAGAAACTCCGTGTTGGAGACACTCCGTGCTGGAGAAACTCCGCGCTGGAGAAACTCGCGCTAGAGAAACTCCGCGTTGGAGAAACTCCGCGCTGGAGAAAGTCCGCGCTGGAGAAAGTCTGTGCTGGAGAAAGTCCGTGTTGGAGAAACTCGGTGTTGGAGAAACTCCGCGCTGGAGAAACTCCGGGCTGGATACACTCCGCCCTGGAGAAACTCCGCGTTGGAGAAACTCCGTGCTGGAGAAATTCCGCGCTGGATAAACTCCGCGCTGGAGAAACTCCACGCTAGAGAAACTCCGCGCTGGAGAAACTCCGTGTTGAAGAAACTCCATGTTGGAGAAACTCCGCGCTGGAGAAACTCCGTACTGGAGAAACTTCGTGTTGGAGAAACTCCGTGGAGGAGACACTCCGTGCTGGAGAAACTCCGCGCTGGAGAAACTCCGCGTTGGAGAAACTCCGCGCTGGAGAAAGTCCGCGCTGGAGAAAGTCTGTGCAGGAGAAAGTCCGTGTTGGAGAAACTCGGTGTTGGAGAAACTCCGCATTGGAGAAACTCCGCGTTGGTGAAACTTCGCTTTGAAGAATCTCCGCGCTGGAGAAATCCGTGTTGGAGAAACTCCGTGCTGGAGAAACTCCGTGCTGGAGAGACTTCGCACTGGAGAAACTCCGCGCTGGAGAAACTCCGTGTTGGAGAAACTCTGTGTTGAAGAAAGTCCATGTTGGAGAAACTTCGCTTTCAAGAAACTCCGCGCTGGAGAAATCTGTGTTGGAGAAACTCCGTGTTGAAGAAACTCCGCGCTGAAGAAACTCCGCGCTGGAGAAACTCCGGGCAGGACGAACTCCGCGTTGGAGAAACTCCGCGTTGGAGAAACTTCGCTTCGAGGAAACTCCGCGCTGGAGAAACTCTGTGTTGGAGAAACTCTGTGTTGGAGAAGCTCCGCGCTGGAGAAACTCCGCGCTGGAGAAACTCCGTGTTGGAGAAGTTTCGTGTTGGAGAAACTCTGCGCTGGAGAAACTCCGTGTTAGAGAAACTCCGTGTTGGAGAAACTCCGCACCTGAGAAACTCTGTGTTGAAGAAACTCCATGTTGGAGAGACTCCGCGCTGGAGAAACTCCGTACTGGAGAAACTTCGTGTTGGAGAAACTCCGTGTTGGAGACACTCCGTGCTGTAGGAACTCCGCGCTGGAGAAACTCCGCGTTGGAGAAACTCCGCGCTGGAGAAAGTCAGCGCTGGAGAAAGTCTGTGCTGGAGAAAGTCCGTGTTGGAGAAACTCCGCGTTGGTGAAACTTCGCTTTGAAGCATCTCCGCGCTGGAGAAATTCGTGTTGAAGAAAGTCCATGTTGGAGAAACTTCGCTTTGAAGAAACTCCGCGCTGGAGAAATCCGTGTTGGAGAAACTCCGTGTTGGAGAAACTCCGCGCTGGAGACACTCCGCGCTGGAGAAACTCCGTATTGGAGAAACTCCGTGTTGGAGAAACTCCGCGCTGGAGGTACTCCGCGCTCTAGAAACTCCGCGTTGGAGAAACTCCGTGTTGGAAAAACTCTGTGCTGGAGAAACTCCGTGCGGGAGAAACTCCGCACTGGAGAAACTCCGGGCTGGACGAACTCCGCGTTGGAGAAACTCCGCGTTGGAGAAACTTCGCTTCGAGGAAACTCCGCGCTCGAGAAACTCTGTGTTGGAGAAACTCTGTGTTGGAGAAGCTCCGCGCTGGAGAAACTCCGCGCTGGAGAAACTCCGTGTTGGAGAAGTTTCGTGTTGGAGAAACTCTGCGCCGGAGAAACTCCGTGTTAGAGAAACTCCGTGTTGGAGAAACTCCGCACTGAGGAAATTCCGCGATTGAGAAACTCCGCGCTGGAGACACTGCGCGCTGGAGAAACTCCGTGATGGAGAAACTCCGCGCTGGAGAAACTCTGTGTTGGAGAAACTCTGTGTTGAAGAAAGCTCATGTTGGAGAAACACTGCGCTGGAGAAAGTCCGTGCTGGAGAATGTCCGTGATTTAGAAATTTGGTGTTGGAGAAACTCCGCGTTGGAAAAACTCCGGGCTGGATACACTCCGCGCTGGAGAAACTCCACGCTGGAGAAACTCCGGGCTGGAGGAACTCCGCTTTGGAGAAACTTCGCTTTGAAGAAACTCCGCGCTGGAGAAACTCTGTGTTGAAGAAACTCCGTGTTGGAGAAGCTCCGCGCTGGAGAAACTCCGCTGTGGAGAAACTTCGTGTTGGAGAAACTTCGTGTTGGAGAAACTTCGCGAAGGAGAAACTCCGTGTTAGAGAAACTCCGTGTTGGAGACACTCCGTGCTGGAGAAACTCCGCGCTGGAGAAAGTCCGTGCTGGAGAAAGTCCGTGTTGGAGAAACTCCGCGCTGGAGAAACTCCGGGCTGGATACACTTCGCGCTGGAGAAACTCCGCGTTGGAGAAACTCCGCTTTGGAGAAACTTCGCTTTGAAGAAACTCCGCGCTGGAGAAATCCGTGTTGGAGAAATTCCATGTTGGAGAAACTCCGTCTTGGAGCAACTCCGCGCTGGAGATACTCCGCGCTGGAGAAACTGCGGGCTGGAGAAACTCCGCGTTGGAGAAACTCCGTGCTGGAGAAAGTCCGTGCTGGAGAAAGTTTGTGTTGGAGAAACTCGGTGTTGGAGGAACTTTGTGTTGAAGAAACTCCATGTTGGAGAAACTCCGCGCTGGAGAAACTCCGTACTGGAGAAACTTCGTGTTGGAGAAACTCCGTGTTGGAGACACTCCGTGCTGGAGAAACTCCGCGCTGGAGAAACTCGCGCTAGAGAAACTCCGCGTTGGAGAAACTCCGCGCTGGAGAAAGTCCGCGCTGGAGAAAGTCTGTGCTGGAGAAAGTCCGTGTTGGAGAAACTCGGTGTTGGAGAAACTCCGCGCTGGAGAAACTCCGGGCTGGATACACTCCGCCCTGGAGAAACTCCGCGTTGGAGAAACTCCGTGCTGGAGAAATTCCGCGCTGGATAAACTCCGCGCTGGAGAAACTCCACGCTAGAGAAACTCCGCGCTGGAGAAACTCCGTGTTGAAGAAACTCCATGTTGGAGAAACTCCGCGCTGGAGAAACTCCGTACTGGAGAAACTTCGTGTTGGAGAAACTCCGTTGAGGAGACACTCCGTGCTGGAGAAACTCCGCGCTGGAGAAACTCCGCGTTGGAGAAACTCCGCGCTGGAGAAAGTCCGCGCTGGAGAAAGTCTGTGCAGGAGAAAGTCCGTGTTGGAGAAACTCGGTGTTGGAGAAACTCCGCGTTGGAGAAACTCCGCGTTGGTGAAACTTCGCTTTGAAGAATCTCCGCGCTGGAGAAATCCGTGTTGGAGAAACTCCGTGCTGGAGAAACTCCGTGCTGGAGAGACTTCGCACTGGAGAAACTCCGCGCTGGAGAAACTCCGTGTTGGAGAAACTCTGTGTTGAAGAAAGTCCATGTTGGAGAAACTTCGCTTTCAAGAAACTCCGCGCTGGAGAAATCTGTGTTGGAGAAACTCCGTGTTGAAGAAACTCCGCGCTGAAGAAACTCCGCGCTGGAGAAACTCCGGGCAGGACGAACTCCGCGTTGGAGAAACTCCGCGTTGGAGAAACTTCGCTTCGAGGAAACTCCGCGCTGGAGAAACTCTGTGTTGGAGAAACTCTGTGTTGGAGAAGCTCCGCGCTGGAGAAACTCCGCGCTGGAGAAACTCCGTGTTGGAGAAGTTTCGTGTTGGAGAAACTCTGCGCTGGAGAAACTCCGTGTTAGAGAAACTCCGTGTTGGAGAAACTCCGCACCTGAGAAACTCTGTGTTGAAGAAACTCCATGTTGGAGAGACTCCGCGCTGGAGAAACTCCGTACTGGAGAAACTTCGTGTTGGAGAAACTCCGTGTTGGAGACACTCCGTGCTGTAGGAACTCCGCGCTGGAGAAACTCCGCGTTGGAGAAACTCCGCGCTGGAGAAAGTCAGCGCTGGAGAAAGTCTGTGCTGGAGAAAGTCCGTGTTGGAGAAACTCCGCGTTGGTGAAACTTCGCTTTGAAGCATCTCCGCGCTGGAGAAATTCGTGTTGAAGAAAGTCCATGTTGGAGAAACTTCGCTTTGAAGAAACTCCGCGCTGGAGAAATCCGTGTTGGAGAAACTCCGTGTTGGAGAAACTCCGCGCTGGAGACACTCCGCGCTGGAGAAACTCCGTATTGGAGAAACTCCGTGTTGGAGAAACTCCGCGCTGGAGGTACTCCGCGCTCTAGAAACTCCGCGTTGGAGAAACTCCGTGTTGGAAAAACTCTGTGCTGGAGAAACTCCGTGCGGGAGAAACTCCGCACTGGAGAAACTCCGGGCTGGACGAACTCCGCGTTGGAGAAACTCCGCGTTGGAGAAACTTCGCTTCGAGGAAACTCCGCGCTGAGAAACTCTGTGTTGGAGAAACTCTGTGTTGGAGAAGCTCCGCGCTGGAGAAACTCCGCGCTGGAGAAACTCCGTGTTGGAGAAGTTTCGTGTTGGAGAAACTCTGCGCCGGAGAAACTCCGTGTTAGAGAAACTCCGTGTTGGAGAAACTCCGCACTGAGGAAATTCCGCGATTGAGAAACTCCGCGCTGGAGACACTGCGCGCTGGAGAAACTCCGTGATGGAGAAACTCCGCGCTGGAGAAACTCTGTGTTGGAGAAACTCTGTGTTGAAGAAAGCTCATGTTGGAGAAACACTGCGCTGGAGAAAGTCCGTGCTGGAGAATGTCCGTGATTTAGAAATTTGGTGTTGGAGAAACTCCGCGTTGGAAAAACTCCGGGCTGGATACACTCCGCGCTGGAGAAACTCCACGCTGGAGAAACTCCGGGCTGGAGGAACTCCGCTTTGGAGAAACTTCGCTTTGAAGAAACTCCGCGCTGGAGAAACTCTGTGTTGAAGAAACTCCGTGTTGGAGAAGCTCCGCGCTGGAGAAACTCCGCTGTGGAGAAACTTCGTGTTGGAGAAACTTCGTGTTGGAGAAACTTCGCGAAGGAGAAACTCCGTGTTAGAGAAACTCCGTGTTGGAGACACTCCGTGCTGGAGAAACTCCGCGCTGGAGAAAGTCCGTGCTGGAGAAAGTCCGTGTTGGAGAAACTCCGCGCTGGAGAAACTCCGGGCTGGATACACTTCGCGCTGGAGAAACTCCGCGTTGGAGAAACTCCGCTTTGGAGAAACTTCGCTTTGAAGAAACTCCGCGCTGGAGAAATCCGTGTTGGAGAAATTCCATGTTGGAGAAACTCCGTCTTGGAGCAACTCCGCGCTGGAGATACTCCGCGCTGGAGAAACTGCGGGCTGGAGAAACTCCGCGTTGGAGAAACTCCGTGCTGGAGAAAGTCCGTGCTGGAGAAAGTTTGTGTTGGAGAAACTCGGTGTTGGAGGAACTTTGTGTTGAAGAAACTCCATGTTGGAGAAACTCCGCGCTGGAGAAACTCCGTACTGGAGAAACTTCGTGTTGGAGAAACTCCGTGTTGGAGACACTCCGTGCTGGAGAAACTCCGCGCTGGAGAAACTCGCGCTAGAGAAACTCCGCGTTGGAGAAACTCCGCGCTGGAGAAAGTCCGCGCTGGAGAAAGTCTGTGCTGGAGAAAGTCCGTGTTGGAGAAACTCGGTGTTGGAGAAACTCCGCGCTGGAGAAACTCCGGGCTGGATACACTCCGCCCTGGAGAAACTCCGCGTTGGAGAAACTCCGTGCTGGAGAAATTCCGCGCTGGATAAACTCCGCGCTGGAGAAACTCCACGCTAGAGAAACTCCGCGCTGGAGAAACTCCGTGTTGAAGAAACTCCATGTTGGAGAAACTCCGCGCTGGAGAAACTCCGTACTGGAGAAACTTCGTGTTGGAGAAACTCCGTTGAGGAGACACTCCGTGCTGGAGAAACTCCGCGCTGGAGAAACTCCGTGTTGGAGAAACTCCGCGCTGGAGAAAGTCCGCGCTGGAGAAAGTCTGTGCAGGAGAAAGTCCGTGTTGGAGAAACTCGGTGTTGGAGAAACTCCGCGTTGGAGAAACTCCGCGTTGGTGAAACTTCGCTTTGAAGAATCTCCGCGCTGGAGAAATCCGTGTTGGAGAAACTCCGTGCTGGAGAAACTCCGTGCTGGAGAGACTTCGCACTGGAGAAACTCCGCGCTGGAGAAACTCCGTGTTGGAGAAACTCTGTGTTGAAGAAAGTCCATGTTGGAGAAACTTCGCTTTCAAGAAACTCCGCGCTGGAGAAATCTGTGTTGGAGAAACTCCGTGTTGAAGAAACTCCGCGCTGAAGAAACTCCGCGCTGGAGGAACTCCAGGCAGGACGAACTCCGCGTTGGAGAAACTCCGCGTTGGAGAAACTTCGCTTCGAGGAAACTCCGCGCTGGAGAAACTCTGTGTTGGAGAAACTCTGTGTTGGAGAAGCTCCGCGCTGGAGAAACTCCGCGCTGGAGAAACTCCGTGTTGGAGAAGTTTCGTGTTGGAGAAACTCTGCGCTGGAGAAACTCCGTGTTAGAGAAACTCCGTGTTGGAGAAACTCCGCACCTGAGAAACTCTGTGTTGAAGAAACTCCATGTTGGAGAGACTCCGCGCTGGAGAAACTCCGTACTGGAGAAACATCGTGTTGGAGAAACTCCGTGTTGGAGACACTCCGTGCTGTAGGAACTCCGCGCTGGAGAAACTCCGCGCTGGAGAAACTCCGCGTTGGAGAAACTCCGCGCTGGAGAAAGTCAGCGCTGGAGAAAGTCTGTGCTGGAGAAAGTCCGTGTTGGAGAAACTCCGCGTTGGTGAAACTTCGCTTTGAAGCATCTCCGCGCTGGAGAAATTCGTGTTGAAGAAAGTCCATGTTGGAGAAACTTCGCTTTCAAGAAACTCCGCGCTGGAGAAATCCGTGTTGGAGAAACTCCGTGTTGGAGAAACTCCGCGCTGGAGACACTCCGCGCTGGAGAAACTCCGTATTGGAGAAACTCCGTGTTGGAGAAACTCCGCGCTGGAGGTACTCCGCGCTCTAGAAACTCCGCGTTGGAGAAACTCCGTGTTGGAAAAACTCTGTGCTGGAGAAACTCCGTGCTGGAGAAACTCCGCACTGGAGAAACTCCGGGCTGGACGAACTCCGCGTTGGAGAAACTCCGCGTTGGAGAAACTTCGCTTCGAGGAAACTCCGCGCTGGAGAAACTCTGTGTTGGAGAAACTCTGTGTTGGAGAAGCTCCGCGCTGGAGAAACTCCGCGCTGGAGAAACTACGTGTTGGAGAAGTTTCGTGTTGGAGAAACTCTGCGCCGGAGAAACTCCGTGTTAGAGAAACTCCGTGTTGGAGAAACTCCGCACTGAGGAAATTCCGCGATTGAGAAACTCCGCGCTGGAGACACTGCGCGCTGGAGAAACTCCGTGATGGAGAAACTCCGCGCTGGAGAAACTCTGTGTTGGAGAAACTCTGTGTTGAAGAAAGCTCATGTTGGAGAAACACTGCGCTGGAGAATGTCCGTGCTGGAGAATGTCCGTGATTTAGAAATTTGGTGTTGGAGAAACTCCGCGTTGGAAAAACTCCGGGCTGGATACACTCCGCGCTGGAGAAACTGCACGCTGGAGAAACTCCGGGCTGGAGGAACTCCGCTTTGGAGAAACTTCGCTTTGAAGAAACTCCGCGCTGGAGAAACTCTGTGTTGAAGAAACTCCGTGTTGGAGAAGCTCCGCGCTGGAGAAACTCCGCTGTGGAGAAACTTCGTGTTGGTGAAACTTCGTGTTGGAGAAACTTCGCGAAGGAGAAACTCCGTGTTAGAGAAACTCCGTGTTGGAGACACTCCGTGCTGGAGAAACTCCGCGCTGGAGAAAGTCCGTGCTGGAGAAAGTCCGTGTTGGAGAAACTCCGCGCTGGAGAAACTCCGGGCTGGATACACTTCGCGCTGGAGAAACTCCGCGTTGGAGAAACTCCGCTTTGGAGAAACTTCGCTTTGAAGAAACTCCGCGCTGGAGAAATCCGTGTTGGAGAAATTCCATGTTGGAGAAACTCCGTCTTGGAGCAACTCCGCGCTGGAGATACTCCGCGCTGGAGAAACTGCGGGCTGGAGAAACTCCGCGTTGGAGAAACTCCGCGCTGGAGAAAGTCCGTGCTGGAGAAAGTTTGTGTTGGAGAAACTCGGTGTTGGAGGAACTCCGCGCTGGAGAAACTCCGGACTGGATACACTCCGCGCTGGAGAAACTCTGCGTTGGAGAAACTCCACGTTGGAGAAACTTCGCTTTGAAGAAACTCCGCGCTGGAGAAATCCGTGTTGGAGAAACTCCGTCTTGCAGAAAGTCCGCGCTGGAGATACTCCGCGCTGGAGAAACTCCGCGCTGGAGAAACTCCGTGTTGGAGAAACTCCGCGCTGGAGATACACCGCACTGGCGAAACTCCGCGCTGGAGAAACTCCGCGTTGGAGAAACTCCGCTCTGGAGAAACTCCGAACTCGATACACTCCGCGCTGGAGAAACTCCGCGTTGGAGAAACTCTGCGTTGGAGAAACTTCGCTTTGAAGAAACTCCGCGCTGGAGAAATCAGTGTTGGAGAAACTCCGTCTTGCAGAAACTCCGCGCTGGAGATACTCCGCGCTGGAGAGACTCCGTGCTGGAGAAACCCCGTGTTGGAGAAACTCCGCGCTGGAGATACACCGCACTGGAGAAACTCCGCGCTGGAGAAACTCCGCGTTGAAGAAACTCCGTGTTGGAGAAACTCCGCACTGGAGAAATTCCGCGATTGAGAAACTCCGCGCTGGAGAAACTCCGCGCTGGAGAATCTCCGCGCTGGAGAAACTCCGCGCTGGAGAAACTCCGTGTTGAAGAAACTCTGTGTTGAAGAAAGTCCATGTTGGAGAAACTCCGCGCTGGAGAAACTCCGTACTGGAGAAACTTCGTGTTGGAGAAACTCCGTGTTGGAGACACTCCGTGCTGGAGAAACTCCGCGCTGGAGAAACTCCGCGCTGGAGAAACTCCGCGTTGGAGAAACTCCGCGCTGGAGAAAGTCCGCGCTGGAGAAAGTCTGTGCTGGAGAAATTCCGCGCTGGATAAACTCCGCGCTGGAGAAACTCCACGCTAGAGAAACTCCGCGCTGGAGAAACTCCGTGTTGAAGAAACTCCATGTTGGAGAAACTCCGCGCTGGAGAAACTCCGTACTGGAGAAACTTCGTGTTGGAGAAACTCCGTGTTGGAGACACTCCGTGCTGGAGAAACTCTGCGCTGGAGAAACTCCGCGTTGGAGAAACTCCGCGCTGGAGAAAGTCCGCGCTGGAGAAACTCCGCGCTGGAGAAATTCCGCGCTGGATAAACTCCGCGCTGGAGAAACTCCACGCTAGAGAAACTCCGCGCTGGAGAAACTCCGGGCTGGATACACTCCGCCCTGGAGAAACTCCGCGTTGGAGAAACTCCGCGCTGGAGAAATTCCGCGCAGGATAAACTCCGCGCTGGAGAAACTCCACGCTAGAGAAACTCCGCGCTGGAGAAACTCCGTGTTGAAGAAACTCCATGTTGGAGAAACTCCGCGCTGGAGAAACTCCGTACTGGAGAAACTTCGCGTTGGAGAAACTCCGTGTTGGAGACACTCCGTGCTGGAGAAACTCCGCGCTGGAGAAACTCCGCGTTGGAGAAACTCCGCGCTGGAGAAAGTCCGCGCTGGAGAAAGTCTGTGCAGGAGAAAGTCCGTGTTGGAGAAACTCGGTGTTGGAGAAACTCCGGGCAGGACGAACTCCGCGTTGGAGAAACTCCGCGTTGGAGAAACTTCGCTTCGAGGAAACTCCGCGCTGGAGAAACTCTGTGTTGGAGAAACTCTGTGTTGGAGAAGCTCCGCGCTGGAGAAACTCCGCGCTGGAGAAACTCCGTGTTGGAGAAGTTTCGTGTTGGAGAAACTCTGCGCTGGAGAAACTCCGTGTTAGAAAAACTCCGTGTTGGAGAAACTCCGCACCTGAGAAACTCTATGTTGAAGAAACTCCATGTTGGAGAGACTCCGCGCTGGAGAAACTCCGTACTGGAGAAACTTCGTGTTGGAGAAACTCCGTGTTGGAGACACTCCGTGCTGTAGGAACTCCGCGCTGGAGAAACTCCGCGCTGGAGAAACTCCGCGTTGGAGAAACTCCGCGCTGGAGAAAGTCCGTGTTGGAGAAACTCCGCGTTGGTGAAACTTCGCTTTGAAGCATCTCCGCGCTGGAGAAATCCGTGTTGAAGAAAGTCCATGTTGGAGAAACTTCGCTTTCAAGAAACTCCGCGCTGGAGAAATCCGTGTTGGAGAAACTCCGTGTTGGAGAAACTCCGCGCTGGAGACACTCCGCGCTGGAGAAACTCCGTATTGGAGAAACTCCGTGTTGGAGAAACTCCGCGCTGGAGGTACTCCGCGCTCTAGAAACTCCGCGTTGGAGAAACTCCGTGTTGGCAAAACTCTGTGCTGGAGAAACTCCGTGCTGGAGAAACTCCGCACTGGAGAAACTCCGGGCTGGACGAACTCCGCGTTGGAGAAACTCCGCGTTGGAGAAACTTCGCTTCGAGGAAACTCCGCGCTGGAGAAACTCTGTGTTGGAGAAACTGTGTGTTGGAGAAGCTCCGCGCTGGAGAAACTCCGCGCTGGAGAAACTCCGTGTTGGAGAAGTTTCGTGTTGGAGAAACTCTGCGCCGGAGAAACTCCGTGTTAGAGAAACTCCGTGTTGGAGAAACTCCGCACTGAGGAAATTCCGCGATTGAGAAACTCCGCGCTGGAGACACTGCGCGCTGGAGAAACTCCGTGATGGAGAAACTCCGCGCTGAAGAAACTCTGTGTTGGAGAAACTCTGTGTTGAAGAAAGCTCATGTTGGAGAAACACTGCGCTGGAGAAAGTCCGTGCTGGAGAATGTCCGTGATTTAGAAATTTGGTGTTGGAGAAACTCCGCGTTGGAAAAACTCCGGGCTGGATACACTCCGCGCTGGAGAAACTCCACGCTGGAGAAACTCCGGGCTGGAGGAACTCCGCTTTGGAGAAACTTCGCTTTGAAGAAACTCCGCGCTGAAGAAACTCTGTGTTGAAGAAACTCCGTGTTGGAGAAGCTCCGCGCTGGAGAAACTCCGCTCTGGAGAAACTCCGTGTTGGTGAAACTTCGTGTTGGAGAAACTTCGCGAAGGAGAAACTCCGTGTTAGAGAAACTCCGTGTTGGAGACACTCCGTGCTGGAGAAACTCCACGCTGGAGGAACTCCGCGCTGGAGAAAGTCCGTGCAGGAGAAAGTCCGTGTTGGAGAAACTCCGCGCTGGAGAAACTCCGGGCTGGATACACTTCGCGCTGGAGAAACTCCGCGTTGGAGAAACTCCGCTTTGGAGAAACTTCGCTTTGAAGAAACTCCGCGCTGGAGAAATCCGTGTTGGAGAAATTCCATGTTGGAGAAACTCCGTCTTGGAGCAACTCCGCGCTGGAGATACTCCGCGCTGGAGAAACTGCGGGCTGGAGAAACTCCGCGTTGGAGACACTCCGCGCTGGAGAAAGTCCGTGCTGGAGAAAGTTTGTGTTGGAGAAACTCGGTGTTGGAGGAACTTCGCGCTGGAGAAACTCCGGACTGGATACACTCCGCGCTGGAGAAACTCTGCGTTGGAGAAACTCCACGTTGGAGAAACTTCGCTTTGAAGAAACTCCGCGCTGGAGAAATCCGTGTTGGAGAAACTCCGTCTTGCAGAAAGTCCGCGCTGGAGATACTCCGCGCTGGAGAAACTCCGCGCTGGAGAAACTCCGTGTTGGAGAAACTCCGCGCTGGAGATACACCGCACTGGCGAAACTCCGCGCTGGAGAAACTCCGCGTTGGAGAAACTCCGTGTTGGAGAAACTCCGCACTGGAGAAATTCCGCGATTGAGAAACTCCGCGCTGGAGAAACTCCGCGCTGGAGAAACTACGTGTTGAAGAAACTCTGTGTTGAAGAAAGTTCATGTTGGAGAAACACCGCGCTGGAGAAAGTCCATGCTGGAGAAAGTCCGTGTTGGAGAAACTCGGTGTTGGAGAAACTTCGCGCTGGAGAAACTCCGGGCTTGATACACTACGCAACGGAGAAACTGCGCGTTGGAGAAACTTCGCTTTGAAGAAACTCCGCGCTGGAGAAACTCCGCGTTGGAGAAACTCCGCGCTGGAGAAATTCCGCGCTGGATAAACTCCACGCTGGAGAAACTCCGTGTTGGAGAAACTCCGTGTTGGAGAAACTCCGCGCTGGAGGTACTCCGCGCTCTAGAAACTCCGCGTTGGAGAAACTCCGTGTTGGAAAAACTCTGTGCTGGAGAAACTCCGTGCTGGAGAAACTCCGCACTGGAGAAACTCCGGGCTGGACGAACTCCGCGTTGGAGAAACTCCGCGTTGGAGAAACTTCGCTTCGAGGAAACTCCGCGCTGGAGAAACTCTGTGTTGGAGAAACTGTGTGTTGGAGAAGCTCCGCGCTGGAGAAACTCCGCGCTCGAGAAACTCCGTGTTGGAGAAGTTTCGTGTTGGAGAAACTCTGCGCCGGAGAAACTCGATGTTAGAGAAACTCCGTGTTGGAGAAACTCCGCACTGAGGAAATTCCGCGATTGAGAAACTCCGCGCTGGAGACACTCCGCGCTGGAGAAACTCCGTGATGGAGAAACTCCGCGCTGGAAAAACTCTGTGTTGGAGAAACTCTGTGTTGAAGAAAGCTCATGTTGGAGAAACACTGCGCTGGAGAAAGTCCGTGCTGGAGAAAGTCCGTGATTTAGAAATTTGGTGTTTGAGAAACTCCGCGCTGGAAAAACTCCTGGCTGGATACACTCCGCGCTGGAGAAACTCCACGCTGGAGAAACTCCGGGCTGGAGGAACTCCGCGTTGGAGAAACTTCGCTTTGAAGAAACTCCGCGCTGGAGAAACTGTGTTGAAGAAACTCCGTGTTGGAGAAGCTCCGCGCTGGAGAAACTCCGCTCTGGAGAAACTCCGTGTTGGTGAAACTTCGTGTTGGAGAAACTTCGCGAAGGAGAAACTCCGTGTTAGAGAAACTCCGTGTTGGAGACACTCCGTGCTGGAGAAACTCCGCGCTGGAGGAACTCCGCGCTGGAGAAAGTCCGTGCTAGAGAAAGTCCGTGTTGGAGAAACTCCGCGCTGGAGAAACTCCGGGCTGGATACACTTCGCGCTGGAGAAACTCCGCGTTGGAGAAACTCCGCGTTGGAGAAACTTCGCTTTGAAGAAACTCCGCGCTGGAGAAATCCGTGTTGGAGAAATTCAATGTTGGAGAAACTCCGTCTTGGAGCAACTCCGCGCTGGAGATACTCCGCGCTGGAGAAACTGCGGGCTGGAGAAACTCGGCGTTGGAGAAACTCCGCGCTGGAGAAAGTCCGCGCTGGAGAAACTCTGTGTTTGAGAAACTCTGTGTTGGAGAAGCTCCGCGCTTGAGAAACTCCGCGCTGGAGAAACTCCGTGTTGGAGAAGTTTCGTGTTAGAGAAACTCTGCGCTGGAGAAACTCCGTGTTAGAGAAACTCCGTGTTGGAGAAACTCCGCACTGGGGAAACTCCGCGATGGAGAAACTCCGCGCTGGAGAAAATCCGCGCTGGAGAAACTCCGCGATGGAGAAACTCCGCGCTGGAGAAACTCCGTGTTGGAGAAACTCTGTGTTGAAGAAAGCTCCATGTTGGAGAAACACCGCGCTGGAGAAAGTCCGTGCTGGAGAAAGTCCGTGATTGAAGAAATTCGGTGTCGGAGAAACTCCGCGCTGGAAGAAACTCCGGGCTGGATACACTCCGCGCTGCAGAAACTCAGCGTTGGAGAAACTCCGCGCTGGAGAAACTTCGCTCTGAAGAAACTCCGCGCTGGAGAAACTCCGCGCTGGAGAAAATCCGTGCTGGAGAAAGTCCGTGTTGGAGAAACTCCGCGTTGGTGAAACTTCGCTGTTGGAGAATCTCCGCGCTGGAGAAATCCGTGTTGGAGAAACTCCGTGTTGGAGAAACTCTGTGTTGGAGAAGCTCCGCGCTGGAGAAACTCCGTGTTGGAGAAGTTTCGTGTTGGAGAAACACTGCGCTGGAGAAAGTCCGTGCTGGAGAAACTCCGTGATTTAGAAATTTCGTGTTGGAGAAACTCCGCGCTGGAAAAACTCCGCGCTGGAGATACTCCGCGCTGGAGAAACTCCGCGCTGGAGATACTCCGCGCTGGAGAAACTCCGGGCTGGAGAAACTCCGCGTTGGAGAAACTCCGCGCTGGAGAAAGTCCGTGCTGGAGAAAGTCCGTGTTGGAGAAACTCGGTGTTGGAGGAACTCCGCGCTGGAGAAACTCCGACTCGATACACTCCGCGCTGGAGAAACTCCGCGTTGGAGAAACTCTACGTTGGAGAAACTTCGCTTTGAAGAAACTCCGCGCTGGAGAAACTCCGTGTTGGAGAAACTCCGTCTTGCAGAAACTCCGCGCTGGAGATACTCCGCGCTGGAGAAACTCCGCGCTGGAGAAACTCCGTGTTGGAGAAACTCCGCGCTGGAGAACACCGCACTGGAGAAACTCCGCGCTGGAGAAACTCCGCGTTGGAGAAACTCCGCGTTGGAGAAACTCCGCGCTGGAGAAACTCCGCGCTGGAGAAACTCCGCGCTGGAGAAACTCCGCGCTGGAGAAACTCCGCGCTGGAGAAACTCCGCGTTGAAGAAACTCTGTGTTGAAGAAACTCCATGTTGGAGAAACTCCGCGCTGGAGAAACTCCGATGCTGGAGAAACTCCGTGTTGGAGAAACTCGGTGTTGGAGAAACTCCGCGCTGGAGAAACTCCGGGCTTGAGACACTCCGCGCTGGAGAAACTCCGCGTTGGAGAAACTCCTCGCTTGGAGAAACTCCGCGCTGGAGAAACTCCGCGCTGGAGAAATTCCGCGCTGGAGAAACTCCGCGCTGGAGAAACTCCACGCTGAGAAACTCCGCGCTGGAGAAACTCGTGTTGAAGAAACTCCGTGTTGGAGAAACTCCGCGCTGTGAAGAAACTCCGCGCTGGAGAAACTCCGTGTTGGAGAAACTCCGTGTTGGAGAAACTCCGTCGTTGGAGAAACTCCGCGCTGGACGAACTCCGCGTTGGAGAAACTCCGCGTTGGAGAAACTCCGCGTTGGAGAAACTCCGCGCTGGAGAAACGTCCGCGCTGGAGAAACTCCGCGCTGGAGAAACTCCGTGTTGGAGAACTTCGCGTTGGAGAAACTCCGCGCTGGAGAAACTCCGCGCTGGAGAAACTCCGCGTTGGAGAAACTCCGACTGTTGGAGAAACTTCGCTGTTGGAGAAACTCCGCGCTGGAGAAACTCCGTGCTGGAGAAACTCCGTGTTGGAGAAACTCCGTGTTGGAGAACTCCGCGCTGGAGAAACTCCGCGCTGGAGAAACTCCGTGTTGGAGAAACTCCGCGTTGGAGAAACTCCGCGCTGGAGAAACTCCGCGCTGGAGAAACTCCGCGCTGGAGAAACTCCGTGTTGGAGAAACTCCGCGCTTGAGAAACTTCGCTTTGAGAAACTCCGCGCTGGAGAAACTCCGTGTTGGAGAAACTCCGTGTTGGAGAAACTCCGCCTTGGAGAAACTCCGCGCTGGAGAAACTCCGTGCTGGAGAAACTCCGTGCTGGAGAAACTCCGTGCTGGAGAAACTTCGCGCTGGAGAAACTCCGCGCTGGAGAAATTCCGTGTTGGAGAAACGTGCGCTGTTGGAGAAACTTCGCTTTGAAGAAACTCCGCGCTGGAGAAACTCCGTGTTGGAGAAACTCCGTGTTGGAGAAACTCCGCGCTGGAGACACTCCGCGCTGGAGAAACTCCGTGTTGGAGAAACTCCGTGTTGGAGAAACTCCGCGCTGGAGGTACTCCGCGCTCTAGAAACTCCGCGTTGGAGAAACTCCGTGTTGGAAAAACTCTGTGCTGGAGAAACTCCGTGCTGGAGAAACTCCGCACTGGAGAAACTCCGGGCTGGACGAACTCCGCGTTGGAGAAACTCCGCGTTGGAGAAACTTCGCTTCGAGGAAACTCCGCGCTGGAGAAACTCTGTGTTGGAGAAACTCTGTGTTGGAGAAGCTCCGCGCTGGAGAAACTCCGCGCTGGAGAAACTCCGTGTTGGAGAAGTTTCGTGTTGGAGAAACTCTGCGCCGGAGAAACTCCGTGTTAGAGAAACTCCGTGTTGGAGAAACTCCGCACTGGGGAAATTCCGCGATTGAGAAACTCCGCGCTGGAGACACTCCGCGCTGGAGAAACTCCGCGATGGAGAAACTCCGCGCTGGAGAAACTCTGTGTTGGAGAAACTCTGTGTTGAAGAAAGCTCATGTTGGAGAAACACTGCGCTGGAGAAAGTCCGTGCTGGAGAAAGTCCGTGATTTAGAAATTTGGTGTTGGAGAAACTCCGCGTCTGGAAAAACTCCGGCTGGATACACTCCGCGCTGGAGAAACTCCCGCTGGAGAAACTCCGGTTGGAGAAACTCCGCGTTGGAGAAACTTCGCTTTGAAGAAACTCCGCGCTGGAGAAATCCGTGTTGGAGAAACTCCGTCTTGGAGAAACTCCGCGCTGGAGAAACTCCGCGCTGGAGAAACTCCGTGCTGGAGAAACTCCGTGTTGGAGAAACTCCGCGGGAGAACTCCGTGTTGAGATACTCCGCGCTGGAGAAACTCCGCGCTGGAGAAACTCCGCGTTGGAGAAACTCCGTGTTGGAGAAACTCCGCGCTGGAGAAACTCCGCGCTGGAGAAACTCCGCGCTGGAGAAACTCCGCGCTGGAGAAACTCCGCGCTGGAGAAACTCCGTGTTGAAGAAACTCTGTGTTGAAGAAAGTCCATGTTGGAGAAACTCCGCGCTGGAGAAACTCCGTGCTGGAGAAACTTCGTGTTGGAGAAACTCCGTGTTGGAGACACTCCGTGCTGGAGAAACTCCGCGCTGGAGAAACTCCGCGCTGGACAAACTCCGCGTTGGAGAAACTCCGCGCTGGAGAAAGTCCGCGCTGGAGAAAGTCTGTGGTGGAGAAATTCCGCGCTGGATAAACTCCGCGCTGGAGAAACTCCACGCTAGAGAAACTCCGCGCTGGAGAAACTCCGTGTTGAAGAAACTCCATGTTGGAGAAACTCCGCGCTGGAGAAACTCCGTACTGGAGAAACTTCGTGTTGGAGAAACTCCGTGTTGGAGACACTCCGTGCTGGAGAAACTCCGCGCTGGAGAAACTCCGCGCTGGAGAAACTCCGCGCTGGAGAAATTCCGCGCTGGATAAACTCCGCGCTGGAGAAACTCCACGCTAGAGAAACTCCGCGCTGGAGAAACTTTGTGTTGAAGAAACTCCATGTTGGAGAAACTCCGCGCTGGAGAAACTCCGTACTGGAGAAACTTCGTGTTGGAGAAACTCCGTGTTGGAGACACTCCGTGCTGGAGAAACTCCGCGCTGGAGAAACTCGCGCTAGAGAAACTCCGCGTTGGAGAAACTCCGCGCTGGAGAAAGTCCGCGCTGGAGAAAGTCTGTGCTGGAGAAAGTCCGTGTTGGAGAAACTCGGTGTTGGAGAAACTCCGCGCTGGAGAAACTCCGGGCTGGACACACTCCGCGCTGGAGAAACTCCGCGTTGGAGAAACTCCGCGCTGGAGAAAGTCCGCGCTGGAGAAAGTCTGTGGTGGAGAAATTCCGCGCTGGATAAACTCCGCGCTGGAGAAACTCCACGCTAGAGAAACTCCGCGCTGGAGAAACTCCGTGTTGAAGAAACTCCATGTTGGAGAAACTCCGCGCTGGAGAAACTCCGTACTGGAGAAACTTCGTGTTGGAGAAACTCCGTGTTGGAGACACTCCGAGCTGGAGAAACTCCGCGCTGGAGAAACTCCGCGCTGGAGAAACTCCGCGCTGGAGAAACTCCGCGCTGGAGAAATTCCGCGCTGGATAAACTCCGCGCTGGAGAAACTCCACGCTGGAGAAACTCCGCGCTGGAGAAACTTTGTGTTGAAGAAACTCCATGTTGGAGAAACTCCGCGCTGGAGAAACTCCGTACTGGAGAAACTTCGTGTTGGAGAAACTCCGTGTTGGAGACACTCCGTGCTGGAGAAACTCCGCGCTGGAGAAACTCGCGCTAGAGAAACTCCGCGTTGGAGAAACTCCGCGCTGGAGAAAGTCCGCGCTGGAGAAAGTCTGTGCTGGAGAAAGTCCGTGTTGGAGAAACTCGGTGTTGGAGAAACTCCGCGCTGGAGAAACTCCGGGCTGGATACACTCCGCCCTGGAGAAACTCCGCGTTGGAGAAACTCCGTGCTGGAGAAATTCCGCGCTGGATAAACTCCGCGCTGGAGAAACTCCACGCTAGAGAAACTCCGCGCTGGAGAAACTCCGTGTTGAAGAAACTCCATGTTGGAGAAACTCCGCGCTGGAGAAACTCCGGGCTGGATACACTCCGCGCTGGAGAAACTCCACGCTGGAGAAACTCCGGGCTGGAGGAACTCCGCTTTGGAGAAACTTCGCTTTGAAGAAACTCCGCGCTGGAGAAACTCTGTGTTGAAGAAACTCCGTGTTGGAGAAGCTCCGCGCTGGAGAAACTCCGCTGTGGAGAAACTTCGTGTTGGTGAAACTTCGTGTTGGAGAAACTTCGCGAAGGAGAAACTCCGTGTTAGAGAAACTCCGTGTTGGAGACACTCCGTGCTGGAGAAACTCCGCGCTGGAGAAAGTCCGTGCTGGAGAAAGTCCGTGTTGGAGAAACTCCGCGCTGGAGAAACTCCGGGCTGGATACACTTCGCGCTGGAGAAACTCCGCGTTGGAGAAACTCCGCTTTGGAGAAACTTCGCTTTGAAGAAACTCCGCGCTGGAGAAATCCGTGTTGGAGAAATTCCATGTTGGAGAAACTCCGTCTTGGAGCAACTCCGCGCTGGAGATACTCCGCGCTGGAGAAACTGCGGGCTGGAGAAACTCCGCGTTGGAGAAACTCCGCGCTGGAGAAAGTCCGTGCTGGAGAAAGTTTGTGTTGGAGAAACTCGGTGTTGGAGGAACTTTGTGTTGAAGAAACTCCATGTTGGAGAAACTCCGCGCTGGAGAAACTCCGTACTGGAGAAACTTCGTGTTGGAGAAACTCCGTGTTGGAGACACTCCGTGCTGGAGAAACTCCGCGCTGGAGAAACTCGCGCTAGAGAAACTCCGCGTTGGAGAAACTCCGCGCTGGAGAAAGTCCGCGCTGGAGAAAGTCTGTGCTGGAGAAAGTCCGTGTTGGAGAAACTCGGTGTTGGAGAAACTCCGCGCTGGAGGAACTCCGCGCTGGAGAAACTCCGTGTTGGAGAAGTTTCGTGTTGGAGAAACTCTGCGCCGGAGAAACTCCGTGTTTGAGAAACTCCGTGTTGGAGAAACTCTGCACTGGGGAAATTCCGCGATTGAGAAACTCCGCGCTGGAGACACTCCGCGCTGGAGAAACTCCGCGATGGAGAAACTCCGCGCTGGAGAAACTCTGTGTTGGAGAAACTCTGTGTTGAAGAAAGCCATGTTGGAGAAACACTGCGCTGGAGAAAGTCCGTGCTGGAGAAAGTCCGTGATTTAGAAATTTGGTGTTGGAGAAACTCCGCGCTGGAAAAACGCCGGGCTGGATACACTCCGCGCTGGAGAAACTCCGCGTTGGAGAAACTCCGCTTTGAAGAAACTCCGCGCTGGAGAAACTCGCGTTGGAGAAATCCGTGTTGGAGAAATTCCATGTTGGAGAAACTCCGTCTTGGAAAAACTCCACGCTGGAGATACTCCGCCCTGGAGAAACTCCGGGCTGGAGAAACTCCGCGTTGGAGAAACTCCGCGCTGGAGAAAGTCCGTGCTGGAGAAAGTCCGTGTTGGAGAAACTCGGTGTTGGAGGAACTCCGCTCTGGAGAAACTCCGAACTCGATACACTCCGCGCTGGAGAAACTCCGCGTTGGAGAAACTCTGCGTTGGAGAAACTTCGCTTTGAAGAAACTCCGCGCTGGAGAAATCCGTGTTGGAGAAACTCCGTCTTGCAGAAACTCCGCGCTGGAGATACTCCGCGCTGGAGAGACTCCGTGCTGGAGAAACCCCGTGTTGGAGAAACTCCGCGCTGGAGATACACCGCACTGGAGAAACTCCGCGCTGGAGAAACTCCGAGTTGGAGAAACTCCGTGTTGGAGAAACTCCGCACTGGAGAAATTCCGCGATTGAGAAACTCCGCGCTGGAGAAACTCCGCGCTGGAGAAACTCCGCGCTGGAGAAACTCCGTGTTGAAGAAACTCTGTGTTGAAGAAAGTCCATGTTGGAGAAACTCCGCGCTGGAGAAACTCCGCTGGAGAAACTTCGTGTTGGAGAAACTCCGTGTTGGAGACACTCCGTGCTGGAGAAACTCCGCGCTGGAGAAACTCCGCGCTGGACAAACTCCGCGTTGGAGAAACTCCGCGCTGGAGAAAGTCCGCGCTGGAGAAAGTCTGTGGTGGAGAAATTCCGCGCTGGATAAACTCCGCGCTGGAGAAACTCCACGCTAGAGAAACTCCGCGCTGGAGAAACTCCGTGTTGAAGAAACTCCATGTTGGAGAAACTCCGCGCTGGAGAAACTCCGTACTGGAGAAACTTCGTGTTGGAGAAACTCCGTGTTGGAGACACTCCGTGCTGGAGAAACTCCGCGCTGGAGAAAGTCCGCGCTGGAGAAACTCCGCGCTGGATAAATTCCGCGCTGGATAAACTCCGCGCTGGAGAAACTCCACGCTAGAGAAACTCCGCGCTGGAGAAACTTTGTGTTGAAGAAACTCCATGTTGGAGAAACTCCGCGCTGGAGAAACTCCGTACTGGAGAAACTTCGTGTTGGAGAAACTCCGTGTTGGAGACACTCCGTGCTGGAGAAACTCCGCGCTGGAGAAACTCGCGCTAGAGAAACTCCGCGTTGGAGAAACTCCGCGCTGGAGAAAGTCCGCGCTGGAGAAAGTCTGTGCTGGAGAAAGTCCGTGTTGGAGAAACTCGGTGTTGGAGAAACTCCGCGCTGGAGAAACTCCGGGCTGGACACACTCCGCGCTGGAGAAACTCCGCGTTGGAGAAACTCCGCGCTGGAGAAAGTCCGCGCTGGAGAAAGTCTGTGGTGGAGAAATTCCGCGCTGGATAAACTCCGCGCTGGAGAAACTCCACGCTAGAGAAACTCCGCGCTGGAGAAACTCCGTGTTGAAGAAACTCCATGTTGGAGAAACTCCGCGCTGGAGAAACTCCGTACTGGAGA
Source organism: Amblyomma americanum (assembly GCA_030143305.2). Classification (NCBI taxonomy): domain Eukaryota; kingdom Metazoa; phylum Arthropoda; class Arachnida; order Ixodida; family Ixodidae; genus Amblyomma; species Amblyomma americanum. The sequence goes on from JARKHS020004639.1 coordinate 232,863, forward strand.
AACTTCGTGTTGGAGAAACTCCGTGTTGGAGACACTCCGAGCTGGAGAAACTCCGCGCTGGAGAAACTCCGCGCTGGAGAAAGTCCGCGCTGGAGAAACTCCGCGCTGGATAAATTCCGCGCTGGATAAACTCCGCGCTGGAGAAACTCCACGCTAGAGAAACTCCGCGCTGGAGAAACTTTGTGTTGAAGAAACTCCATGTTGGAGAAACTCCGCGCTGGAGAAACTCCGTACTGGAGAAACTTCGTGTTGGAGAAACTCCGTGTTGGAGACACTCCGTGCTGGAGAAACTCCGCGCTGGAGAAACTCCGCGCTAGAGAAACTCCGCGTTGGAGAAACTCCGCGCTGGAGAAAGTCCGCGCTGGAGAAAGTCTGTGCTGGAGAAAGTCCGTGTTGGAGAAACTCGGTGTTGGAGAAACTCCGCGCTGGAGAAACTCCGGGCTGGATACACTCCGCCTTGGAGAAACTCCGCGTTGGAGAAACTCCGTGCTGGAGAAATTCCGCGCTGGATAAACTCCGCGCTGGAGAAACTCCACGCTAGAGAAACTCCGCGCTGGAGAAACTCCGTGTTGAAGAAACTCCATGTTGGAGAAACTCCGCGCTGGAGAAACTCCGGGCTGGATACACTCCGCGCTGGAGAAACTCCACGCTGGAGAAACTCCGGGCTGGAGGAACTCCGCTTTGGAGAAACTTCGCTTTGAAGAAACTCCGCGCTGGAGAAACTCTGTGTTGAAGAAACTCCGTGTTGGAGAAGCTCCGCGCTGGAGAAACTCCGCTGTGGAGAAACTTCGTGTTGGTGAAACTTCGTGTTGGAGAAACTTCGCGAAGGAGAAACTCCGTGTTAGAGAAACTCCGTGTTGGAGACACTCCGTGCTGGAGAAACTCCGCGCTGGAGAAAGTCCGTGCTGGAGAAAGTCCGTGTTGGAGAAACTCCGCGCTGGAGAAACTCCGGGCTGGATACACTTCGCGCTGGAGAAACTCCGCGTTGGAGAAACTCCGCTTTGGAGAAACTTCGCTTTGAAGAAACTCCGCGCTGGAGAAATCCGTGTTGGAGAAATTCCATGTTGGAGAAACTCCGTCTTGGAGCAACTCCGCGCTGGAGATACTCCGCGCTGGAGAAACTGCGGGCTGGAGAAACTCCGCGTTGGAGAAACTCCGCGCTGGAGAAAGTCCGTGCTGGAGAAAGTTTGTGTTGGAGAAACTCGGTGTTGGAGGAACTTTGTGTTGAAGAAACTCCATGTTGGAGAAACTCCGCGCTGGAGAAACTCCGTACTGGAGAAACTTCGTGTTGGAGAAACTCCGTGTTGGAGACACTCCGTGCTGGAGAAACTCCGCGCTGGAGAAACTCGCGCTAGAGAAACTCCGCGTTGGAGAAACTCCGCGCTGGAGAAAGTCCGCGCTGGAGAAAGTCTGTGCTGGAGAAAGTCCGTGTTGGAGAAACTCGGTGTTGGAGAAACTCCGCGCTGGAGAAACTCCGGGCTGGATACACTCCGCCCTGGAGAAACTCCGCGTTGGAGAAACTCCGTGCTGGAGAAATTCCGCGCTGGATAAACTCCGCGCTGGAGAAACTCCACGCTAGAGAAACTCCGCGCTGGAGAAACTCCGTGTTGAAGAAACTCCATGTTGGAGAAACTCCGCGCTGGAGAAACTCCGTACTGGAGAAACTTCGTGTTGGAGAAACTCCGTTGAGGAGACACTCCGTGCTGGAGAAACTCCGCGCTGGAGAAACTCCGCGTTGGAGAAACTCCGCGCTGGAGAAAGTCCGCGCTGGAGAAAGTCTGTGCAGGACAAAGTCCGTGTTGGAGAAACTCGGTGTTGGAGAAACTCCGCGTTGGTGAAACTTCGCTTTGAAGAATCTCCGCGCTGGAGAAATCCGTGTTGGAGAAACTCCGTGCTGGAGAAACTCCGTGCTGGAGAGACTTCGCACTGAAGAAACTCCGCGCTGGAGAAACTCCGTGTTGGAGAAACTCTGTGTTGGAGAAACTCTGTGTTGAAGAAAGTCCATGTTGGAGAAACTTCGCTTTCAAGAAACTCCGCGCTGGAGAAATCTGTGTTGGAGAAACTCCGTGTTGAAGAAACTCCGCGCTGAAGAAACTCCGCGCTGGAGAAACTCCGGGCAGGACGAACTCCGCGTTGGAGAAACTCCGCGTTGGAGAAACTTCGCTTCGAGGAAACTCCGCGCTGGAGAAACTCTGTGTTGGAGAAACTCTGTGTTGGAGAAGCTCCGCGCTGGAGAAACTCCGCGCTGGAGAAACTCCGTGTTGGAGAAGTTTCGTGTTGGAGAAACTCTGCGCTGGAGAAACTCCGTGTTAGAGAAACTCCGTGTTGGAGAAACTCCGCACCTGAGAATCTCTGTGTTGAAGAAACTCCATGTTGGAGAGACTCCGCGCTGGAGAAACTCCGTACTGGAGAAACTTCGTGTTGGAGAAACTCCGTGTTGGAGACACTCCGTGCTGTAGGAACTCCGCGCTGGAGAAACTCCGCGTTGGAGAAACTCCGCGCTGGAGAAAGTCAGCGCTGGAGAAAGTCTGTGCTGGAGAAAGTCCGTGTTGGAGAAACTCCGCGTTGGTGAAACTTCGCTTTGAAGCATCTCCGCGCTGGAGAAATTCGTGTTGAAGAAAGTCCATGTTGGAGAAACTTCGCTTTGAAGAAACTCCGCGCTGGAGAAATCCGTGTTGGAGAAACTCCGTGTTGGAGAAACTCCGCGCTGGAGACACTCCGCGCTGGAGAAACTCCGTATTGGAGAAACTCCGTGTTGGAGAAACTCCGCGCTGGAGGTACTCCGCGCTCTAGAAACTCCGCGTTGGAGAAACTCCGTGTTGGAAAAACTCTGTGCTGGAGAAACTCCGTGCGGGAGAAACTCCGCACTGGAGAAACTCCGGGCTGGACGAACTCCGCGTTGGAGAAACTCCGTGTTGGAGAAACTTCGCTTCGAGAAAACTCCGCGCTGGAGAAACTCTGTGTTGGAGAAGCTCCGCGCTGTAGAAACTCCGCGCTGGAGAAACTCCGTGTTGGAGAAGTTTCGTGTTGGAGAAACTCTGCGCCGGAGAAACTCCGTGTTAGAGAAACTCCGTGTTGGAGAAACTCCGCACTGAGGAAATTCCGCGATTGACAAACTCCGCGCTGGAGACACTGCGCGCTGGAGAAACTCCGTGATGGAGAAACTCCGCGCTGGAGAAACTCTGTGTTGGAGAAACTCTGTGTTGAAGAAAGCTCATGTTGGAGAAACACTGCGCTGGAGAAAGTCCGTGCTGGAGAATGTCCGTGATTTAGAAATTTGGTGTTGGAGAAACTCCGCGTTGGAAAAATTCCGGGCTGGATACACTCCGCGCTGGAGAAACTCCACGCTGGAGAAACTCCGGGCTGGAGGAACTCCGCTTTGGAGAAACTTCGCTTTGAAGAAACTCCGCGCTGGAGAAACTCTGTGTTGAAGAAACTCCGTGTTGGAGAAGCGCCGCGCTGGAGAAACTCCGCTGTGGAGAAACTTCGTGTTGGTGAAACTTCGTGTTGGAGAAACTTCGCGAAGGAGAAACTCCGTGTTAGAGAAACTCCGTGTTGGAGACACTCCGTGCTGGAGAAACTCCGCGCTGGAGAAAGTCCGTGCTGGAGAAAGTCCGTGTTGGAGAAACTCCGCGCTGGAGAAACTCCGGGCTGGATACACTTCGCGCTGGAGAAACTCCGCGTTGGAGAAACTCCGCTTTGGAGAAACTTCGCTTTGAAGAAACTCCGCGCTGGAGAAATCCGTGTTGGAGAAATTCCATGTTGGAGAAACTCCGTCTCGGAGCAACTCCGCGCTGGAGATACTCCGCGCTGGAGAAACTGCGGGCTGGAGAAACTCCGCGTTGGAGAAACTCCGCGCTGGAGAAAGTCCGTGCTGGAGAAAGTTTGTGTTGGAGAAACTCGGTGTTGGAGGAACTTTGTGTTGAAGAAACTCCATGTTGGAGAAACTCCGCGCTGGAGAAACTCCGTACTGGAGAAACTTCGTGTTGGCGAAACTCCGTGTTGGAGACACTCCGTGCTGGAGAAACTCCGCGCTGGAGAAACTCGCGCTAGAGAAACTCCGCGTTGGAGAAACTCCGCGTTGGAGAAAGTCCGCGCTGGAGAAAGTCTGTGCTGGAGAAAGTCCGTGTTGGAGAAACTCGGTGTTGGAGAAACTCCGCGCTGGAGAAACTCCGGGCTGGATACACTCCGCCCTGGAGAAACTCCGCGTTGGAGAAACTCCGTGCTGGAGAAATTCCGCGCTGGATAAACTCCGCGCTGGAGAAACTCCACGCTAGAGAAACTCCGCGCTGGAGAAACTCCGTGTTGAAGAAACTCCATGTTGGAGAAACTCCGCGCTGGAGAAACTCCGTACTGGAGAAACTTCGTGTTGGAGAAACTCCGTTGAGGAGACACTCCGTGCTGGAGAAACTCCGCGCTGGAGAAACTCCGCGTTGGAGAAACTCCGCGCTGGAGAAAGTCCGCGCTGGAGAAAGTCTGTGCAGGAGAAAGTCCGTGTTGGAGAAACTCGGTGTTGGAGAAACTCCGCGTTGGTGAAACTTCGCTTTGAAGAATCTCCGCGCTGGAGAAATCCGTGTTGGAGAAACTCCGTGCTGGAGAAACTCCGTGCTGGAGAGACTTCGCACTGGAGAAACTCCGCGCTGGAGAAACTCCGTGTTGGAGAAACTCTGTGTTGAAGAAAGTCCATGTTGGAGAAACTTCGCTTTCAAGAAACTCCGCGCTGGAGAAATCTGTGTTGGAGAAACTCCGTGTTGAAGAAACTCCGCGCTGAAGAAACTCCGCGCTGGAGGAACTCCAGGCAGGACGAACTCCGCGTTGGAGAAACTCCGCGTTGGAGAAACTTCGCTTCGAGGAAACTCCGCGCTGGAGAAACTCTGTGTTGGAGAAACTCTGTGTTGGAGAAACTCCGCGCTGGAGAAACTCCGTGTTGAAGAAACTCCATGTTGGAGAAACTCCGCGCTGGAGAAACTCCGGGCTGGATACACTCCGCGCTGGAGAAACTCCGCGCTGGAGAAACTCCGCGCTGGAGGAACTCCGCTGTTGGAGAAACTTCGCTTTGAAGAAACTCCGCGCTGGAGAAACTCCGCTGTGGAGAAACTTCGTGTTGGTGAAACTTCGTGTTGGAGAAACTTCGCGAAGGAGAAACTCCGTGTTAGAGAAACTCCGTGTTGGAGACACTCCGTGCTGGAGAAACTCCGCGCTGGAGAAAGTCCGTGCTGGAGAAAGTCCGTGTTGGAGAAACTCCGCGCTGGAGAAACTCCGGGCTGGATACACTTCGCGCTGGAGAAACTCCGCGTTGGAGAAACTCCGCTTTGGAGAAACTTCGCTTTGAAGAAACTCCGCGCTGGAGAAATCCGTGTTGGAGAAATTCCATGTTGGAGAAACTCCGTCTTGGAGCAACTCCGCGCTGGAGATACTCCGCGCTGGAGAAACTGCGGGCTGGAGAAACTCCGCGTTGGAGAAACTCCGCGCTGGAGAAAGTCCGTGCTGGAGAAAGTTTGTGTTGGAGAAACTCGGTGTTGGAGGAACTTTGTGTTGAAGAAACTCCATGTTGGAGAAACTCCGCGCTGGAGAAACTCCGTACTGGAGAAACTTCGTGTTGGAGAAACTCCGTGTTGGAGACACTCCGTGCTGGAGAAACTCCGCGCTGGAGAAACTCGCGCTAGAGAAACTCCGCGTTGGAGAAACTCCGCGCTGGAGAAAGTGCGCGCTGGAGAAAGTCTGTGCTGGAGAAAGTCCGTGTTGGAGAAACTCGGTGTTGGAGAAACTCCGCGCTGGAGGAACTCCGCGCTGGAGAAACTCCGTGTTGGAGAAGTTTCGTGTTGGAGAAACTCTGCGCCGGAGAAACTCCGTGTTTGAGAAACTCCGTGTTGGAGAAACTCTGCACTGGGGAAATTCCGCGATTGAGAAACTCCGCGCTGGAGACACTCCGCGCTGGAGAAACTCCGCGATGGAGAAACTCCGCGCTGGAGAAACTCTGTGTTGGAGAAACTCTGTGTTGAAGAAAGCCATGTTGGAGAAACACTGCGCTGGAGAAAGTCCGTGCTGGAGAAAGTCCGTGATTTAGAAATTTGGTGTTGGAGAAACTCCGCGCTGGAAAAACGCCGGGCTGGATACACTCCGCGCTGGAGAAACTCCGCGTTGGAGAAACTCCGCTCTGAAGAAACTCCGCGCTGGAGAAACTCGCGTTGGAGAAATCCGTGTTGGAGAAATTCCATGTTGGAGAAACTCCGTCTTGGAAAAACTCCACGCTGGAGATACTCCGCCCTGGAGAAACTCCGGGCTGGAGAAACTCCGCGTTGGAGAAACTCCGCGCTGGAGAAAGTCCGTGCTGGAGAAAGTCCGTGTTGGAGAAACTCGGTGTTGGAGGAACTCCGCTCTGGAGAAACTCCGAACTCGATACACTCCGCGCTGGAGAAACTCCGCGTTGGAGAAACTCTGCGTTGGAGAAACTTCGCTTTGAAGAAACTCCGCGCTGGAGAAATCCGTGTTGGAGAAACTCCGTCTTGCAGAAACTCCGCGCTGGAGATACTCCGCGCTGGAGAGACTCCGTGCTGGAGAAACCCCGTGTTGGAGAAACTCCGCGCTGGAGATACACCGCACTGGAGAAACTCCGCGCTGGAGAAACTCCGAGTTGGAGAAACTCCGTGTTGGAGAAACTCCGCACTGGAGAAATTCCGCGATTGAGAAACTCCGCGCTGGAGAAACTCCGCGCTGGAGAAACTCCGCGCTGGAGAAACTCCGTGTTGAAGAAACTCTGTGTTGAAGAAAGTCCATGTTGGAGAAACTCCGTGTTGGAGACACTCCGTGCTGGAGAAACTCCGCGCTGGAGAAACTCCGCGCTGGACAAACTCCGCGTTGGAGAAACTCCGCGCTGGAGAAAGTCCGCGCTGGAGAAAGTCTGTGGTGGAGAAATTCCGCGCTGGATAAACTCCGCGCTGGAGAAACTCCACGCTAGAGAAACTCCGCGCTGGAGAAACTCCGTGTTGAAGAAACTCCATGTTGGAGAAACTCCGCGCTGGAGAAACTCCGTACTGGAGAAACTTCGTGTTGGAGAAACTCCGTGTTGGAGACACTCCGTGCTGGAGAAACTCCGCGCTGGAGGAAGTCCGCGCTGGAGAAACTCCGCGCTGGATAAATTCCGCGCTGGATAAACTCCGCGCTGGAGAAACTCCACGCTAGAGAAACTCCGCGCTGGAGAAACTTTGTGTTGAAGAAACTCCATGTTGGAGAAACTCCGCGCTGGAGAAACTCCGTACTGGAGAAACTTCGTGTTGGAGAAACTCCGTGTTGGAGACACTCCGTGCTGGAGAAACTCCGCGCTGGAGAAACTCGCGCTAGAGAAACTCCGCGTTGGAGAAACTCCGCGCTGGAGAAAGTCCGCGCTGGAGAAAGTCTGTGCTGGAGAAAGTCCGTGTTGGAGAAACTCGGTGTTGGAGAAACTCCGCGCTGGAGAAACTCCGGGCTGGACACACTCCGCGCTGGAGAAACTCCGCGTTGGAGAAACTCCGCGCTGGAGAAAGTCCGCGCTGGAGAAAGTCTGTGGTGGAGAAATTCCGCGCTGGATAAACTCCGCGCTGGAGAAACTCCACGCTAGAGAAACTCCGCGCTGGAGAAACTCCGTGTTGAAGAAACTCCATGTTGGAGAAACTCCGCGCTGGAGAAACTCCGTACTGGAGAAACTTCGTGTTGGAGAAACTCCGTGTTGGAGACACTCCGAGCTGGAGAAACTCCGCGCTGGAGAAACTCCGCGCTGGAGAAAGTCCGCGCTGGAGAAACTCCGCGCTGGATAAATTCCGCGCTGGATAAACTCCGCGCTGGAGAAACTCCACGCTAGAGAAACTCCGCGCTGGAGAAACTTTGTGTTGAAGAAACTCCATGTTGGAGAAACTCCGCGCTGGAGAAACTCCGTACTGGAGAAACTTCGTGTTGGAGAAACTCCGTGTTGGAGACACTCCGTGCTGGAGAAACTCCGCGCTGGAGAAACTCGCGCTAGAGAAACTCCGCGTTGGAGAAACTCCGCGCTGGAGAAAGTCCGCGCTGGAGAAAGTCTGTGCTGGAGAAAGTCCGTGTTGGAGAAACTCGGTGTTGGAGAAACTCCGCGCTGGAGAAACTCCGGGCTGGATACACTCCGCCCTGGAGAAACTCCGCGTTGGAGAAACTCCGTGCTGGAGAAATTCCGCGCTGGATAAACTCCGCGCTGGAGAAACTCCACGCTAGAGAAACTCCGCGCTGGAGAAACTCCGTGTTGAAGAAACTCCATGTTGGAGAAACTCCGCGCTGGAGAAACTCCGGGCTGGATACACTCCGCGCTGGAGAAACTCCACGCTGGAGAAACTCCGGGCTGGAGGAACTCCGCTTTGGAGAAACTTCGCTTTGAAGAAACTCCGCGCTGGAGAAACTCTGTGTTGAAGAAACTCCGTGTTGGAGAAGCTCCGCGCTGGAGAAACTCCGCTGTGGAGAAACTTCGTGTTGGCGAAACTTCGTGTTGGAGAAACTTCGCGAAGGAGAAACTCCGTGTTAGAGAAACTCCGTGTTGGAGACACTCCGTGCTGGAGAAACTCCGCGCTGGAGAAAGTCCGTGCTGGAGAAAGTCCGTGTTGGAGAAACTCCGCGCTGGAGAAACTCCGGGCTGGATACACTTCGCGCTGGAGAAACTCCGCGTTGGAGAAACTCCGCTTTGGAGAAACTTCGCTTTGAAGAAACTCCGCGCTGGAGAAATCCGTGTTGGAGAAATTCCATGTTGGAGAAACTCCGTCTTGGAGCAACTCCGCGCTGGAGATACTCCGCGCTGGAGAAACTGCGGGCTGGAGAAACTCCGCGTTGGAGAAACTCCGCGCTGGAGAAAGTCCGTGCTGGAGAAAGTTTGTGTTGGAGAAACTCGGTGTTGGAGGAACTTTGTGTTGAAGAAACTCCATGTTGGAGAAACTCCGCGCTGGAGAAACTCCGTACTGGAGAAACTTCGTGTTGGAGAAACTCCGTGTTGGAGACACTCCGTGCTGGAGAAACTCCGCGCTGGAGAAACTCGCGCTAGAGAAACTCCGCGTTGGAGAAACTCCGCGCTGGAGAAAGTCCGCGCTGGAGAAAGTCTGTGCTGGAGAAAGTCCGTGTTGGAGAAACTCGGTGTTGGAGAAACTCCGCGCTGGAGAAACTCCGGGCTGGATACACTCCGCCCTGGAGAAACTCCGCGTTGGAGAAACTCCGTGCTGGAGAAATTCCGCGCTGGATAAACTCCGCGCTGGAGAAACTCCACGCTAGAGAAACTCCGCGCTGGAGAAACTCCGTGTTGAAGAAACTCCATGTTGGAGAAACTCCGCGCTGGAGAAACTCCGTACTGGAGAAACTTCGTGTTGGAGAAACTCCGTTGAGGAGACACTCCGTGCTGGAGAAACTCCGCGCTGGAGAAACTCCGCGTTGGAGAAACTCCGCGCTGGAGAAAGTCCGCGCTGGAGAAAGTCTGTGCAGGACAAAGTCCGTGTTGGAGAAACTCGGTGTTGGAGAAACTCCGCGTTGGTGAAACTTCGCTTTGAAGAATCTCCGCGCTGGAGAAATCCGTGTTGGAGAAACTCCGTGCTGGAGAAACTCCGTGCTGGAGAGACTTCGCACTGAAGAAACTCCGCGCTGGAGAAACTCCGTGTTGGAGAAACTCTGTGTTGGAGAAACTCTGTGTTGAAGAAAGTCCATGTTGGAGAAACTTCGCTTTCAAGAAACTCCGCGCTGGAGAAATCTGTGTTGGAGAAACTCCGTGTTGAAGAAACTCCGCGCTGAAGAAACTCCGCGCTGGAGAAACTCCGGGCAGGACGAACTCCGCGTTGGAGAAACTCCGCGTTGGAGAAACTTCGCTTCGAGGAAACTCCGCGCTGGAGAAACTCTGTGTTGGAGAAACTCTGTGTTGGAGAAGCTCCGCGCTGGAGAAACTCCGCGCTGGAGAAACTCCGTGTTGGAGAAGTTTCGTGTTGGAGAAACTCTGCGCTGGAGAAACTCCGTGTTAGAGAAACTCCGTGTTGGAGAAACTCCGCACCTGAGAATCTCTGTGTTGAAGAAACTCCATGTTGGAGAGACTCCGCGCTGGAGAAACTCCGTACTGGAGAAACTTCGTGTTGGAGAAACTCCGTGTTGGAGACACTCCGTGCTGTAGGAACTCCGCGCTGGAGAAACTCCGCGTTGGAGAAACTCCGCGCTGGAGAAAGTCAGCGCTGGAGAAAGTCTGTGCTGGAGAAAGTCCGTGTTGGAGAAACTCCGCGTTGGTGAAACTTCGCTTTGAAGCATCTCCGCGCTGGAGAAATTCGTGTTGAAGAAAGTCCATGTTGGAGAAACTTCGCTTTGAAGAAACTCCGCGCTGGAGAAATCCGTGTTGGAGAAACTCCGTGTTGGAGAAACTCCGCGCTGGAGACACTCCGCGCTGGAGAAACTCCGTATTGGAGAAACTCCGTGTTGGAGAAACTCCGCGCTGGAGGTACTCCGCGCTCTAGAAACTCCGCGTTGGAGAAACTCCGTGTTGGAAAAACTCTGTGCTGGAGAAACTCCGTGCGGGAGAAACTCCGCACTGGAGAAACTCCGGGCTGGACGAACTCCGCGTTGGAGAAACTCCGTGTTGGAGAAACTTCGCTTCGAGAAAACTCCGCGCTGGAGAAACTCTGTGTTGGAGAAGCTCCGCGCTGTAGAAACTCCGCGCTGGAGAAACTCCGTGTTGGAGAAGTTTCGTGTTGGAGAAACTCTGCGCCGGAGAAACTCCGTGTTAGAGAAACTCCGTGTTGGAGAAACTCCGCACTGAGGAAATTCCGCGATTGACAAACTCCGCGCTGGAGACACTGCGCGCTGGAGAAACTCCGTGATGGAGAAACTCCGCGCTGGAGAAACTCTGTGTTGGAGAAACTCTGTGTTGAAGAAAGCTCATGTTGGAGAAACACTGCGCTGGAGAAAGTCCGTGCTGGAGAATGTCCGTGATTTAGAAATTTGGTGTTGGAGAAACTCCGCGTTGGAAAAACTCCGGGCTGGATACACTCCGCGCTGGAGAAACTCCACGCTGGAGAAACTCCGGGCTGGAGGAACTCCGCTTTGGAGAAACTTCGCTTTGAAGAAACTCCGCGCTGGAGAAACTCTGTGTTGAAGAAACTCCGTGTTGGAGAAGCGCCGCGCTGGAGAAACTCCGCTGTGGAGAAACTTCGTGTTGGTGAAACTTCGTGTTGGAGAAACTTCGCGAAGGAGAAACTCCGTGTTAGAGAAACTCCGTGTTGGAGACACTCCGTGCTGGAGAAACTCCGCGCTGGAGAAAGTCCGTGCTGGAGAAAGTCCGTGTTGGAGAAACTCCGCGCTGGAGAAACTCCGGGCTGGATACACTTCGCGCTGGAGAAACTCCGCGTTGGAGAAACTCCGCTTTGGAGAAACTTCGCTTTGAAGAAACTCCGCGCTGGAGAAATCCGTGTTGGAGAAATTCCATGTTGGAGAAACTCCGTCTCGGAGCAACTCCGCGCTGGAGATACTCCGCGCTGGAGAAACTGCGGGCTGGAGAAACTCCGCGTTGGAGAAACTCCGCGCTGGAGAAAGTCCGTGCTGGAGAAAGTTTGTGTTGGAGAAACTCGGTGTTGGAGGAACTTTGTGTTGAAGAAACTCCATGTTGGAGAAACTCCGCGCTGGAGAAACTCCGTACTGGAGAAACTTCGTGTTGGCGAAACTCCGTGTTGGAGACACTCCGTGCTGGAGAAACTCCGCGCTGGAGAAACTCGCGCTAGAGAAACTCCGCGTTGGAGAAACTCCGCGTTGGAGAAAGTCCGCGCTGGAGAAAGTCTGTGCTGGAGAAAGTCCGTGTTGGAGAAACTCGGTGTTGGAGAAACTCCGCGCTGGAGAAACTCCGGGCTGGATACACTCCGCCCTGGAGAAACTCCGCGTTGGAGAAACTCCGTGCTGGAGAAATTCCGCGCTGGATAAACTCCGCGCTGGAGAAACTCCACGCTAGAGAAACTCCGCGCTGGAGAAACTCCGTGTTGAAGAAACTCCATGTTGGAGAAACTCCGCGCTGGAGAAACTCCGTACTGGAGAAACTTCGTGTTGGAGAAACTCCGTTGAGGAGACACTCCGTGCTGGAGAAACTCCGCGCTGGAGAAACTCCGCGTTGGAGAAACTCCGCGCTGGAGAAAGTCCGCGCTGGAGAAAGTCTGTGCAGGAGAAAGTCCGTGTTGGAGAAACTCGGTGTTGGAGAAACTCCGCGTTGGTGAAACTTCGCTTTGAAGAATCTCCGCGCTGGAGAAATCCGTGTTGGAGAAACTCCGTGCTGGAGAAACTCCGTGCTGGAGAGACTTCGCACTGGAGAAACTCCGCGCTGGAGAAACTCCGTGTTGGAGAAACTCTGTGTTTGAAGAAAGTCCATGTTGGAGAAACTTCGCTTTCAAGAAACTCCGCGCTGGAGAAATCTGTGTTGGAGAAACTCCGTGTTGAAGAAACTCCGCGCTGAAGAAACTCCGCGCTGGAGGAACTCCAGGCAGGACGAACTCCGCGTTGGAGAAACTCCGCGTTGGAGAAACTTCGCTTCGAGGAAACTCCGCGCTGGAGAAACTCTGTGTTGGAGAAACTCTGTGTTGGAGAAGCTCCGCGCTGGAGAAACTCCGCGCTGGAGAAACTCCGTGTTGGAGAAGTTTCGTGTTGGAGAAACTCTGCGCTGGAGAAACTCCGTGTTAGAGAAACTCCGTGTTGGAGAAACTCCGCACCTGAGAATCTCTGTGTTGAAGAAACTCCATGTTGGAGAGACTCCGCGCTGGAGAAACTCCGTACTGGAGAAACTTCGTGTTGGAGAAACTCCGTGTTGGAGACACTCCGTGCTGTAGGAACTCCGCGCTGGAGAAACTCCGCGTTGGAGAAACTCCGCGCTGGAGAAAGTCAGCGCTGGAGAAAGTCTGTGCTGGAGAAAGTCCGTGTTGGAGAAACTCCGCGTTGGTGAAACTTCGCTTTGAAGCATCTCCGCGCTGGAGAAATTCGTGTTGAAGAAAGTCCATGTTGGAGAAACTTCGCTTTGAAGAAACTCCGCGCTGGAGAAATCCGTGTTGGAGAAACTCCGTGTTGGAGAAACTCCGCGCTGGAGACACTCCGCGCTGGAGAAACTCCGTATTGGAGAAACTCCGTGTTGGAGAAACTCCGCGCTGGAGGTACTCCGCGCTCTAGAAACTCCGCGTTGGAGAAACTCCGTGTTGGAAAAACTCTGTGCTGGAGAAACTCCGTGCGGGAGAAACTCCGCACTGGAGAAACTCCGGGCTGGACGAACTCCGCGTTGGAGAAACTCCGCGTTGGAGAAACTTCGCTTCGAGGAAACTCCGCGCTGGAGAAACTCTGTGTTGGAGAAGCTCCGCGCTGTAGAAACTCCGCGCTGGAGAAACTCCGTGTTGGAGAAGTTTCGTGTTGGAGAAACTCTGCGCCGGAGAAACTCCGTGTTAGAGAAACTCCGTGTTGGAGAAACTCCGCACTGAGGAAATTCCGCGATTGAGAAACTCCGCGCTGGAGACACTGCGCGCTGGAGAAACTCCGTGATGGAGAAACTCCGCGCTGGAGAAACTCTGTGTTGGAGAAACTCTGTGTTGAAGAAAGCTCATGTTGGAGAAACACTGCGCTGGAGAAAGTCCGTGCTGGAGAATGTCCGTGATTTAGAAATTTGGTGTTGGAGAAACTCCGCGTTGGAAAAACTCCGGGCTGGATACACTCCGCGCTGGAGAAACTCCACGCTGGAGAAACTCCGGGCTGGAGGAACTCCGCTTTGGAGAAACTTCGCTTTGAAGAAACTCCGCGCTGGAGAAACTCTGTGTTGAAGAAACTCCGTGTTGGAGAAGCTCCGCGCTGGAGAAACTCCGCTGTGGAGAAACTTCGTGTTGGTGAAACTTCGTGTTGGAGAAACTTCGCGAAGGAGAAACTCCGTGTTAGAGAAACTCCGTGTTGGAGACACTCCGTGCTGGAGAAACTCCGCGCTGGAGAAAGTCCGTGCTGGAGAAAGTCCGTGTTGGAGAAACTCCGCGCTGGAGAAACTCCGGGCTGGATACACTTCGCGCTGGAGAAACTCCGCGTTGGAGAAACTCCGCGTTGGAGAAACTTCGCTTTGAAGAAACTCCGCGCTGGAGAAATCCGTGTTGGAGAAACTCCGTGTTGGAGAAACTCCGTGCTCGGAGCAACTCCGCGCTGGAGAAACTCCGCGCTGGAGAAACTCCGTGCTGGAGAAACTCCGCGTTGGAGAAACTCCGCGCTGGAGAAAGTCCGTGCTGGAGAAAGTCTGTGTTGGAGAAACTCCGCGCTGGAGAACTGTGTAAACTCCGCGCTGGAGAAACTCCGCGCTGAGAGAAACTCCGCGCTGGAGAAACTCCGTGTTGGAGAAACTCCGTGTTGGAGAAACTCCGCGCTGGAGAAACTCCGCTACTGCGAGAAACTCCGTGTTGGAGAAACTCCGTGTTGGAGAAACTCCGTGCTGGAGAAACTCCGCGCTGGAGAAACTCCGCGCTGGAGAAACTCCGCGTTGGAGAAACTCCGCGCTGGAGAAATTCCGCGCTGGATAAACTCCGCGCTGGAGAAACTCCACGCTAGAGAAACTCCGCGCTGGAGAAACTCTGTGTTGAAGAAACTCCATGTTGGAGAAACTCCGCGCTGGAGAAACTCCGTACTGGAGAAACTTCGTGTTGGAGAAACTCCGTGTTGGAGACACTCCGTGCTGGAGAAACTCCGCGCTGGAGAAACTCGCGCTAGAGAAACTCCGCGTTGGAGAAACTCCGCGCTGGAGAAAGTCCGCGCTGGAGAAAGTCTGTGCTGGAGAAAGTCCGTGTTGGAGAAACTCGGTGTTGGAGAAACTCCGCGCTGGAGAAACTCCGGGCTGGATACACTCCGCGCTGGAGAAACTCCGCGTTGGAGAAACTCCGTGTCTGGAGAAATTCCGCGCTGGATAAACTCCGCGCTGGAGAAACTCCACGCTAGAGAAACTCCGCGCTGGAGAAACTCCGTGTTGAAGAAACTCCATGTTGGAGAAACTCCGCGCTGGAGAAACTCCGCTAGCTGGAGAAACTCCGTGTTGGAGAAACTCCGTTGAGGAAACTCCGCGCTGGAGAAACTCCGCGCTGGAGAAACTCCGCGTTGGAGAAACTCCGCGCTGGAGAAACTCCGCGCTGGAGAAACTCCTGTGCCTGGAGAAAGTCCGTGTTGGAGAAACTCCGCGCTGGAGAAATTCGCGCAGAAACTCCGCGTTGGTGAAACTTCGCTTTGAAGAATCTCCGCGCTGGAGAAATCCGTGTTGGAGAAACTCCGTGCTGGAGAAACTCCGTGCTGGAGAGACTTCGCACTGGAGAAACTCCGCGCTGGAGAAACTCCGTGTTGGAGAAACTCTGTGCTGTGAAGAAAGTCCATGTTGGAGAAACTTCGCTTTCAAGAAACTCCGCGCTGGAGAAATCTGTGTTGGAGAAACTCCGTGTTGAAGAAACTCCGCGCTGAAGAAACTCCGCGCTGGAGAAACTCCGGGCAGGACGAACTCCGCGTTGGAGAAACTCCGCGTTGGAGAAACTTCGCTTCGAGGAAACTCCGCGCTGGAGAAACTCTGTGTTGGAGAAACTCTGTGTTGGAGAAGCTCCGCGCTGGAGAAACTCCGCGCTGGAGAAACTCCGTGTTGGAGAAGTTTCGTGTTGGAGAAACTCTGCGCTGGAGAAACTCCGTGTTAGAGAAACTCCGTGTTGGAGAAACTCCGCACCTGAGAAACTCTGTGTTGAAGAAACTCCATGTTGGAGAGACTCCGCGCTGGAGAAACTCCGTACTGGAGAAACTTCGTGTTGGAGAAACTCCGTGTTGGAGACACTCCGTGCTGTAGGAACTCCGCGCTGGAGAAACTCCGCGTTGGAGAAACTCCGCGCTGGAGAAAGTCAGCGCTGGAGAAAGTCTGTGCTGGAGAAAGTCCGTGTTGGAGAAACTCCGCGTTGGTGAAACTTCGCTTTGAAGCATCTCCGCGCTGGAGAAATTCGTGTTGAAGAAAGTCCATGTTGGAGAAACTTCGCTTTGAAGAAACTCCGCGCTGGAGAAATCCGTGTTGGAGAAACTCCGTGTTGGAGAAACTCCGCGCTGGAGACACTCCGCGCTGGAGAAACTCCGTATTGGAGAAACTCCGTGTTGGAGAAACTCCGCGCTGGAGGTACTCCGCGCTCTAGAAACTCCGCGTTGGAGAAACTCCGTGTTGGAAAAACTCTGTGCTGGAGAAACTCCGTGCGGGAGAAACTCCGCACTGGAGAAACTCCGGGCTGGACGAACTCCGCGTTGGAGAAACTCCGCGTTGGAGAAACTTCGCTTCGAGGAAACTCCGCGCTGAGAACTCTGTGTTGGAGAAACTCTGTGTTGGAGAAGCTCCGCGCTGTAGAAACTCCGCGCTGGAGAAACTCCGTGTTGGAGAAGTTTCGTGTTGGAGAAACTCTGCGCCGGAGAAACTCCGTGTTAGAGAAACTCCGTGTTGGAGAAACTCCGCACTGAGGAAATTCCGCGATTGACAAACTCCGCGCTGGAGACACTGCGCGCTGGAGAAACTCCGTGATGGAGAAACTCCGCGCTGGAGAAACTCTGTGTTGGAGAAACTCTGTGTTGAAGAAAGCTCATGTTGGAGAAACACTGCGCTGGAGAAAGTCCGTGCTGGAGAATGTCCGTGATTTAGAAATTTGGTGTTGGAGAAACTCCGCGTTGGAAAAACTCCGGGCTGGATACACTCCGCGCTGGAGAAACTCCACGCTGGAGAAACTCCGGGCTGGAGGAACTCCGCTTTGGAGAAACTTCGCTTTGAAGAAACTCCGCGCTGGAGAAACTCTGTGTTGAAGAAACTCCGTGTTGGAGAAGCGCCGCGCTGGAGAAACTCCGCTGTGGAGAAACTTCGTGTTGGTGAAACTTCGTGTTGGAGAAACTTCGCGAAGGAGAAACTCCGTGTTAGAGAAACTCCGTGTTGGAGACACTCCGTGCTGGAGAAACTCCGCGCTGGAGAAAGTCCGTGCTGGAGAAAGTCCGTGTTGGAGAAACTCCGCGCTGGAGAAACTCCGGGCTGGATACACTTCGCGCTGGAGAAACTCCGCGTTGGAGAAACTCCGCTTTGGAGAAACTTCGCTTTGAAGAAACTCCGCGCTGGAGAAATCCGTGTTGGAGAAATTCCATGTTGGAGAAACTCCGTCTCGGAGCAACTCCGCGCTGGAGATACTCCGCGCTGGAGAAACTGCGGGCTGGAGAAACTCCGCGTTGGAGAAACTCCGCGCTGGAGAAAGTCCGTGCTGGAGAAAGTTTGTGTTGGAGAAACTCGGTGTTGGAGGAACTTTGTGTTGAAGAAACTCCATGTTGGAGAAACTCCGCGCTGGAGAAACTCCGTACTGGAGAAACTTCGTGTTGGCGAAACTCCGTGTTGGAGACACTCCGTGCTGGAGAAACTCCGCGCTGGAGAAACTCGCGCTAGAGAAACTCCGCGTTGGAGAAACTCCGCGTTGGAGAAAGTCCGCGCTGGAGAAAGTCTGTGCTGGAGAAAGTCCGTGTTGGAGAAACTCGGTGTTGGAGAAACTCCGCGCTGGAGAAACTCCGGGCTGGATACACTCCGCCCTGGAGAAACTCCGCGTTGGAGAAACTCCGTGCTGGAGAAATTCCGCGCTGGATAAACTCCGCGCTGGAGAAACTCCACGCTAGAGAAACTCCGCGCTGGAGAAACTCCGTGTTGAAGAAACTCCATGTTGGAGAAACTCCGCGCTGGAGAAACTCCGTACTGGAGAAACTTCGTGTTGGAGAAACTCCGTTGAGGAGACACTCCGTGCTGGAGAAACTCCGCGCTGGAGAAACTCGCGCTAGAGAAACTCCGCGTTGGAGAAACTCCGCGTTGGAGAAAGTCCGCGCTGGAGAAAGTCTGTGCTGGAGAAAGTCCGTGTTGGAGAAACTCGGTGTTGGAGAAACTCCGCGCTGGAGAAACTCCGGGCTGGATACACTCCGCCCTGGAGAAACTCCGCGTTGGAGAAACTCCGTGCTGGAGAAATTCCGCGCTGGATAAACTCCGCGCTGGAGAAACTCCACGCTAGAGAAACTCCGCGTTGGAGAAACTCCGCGCTGGAGAAAGTCCGCGCTGGAGAAAGTCTGTGCAGGAGAAAGTCCGTGTTGGAGAAACTCGGTGTTGGAGAAACTCCGCGTTGGTGAAACTTCGCTTTGAAGAATCTCCGCGCTGGAGAAATCCGTGTTGGAGAAACTCCGTGCTGGAGAAACTCCGTGCTGGAGAGACTTCGCACTGGAGAAACTCCGCGCTGGAGAAACTCCGTGTTGGAGAAACTCTGTGTTGAAGAAAGTCCATGTTGGAGAAACTTCGCTTTCAAGAAACTCCGCGCTGGAGAAATCTGTGTTGGAGAAACTCCGTGTTGAAGAAACTCCGCGCTGAAGAAACTCCGCGCTGGAGGAACTCCAGGCAGGACGAACTCCGCGTTGGAGAAACTCCGCGTTGGAGAAACTTCGCTTCGAGGAAACTCCGCGCTGGAGAAACTCTGTGTTGGAGAAACTCTGTGTTGGAGAAGCTCCGCGCTGGAGAAACTCCGCGCTGGAGAAACTCCGTGTTGGAGAAGTTTCGTGTTGGAGAAACTCTGCGCTGGAGAAACTCCGTGTTAGAGAAACTCCGTGTTGGAGAAACTCCGCACCTGAGAAACTCTGTGTTGAAGAAACTCCATGTTGGAGAGACTCCGCGCTGGAGAAACTCCGTACTGGAGAAACTTCGTGTTGGAGAAACTCCGTGTTGGAGACACTCCGTGCTGTAGGAACTCCGCGCTGGAGAACCTCCGCGCTGGAGAAACTCCGCGTTGGAGAAACTCCGCGCTGGAGAAAGTCAGCGCTGGAGAAAGTCTGTGCTGGAGAAAGTCCGTGTTGGAGAAACTCCGCGTTGGTGAAACTTCGCTTTGAAGCATCTCCGCGCTGGAGAAATTCGTGTTGAAGAAAGTCCATGTTGGAGAAACTTCGCTTTCAAGAAACTCCGCGCTGGAGAAATCCGTGTTGGAGAAACTCCGTGTTGGAGAAACTCCGCGCTGGAGACACTCCGCGCTGGAGAAACTCCGTATTGGAGAAACTCCGTGTTGGAGAAACTCCGCGCTGGAGGTACTCCGCGCTCTAGAAACTCCGCGTTGGAGAAACTCCGTGTTGGAAAAACTCTGTGCTGGAGAAACTCCGTGCTGGAGAAACTCCGCACTGGAGAAACTCCGGGCTGGACGAACTCCGCGTTGGAGAAACTCCGCGTTGGAGAAACTTCGCTTCGAGGAAACTCCGCGCTGGAGAAACTCTGTGTTGGAGAAACTCTGTGTTGGAGAAGCTCCGCGCTGGAGAAACTCCGCGCTCGAGAAACTACGTGT
This sequence comes from Amblyomma americanum, assembly GCA_030143305.2. Taxonomy (NCBI): domain Eukaryota; kingdom Metazoa; phylum Arthropoda; class Arachnida; order Ixodida; family Ixodidae; genus Amblyomma; species Amblyomma americanum. Next base: position 252,203 of record JARKHS020004639.1, read on the forward strand.
TGGAGAAGTTTCGTGTTGGAGAAACTCTGCGCCGGAGAAACTCCGTGTTAGAGAAACTCCGTGTTGGAGAAACTCCGCACTGAGGAAATTCCGCGATTGAGAAACTCCGCGCTGGAGACACTGCGCGCTGGAGAAACTCCGTGATGGAGAAACTCCGCGCTGGAGAAACTCTGTGTTGGAGAAACTCTGTGTTGAAGAAAGCTCATGTTGGAGAAACACTGCGCTGGAGAATGTCCGTGCTGGAGAATGTCCGTGATTTAGAAATTTGGTGTTGGAGAAACTCCGCGTTGGAAAAACTCCGGGCTGGATACACTCCGCGCTGGAGAAACTCCACGCTGGAGAAACTCCGGGCTGGAGGAACTCCGCTTTGGAGAAACTTCGCTTTGAAGAAACTCCGCGCTGGAGAAACTCTGTGTTGAAGAAACTCCGTGTTGGAGAAGCTCCGCGCTGGAGAAACTCCGCTGTGGAGAAACTTCGTGTTGGTGAAACTTCGTGTTGGAGAAACTTCGCGAAGGAGAAACTCCGTGTTAGAGAAACTCCGTGTTGGAGACACTCCGTGCTGGAGAAACTCCGCGCTGGAGAAAGTCCGTGCTGGAGAAAGTCCGTGTTGGAGAAACTCCGCGCTGGAGAAACTCCGTACTAGAGAAACTTCGTGTTGGAGAAACTCCGTTGAGGAGACACTCCGTGCTGGAGAAACTCCGCGCTGGAGAAACTCCGCGTTGGAGAAACTCCGCGCTGGAGAAAGTCCGCGCTGGAGAAACTCTGTGCAGGAGAAAGTCCGTGTTGGAGAAACTCGGTGTTGGAGAAACTCCGCGTTGGTGAAACTTCGCTTTGAAGAATCTCCGCGCTGGAGAAATCCGTGTTGGAGAAACTCCGTGCTGGAGAAACTCCGTGCTGGAGAGACTTCGCACTGGAGAAACTCCGCGCTGGAGAAACTCCGTGTTGGAGAAACTCTGTGTTGGAGAAACTCTGTGTTGAAGAAAGTCCATGTTGGAGAAACTTCGCTTTCAAGAAACTCCGCGCTGGAGAAATCTGTGTTGGAGAAACTCCGTGTTGAAGAAACTCCGCGCTGAAGAAACTCCGCGCTGGAGAAACTCCGGGCAGGACGAACTCCGCGTTGGAGAAACTCCGCGTTGGAGAAACTTCGCTTCGAGGAAACTCCGCGCTGGAGAAACTCTGTGTTGGAGAAACTCTGTGTTGGAGAAGCTCCGCGCTGGAGAAACTCCGCGCTGGAGAAACTCCGTGTTGGAGAAGTTTCGTGTTGGAGAAACTCTGCGCTGGAGAAACTCCGTGTTAGAGAAACTCCGTGTTGGAGAAACTCCGCACCTGAGAAACTCTGTGTTGAAGAAACTCCATGTTGGAGAGACTCCGCGCTGGAGAAACTCCGTACTGGAGAAACTTCGTGTTGGAGAAACTCCGTGTTGGAGACACTCCGTGCTGTAGGAACTCCGCGCTGGAGAAACTCCGCGTTGGAGAAACTCCGCGCTGGAGAAAGTCAGCGCTGGAGAAAGTCTGTGCTGGAGAAAGTCCGTGTTGGAGAAACTCCGCGTTGGTGAAACTTCGCTTTGAAGCATCTCCGCGCTGGAGAAATTCGTGTTGAAGAAAGTCCATGTTGGAGAAACTTCGCTTTGAAGAAACTTCGCGCTGGAGAAATCCGTGTTGGAGAAACTCCGTGTTGGAGAAACTCCGCGCTGGAGACACTCCGCGCTGGAGAAACTCCGTATTGGAGAAACTCCGTGTTGGAGAAACTCCGTGTTGGAGAAACTCCGCGCTGGAGGTACTCCGCGCTCTAGAAACTCCGCGTTGGAGAAACTCCGTGTTGGAAAAACTCTGTGCTGGAGAAACTCCGTGCGGGAGAAACTCCGCACTGGAGAAACTCCGGGCTGGACGAACTCCGCGTTGGAGAAACTCCGCGTTGGAGAAACTTCGCTTCGAGGAAACTCCGCGCTGGAGAAACTCTGTGTTGGAGAAACTCTGTGTTGGAGAAGCTCCGCGCTGGAGAAACTCCGCGCTGGAGAAACTCCGTGTTGGAGAAGTTTCGTGTTGGAGAAACTCTGCGCCGGAGAAACTCCGTGTTAGAGAAACTCCGTGTTGGAGAAACTCCGCACTGAGGAAATTCCGCGATTGACAAACTCCGCGCTGGAGACACTGCGCGCTGGAGAAACTCCGTGATGGAGAAACTCCGCGCTGGAGAAACTCTGTGTTGGAGAAACTCTGTGTTGAAGAAAGCTCATGTTGGAGAAACACTGCGCTGGAGAAAGTCCGTGCTGGAGAATGTCCGTGATTTAGAAATTTGGTGTTGGAGAAACTCCGCGTTGGAAAAACTCCGGGCTGGATACACTCCGCGCTGGAGAAACTCCACGCTGGAGAAACTCCGGGCTGGAGGAACTCCGCTTTGGAGAAACTTCGCTTTGAAGAAACTCCGCGCTGGAGAAACTCTGTGTTGAAGAAACTCCGTGTTGGAGAAGCTCCGCGCTGGAGAAACTCCGCTGTGGAGAAACTTCGTGTTGGTGAAACTTCGTGTTGGAGAAACTTCGCGAAGGAGAAACTCCGTGTTAGAGAAACTCCGTGTTGGAGACACTCCGTGCTGGAGAAACTCCGCGCTGGAGAAAGTCCGTGCTGGAGAAAGTCCGTGTTGGAGAAACTCCGCGCTGGAGAAACTCCGGGCTGGATACACTTCGCGCTGGAGAAACTCCGCGTTGGAGAAACTCCGCTTTGGAGAAACTTCGCTTTGAAGAAACTCCGCGCTGGAGAAATCCGTGTTGGAGAAATTCCATGTTGGAGAAACTCCGTCTCGGAGCAACTCCGCGCTGGAGATACTCCGCGCTGGAGAAACTGCGGGCTGGAGAAACTCCGCGTTGGAGAAACTCCGCGCTGGAGAAAGTCCGTGCTGGAGAAAGTTTGTGTTGGAGAAACTCGGTGTTGGAGGAACTTTGTGTTGAAGAAACTCCATGTTGGAGAAACTCCGCGCTGGAGAAACTCCGTACTGGAGAAACTTCGTGTTGGCGAAACTCCGTGTTGGAGACACTCCGTGCTGGAGAAACTCCGCGCTGGAGAAACTCGCGCTAGAGAAACTCCGCGTTGGAGAAACTCCGCGTTGGAGAAAGTCCGCGCTGGAGAAAGTCTGTGCTGGAGAAAGTCCGTGTTGGAGAAACTCGGTGTTGGAGAAACTCCGCGCTGGAGAAACTCCGGGCTGGATACACTCCGCCCTGGAGAAACTCCGCGTTGGAGAAACTCCGTGCTGGAGAAATTCCGCGCTGGATAAACTCCGCGCTGGAGAAACTCCACGCTAGAGAAACTCCGCGCTGGAGAAACTCCGTGTTGAAGAAACTCCATGTTGGAGAAACTCCGCGCTGGAGAAACTCCGTACTGGAGAAACTTCGTGTTGGAGAAACTCCGTTGAGGAGACACTCCGTGCTGGAGAAACTCCGCGCTGGAGAAACTCCGCGTTGGAGAAACTCCGCGCTGGAGAAAGTCCGCGCTGGAGAAAGTCTGTGCAGGAGAAAGTCCGTGTTGGAGAAACTCGGTGTTGGAGAAACTCCGCGTTGGTGAAACTTCGCTTTGAAGAATCTCCGCGCTGGAGAAATCCGTGTTGGAGAAACTCCGTGCTGGAGAAACTCCGTGCTGGAGAGACTTCGCACTGGAGAAACTCCGCGCTGGAGAAACTCCGTGTTGGAGAAACTCTGTGTTGAAGAAAGTCCATGTTGGAGAAACTTCGCTTTCAAGAAACTCCGCGCTGGAGAAATCTGTGTTGGAGAAACTCCGTGTTGAAGAAACTCCGCGCTGAAGAAACTCCGCGCTGTAGGAACTCCAGGCAGGACGAACTCCGCGTTGGAGAAACTCCGCGTTGGAGAAACTTCGCTTCGAGGAAACTCCGCGCTGGAGAAACTCTGTGTTGGAGAAACTCTGTGTTGGAGAAGCTCCGCGCTGGAGAAACTCCGCGCTGGAGAAACTCCGTGTTGGAGAAGTTTCGTGTTGGAGAAACTCTGCGCTGGAGAAACTCCGTGTTAGAGAAACTCCGTGTTGGAGAAACTCCGCACCTGAGAAACTCTGTGTTGAAGAAACTCTATGTTGGAGAGACTCCGCGCTGGAGAAACTCCGTACTGGAGAAACTTCGTGTTGGAGAAACTCCGTGTTGGAGACACTCCGTGCTGTAGGAACTCCGCGCTGGAGAAACTCCGCGTTGGAGAAACTCCGCGCTGGAGAAAGTCAGCGCTGGAGAAAGTCTGTGCTGGAGAAAGTCCGTGTTGGAGAAACTCCGCGTTGGTGAAACTTCGCTTTGAAGCATCTCCGCGCTGGAGAAATTCGTGTTGAAGAAAGTCCATGTTGGAGAAACTTCGCTTTCAAGAAACTCCGCGCTGGAGAAATCCGTGTTGGAGAAACTCCGTGTTGGAGAAACTCCGCGCTGGAGACACTCCGCGCTGGAGAAACTCCGTATTGGAGAAACTCCGTGTTGGAGAAACTCCGCGCTGGAGGTACTCCGCGCTCTAGAAACTCCGCGTTGGAGAAACTCCGTGTTGGAAAAACTCTGTGCTGGAGAAACTCCGTGCTGGAGAAACTCCGCACTGGAGAAACTCCGGGCTGGACGAACTCCGCGTTGGAGAAACTCCGCGTTGGAGAAACTTCGCTTCGAGGAAACTCCGCGCTGGAGAAACTCTGTGTTGGAGAAACTCTGTGTTGGAGAAGCTCCGCGCTGGAGAAACTCCGCGCTGGAGAAACTACGTGTTGGAGAAGTTTCGTGTTGGAGAAACTCTGCGCCGGAGAAACTCCGTGTTAGAGAAACTCCGTGTTGGAGAAACTCCGCACTGAGGAAATTCCGCGATTGAGAAACTCCGCGCTGGAGACACTGCGCGCTGGAGAAACTCCGTGATGGAGAAACTCCGCGCTGGAGAAACTCTGTGTTGGAGAAACTCTGTGTTGAAGAAAGCTCATGTTGGAGAAACACTGCGCTGGAGAATGTCCGTGCTGGAGAATGTCCGTGATTTAGAAATTTGGTGTTGGAGAAACTCCGCGTTGGAAAAACTCCGGGCTGGATACACTCCGCGCTGGAGAAACTCCACGCTGGAGAAACTCCGGGCTGGAGGAACTCCGCTTTGGAGAAACTTCGCTTTGAAGAAACTCCGCGCTGGAGAAACTCTGTGTTGAAGAAACTCCGTGTTGGAGAAGCTCCGCGCTGGAGAAACTCCGCTGTGGAGAAACTTCGTGTTGGTGAAACTTCGTGTTGGAGAAACTTCGCGAAGGAGAAACTCCGTGTTAGAGAAACTCCGTGTTGGAGACACTCCGTGCTGGAGAAACTCCGCGCTGGAGAAAGTCCGTGCTGGAGAAAGTCCGTCGTTGGAGAAACTCCGCAGCTGGAGAAACTCCGCGTAACTCCACTGGAGAAACTTCCGTCGTTGGAGAAACTCCGCTTGGAGCCGCTGAGACACTCCGCGCTGGAGAAACTCCGCGCTGGAGAAACTCCGTGTTGGAGAAACTCCGCGTTGGAGAAACTCCGCGCTGGAGAAACTCCGCGCTGGAGAAAGTCCGTGGTGGAGAAACTCCGCGTTGGAGAAACTCCGCGCTGGAGAAAGTCCATGCTGGAGAAACTTCGCGTTGGAGAAACTCCGTGTTGGAGAAACTCCGCTGTTGGAGAAACTCCGCGCTGGAGAAACTCCGCGCTGGAGAAACTCTCGTGTTGGAGAAACTCCATGTTGGAGAAACTCCGTCTGGAGAAACTCCGCGCTGGAGATACTCCGCGCTGGAGAAACTCCGCGCTGGAGAAACTCCGCGTTGGAGAAACTCCGCGCTGGAGAAACTCCGCGCTGGAGAAACTCCGTGTTGGAGAAACTCCGCGCTGGAGGAACTTTGTGTTGAAGAAACTCCATGTTGGAGAAACTCCGCGCTGGAGAAACTCCGTACTGGAGAAACTTCGTGTTGGAGAAACTCCGTGTTGGAGACACTCCGTGCTGGAGAAACTCCGCGCTGGAGAAACTCGCGCTAGAGAAACTCCGCGTTGGAGAAACTCCGCGTTGGAGAAAGTCCGCGCTGGAGAAAGTCTGTGCTGGAGAAAGTCCGTGTTGGAGAAACTCGGTGTTGGAGAAACTCCGCGCTGGAGAAACTCCGGGCTGGATACACTCCGCCCTGGAGAAACTCCGCGTTGGAGAAACTCCGTGCTGGAGAAATTCCGCGCTGGATAAACTCCGCGCTGGAGAAACTCCACGCTAGAGAAACTCCGCGCTGGAGAAACTCCGTGTTGAAGAAACTCCATGTTGGAGAAACTCCGCGCTGGAGAAACTCCGTACTGGAGAAACTTCGTGTTGGAGAAACTCCGTTGAGGAGACACTCCGTGCTGGAGAAACTCCGCGCTGGAGAAACTCCGCGTTGGAGAAACTCCGCGCTGGAGAAAGTCCGCGCTGGAGAAAGTCTGTGCAGGAGAAAGTCCGTGTTGGAGAAACTCGGTGTTGGAGAAACTCCGCGTTGGTGAAACTTCGCTTTGAAGAATCTCCGCGCTGGAGAAATCCGTGTTGGAGAAACTCCGTGCTGGAGAAACTCCGTGCTGGAGAGACTTCGCACTGGAGAAACTCCGCGCTGGAGAAACTCCGTGTTGGAGAAACTCTGTGTTGAAGAAAGTCCATGTTGGAGAAACTTCGCTTTCAAGAAACTCCGCGCTGGAGAAATCTGTGTTGGAGAAACTCCGTGTTGAAGAAACTCCGCGCTGAAGAAACTCCGCGCTGTAGGAACTCCAGGCAGGACGAACTCCGCGTTGGAGAAACTCCGCGTTGGAGAAACTTCGCTTCGAGGAAACTCCGCGCTGGAGAAACTCTGTGTTGGAGAAACTCTGTGTTGGAGAAGCTCCGCGCTGGAGAAACTCCGCGCTGGAGAAACTCCGTGTTGGAGAAGTTTCGTGTTGGAGAAACTCTGCGCTGGAGAAACTCCGTGTTAGAGAAACTCCGTGTTGGAGAAACTCCGCACCTGAGAAACTCTGTGTTGAAGAAACTCTATGTTGGAGAGACTCCGCGCTGGAGAAACTCCGTACTGGAGAAACTTCGTGTTGGAGAAACTCCGTGTTGGAGACACTCCGTGCTGTAGGAACTCCGCGCTGGAGAAACTCCGCGTTGGAGAAACTCCGCGCTGGAGAAAGTCAGCGCTGGAGAAAGTCTGTGCTGGAGAAAGTCCGTGTTGGAGAAACTCCGCGTTGGTGAAACTTCGCTTTGAAGCATCTCCGCGCTGGAGAAATTCGTGTTGAAGAAAGTCCATGTTGGAGAAACTTCGCTTTCAAGAAACTCCGCGCTGGAGAAATCCGTGTTGGAGAAACTCCGTGTTGGAGAAACTCCGCGCTGGAGGCACTCCGCGCTGGAGAAACTCCGTATTGGAGAAACTCCGTGTTGGAGAAACTCCGCGCTGGAGGTACTCCGCGCTCTAGAAACTCCGCGTTGGAGAAACTCCGTGTTGGAAAAACTCTGTGCTGGAGAAACTCCGTGCTGGAGAAACTCCGCACTGGAGAAACTCCGGGCTGGACGAACTCCGCGTTGGAGAAACTCCGCGTTGGAGAAACTTCGCTTCGAGGAAACTCCGCGCTGGAGAAACTCTGTGTTGGAGAAACTCTGTGTTGGAGAAGCTCCGCGCTGGAGAAACTCCGCGCTCGAGAAACTACGTGTTGGAGAAGTTTCGTGTTGGAGAAACTCTGCGCCGGAGAAACTCCGTGTTAGAGAAACTCCGTGTTGGAGAAACTCCGCACTGAGGAAATTCCGCGATTGAGAAACTCCGCGCTGGAGACATTGCGCGCTGGAGAAACTCCGTGATGGAGAAACTCCGCGCTGGAGAAACTCTGTGTTGGAGAAACTCTGTGTTGAAGAAAGCTCATGTTGGAGAAACACTGCGCTGGAGAATGTCCGTGCTGGAGAATGTCCGTGATTTAGAAATTTGGTGTTGGAGAAACTCCGCGTTGGAAAAACTCCGGGCTGGATACACTCCGCGCTGGAGAAACTCCACGCTGGAGAAACTCCGGGCTGGAGGAACTCCGCTTTGGAGAAACTTCGCTTTGAAGAAACTCCGCGCTGGAGAAACTCTGTGTTGAAGAAACTCCGTGTTGGAGAAGCTCCGCGCTGGAGAAACTCCGCTGTGGAGAAACTTCGTGTTGGTGAAACTTCGTGTTGGAGAAACTTCGCGAAGGAGAAACTCCGTGTTAGAGAAACTCCGTGTTGGAGACACTCCGTGCTGGAGAAACTCCGCGCTGGAGAAAGTCCGTGCTGGAGAAAGTCCGTGTTGGAGAAACTCCGCGCTGGAGAAACTCCGTACTAGAGAAACTTCGTGTTGGAGAAACTCCGTTGAGGAGACACTCCGTGCTGGAGAAACTCCGCGCTGGAGAAACTCCGCGTTGGAGAAACTCCGCGCTGGAGAAAGTCCGCGCTGGAGAAACTCTGTGCAGGAGAAAGTCCGTGTTGGAGAAACTCTGTGTTGGAGAAACTCTGTGTTGAAGAAAGTCCATGTTGGAGAAACTTCGCTTTCAAGAAACTCCGCGCTGGAGAAATCTGTGTTGGAGAAACTCCGTGTTGAAGAAACTCCGCGCTGAAGAAACTCCGCGCTGGAGAAACTCCGGGCAGGACGAACTCCGCGTTGGAGAAACTCCGCGTTGGAGAAACTTCGCTTCGAGGAAACTCCGCGCTGGAGAAACTCTGTGTTGGAGAAACTCTGTGTTGGAGAAGCTCCGCGCTGGAGAAACTCCGCGCTGGAGAAACTCCGTGTTGGAGAAGTTTCGTGTTGGAGAAACTCTGCGCTGGAGAAACTCCGTGTTAGAGAAACTCCGTGTTGGAGAAACTCCGCACCTGAGAAACTCTGTGTTGAAGAAACTCCATGTTGGAGAGACTCCGCGCTGGAGAAACTCCGTACTGGAGAAACTTCGTGTTGGAGAAACTCCGTGTTGGAGACACTCCGTGCTGTAGGAACTCCGCGCTGGAGAAACTCCGCGTTGGAGAAACTCCGCGCTGGAGAAAGTCAGCGCTGGAGAAAGTCTGTGCTGGAGAAAGTCCGTGTTGGAGAAACTCCGCGTTGGTGAAACTTCGCTTTGAAGCATCTCCGCGCTGGAGAAATTCGTGTTGAAGAAAGTCCATGTTGGAGAAACTTCGCTTTGAAGAAACTTCGCGCTGGAGAAATCCGTGTTGGAGAAACTCCGTGTTGGAGAAACTCCGCGCTGGAGACACTCCGCGCTGGAGAAACTCCGTATTGGAGAAACTCCGTGTTGGAGAAACTCCGTGTTGGAGAAACTCCGCGCTGGAGGTACTCCGCGCTCTAGAAACTCCGCGTTGGAGAAACTCCGTGTTGGAAAAACTCTGTGCTGGAGAAACTCCGTGCGGGAGAAACTCCGCACTGGAGAAACTCCGGGCTGGACGAACTCCGCGTTGGAGAAACTCCGCGTTGGAGAAACTTCGCTTCGAGGAAACTCCGCGCTGGAGAAACTCTGTGTTGGAGAAACTCTGTGTTGGAGAAGCTCCGCGCTGGAGAAACTCCGCGCTGGAGAAACTCCGTGTTGGAGAAGTTTCGTGTTGGAGAAACTCTGCGCCGGAGAAACTCCGTGTTAGAGAAACTCCGTGTTGGAGAAACTCCGCACTGAGGAAATTCCGCGATTGACAAACTCCGCGCTGGAGACACTGCGCGCTGGAGAAACTCCGTGATGGAGAAACTCCGCGCTGGAGAAACTCTGTGTTGGAGAAACTCTGTGTTGAAGAAAGCTCATGTTGGAGAAACACTGCGCTGGAGAAAGTCCGTGCTGGAGAATGTCCGTGATTTAGAAATTTGGTGTTGGAGAAACTCCGCGTTGGAAAAACTCCGGGCTGGATACACTCCGCGCTGGAGAAACTCCACGCTGGAGAAACTCCGGGCTGGAGGAACTCCGCTTTGGAGAAACTTCGCTTTGAAGAAACTCCGCGCTGGAGAAACTCTGTGTTGAAGAAACTCCGTGTTGGAGAAGCTCCGCGCTGGAGAAACTCTGCTGTGGAGAAACTTCGTGTTGGTGAAACTTCGTGTTGGAGAAACTTCGCGAAGGAGAAACTCCGTGTTACAGAAACTCCGTGTTGGAGACACTCCGTGCTGGAGAAACTCCGCGCTGGAGAAAGTCCGTGCTGGAGAAAGTCCGTGTTGGAGAAACTCCGCGCTGGAGAAACTCCGGGCTGGATACACTTCGCGCTGGAGAAACTCCGCGTTGGAGAAACTCCGCTTTGGAGAAACTTCGCTTTGAAGAAACTCCGCGCTGGAGAAATCCGTGTTGGAGAAATTCCATGTTGGAGAAACTCCGTCTCGGAGCAACTCCGCGCTGGAGATACTCCGCGCTGGAGAAACTGCGGGCTGGAGAAACTCCGCGTTGGAGAAACTCCGCGCTGGAGAAAGTCCGTACTGGAGAAACTTCGTGTTGGAGAAACTCCGTGTTGGAGACACTCCGTGCTGGAGAAACTCCGCGCTGGAGAAACTCGCGCTAGAGAAACTCCGCGTTGGAGAAACTCCGCGTTGGAGAAAGTCCGCGCTGGAGAAAGTCTGTGCTGGAGAAAGTCCGTGTTGGAGAAACTCGGTGTTGGAGAAACTCCGCGCTGGAGAAACTCCGGGCTGGATACACTCCGCCCTGGAGAAACTCCGCGTTGGAGAAACTCCGTGCTGGAGAAATTCCGCGCTGGATAAACTCCGCGCTGGAGAAACTCCACGCTAGAGAAACTCCGCGCTGGAGAAACTCCGTGTTGAAGAAACTCCATGTTGGAGAAACTCCGCGCTGGAGAAACTCCGTACTGGAGAAACTTCGTGTTGGAGAAACTCCGTTGAGGAGACACTCCGTGCTGGAGAAACTCCGCGCTGGAGAAACTCCGCGTTGGAGAAACTCCGCGCTGGAGAAAGTCCGCGCTGGAGAAAGTCTGTGCAGGAGAAAGTCCGTGTTGGAGAAACTCGGTGTTGGAGAAACTCCGCGTTGGTGAAACTTCGCTTTGAAGAATCTCCGCGCTGGAGAAATCCGTGTTGGAGAAACTCCGTGCTGGAGAAACTCCGTGCTGGAGAGACTTCGCACTGGAGAAACTCCGCGCTGGAGAAACTCCGTGTTGGAGAAACTCTGTGTTGAAGAAAGTCCATGTTGGAGAAACTTCGCTTTCAAGAAACTCCGCGCTGGAGAAATCTGTGTTGGAGAAACTCCGTGTTGAAGAAACTCCGCGCTGAAGAAACTCCGCGCTGTAGGAACTCCAGGCAGGACGAACTCCGCGTTGGAGAAACTCCGCGTTGGAGAAACTTCGCTTCGAGGAAACTCCGCGCTGGAGAAACTCTGTGTTGGAGAAACTCTGTGTTGGAGAAGCTCCGCGCTGGAGAAACTCCGCGCTGGAGAAACTCCGTGTTGGAGAAGTTTCGTGTTGGAGAAACTCTGCGCTGGAGAAACTCCGTGTTAGAGAAACTCCGTGTTGGAGAAACTCCGCACCTGAGAAACTCTGTGTTGAAGAAACTCTATGTTGGAGAGACTCCGCGCTGGAGAAACTCCGTACTGGAGAAACTTCGTGTTGGAGAAACTCCGTGTTGGAGACACTCCGTGCTGTAGGAACTCCGCGCTGGAGAAACTCCGCGTTGGAGAAACTCCGCGCTGGAGAAAGTCAGCGCTGGAGAAAGTCTGTGCTGGAGAAAGTCCGTGTTGGAGAAACTCCGCGTTGGTGAAACTTCGCTTTGAAGCATCTCCGCGCTGGAGAAATTCGTGTTGAAGAAAGTCCATGTTGGAGAAACTTCGCTTTCAAGAAACTCCGCGCTGGAGAAATCCGTGTTGGAGAAACTCCGTGTTGGAGAAACTCCGCGCTGGAGACACTCCGCGCTGGAGAAACTCCGTATTGGAGAAACTCCGTGTTGGAGAAACTCCGCGCTGGAGGTACTCCGCGCTCTAGAAACTCCGCGTTGGAGAAACTCCGTGTTGGAAAAACTCTGTGCTGAAGAAACTCCGTGCTGGAGAAACTCCGCACTGGAGAAACTCCGGGCTGGACGAACTCCGCGTTAGAGAAACTCCGCGTTGGAGAAACTTCGCTTCGAGGAAACTCCGCGCTGGAGAAACTCTGTGTTGGAGAAACTCTGTGTTGGAGAAGCTCCGCGCTGGAGAAACTCCGCGCTGGAGAAACTACGTGTTGGAGAAGTTTCGTGTTGGAGAAACTCTGCGCCGGAGAAACTCCGTGTTAGAGAAACTCCGTGTTGGAGAAACTCCGCACTGAGGAAATTCCGCGATTGAGAAACTCCGCGCTGGAGACACTGCGCGCTGGAGAAACTCCGTGATGGAGAAACTCCGCGCTGGAGAAACTCTGTGTTGGAGAAACTCTGTGTTGAAGAAAGCTCATGTTGGAGAAACACTGCGCTGGAGAATGTCCGTGCTGGAGAATGTCCGTGATTTAGAAATTTGGTGTTGGAGAAACTCCGCGTTGGAAAAACTCCGGGCTGGATACACTCCGCGCTGGAGAAACTCCACGCTGGAGAAACTCCGGGCTGGAGGAACTCCGCTTTGGAGAAACTTCGCTTTGAAGAAACTCCGCGCTGGAGAAACTCTGTGTTGAAGAAACTCCGTGTTGGAGAAGCTCCGCGCTGGAGAAACTCCGCTGTGGAGAAACTTCGTGTTGGTGAAACTTCGTGTTGGAGAAACTTCGCGAAGGAGAAACTCCGTGTTAGAGAAACTCCGTGTTGGAGACACTCCGTGCTGGAGAAACTCCGCGCTGGAGAAAGTCCGTGCTGGAGAAAGTCCGTCTTGGAGAAACTCCGCAGTGGAGAAACTCCGGGCTGGATACACTTCGCGCTGGAGAAACTCCGCGTTGGAGAAACTCCACGTTGGAGAAACTTCGCTTTGAAGAAACTCCGCGCTGGAGAAATCCGTGTTGGAGAAACTCCGTCTTGCAGAAAGTCCGCGCTGGAGATACTCCGCGCTGGAGAAACTCCGCGCTGGAGAAACTCCGTGTTGGAGAAACTCCGCGTTGGAGAAACTCCGCGCTGGAGAAAGTCCGCGCTGGAGAAAGTCTGTGGTGGAGAAATTCCGCGCTGGATAAACTCCGCGCTGGAGAAACTCCACGCTAGAGAAACTCCGCGCTGGAGAAACTCCGTGTTGAAGAAACTCCATGTTGGAGAAACTCCGCGCTGGAGAAACTCCGTACTGGAGAAACTTCGTGTTGGAGAAACTCCGTGTTGGAGACACTCCGTGCTGGAGAAACTCCGCGCTGGAGAAACTCCGCGCTGGAGAAAGTCCGCGCTGGAGAAACTCCGCGCTGGATAAATTCCGCGCTGGATAAACTCCGCGCTGGAGAAACTCCACGCTAGAGAAACTCCGCGCTGGAGAAACTTTGTGTTGAAGAAACTCCATGTTGGAGAAACTCCGCGCTGGAGAAACTCCGTACTGGAGAAACTTCGTGTTGGAGAAACTCCGTGTTGGAGACACTCCGTGCTGGAGAAACTCCGCGCTGGAGAAACTCGCGCTAGAGAAACTCCGCGTTGGAGAAACTCCGCGCTGGAGAAAGTCCGCGCTGGAGAAAGTCTGTGCTGGAGAAAGTCCGTGTTGGAGAAACTCGGTGTTGGAGAAACTCCGCGCTGGAGAAACTCCGGGCTGGATACACTCCGCGCTGGAGAAACTCCGCGTTGGAGAAACTCCGCGCTGGAGAAAGTCCGCGCTGGAGAAAGTCTGTGGTGGAGAAATTCCGCGCTGGATAAACTCCGCGCTGGAGAAACTCCACGCTAGAGAAACTCCGCGCTGGAGAAACTCCGTGTTGAAGAAACTCCATGTTGGAGAAACTCCGCGCTGGAGAAACTCCGTACTGGAGAAACTTCGTGTTGGAGAAACTCCGTGTTGGAGACACTCCGTGCTGGAGAAACTCCGCGCTGGAGAAACTCCGCGCTGGAGAAAGTCCGCGCTGGAGAAACTCCGCGCTGGATAAATTCCGCGCTGGATAAACTCCGCGCTGGAGAAACTCCACGCTAGAGAAACTCCGCGCTGGAGAAACTTTGTGTTGAAGAAACTCCATGTTGGAGAAACTCCGCGCTGGAGAAACTCCGTACTGGAGAAACTTCGTGTTGGAGAAACTCGGTGTTGGAGAAACTCCGCGTTGGTGAAACTTCGCTTTGAAGAATCTCCGCGCTGGAGAAATCCGTGTTGGAGAAACTCCGTGCTGGAGAAACTCCGTGCTGGAGAGACTTCGCACTGGAGAAACTCCGCGCTGGAGAAACTCCGTGTTGGAGAAACTCTGTGTTGAAGAAAGTCCATGTTGGAGAAACTTCGCTTTCAAGAAACTCCGCGCTGGAGAAATCTGTGTTGGAGAAACTCCGTGTTGAAGAAACTCCGCGCTGAAGAAACTGCGCGGTAGGAACTCCAGGCAGGACGAACTCCGCGTTGGAGAAACTCCGCGTTGGAGAAACTTCGCTTCGAGGAAACTCCGCGCTGGAGAAACTCTGTGTTGGAGAAACTCTGTGTTGGAGAAGCTCCGCGCTGGAGAAACTCCGTGTTGGAGAAGTTTCGTGTTGGAGAAACTCTGCGCTGGAGAAACTCCGTGTTAGAGAAACTCCGTGTTGGAGAAACTCCGCACCTGAGAAACTCTGTGTTGAAGAAACTCTATGTTGGAGAGACTCCGCGCTGGAGAAACTCCGTACTGGAGAAACTTCGTGTTGGAGAAACTCCGTGTTGGAGACACTCCGTGCTGTAGGAACTCCGCGCTGGAGAAACTCCGCGCTGGAGAAACTCCGCGTTGGAGAAACTCCGCGCTGGAGAAAGTCAGCGCTGGAGAAAGTCTGTGCTGGAGAAAGTCCGTGTTGGAGAAACTCCGCGTTGGTGAAACTTCGCTTTGAAGCATCTCCGCGCTGGAGAAATTCGTGTTGAAGAAAGTCCATGTTGGAGAAACTTCGCTTTCAAGAAACTCCGCGCTGGAGAAATCCGTGTTGGAGAAACTCCGTGTTGGAGAAACTCCGCGCTGGAGACACTCCGCGCTGGAGAAACTCCGTATTGGAGAAACTCCGTGTTGGAGAAACTCCGCGCTGGAGGTACTCCGCGCTCTAGAAACTCCGCGTTGGAGAAACTCCGTGTTGGAAAAACTCTGTGCTGAAGAAACTCCGTGCTGGAGAAACTCCGCACTGGAGAAACTCCGGGCTGGACGAACTCCGCGTTAGAGAAACTCCGCGTTGGAGAAACTTCGCTTCGAGGAAACTCCGCGCTGGAGAAACTCTGTGTTGGAGAAACTCTGTGTTGGAGAAGCTCCGCGCTGGAGAAACTCCGCGCTGGAGAAACTACGTGTTGGAGAAGTTTCGTGTTGGAGAAACTCTGCGCCGGAGAAACTCCGTGTTAGAGAAACTCCGTGTTGGAGAAACTCCGCACTGAGGAAATTCCGCGATTGAGAAACTCCGCGCTGGAGACACTGCGCGCTGGAGAAACTCCGTGATGGAGAAACTCCGCGCTGGAGAAACTCTGTGTTGGAGAAACTCTGTGTTGAAGAAAGCTCATGTTGGAGAAACACTGCGCTGGAGAATGTCCGTGCTGGAGAATGTCCGTGATTTAGAAATTTGGTGTTGGAGAAACTCCGCGTTGGAAAAACTCCGGGCTGGATACACTCCGCGCTGGAGAAACTCCACGCTGGAGAAACTCCGGGCTGGAGGAACTCCGCTTTGGAGAAACTTCGCTTTGAAGAAACTCCGCGCTGGAGAAACTCTGTGTTGAAGAAACTCCGTGTTGGAGAAGCTCCGCGCTGGAGAAACTCCGCTGTGGAGAAACTTCGTGTTGGTGAAACTTCGTGTTGGAGAAACTTCGCGAAGGAGAAACTCCGTGTTAGAGAAACTCCGTGTTGGAGACACTCCGTGCTGGAGAAACTCCGCGCTGGAGAAAGTCCGTGCTGGAGAAAGTCCGTCTTGGAGAAACTCCGCAGTGGAGAAACTCCGGGCTGGATACACTTCGCGCTGGAGAAACTCCGCGTTGGAGAAACTCCGCTTTGGAGAAACTTCGCTTTGAAGAAACTCCGCGCTGGAGAAATCCGTGTTGGAGAAATTCCATGTTGGAGAAACTCCGTCTTGGAGCAACTCCGCGCTGGAGATACTCCGCGCTGGAGAAACTGCGGGCTGGAGAAACTCCGCGTTGGAGAAACTCCGCGCTGGAGAAAGTCCGTGCTGGAGAAAGTTTGTGTTGGAGAAACTCGGTGTTGGAGGAACTCCGCGCTGGAGAAACTCCGGACTGGATACACTCCGCGCTGGAGAAACTCCGCGTTGGAGAAACTCCACGTTGGAGAAACTTCGCTTTGAAGAAACTCCGCGCTGGAGAAATCCGTGTTGGAGAAACTCCGTCTTGCAGAAAGTCCGCGCTGGAGATACTCCGCGCTGGAGAAACTCCGCGCTGGAGAAACTCCGTGTTGGAGAAACTCCGCGCTGGAGAAACTCCGCGTTGGAGAAACTCCGCGCTGGAGAAAGTCCGCGCTGGAGAAAGTCTGTGCTGGAGAAATTCCGCGCTGGATAAACTCCACGCTGGAGAAACTCCACGCTAGAGAAACTCCGCGCTGGAGAAACTCGCGCTAGAGAAACTCCGCGTTGGAGAAACTCCGCGTTGGAGAAAGTCCGCGCTGGAGAAAGTCTGTGCTGGAGAAAGTCCGTGTTGGAGAAACTCGGTGTTGGAGAAACTCCGCGCTGGAGAAACTCCGGGCTGGATACACTCCGCCCTGGAGAAACTCCGCGTTGGAGAAACTCCGTGCTGGAGAAATTCCGCGCTGGATAAACTCCGCGCTGGAGAAACTCCACGCTAGAGAAACTCCGCGCTGGAGAAACTCCGTGTTGAAGAAACTCCATGTTGGAGAAACTCCGCGCTGGAGAAACTCCGTACTGGAGAAACTTCGTGTTGGAGAAACTCCGTTGAGGAGACACTCCGTGCTGGAGAAACTCCGCGCTGGAGAAACTCCGCGTTGGAGAAACTCCGCGCTGGAGAAAGTCCGCGCTGGAGAAAGTCTGTGCAGGAGAAAGTCCGTGTTGGAGAAACTCGGTGTTGGAGAAACTCCGCGTTGGTGAAACTTCGCTTTGAAGAATCTCCGCGCTGGAGAAATCCGTGTTGGAGAAACTCCGTGCTGGAGAAACTCCGTGCTGGAGAGACTTCGCACTGGAGAAACTCCGCGCTGGAGAAACTCCGTGTTGGAGAAACTCTGTGTTGAAGAAAGTCCATGTTGGAGAAACTTCGCTTTCAAGAAACTCCGCGCTGGAGAAATCTGTGTTGGAGAAACTCCGTGTTGAAGAAACTCCGCGCTGAAGAAACTCCGCGCTGTAGGAACTCCAGGCAGGACGAACTCCGCGTTGGAGAAACTCCGCGTTGGAGAAACTTCGCTTCGAGGAAACTCCGCGCTGGAGAAACTCTGTGTTGGAGAAACTCTGTGTTGGAGAAGCTCCGCGCTGGAGAAACTCCGCGCTGGAGAAACTCCGTGTTGGAGAAGTTTCGTGTTGGAGAAACTCTGCGCTGGAGAAACTCCGTGTTAGAGAAACTCCGTGTTGGAGAAACTCCGCACCTGAGAAACTCTGTGTTGAAGAAACTCTATGTTGGAGAGACTCCGCGCTGGAGAAACTCCGTACTGGAGAAACTTCGTGTTGGAGAAACTCCGTGTTGGAGACACTCCGTGCTGTAGGAACTCCGCGCTGGAGAAACTCCGCGTTGGAGAAACTCCGCGCTGGAGAAAGTCAGCGCTGGAGAAAGTCTGTGCTGGAGAAAGTCCGTGTTGGAGAAACTCCGCGTTGGTGAAACTTCGCTTTGAAGCATCTCCGCGCTGGAGAAATTCGTGTTGAAGAAAGTCCATGTTGGAGAAACTTCGCTTTCAAGAAACTCCGCGCTGGAGAAATCCGTGTTGGAGAAACTCCGTGTTGGAGAAACTCCGCGCTGGAGGCACTCCGCGCTGGAGAAACTCCGTATTGGAGAAACTCCGTGTTGGAGAAACTCCGCGCTGGAGGTACTCCGCGCTCTAGAAACTCCGCGTTGGAGAAACTCCGTGTTGGAAAAACTCTGTGCTGGAGAAACTCCGTGCTGGAGAAACTCCGCACTGGAGAAACTCCGGGCTGGACGAACTCCGCGTTGGAGAAACTCCGCGTTGGAGAAACTTCGCTTCGAGGAAACTCCGCGCTGGAGAAACTCTGTGTTGGAGAAACTCTGTGTTGGAGAAGCTCCGCGCTGGAGAAACTCCGCGCTCGAGAAACTACGTGCTGGAGAAGTTTCGTGTTGGAGAAACTCTGCGCCGGAGAAACTCCGTGTTAGAGAAACTCCGTGTTGGAGAAACTCCGCACTGAGGAAATTCCGCGATTGAGAAACTCCGCGCTGGAGACATTGCGCGCTGGAGAAACTCCGTGATGGAGAAACTCCGCGCTGGAGAAACTCTGTGTTGGAGAAACTCTGTGTTGAAGAAAGCTCATGTTGGAGAAACACTGCGCTGGAGAATGTCCGTGCTGGAGAATGTCCGTGATTTAGAAATTTGGTGTTGGAGAAACTCCGCGTTGGAAAAACTCCGGGCTGGATACACTCCGCGCTGGAGAAACTCCACGCTGGAGAAACTCCGGGCTGGAGGAACTCCGCTTTGGAGAAACTTCGCTTTGAAGAAACTCCGCGCTGGAGAAACTCTGTGTTGAAGAAACTCCGTGTTGGAGAAGCTCCGCGCTGGAGAAACTCCGCTGTGGAGAAACTTCGTGTTGGTGAAACTTCGTGTTGGAGAAACTTCGCGAAGGAGAAACTCCGTGTTAGAGAAACTCCGTGTTGGAGACACTCCGTGCTGGAGAAACTCCGCGCTGGAGAAAGTCCGTGCTGGAGAAAGTCCGTGTTGGAGAAACTCCGCGCTGGAGAAACTCCGTACTAGAGAAACTTCGTGTTGGAGAAACTCCGTTGAGGAGACACTCCGTGCTGGAGAAACTCCGCGCTGGAGAAACTCCGCGTTGGAGAAACTCCGCGCTGGAGAAAGTCCGCGCTGGAGAAACTCTGTGCAGGAGAAAGTCCGTGTTGGAGAAACTCTGTGTTGGAGAAACTCTGTGTTGAAGAAAGTCCATGTTGGAGAAACTTCGCTTTCAAGAAACTCCGCGCTGGAGAAATCTGTGTTGGAGAAACTCCGTGTTGAAGAAACTCCGCGCTGAAGAAACTCCGCGCTGGAGAAACTCCGGGCAGGACGAACTCCGCGTTGGAGAAACTCCGCGTTGGAGAAACTTCGCTTCGAGGAAACTCCGCGCTGGAGAAACTCTGTGTTGGAGAAACTCTGTGTTGGAGAAGCTCCGCGCTGGAGAAACTCCGCGCTGGAGAAACTCCGTGTTGGAGAAGTTTCGTGTTGGAGAAACTCTGCGCTGGAGAAACTCCGTGTTAGAGAAACTCCGTGTTGGAGAAACTCCGCACCTGAGAAACTCTGTGTTGAAGAAACTCCATGTTGGAGAGACTCCGCGCTGGAGAAACTCCGTACTGGAGAAACTTCGTGTTGGAGAAACTCCGTGTTGGAGACACTCCGTGCTGTAGGAACTCCGCGCTGGAGAAACTCCGCGTTGGAGAAACTCCGCGCTGGAGAAAGTCAGCGCTGGAGAAAGTCTGTGCTGGAGAAAGTCCGTGTTGGAGAAACTCCGCGTTGGTGAAACTTCGCTTTGAAGCATCTCCGCGCTGGAGAAATTCGTGTTGAAGAAAGTCCATGTTGGAGAAACTTCGCTTTGAAGAAACTTCGCGCTGGAGAAATCCGTGTTGGAGAAACTCCGTGTTGGAGAAACTCCGCGCTGGAGACACTCCGCGCTGGAGAAACTCCGTATTGGAGAAACTCCGTGTTGGAGAAACTCCGTGTTGGAGAAACTCCGCGCTGGAGGTACTCCGCGCTCTAGAAACTCCGCGTTGGAGAAACTCCGTGTTGGAAAAACTCTGTGCTGGAGAAACTCCGTGCGGGAGAAACTCCGCACTGGAGAAACTCCGGGCTGGACGAACTCCGCGTTGGAGAAACTCCGCGTTGGAGAAACTTCGCTTCGAGGAAACTCCGCGCTGGAGAAACTCTGTGTTGGAGAAACTCTGTGTTGGAGAAGCTCCGCGCTGGAGAAACTCCGCGCTGGAGAAACTCCGTGTTGGAGAAGTTTCGTGTTGGAGAAACTCTGCGCCGGAGAAACTCCGTGTTAGAGAAACTCCGTGTTGGAGAAACTCCGCACTGAGGAAATTCCGCGATTGACAAACTCCGCGCTGGAGACACTGCGCGCTGGAGAAACTCCGTGATGGAGAAACTCCGCGCTGGAGAAACTCTGTGTTGGAGAAACTCTGTGTTGAAGAAAGCTCATGTTGGAGAAACACTGCGCTGGAGAAAGTCCGTGCTGGAGAATGTCCGTGATTTAGAAATTTGGTGTTGGAGAAACTCCGCGTTGGAAAAACTCCGGGCTGGATACACTCCGCGCTGGAGAAACTCCACGCTGGAGAAACTCCGGGCTGGAGGAACTCCGCTTTGGAGAAACTTCGCTTTGAAGAAACTCCGCGCTGGAGAAACTCTGTGTTGAAGAAACTCCGTGTTGGAGAAGCTCCGCGCTGGAGAAACTCTGCTGTGGAGAAACTTCGTGTTGGTGAAACTTCGTGTTGGAGAAACTTCGCGAAGGAGAAACTCCGTGTTACAGAAACTCCGTGTTGGAGACACTCCGTGCTGGAGAAACTCCGCGCTGGAGAAAGTCCGTGCTGGAGAAAGTCCGTGTTGGAGAAACTCCGCGCTGGAGAAACTCCGGGCTGGATACACTTCGCGCTGGAGAAACTCCGCGTTGGAGAAACTCCGCTTTGGAGAAACTTCGCTTTGAAGAAACTCCGCGCTGGAGAAATCCGTGTTGGAGAAATTCCATGTTGGAGAAACTCCGTCTCGGAGCAACTCCGCGCTGGAGATACTCCGCGCTGGAGAAACTGCGGGCTGGAGAAACTCCGCGTTGGAGAAACTCCGCGCTGGAGAAAGTCCGTGCTGGAGAAAGTTTGTGTTGGAGAAACTCGGTGTTGGAGGAACTTTGTGTTGAAGAAACTCCATGTTGGAGAAACTCCGCGCTGGAGAAACTCCGTACTGGAGAAACTTCGTGTTGGAGAAACTCCGTGTTGGAGACACTCCGTGCTGGAGAAACTCCGCGCTGGAGAAACTCGCGCTAGAGAAACTCCGCGTTGGAGAAACTCCGCGTTGGAGAAAGTCCGCGCTGGAGAAAGTCTGTGCTGGAGAAAGTCCGTGTTGGAGAAACTCGGTGTTGGAGAAACTCCGCGCTGGAGAAACTCCGGGCTGGATACACTCCGCCCTGGAGAAACTCCGTGTTGAAGAAACTCCATGTTGGAGAAACTCCGCGCTGGAGAAACTCCGTACTGGAGAAACTTCGTGTTGGAGAAACTCCGTTGAGGAGACACTCCGTGCTGGAGAAACTCCGCGCTGGAGAAACTCCGCGTTGGAGAAACTCCGCGCTGGAGAAAGTCCGCGCTGGAGAAAGTCTGTGCAGGAGAAAGTCCGTGTTGGAGAAACTCGGTGTTGGAGAAACTCCGCGTTGGTGAAACTTCGCTTTGAAGAATCTCCGCGCTGGAGAAATCCGTGTTGGAGAAACTCCGTGCTGGAGAAACTCCGTGCTGGAGAGACTTCGCACTGGAGAAACTCCGCGCTGGAGAAACTCCGTGTTGGAGAAACTCTGTGTTGAAGAAAGTCCATGTTGGAGAAACTTCGCTTTCAAGAAACTCCGCGCTGGAGAAATCTGTGTTGGAGAAACTCCGTGTTGAAGAAACTCCGCGCTGAAGAAACTCCGCGCTGTAGGAACTCCAGGCAGGACGAACTCCGCGTTGGAGAAACTCCGCGTTGGAGAAACTTCGCTTCGAGGAAACTCCGCGCTGGAGAAACTCTGTGTTGGAGAAACTCTGTGTTGGAGAAGCTCCGCGCTGGAGAAACTCCGCGCTGGAGAAACTCCGTGTTGGAGAAGTTTCGTGTTGGAGAAACTCTGCGCTGGAGAAACTCCGTGTTAGAGAAACTCCGTGTTGGAGAAACTCCGCACCTGAGAAACTCTGTGTTGAAGAAACTCTATGTTGGAGAGACTCCGCGCTGGAGAAACTCCGTACTGGAGAAACTTCGTGTTGGAGAAACTCCGTGTTGGAGACACTCCGTGCTGTAGGAACTCCGCGCTGGAGAAACTCCGCGTTGGAGAAACTCCGCGCTGGAGAAAGTCAGCGCTGGAGAAAGTCTGTGCTGGAGAAAGTCCGTGTTGGAGAAACTCCGCGTTGGTGAAACTTCGCTTTGAAGCATCTCCGCGCTGGAGAAATTCGTGTTGAAGAAAGTCCATGTTGGAGAAACTTCGCTTTCAAGAAACTCCGCGCTGGAGAAATCCGTGTTGGAGAAACTCCGTGTTGGAGAAACTCCGCGCTGGAGACACTCCGCGCTGGAGAAACTCCGTATTGGAGAAACTCCGTGTTGGAGAAACTCCGCGCTGGAGGTACTCCGCGCTCTAGAAACTCCGCGTTGGAGAAACTCCGTGTTGGAAAAACTCTGTGCTGAAGAAACTCCGTGCTGGAGAAACTCCGCACTGGAGAAACTCCGGGCTGGACGAACTCCGCGTTAGAGAAACTCCGCGTTGGAGAAACTTCGCTTCGAGGAAACTCCGCGCTGGAGAAACTCTGTGTTGGAGAAACTCTGTGTTGGAGAAGCTCCGCGCTGGAGAAACTCCGCGCTGGAGAAACTACGTGTTGGAGAAGTTTCGTGTTGGAGAAACTCTGCGCCGGAGAAACTCCGTGTTAGAGAAACTCCGTGTTGGAGAAACTCCGCACTGAGGAAATTCCGCGATTGAGAAACTCCGCGCTGGAGACACTGCGCGCTGGAGAAACTCCGTGATGGAGAAACTCCGCGCTGGAGAAACTCTGTGTTGGAGAAACTCTGTGTTGAAGAAAGCTCATGTTGGAGAAACACTGCGCTGGAGAAAGTCCGTGCTGGAGAATGTCCGTGATTTAGAAATTTGGTGTTGGAGAAACTCCGCGTTGGAAAAACTCCGGGCTGGATACACTCCGCGCTGGAGAAACTCCACGCTGGAGAAACTCCGGGCTGGAGGAACTCCGCTTTGGAGAAACTTCGCTTTGAAGAAACTCCGCGCTGGAGAAACTCTGTGTTGAAGAAACTCCGTGTTGGAGAAGCTCCGCGCTGGAGAAACTCCGCTGTGGAGAAACTTCGTGTTGGTGAAACTTCGTGTTGGAGAAACTTCGCGAAGGAGAAACTCCGTGTTAGAGAAACTCCGTGTTGGAGACACTCCGTGCTGGAGAAACTCCGCGCTGGAGAAAGTCCGTGCTGGAGAAAGTCCGTCTTGGAGAAACTCCGCAGTGGAGAAACTCCGGGCTGGATACACTTCGCGCTGGAGAAACTCCGCGTTGGAGAAACTCCACGTTGGAGAAACTTCGCTTTGAAGAAACTCCGCGCTTTAGAAATCCGTGTTGGAGAAACTCCGTCTTGCAGAAAGTCCGCGCTGGAGATACTCCGCGCTGGAGAAACTCCGCGCTGGAGAAACTCCGTGTTGGAGAAACTCCGCGTTGGAGAAACTCCGCGCTGGAGAAAGTCCGCGCTGGAGAAAGTCTGTGGTGGAGAAATTCCGCGCTGGATAAACTCCGCGCTGGAGAAACTCCACGCTAGAGAAACTCCGCGCTGGAGAAACTCCGTGTTGAAGAAACTCCATGTTGGAGAAACTCCGCGCTGGAGAAACTCCGTACTGGAGAAACTTCGTGTTGGAGAAACTCCGTGTTGGAGACACTCCGTGCTGGAGAAACTCCGCGCTGGAGAAACTCCGCGCTGGAGAAAGTCCGCGCTGGAGAAACTCCGCGCTGGATAAATTCCGCGCTGGATAAACTCCGCGCTGGAGAAACTCCACGCTAGAGAAACTCCGCGCTGGAGAAACTTTGTGTTGAAGAAACTCCATGTTGGAGAAACTCCGCGCTGGAGAAACTCCGTACTGGAGAAACTTCGTGTTGGAGAAACTCCGTGTTGGAGACACTCCGTGCTGGAGAAACTCCGCGCTGGAGAAACTCGCGCTAGAGAAACTCCGCGTTGGAGAAACTCCGCGCTGGAGAAAGTCCGCGCTGGAGAAAGTCTGTGCTGGAGAAAGTCCGTGTTGGAGAAACTCGGTGTTGGAGAAACTCCGCGCTGGAGAAACTCCGGGCTGGATACACTCCGCGCTGGAGAAACTCCGCGTTGGAGAAACTCCGCGCTGGAGAAAGTCCGCGCTGGAGAAAGTCTGTGGTGGAGAAATTCCGCGCTGGATAAACTCCGCGCTGGAGAAACTCCACGCTAGAGAAACTCCGCGCTGGAGAAACTCCGTGTTGAAGAAACTCCATGTTGGAGAAACTCCGCGCTGGAGAAACTCCGTACTGGAGAAACTTCGTGTTGGAGAAACTCCGTGTTGGAGACACTCCGTGCTGGAGAAACTCCGCGCTGGAGAAACTCCGCGCTGGAGAAAGTCCGCGCTGGAGAAACTCCGCGCTGGATAAATTCCGCGCTGGATAAACTCCGCCCTGGAGAAACTCCACGCTAGAGAAACTCCGCGCTGGAGAAACTTTGTGTTGAAGAAACTCCATGTTGGAGAAACTCCGCGCTGGAGAAACTCCGTACTGGAGAAACTTCGTGTTGGAGAAACTCGGTGTTGGAGAAACTCCGCGTTGGTGAAACTTCGCTTTGAAGAATCTCCGCGCTGGAGAAATCCGTGTTGGAGAAACTCCGTGCTGGAGAAACTCCGTGCTGGAGAGACTTCGCACTGGAGAAACTCCGCGCTGGAGAAACTCCGTGTTGGAGAAACTCTGTGTTGAAGAAAGTCCATGTTGGAGAAACTTCGCTTTCAAGAAACTCCGCGCTGGAGAAATCTGTGTTGGAGAAACTCCGTGTTGAAGAAACTCCGCGCTGAAGAAACTGCGCGGTAGGAACTCCAGGCAGGACGAACTCCGCGTTGGAGAAACTCCGCGTTGGAGAAACTTCGCTTCGAGGAAACTCCGCGCTGGAGAAACTCTGTGTTGGAGAAACTCTGTGTTGGAGAAGCTCCGCGCTGGAGAAACTCCGTGTTGGAGAAGTTTCGTGTTGGAGAAACTCTGCGCTGGAGAAACTCCGTGTTAGAGAAACTCCGTGTTGGAGAAACTCCGCACCTGAGAAACTCTGTGTTGAAGAAACTCTATGTTGGAGAGACTCCGCGCTGGAGAAACTCCGTACTGGAGAAACTTCGTGTTGGAGAAACTCCGTGTTGGAGACACTCCGTGCTGTAGGAACTCCGCGCTGGAGAAACTCCGCGCTGGAGAAACTCCGCGTTGGAGAAACTCCGCGCTGGAGAAAGTCAGCGCTGGAGAAAGTCTGTGCTGGAGAAAGTCCGTGTTGGAGAAACTCCGCGTTGGTGAAACTTCGCTTTGAAGCATCTCCGCGCTGGAGAAATTCGTGTTGAAGAAAGTCCATGTTGGAGAAACTTCGCTTTCAAGAAACTCCGCGCTGGAGAAATCCGTGTTGGAGAAACTCCGTGTTGGAAAAACTCCGCGCTGGAGACACTCCGCGCTGGAGAAACTCCGTATTAGAGAAACTCCGTGTTGGAGAAACTCCGCGCTGGAGGTACTCCGCGCTCTAGAAACTCCGCGTTGGAGAAACTCCGTGTTGGAAAAACTCTGTGCTGAAGAAACTCCGTGCTGGAGAAACTCCGCACTGGAGAAACTCCGGGCTGGACGAACTCCGCGTTAGAGAAACTCCGCGTTGGAGAAACTTCGCTTCGAGGAAACTCCGCGCTGGAGAAACTCTGTGTTGGAGAAACTCTGTGTTGGAGAAGCTCCGCGCTGGAGAAACTCCGCGCTGGAGAAACTACGTGTTGGAGAAGTTTCGTGTTGGAGAAACTCTGCGCCGGAGAAACTCCGTGTTAGAGAAACTCCGTGTTGGAGAAACTCCGCACTGAGGAAATTCCGCGATTGAGAAACTCCGCGCTGGAGACACTGCGCGCTGGAGAAACTCCGTGATGGAGAAACTCCGCGCTGGAGAAACTCTGTGTTGGAGAAACTCTGTGTTGAAGAAAGCTCATGTTGGAGAAACACTGCGCTGGAGAATGTCCGTGCTGGAGAATGTCCGTGATTTAGAAATTTGGTGTTGGAGAAACTCCGCGTTGGAAAAACTCCGGGCTGGATACACTCCGCGCTGGAGAAACTCCACGCTGGAGAAACTCCGGGCTGGAGGAACTCCGCTTTGGAGAAACTTCGCTTTGAAGAAACTCCGCGCTGGAGAAACTCTGTGTTGAAGAAACTCCGTGTTGGAGAAGCTCCGCGCTGGAGAAACTCCGCTGTGGAGAAACTTCGTGTTGGTGAAACTTCGTGTTGGAGAAACTTCGCGAAGGAGAAACTCCGTGTTAGAGAAACTCCGTGTTGGAGACACTCCGTGCTGGAGAAACTCCGCGCTGGAGAAAGTCCGTGCTGGAGAAAGTCCGTCTTGGAGAAACTCCGCAGTGGAGAAACTCCGGGCTGGATACACTTCGCGCTGGAGAAACTCCGCGTTGGAGAATCTCCGCTTTGGAGAAACTTCGCTTTGAAGAAACTCCGCGCTGGAGAAATCCGTGTTGGAGAAATTCCATGTTGGAGAAACTCCGTCTTGGAGCAACTCCGCGCTGGAGATACTCCGCGCTGGAGAAACTGCGGGCTGGAGAAACTCCGCGTTGGAGAAACTCCGCGCTGGAGAAAGTCCGTGCTGGAGAAAGTTTGTGTTGGAGAAACTCGGTGTTGGAGGAACTCCGCGCTGTAGAAACTCCGGACTGGATACACTCCGCGCTGGAGAAACTCCGCGTTGGAGAAACTCCACGTTGGAGAAACTTCGCTTTGAAGAAACTCCGCGCTGGAGAAATCCGTGTTGGAGAAACTCCGTCTTGCAGAAAGTCCGCGCTGGAGATACTCCGCGCTGGAGAAACTCCGCGCTGGAGAAACTCCGTGTTGGAGAAACTCCGCGCTGGAGAAACTCCGCGTTGGAGAAACTCCGCGCTGGAGAAAGTCCGCGCTGGAGAAAGTCTGTGGTGGAGAAATTCCGCGCTGGATAAACTCCACGCTGGAGAAACTCCACGCTAGAGAAACTCCGCGCTGGAGAAACTCCGTGTTGAAGAAACTCCATGTTGGAGAAACTCCGCGCTGGAGAAACTCCGTACTGGAGAAACTTCGTGTTGGAGAAACTCCGTGT
This sequence comes from Amblyomma americanum, assembly GCA_030143305.2. NCBI lineage: Eukaryota > Metazoa > Arthropoda > Arachnida > Ixodida > Ixodidae > Amblyomma > Amblyomma americanum. The sequence goes on from JARKHS020004639.1 coordinate 279,301, forward strand.
TGGAGACACTCCGTGCTGGAGAAACTCCGCGCTGGAGAAACTCCGCGCTGGAGAAAGTCCGCGCTGGAGAAACTCCGCGCTGGATAAATTCCGCGCTGGATAAACTCCGCGCTGGAGAAACTCCACGCTAGAGAAACTCCGCGCTGGAGAAACTTTGTGTTGAAGAAACTCCATGTTGGAGAAACTCCGCGCTGGAGAAACTCCGTACTGGAGTACTTCGTGTTGGAGAAACTCCGTGTTGGAGACACTCCGTGCTGGAGAAACTCCGCGCTGGAGAAACTCGCGCTAGAGAAACTCCGCGTTGGAGAAACTCCGCGCTGGAGAAAGTCCGCGCTGGAGAAAGTCTGTGCTGGAGAAAGTCCGTGTTGGAGAAACTCGGTGTTGGAGAAACTCCGCGCTGGAGAAACTCCGGGCTGGATACACTCCGCGCTGGAGAAACTCCGCGTTGGAGAAACTCCGCGCTGGAGAAAGTCCGCGCTGGAGAAAGTCTGTGGTGGAGAAATTCCGCGCTGGATAAACTCCGCGCTGGAGAAACTCCACGCTAGAGAAACTCCGCGCTGGAGAAACTCCGTGTTGAAGAAACTCCATGTTGGAGAAACTCCGCGCTGGAGAAACTCCGTACTGGAGAAACTTCGTGTTGGAGAAACTCCGTGTTGGAGACACTCCGTGCTGGAGAAACTCCGCGCTGGAGAAACTCCGCGCTGGAGAAAGTCCGCGCTGGAGAAACTCCGCGCTGGATAAATTCCGCGCTGGATAAACTCCGCGCTGGAGAAACTCCACGCTAGAGAAACTCCGCGCTGGAGAAACTTTGTGTTGAAGAAACTCCATGTTGGAGAAACTCCGCGCTGGAGAAACTCCGTACTGGAGAAACTTCGTGTTGGAGAAACTCCGTTTTGGAGACACTCCGTGCTGGAGAAACTCCGCGCTGGAGAAACTCGCGCTAGAGAAACTCCGCGTTGGAGAAACTCCGCGCTGGAGAAAGTCCGCGCTGGAGAAAGTCTGTGCTGGAGAAAGTCCGTGTTGGAGAAACTCGGTTTTGGAGAAACTCCGCGCTGGAGAAACTCCGGGCTGGATACACTCCGCCCTGGAGAAACTCCGCGTTGGAGAAACTCCGTGCTGGAGAAATTCCGCGCTGGATAAACTCCGCGCTGGAGAAAATCCACGCTAGAGAAACTCCGCGCTGGAGAAACTCCGTGTTGAAGAAACTCCATGTTGGAGAAACTCCGCGCTGGAGAAACTCCGTACTGGAGAAACTTCGTGTTGGAGAAACTCCGTGGAGGAGACACTCCGTGCTGGAGAAACTCCGCGCTGGAGAAACTCCGCGTTGGAGAAACTCCGCGCTGGAGAAAGTCCGCGCTGGAGAAAGTCTGTGCAGGAGAAAGTCCGTGTTGGAGAAACTCGGTGTTGGAGAAACTCCGCATTGGAGAAACTCCGCGTTGGTGAAACTTCGCTTTGAAGAATCTCCGCGCTGGAGAAATCCGTGTTGGAGAAACTCCGTGCTGGAGAAACTCCGTGCTGGAGAGACTTCGCACTGGAGAAACTCCGCGCTGGAGAAACTCCGTGTTGGAGAAACTCTGTGTTGAAGAAAGTCCATGTTGGAGAAACTTCGCTTTCAAGAAACTCCGCGCTGGAGAAATCTGTGTTGGAGAAACTCCGTGTTGAAGAAACTCCGCGCTGAAGAAACTCCGCGCTGGAGAAACTCCGGGCAGGACGAACTCCGCGTTGGAGAAACTCCGCGTTGGAGAAACTTCACTTCGAGGAAACTCCGCGCTGGAGAAACTCTGTGTTGGAGAAACTCTGTGTTGGAGAAGCTCCGCGCTGGAGAAACTCCGCGCTGGAGAAACTCCGTGTTGGAGAAGTTTCGTGTTGGAGAAACTCTGCGCTGGAGAAACTCCGTGTTAGAGAAACTCCGTGTTGGAGAAACTCCGCACCTGAGAAACTCTGTGTTGAAGAAACTCCATGTTGGAGAGACTCCGCGCTGGAGAAACTCCGTACTGGAGAAACTTCGTGTTGGAGAAACTCCGTGTTGGAGACACTCCGTGCTGTAGGAACTCCGCGCTGGAGAAACTCCGCGTTGGAGAAACTCCGCGCTGGAGAAAGTCAGCGCTGGAGAAAGTCTGTGCTGGAGAAAGTCCGTGTTGGAGAAACTCCGCGTTGGTGAAACTTCGCTTTGAAGCATCTCCGCGCTGGAGAAATTCGTGTTGAAGAAAGTCCATGTTGGAGAAACTTCGCTTTGAAGAAACTCCGCGCTGGAGAAATCCGTGTTGGAGAAACTCCGTGTTGGAGAAACTCCGCGCTGGAGACACTCCGCGCTGGAGAAACTCCGTATTGGAGAAACTCCGTGTTGGAGAAACTCCGCGCTGGGGGTACTCCGCGCTCAAGAAACTCCGCGTTGGAGAAACTCCGTGTTGGAAAAACTCTGTGCTGGAGAAACTCCGTGCGGGAGAAACTCCGCACTGGAGAAACTCCGGGCTGGACGAACTCCGCGTTGGAGAAGTTTCGTGTTGGAGAAACTCTGCGCCGGAGAAACTCCGTGTTAGAGAAACTCCGTGTTGGAGAAACTCCGCACTGAGGAAATTCCGCGATTGAGAAACTCCGCGCTGGAGACACTGCGCGCTGGAGAAACTCCGTGATGGAGAAACTCCGCGCTGGAGAAACTCTGTGTTGGAGAAACTCTGTGTTGAAGAAAGCTCATGTTGGAGAAACACTGCGCTGGAGAAAGTCCGTGCTGGAGAATGTCCGTGATTTAGAAATTTGGTGTTGGAGAAACTCCGCGTTGGAAAAACTCCGGGCTGGATACACTCCGCGCTGGAGAAACTCCACGCTGGAGAAACTCCGGGCTGGAGGAACTCCGCTTTGGAGAAACTTCGCTTTGAAGAAACTCCGCGCTGGAGAAACTCTGTGTTGAAGAAACTCCGTGTTGGAGAAGCTCCGCGCTGGAGAAACTCCGCTGTGGAGAAACTTCGTGTTGGAGAAACTTCGTGTTGGAGAAACTTCGCGAAGGAGAAACTCCGTGTTAGAGAAACTCCGTGTTGGAGACACTCCGTGCTGGAGAAACTCCGCGCTGGAGAAAGTCCGTGCTGGAGAAAGTCCGTGTTGGAGAAACTCCGCGCTGGAGAAACTCCGGGCTGGATACACTTCGCGCTGGAGAAACTCCGCGTTGGAGAAACTCCGCTTTGGAGAAACTTCGCTTTGAAGAAACTCCGCGCTGGAGAAATCCGTGTTGGAGAAATTCCATGTTGGAGAAACTCCGTCTTGGAGCAACTCCGCGCTGGAGATACTCCGCGCTGGAGAAACTGCGGGCTGGAGAAACTCCGCGTTGGAGAAACTCCGTGCTGGAGAAAGTCCGTGCTGGAGAAAGTTTGTGTTGGAGAAACTCGGTGTTGGAGGAACTTTGTGTTGAAGAAACTCCATGTTGGAGAAACTCCGCGCTGGAGAAACTCCGTACTGGAGAAACTTCGTGTTGGAGAAACTCCGTGTTGGAGACACTCCGTGTTGGAGACACTCCGTGCTGGAGAAACTCCGCGCTGGAGAAACTCGCGCTAGAGAAACTCCGCGTTGGAGAAACTCCGCGCTGGAGAAAGTCCGCGCTGGAGAAAGTCTGTGCTGGAGAAAGTCCGTGTTGGAGAAACTCGGTGTTGGAGAAACACCGCGCTGGAGAAACTCCGGGCTGGATACACTCCGCCCTGGAGAAACTCCGCGTTGGAGAAACTCCGTGCTGGAGAAATTCCGCGCTGGATAAACTCCGCGCTGGAGAAACTCCGGGCTGGATACACTCCGCGCTGGAGAAACTCCGCGTTGGAGAAACTCCGCGCTGGAGAAAGTCCGCGCTGGAGAAAGTCTGTGGTGGAGAAATTCCGCGCTGGATAAACTCCGCGCTGGAGAAACTCCACGCTAGAGAAACTCCGCGCTGGAGAAACTCCGTGTTGAAGAAACTCCATGTTGGAGAAACTCCGCGCTGGAGAAACTCCGTACTGGAGAAACTTCGTGTTGGAGAAACTCCGTGTTGGAGACACTCCGTGCTGGAGAAACTCCGCGCTGGAGAAACTCCGCGCTGGAGAAAGTCCGCGCTGGAGAAACTCCGCGCTGGATAAATTCCGCGCTGGATAAACTCCGCGCTGGAGAAACTCCACGCTAGAGAAACTCCGCGCTGGAGAAACTCCGCGCTGGAGAAACTTTGTGTTGAAGAAACTCCATGTTGGAGAAACTCCGCGCTGGAGAAACTCCGTACTGGAGAAACTTCGTGTTGGAGAAACTCCGTTTTGGAGACACTCCGTGCTGGAGAAACTCCGCGCTGGAGAAACTCGCGCTAGAGAAACTCCGCGTTGGAGAAACTCCGCGCTGGAGAAAGTCCGCGCTGGAGAAAGTCTGTGCTGGAGAAAGTCCGTGTTGGAGAAACTCGGTTTTGGAGAAACTCCGCGCTGGAGAAACTCCGGGCTGGATACACTCCGCCCTGGAGAAACTCCGCGTTGGAGAAACTCCGTGCTGGAGAAATTCCGCGCTGGATAAACTCCGCGCTGGAGAAAATCCACGCTAGAGAAACTCCGCGCTGGAGAAACTCCGTGTTGAAGAAACTCCATGTTGGAGAAACTCCGCGCTGGAGAAACTCCGTACTGGAGAAACTTCGTGTTGGAGAAACTCCGTGGAGGAGACACTCCGTGCTGGAGAAACTCCGCGCTGGAGAAACTCCGCGTTGGAGAAACTCCGCGCTGGAGAAAGTCCGCGCTGGAGAAAGTCTGTGCAGGAGAAAGTCCGTGTTGGAGAAACTCGGTGTTGGAGAAACTCCGCATTGGAGAAACTCCGCGTTGGTGAAACTTCGCTTTGAAGAATCTCCGCGCTGGAGAAATCCGTGTTGGAGAAACTCCGTGCTGGAGAAACTCCGTGCTGGAGAGACTTCGCACTGGAGAAACTCCGCGCTGGAGAAACTCCGTGTTGGAGAAACTCTGTGTTGAAGAAAGTCCATGTTGGAGAAACTTCGCTTTCAAGAAACTCCGCGCTGGAGAAATCTGTGTTGGAGAAACTCCGTGTTGAAGAAACTCCGCGCTGAAGAAACTCCGCGCTGGAGAAACTCCGGGCAGGACGAACTCCGCGTTGGAGAAACTCCGCGTTGGAGAAACTTCACTTCGAGGAAACTCCGCGCTGGAGAAACTCTGTGTTGGAGAAACTCTGTGTTGGAGAAGCTCCGCGCTGGAGAAACTCCGCGCTGGAGAAACTCCGTGTTGGAGAAGTTTCGTGTTGGAGAAACTCTGCGCTGGAGAAACTCCGTGTTAGAGAAACTCCGTGTTGGAGAAACTCCGCACCTGAGAAACTCTGTGTTGAAGAAACTCCATGTTGGAGAGACTCCGCGCTGGAGAAACTCCGTACTGGAGAAACTTCGTGTTGGAGAAACTCCGTGTTGGAGACACTCCGTGCTGTAGGAACTCCGCGCTGGAGAAACTCCGCGTTGGAGAAACTCCGCGCTGGAGAAAGTCAGCGCTGGAGAAAGTCTGTGCTGGAGAAAGTCCGTGTTGGAGAAACTCCGCGTTGGTGAAACTTCGCTTTGAAGCATCTCCGCGCTGGAGAAATTCGTGTTGAAGAAAGTCCATGTTGGAGAAACTTCGCTTTGAAGAAACTCCGCGCTGGAGAAATCCGTGTTGGAGAAACTCCGTGTTGGAGAAACTCCGCGCTGGAGACACTCCGCGCTGGAGAAACTCCGTATTGGAGAAACTCCGTGTTGGAGAAACTCCGCGCTGGGGGTACTCCGCGCTCAAGAAACTCCGCGTTGGAGAAACTCCGTGTTGGAAAAACTCTGTGCTGGAGAAACTCCGTGCGGGAGAAACTCCGCACTGGAGAAACTCCGGGCTGGACGAACTCCGCGTTGGAGAAGTTTCGTGTTGGAGAAACTCTGCGCCGGAGAAACTCCGTGTTAGAGAAACTCCGTGTTGGAGAAACTCCGCACTGAGGAAATTCCGCGATTGAGAAACTCCGCGCTGGAGACACTGCGCGCTGGAGAAACTCCGTGATGGAGAAACTCCGCGCTGGAGAAACTCTGTGTTGGAGAAACTCTGTGTTGAAGAAAGCTCATGTTGGAGAAACACTGCGCTGGAGAAAGTCCGTGCTGGAGAATGTCCGTGATTTAGAAATTTGGTGTTGGAGAAACTCCGCGTTGGAAAAACTCCGGGCTGGATACACTCCGCGCTGGAGAAACTCCACGCTGGAGAAACTCCGGGCTGGAGGAACTCCGCTTTGGAGAAACTTCGCTTTGAAGAAACTCCGCGCTGGAGAAACTCTGTGTTGAAGAAACTCCGTGTTGGAGAAGCTCCGCGCTGGAGAAACTCCGCTGTGGAGAAACTTCGTGTTGGAGAAACTTCGTGTTGGAGAAACTTCGCGAAGGAGAAACTCCGTGTTAGAGAAACTCCGTGTTGGAGACACTCCGTGCTGGAGAAACTCCGCGCTGGAGAAAGTCCGTGCTGGAGAAAGTCCGTGTTGGAGAAACTCCGCGCTGGAGAAACTCCGGGCTGGATACACTTCGCGCTGGAGAAACTCCGCGTTGGAGAAACTCCGCTTTGGAGAAACTTCGCTTTGAAGAAACTCCGCGCTGGAGAAATCCGTGTTGGAGAAATTCCATGTTGGAGAAACTCCGTCTTGGAGCAACTCCGCGCTGGAGATACTCCGCGCTGGAGAAACTGCGGGCTGGAGAAACTCCGCGTTGGAGAAACTCCGTGCTGGAGAAAGTCCGTGCTGGAGAAAGTTTGTGTTGGAGAAACTCGGTGTTGGAGGAACTTTGTGTTGAAGAAACTCCATGTTGGAGAAACTCCGCGCTGGAGAAACTCCGTACTGGAGAAACTTCGTGTTGGAGAAACTCCGTGTTGGAGACACTCCGTGTTGGAGACACTCCGTGCTGGAGAAACTCCGCGCTGGAGAAACTCGCGCTAGAGAAACTCCGCGTTGGAGAAACTCCGCGCTGGAGAAAGTCCGCGCTGGAGAAAGTCTGTGCTGGAGAAAGTCCGTGTTGGAGAAACTCGGTGTTGGAGAAACTCCGCGCTGGAGAAACTCCGGGCTGGATACACTCCGCCCTGGAGAAACTCCGCGTTGGAGAAACTCCGTGCTGGAGAAATTCCGCGCTGGATAAACTCCGCGCTGGAGAAACTCCACGCTAGAGAAACTCCGCGCTGGAGAAACTCCGTGTTGAAGAAACTCCATGTTGGAGAAACTCCGCGCTGGAGAAACTCCGTACTGGAGAAACTTCGTGTTGGAGAAACTCCGTTGAGGAGACACTCCGTGCTGGAGAAACTCCGCGCTGGAGAAACTCCGTGTTGGAGAAACTCCGCGCTGGAGAAAGTCCGCGCTGGAGAAAGTCTGTGCAGGAGAAAGTCCGTGTTGGAGAAACTCGGTGTTGGAGAAACTCCGCGTTGGAGAAACTCCGCGTTGGTGAAACTTCGCTTTGAAGAATCTCCGCGCTGGAGAAATCCGTGTTGGAGAAACTCCGTGCTGGAGAAACTCCGTGCTGGAGAGACTTCGCACTGGAGAAACTCCGCGCTGGAGAAACTCCGTGTTGGAGAAACTCTGTGTTGAAGAAAGTCCATGTTGGAGAAACTTCGCTTTCAAGAAACTCCGCGCTGGAGAAATCTGTGTTGGAGAAACTCCGTGTTGAAGAAACTCCGCGCTGAAGAAACTCCGCGCTGGAGGAACTCCAGGCAGGACGAACTCCGCGTTGGAGAAACTCCGCGTTGGAGAAACTTCGCTTCGAGGAAACTCCGCGCTGGAGAAACTCTGTGTTGGAGAAACTCTGTGTTGGAGAAGCTCCGCGCTGGAGAAACTCCGCGCTGGAGAAACTCCGTGTTGGAGAAGTTTCGTGTTGGAGAAACTCTGCGCTGGAGAAACTCCGTGTTAGAGAAACTCCGTGTTGGAGAAACTCCGCACCTGAGAAACTCTGTGTTGAAGAAACTCCATGTTGGAGAGACTCCGCGCTGGAGAAACTCCGTACTGGAGAAACATCGTGTTGGAGAAACTCCGTGTTGGAGACACTCCGTGCTGTAGGAACTCCGCGCTGGAGAAACTCCGCGCTGGAGAAACTCCGCGTTGGAGAAACTCCGCGCTGGAGAAAGTCAGCGCTGGAGAAAGTCTGTGCTGGAGAAAGTCCGTGTTGGAGAAACTCCGCGTTGGTGAAACTTCGCTTTGAAGCATCTCCGCGCTGGAGAAATTCGTGTTGAAGAAAGTCCATGTTGGAGAAACTTCGCTTTCAAGAAACTCCGCGCTGGAGAAATCCGTGTTGGAGAAACTCCGTGTTGGAGAAACTCCGCGCTGGAGACACTCCGCGCTGGAGAAACTCCGTATTGGAGAAACTCCGTGTTGGAGAAACTCCGCGCTGGAGGTACATCCGCGCTCTAGAAACTCCGCGTTGGAGAAACTCCGTGTTGGAAAAACTCTGTGCTGGAGAAACTCCGTGCTGGAGAAACTCCGCACTGGAGAAACTCCGGGCTGGACGAACTCCGCGTTGGAGAAACTCCGCGTTGGAGAAACTTCGCTTCGAGGAAACTCCGCGCTGGAGAAACTCTGTGTTGGAGAAACTCTGTGTTGGAGAAGCTCCGCGCTGGAGAAACTCCGCGCTGGAGAAACTACGTGTTGGAGAAGTTTCGTGTTGGAGAAACTCTGCGCCGGAGAAACTCCGTGTTAGAGAAACTCCGTGTTGGAGAAACTCCGCACTGAGGAAATTCCGCGATTGAGTAACTCCGCGCTGGAGACACTGCGCGCTGGAGAAACTCCGTGATGGAGAAACTCCGCGCTGGAGAAACTCTGTGTTGGAGAAACTCTGTGTTGAAGAAAGCTCATGTTGGAGAAACACTGCGCTGGAGAATGTCCGTGCTGGAGAATGTCCGTGATTTAGAAATTTGGTGTTGGAGAAACTCCGCGTTGGAAAAACTCCGGGCTGGATACACTCCGCGCTGGAGAAACTGCACGCTGGTGAAACTCCGGGCTGGAGGAACTCCGCTTTGGAGAAACTTCGCTTTGAAGAAACTCCGCGCTGGAGAAACTCTGTGTTGAAGAAACTCCGTGTTGGAGAAGCTCCGCGCTGGAGAAACTCCGCTGTGGAGAAACTTCGTGTTGGTGAAACTTCGTGTTGGAGAAACTTCGCGAAGGAGAAACTCCGTGTTAGAGAAACTCCGTGTTGGAGACACTCCGTGCTGGAGAAACTCCGCGCTGGAGAAAGTCCGTGCTGGAGAAAGTCCGTGTTGGAGAAACTCCGCGCTGGAGAAACTCCGGGCTGGATACACTTCGCGCTGGAGAAACTCCGCGTTGGAGAAACTCCGCTTTGGAGAAACTTCGCTTTGAAGAAACTCCGCGCTGGAGAAATCCGTGTTGGAGAAATTTCATGTTGGAGAAACTCCGTCTTGGAGCAACTCCGCGCTGGAGATACTCCGCGCTGGAGAAACTGCGGGCTGGAGAAACTCCGCGTTGGAGAAACTCCGCGCTGGAGAAAGTCCGTGCTGGAGAAAGTTTGTGTTGGAGAAACTCGGTGTTGGAGGAACTCCGCGCTGGAGAAACTCCGGACTGGATACACTCCGCGCTGGAGAAACTCTGCGTTGGAGAAACTCCACGTTGGAGAAACTTCGCTTTGAAGAAACTCCGCGCTGGAGAAATCCGTGTTGGAGAAACTCCGTCTTGCAGAAAGTCCGCGCTGGAGATACTCCGCGCTGGAGAAACTCCGCGCTGGAGAAACTCCGTGTTGGAGAAACTCCGCGCTGGAGATACACCGCACTGGCGAAACTCCGCGCTGGAGAAACTCCGCGTTGGAGAAACTCCGCTCTGGAGAAACTCCGAACTCGATACACTCCGCGCTGGAGAAACTCCGCGTTGGAGAAACTCTGCGTTGGAGAAACTTCGCTTTGAAGAAACTCCGCGCTGGAGAAATCAGTGTTGGAGAAACTCCGTCTTGCAGAAACTCCGCGCTGGAGATACTCCGCGCTGGAGAGACTCCGTGCTGGAGAAACCCCGTGTTGGAGAAACTCCGCGCTGGAGATACACCGCACTGGAGAAACTCCGCGCTGGAGAAACTCCGCGTTGAAGAAACTCCGTGTTGGAGAAACTCCGCACTGGAGAAATTCCGCGATTGAGAAACTCCGCGCTGGAGAAACTCCGCGCTGGAGAATCTCCGCGCTGGAGAAACTCCGCGCTGGAGAAACTCCGTGTTGAAGAAACTCGTGTTGAAGAAAGTCCATGTTGGAGAAACTCCGCGCTGGAGAAACTCCGTACTGGAGAAACTTCGTGTTGGAGAAACTCCGTGTTGGAGACACTCCGTGCTGGAGAAACTCCGCGCTGGAGAAACTCCGCGCTGGAGAAACTCCGCGTTGGAGAAACTCCGCGCTGGAGAAAGTCCGCGCTGGAGAAAGTCTGTGCTGGAGAAATTCCGCGCTGGTATTGGAGAAACTCCGCGCTGGAGAAACTCCACGCTAGAGAAACTCCGCGCTGGAGAAACTCCGTGTTGAAGAAACTCCATGTTGGAGAAACTCCGCGCTGGAGAAACTCCGTACTGGAGAAACTTCGTGTTGGAGAAACTCCGTGTTGGAGACACTCCGTGCTGGAGAAACTCTGCGCTGGAGAAACTCCGCGTTGGAGAAACTCCGCGCTGGAGAAAGTCCGCGCTGGAGAAACTCCGCGCTGGAGAAATTCCGCGCTGGATAAACTCCGCGCTGGAGAAACTCCACGCTAGAGAAACTCCGCGCTGGAGAAACTCCGGGCTGGATACACTCCGCCCTGGAGAAACTCCGCGTTGGAGAAACTCCGCGCTGGAGAAATTCCGCGCAGGATAAACTCCGCGCTGGAGAAACTCCACGCTAGAGAAACTCCGCGCTGGAGAAACTCCGTGTTGAAGAAACTCCATGTTGGAGAAACTCCGCGCTGGAGAAACTCCGTACTGGAGAAACTTCGCGTTGGAGAAACTCCGTGTTGGAGACACTCCGTGCTGGAGAAACTCCGCGCTGGAGAAACTCCGCGTTGGAGAAACTCCGCGCTGGAGAAAGTCCGCGCTGGAGAAAGTCTGTGCAGGAGAAAGTCCGTGTTGGAGAAACTCGGTGTTGCAGAAACTCCGCGTTGGAGAAACTCCGCGTTGGTGAAACTTCGCTTTGAAGAATCTCCGCGCTGGAGAAATCCGTGTTGGAGAAACTCCGTGCTAGAGAAACTCCGTGCTGGAGAAACTCCGCGCTGGAGAAACTCCGTGTTGGAGAAACTCCGTGTTGAAGAAACTCCGCGCTGAAGAAACTCCGCGCTGGAGAAACTCCGGGCAGGACGAACTCCGCGTTGGAGAAACTCCGCGTTGGAGAAACTTCGCTTCGAGGAAACTCCGCGCTGGAGAAACTCTGTGTTGGAGAAACTCTGTGTTGGAGAAGCTCCGCGCTGGAGAAACTCCGCGCTGGAGAAACTCCGTGTTGGAGAAGTTTCGTGTTGGAGAAACTCTGCGCTGGAGAAACTCCGTGTTAGAAAAACTCCGTGTTGGAGAAACTCCGCACCTGAGAAACTCTATGTTGAAGAAACTCCATGTTGGAGAGACTCCGCGCTGGAGAAACTCCGTACTGGAGAAACTTCGTGTTGGAGAAACTCCGTGTTGGAGACACTCCGTGCTGTAGGAACTCCGCGCTGGAGAAACTCCGCGCTGGAGAAACTCCGCGTTGGAGAAACTCCGCGCTGGAGAAAGTCCGTGTTGGAGAAACTCCGCGTTGGTGAAACTTCGCTTTGAAGCATCTCCGCGCTGGAGAAATCCGTGTTGAAGAAAGTCCATGTTGGAGAAACTTCGCTTTCAAGAAACTCCGCGCTGGAGAAATCCGTGTTGGAGAAACTCCGTGTTGGAGAAACTCCGCGCTGGAGACACTCCGCGCTGGAGAAACTCCGTATTGGAGAAACTCCGTGTTGGAGAAACTCCGCGCTGGAGGTACTCCGCGCTCTAGAAACTCCGCGTTGGAGAAACTCCGTGTTGGCAAAACTCTGTGCTGGAGAAACTCCGTGCTGGAGAAACTCCGCACTGGAGAAACTCCGGGCTGGACGAACTCCGCGTTGGAGAAACTCCGCGTTGGAGAAACTTCGCTTCGAGGAAACTCCGCGCTGGAGAAACTCTGTGTTGGAGAAACTGTGTGTTGGAGAAGCTCCGCGCTGGAGAAACTCCGCGCTGGAGAAACTCCGTGTTGGAGAAGTTTCGTGTTGGAGAAACTCTGCGCCGGAGAAACTCCGTGTTAGAGAAACTCCGTGTTGGAGAAACTCCTCACTGAGGAAATTCCGCGATTGAGAAACTCCGCGCTGGAGACACTGCGCGCTGGAGAAACTCCGTGATGGAGAAACTCCGCGCTGAAGAAACTCTGTGTTGGAGAAACTCTGTGTTGAAGAAAGCTCATGTTGGAGAAACACTGCGCTGGAGAAAGTCCGTGCTGGAGAATGTCCGTGATTTAGAAATTTGGTGTTGGAGAAACTCCGCGTTGGAAAAACTCCGGGCTGGATACACTCCGCGCTGGAGAAACTCCACGCTGGAGAAACTCCGGGCTGGAGGAACTCCGCTTTGGAGAAACTTCGCTTTGAAGAAACTCCGCGCTGAAGAAACTCTGTGTTGAAGAAACTCCGTGTTGGAGAAGCTCCGCGCTGGAGAAACTCCGCTCTGGAGAAACTCCGTGTTGGTGAAACTTCGTGTTGGAGAAACTTCGCGAAGGAGAAACTCCGTGTTAGAGAAACTCCGTGTTGGAGACACTCCGTGCTGGAGAAACTCCACGCTGGAGGAACTCCGCGCTGGAGAAAGTCCGTGCAGGAGAAAGTCCGTGTTGGAGAAACTCCGCGCTGGAGAAACTTCGGGCTGGATACACTTCGCGCTGGAGAAACTCCGCGTTGGAGAAACTCCGCTTTGGAGAAACTTCGCTTTGAAGAAACTCCGCGCTGGAGAAATCCGTGTTGGAGAAATTCCATGTTGGAGAAACTCCGTCTTGGAGCAACTCCGCGCTGGAGATACTCCGCGCTGGAGAAACTGCGGGCTGGAGAAACTCCGCGTTGGAGACACTCCGCGCTGGAGAAAGTCCGTGCTGGAGAAAGTTTGTGTTGGAGAAACTCGGTGTTGGAGGAACTTCGCGCTGGAGAAACTCCGGACTGGATACACTCCGCGCTGGAGAAACTCTGCGTTGGAGAAACTCCACGTTGGAGAAACTTCGCTTTGAAGAAACTCCGCGCTGGAGAAATCCGTGTTGGAGAAACTCCGTCTTGCAGAAAGTCCGCGCTGGAGATACTCCGCGCTGGAGAAACTCCGCGCTGGAGAAACTCCGTGTTGGAGAAACTCCGCGCTGGAGATACACCGCACTGGCGAAACTCCGCGCTGGAGAAACTCCGCGTTGGAGAAACTCTGTGTTGGAGAAACTCCGCACTGGAGAAATTCCGCGATTGAGAAACTCCGCGCTGGAGAAACTCCGCGCTGGAGAAACTACGTGTTGAAGAAACTCTGTGTTGAAGAAAGTTTATGTTGGAGAAACACCGCGCTGGAGAAAGTCCATGCTGGAGAAAGTCCGTGTTGGAGAAACTCGGTGTTGGAGAAACTTCGCGCTGGAGAAACTCCGGGCTTGATACACTACGCAACGGAGAAACTGCGCGTTGGAGAAACTTCGCTTTGAAGAAACTCCGCGCTGGAGAAACTCCGCGTTGGAGAAACTCCGCGCTGGAGAAATTCCGCGCTGGATAAACTCCACGCTGGAGAAACTCCGTGTTGGAGAAACTCCGTGTTGGAGAAACTCCGCGCTGGAGGTACTCCGCGCTCTAGAAACTCCGCGTTGGAGAAACTCCGTGTTGGAAAAACTCTGTGCTGGAGAAACTCCGTGCTGGAGAAACTCCGCACTGGAGAAACTCCGGGCTGGACGAACTCCGCGTTGGAGAAACTCCGCGTTGGAGAAACTTCGCTTCGAGGAAACTCCGCGCTGGAGAAACTCTGTGTTGGAGAAACTGTGTGTTGGAGAAGCTCCGCGCTGGAGAAACTCCGCGCTCGAGAAACTCCGTGTTGGAGAAGTTTCGTGTTGGAGAAACTCTGCGCCGGAGAAACTCGATGTTAGAGAAACTCCGTGTTGGAGAAACTCCGCACTGAGGAAATTCCGCGATTGAGAAACTCCGCGCTGGAGACACTCCGCGCTGGAGAAACTCCGTGATGGAGAAACTCCGCGCTGGAAAAACTCTGTGTTGGAGAAACTCTGTGTTGAAGAAAGCTCATGTTGGAGAAACACTGCGCTGGAGAAAGTCCGTGCTGGAGAAAGTCCGTGATTTAGAAATTTGGTGTTTGAGAAACTCCGCGCTGGAAAAACTCCTGGCTGGATACACTCCGCGCTGGAGAAACTCCACGCTGGAGAAACTCCGGGCTGGAGGAACTCCGCGTTGGAGAAACTTCGCTTTGAAGAAACTCCGCGCTGGAGAAACTGTGTTGAAGAAACTCCGTGTTGGAGAAGCTCCGCGCTGGAGAAACTCCGCTCTGGAGAAACTCCGTGTTGGTGAAACTTCGTGTTGGAGAAACTTCGCGAAGGAGAAACTCCGTGTTAGAGAAACTCCGTGTTGGAGACACTCCGTGCTGGAGAAACTCCGCGCTGGAGGCACTCCGCCCTGGAGAAAGTCCGTGCTAGAGAAAGTCCGTGTTGGAGAAACTCCGCGCTGGAGAAACTCCGGGCTGGATACACTTCGCGCTGGAGAAACTCCGCGTTGGAGAAACTCCGCGTTGGAGAAACTTCGCTTTGAAGAAACTCCGCGCTGGAGAAATCCGTGTTGGAGAAATTCAATGTTGGAGAAACTCCGTCTTGGAGCAACTCCGCGCTGGAGATACTCCGCGCTGGAGAAACTGCGGGCTGGAGAAACTCGGCGTTGGAGAAACTCCGCGCTGGAGAAAGTCCGCGCTGGAGAAACTCTGTGTTTGAGAAACTCTGTGTTGGAGAAGCTCCGCGCTTGAGAAACTCCGCGCTGGAGAAACTCCGTGTTGGAGAAGTTTCGTGTTAGAGAAACTCTGCGCTGGAGAAACTCCGTGTTAGAGAAACTCCGTGTTGGAGAAACTCCGCACTGGGGAAATTCCGCGATTGAGAAACTCCGCGCTGGAGAAAATCCGCGCTGGAGAAACTCCGCGATGGAGAAACTCCGCGCTGGAGAAACTCTGTGTTGGAGAAACTCTGTGTTGAAGAAAGCTCATGTTGGAGAAACACCGCGCTGGAGAAAGTCCGTGCTGGAGAAAGTCCGTGATTTAAAAATTTGGTGTCGGAGAAACTCCGCGCTGGAAGAACTCCGGGCTGGATACACTCCGCGCTGCAGAAACTCAGCGTTGGAAAAACTCCGCGTTGGAGAAACTTCGCTTTGAAGAAACTCCGCGCTGGAGAAAGTCCGCGCTGGAGAAAATCTGTGCTGGAGAAAGTCCGTGTTGGAGAAACTCCGCGTTGGTGAAACTTCGCTTTGAAGAATCTCCGCGCTGGAGAAATCCGTGTTGGAGAAACTCCGTGTTGGAGAAACTCTGTGTTGGAGAAGCTCCGCGCTGGAGAAACTCCGTGTTGGAGAAGTTTCGTGTTGGAGAAACACTGCGCTGGAGAAAGTCCGTGCTGGAGAAAGTCCGTGATTTAGAAATTTGGTGTTGGAGAAACTCCGCGCTGGAAAAACTCCGCGCTGGAGATACTCCGCGCTGGAGAAACTCCGCGCTGGAGATACTCCGCGCTGGAGAAACTCCGGGCTGGAGAAACTCCGCGTTGGATAAACTCCGCGCTGGAGAAAGTCCGTGCTGGAGAAAGTCCGTGTTGGAGAAACTCGGTGTTGGAGGAACTCCGCGCTGGAGAAACTCCGAACTCGATACACTCCGCGCTGGAGAAACTCCGCGTTGGAGAAACTCTACGTTGGAGAAACTTCGCTTTGAAGAAACTCCGCGCTGGAGAAATCCGTGTTGGAGAAACTCCGTCTTGCAGAAACTCCGCGCTGGAGATACTCCGCGCTGGAGAAACTCCGCGCTGGAGAAACTCCGTGTTGGAGAAACTCCGCGCTGGAGATACACCGCACTGGAGAAACTCCGCGCTGGAGAAACTCCGCGTTGGAGAAACTCCGCACTGGAGAAATTCCGCGATTGAGAAACTCCGCGCTGGAGAAACACCGCACTGGAGAAACTCCGCGCTGGAGAAACTCCGCGCTGGAGAGACTCCGTGTTGAAGAAACTCTGTGTTGAAGAAAGTCCATGTTGGAGAAACACCGCGCAGGAGAAAGTCCATGCTGGAGAAAGTTCGTGTTGGAGAAACTCGGTGTTGGAGAAACTCCGCGCTGGAGAAACTCCGGGCTTGATACACTACGCGCTGGAGAAACTCCGCGTTGGAGAAACTTCGCTTTGAAGAAACTCCGCGCTGGAGAAACTCCGCGCTGGAGAAATTCCGCGCTGGATAAACTCCGCGCTGGAGAAACTCCACGCTAGAGAAACTCCGCGCTGGAGAAACTGTGTTGAAGAAACTCCATGTTGGAGAAACTCCGCGCTGGAGAAACTCCGTACTGGAGAAACTTCGTGTTGGAGAAACTCCGTGTTGGAGAAACTCCGCGCTGGAGAAACTCCGGGCTGGACGAACTCCGCGTTGGAGAAACTCCGCGTTGGAGAAACTTCGCTTCGAGGAAACTCCGCGCTGGAGAAACTCTGTGTTGGAGAAGATCCGCGCTGGAGAAACTCCGCGCTGGAGAAACTCCGTGTTGGAGAAGTTTCGTGTTGGAGAAACTCTGCGCTGGAGAAACTCCGTGTTAGAGAAACTCCGTGTAGGAGAAACTCCGCACTGGAGAAACTGTGTTGAAGAAACTGCATGTTGGAGAGACTCCGCGCTGGAGAAACTCCGTACTGGAGAAACTTCGTGTTGGAGAAACTCCGTGTTGGAGACACTCCGTGCTGTAGGAACTCCGCGCTGGAGAAACTCCGCGCTGGAGAAACATCGCGTTGGAGAAACTCCGCGCTGGAGAAAGTCCGCGCTGGAGAAAGTCTGTGCTGGAGAAAGTCTGTGTTGGAGAAAGTCCGCGCTTGAGAAACTTCGCTTTGAAGAATCTCCGCGCTGGAGAAATCCGTGTTGGAGAAACTCCGTGTTGGAGAAACTCCGCCTTGGAGAAACTCCGTGTTGGAGAAACTCCGTGTTGGAGAAACTCCGTGCTGGAGAAGCTCCGTGCTGGAGAGACTTCGCACTGGAGAAACTCCGCGCTGGAGAAATTCCGTGTTGGAGAAATTCTGTGTTGAAGAAAGTCCATGTTGGAGAAACTTCGCTTTCAAGAAACTCCGCGCTGGAGAAATCCGTGTTGGAGAAACTCCGTGTTGGAGAAACTCCGCGCTGGAGACACTCCGCGCTGGAGAAACTCCGTGTTGGAGAAACTCCGTGTTGGAGAAACTCCGCGCTGGATGTACTCCGCGCTGTAGAAACTCCGCGTTGGATAAACTCTGTGTTGGAAAAAATCTGTGCTAGAGAAACTCCGTGCTGGAGAAACTCCGCACTGGAGAAACTCCGGGCTGGACGAACTCCGCGTTGGAGAAACTCCGCG
Organism: Amblyomma americanum; assembly: GCA_030143305.2. NCBI lineage: Eukaryota > Metazoa > Arthropoda > Arachnida > Ixodida > Ixodidae > Amblyomma > Amblyomma americanum. Next base: position 296,803 of record JARKHS020004639.1, read on the forward strand.
TTGGAGAAACTTCGCTTCGAGGAAACTCCGCGCTGGAGAAACTCTGTGTTGGAGAAACTCTGTGTTGGAGAAGCTCCGCGCTGGAGAAACTCCGCGCTGGAGAAACTCCGTGTTGGAGAAGTTTCGTGTTGGAGAAACTCTGCGCCGGAGAAACTCCGTGTTAGAGAAACTCCGTGTTGGAGAAACTCCGCACTGGGGAAATTCCGCGATTGAGAAACTCCGCGCTGGAGACACTCCGCGCTGGAGAAACTCCGCGATGGAGAAACTCTGCGCTGGAGAATCTCTGTGTTGGAGAAACTCTGTGTTGAAGAAAGCTCATGTTGGAGAAACACTGCGCTGGAGAAAGTCCGTGCTGGAGAAAGTCCGTGATTTAGAAATTTGGTGTTGGACAAACTCCGCGTTGGAGAAACTTCGCTTTGAAGACACTCCGCGCTGGAGAAATTCGTGTTGGAGAAATCCGTGTTGGAGAAATTCCATGTTGGAGAAGCTCCGTCTTGGAGAAACTCCGCGTTGGAGAAACTCTGCGTAGGAGAAACTTCGCTTTGAAGAAACTCCGCGCTGGAGAAATCCGTGTTGGAGAAACTCCGTCTTGCAGAAACTCCGCGGTGGAGATACTCCGCGCTGGAGAAACTCCGCGCTGGAGAAACTCCGTGTTGGAGAAACTCCGCGCTGGAGATACACCGCACTGGAGAAACTCCGCGCTGGAGAAACTCCACGTTGGAGAAACTCCGTGTTGGAGAAACTCCGCACTGGAGAAATTCCGCGATTGAGAAACTCCGCGCTGGAGAAACTCCGCGCTAAAGAAACTCCGCGCTGGAGAAACTCCGTGTTGAAGAAACTCTGTGTTGAAGAAAGTCCATGTTGGAGAAACACCGCGCTGGAGAAAGTTCATGCTGGAGAAAGTTCGTGTTGGAGAAACTCGGTGTTGGAGCAACTCCGCGCTGGAGAAACTCCGGGCTTGACACACTACGCGCTGGAAAAACTCCACGTTGGAGAAACTTCGCTTTGAAGAAACTCCGCTCTGGAGAAAGTCCGCGCTGGAGAAAGTCTGTGCTGGAGAAAGTCCGTGTTGGAGAAACTCGGTGTTGGAGAAACTCCGCGCTGGAAAAACTCCGGGCTGGATACACTCCGCCCTGGAGAAACTCCGCGTTGGAGAAACTCCGCGCTGGAGAAATTCCGCGCTGGATAAACTCCACGCTAGAGAAACTCTGCGCTGGAGAAACTCCGTGTTGAAGAAACTCTATGTTGGAGAAACTCCGTGTTGGAGACACTCCGTGCTGGAGAAACTCCGCGCTGGAGAAACTCCGCGCTGGAGAAACTACGCGCTAGAGAAACTCCGCGTTGGAGAAAGTCCGCGCTGGAGAAAGTCTGTGCTGGAGAAAGTCCGTGTTGGAGGAACTCGGTGTTGGAGAAACTCCGCGTTGGAGAAACTCCGCGTTGGTGAAACTTCGCTTTGAAGAATCTCCGCGCTGAAGAAATCCGTGTTGAAGAAACTCCGTGCTGGAGAAACTCCGTGCTGGAGAGACTTCGCACTAAAGAAACTCCGCGTTGGAGAAACTCCGTGTTGGAGAAATTCTGTGTTGAAGAAAGTCCATGTTGGAGAAACATCGCTTTCAAGAAACTCCGCGCTGGAGAAATCTGTGTTGGAGAAACTCCGTGTTGGAGAAACTCCGCGCTGAAGAAACTCCGCGCTGGAGAAACTCCGGGCTGGACGAACTCCGCCTCGGAGAAACTCCGCGTTGGAGAAACTTCGCTTCGAGGAAACTCCGCGCTGGAGAAACTCCGCGCTGGAGAAACTCCGTGTTGGAGAAACTCTGTGTTGAAGAAAGTCCATGTTGGAGAAACTTCGCTTTCAAGAAACTCCGCCCTGGAGAAATCTGTGTTGGAGAAACTCCGTGTTGGAGAAACTCCGCGCTGAAGAAACTCCGCGCTGGAGAATCTCGGCTGGACGAACTCCGCGCTTGAGAAACTCCGCGCTGGAGAAACTCCGTGTTGGAGAAGTTTCGTGTTAGAGAAACTCTGCGCTGGAGAAACTCCGTGTTAGAGAAACTCCGTGTTGGAGAAACTCCGCACTGGGGAAATTCCGCGATTGAGAAACTCCGCGCTGGAGAAACTCCGCGCTGGAGAAACTCCGCGCAGGAGAAACTCGTGTTGGAGAAACTGTGTGTTGAAGAAACCTCATGTTGGAGAAACGCCGCGCTGGAGAAAGTCCGTGCTGGAGAAAGTCCGTGATTTAAAAATTGGTGTTGGAGAAACTCCGCGCTGGAAAAACTCCGGGCTGGATACACTCCGCGCTGGAGAAACTCAGCGTTGGAAAAACTCCGCGTTGGAGAAACTTCGCTTTGAAGCATCTCCGCGCTGGAGAAATTCGTGTTGGAGAAACTTCGTGTTGGAGAAGCTCCGTCTTGGAGAAACTCCGCGCTGGAGATACTCCGCGCTGGAGAAACTCCGCGCTGGAGAAACTCCGTGTTGGAGAAACTCCGCGCTGGAGATACTCCGCGCTGGAGAAACTCCGCGCTGGAGAAACTCCGGGCTGGAGAAACTCCGCGTTGGAGAAACTCCGCGTTGGAGAAACTCCGCGTTGGAGAACCTTCGCTTTGAAGAAACTCCGCGCTGGAGGAACTCCGCGCTGGAGAAACTCCGCGCTGGAGAAACTCCGCGCTGGAGAAACTCTGCGTTGGAGAAACTTAGTGTTGGAGAAACTCCGTGTTGGAGAAACTCTGTGCTGGAGAAACTCCGGGCTGGAGAAACTCCGCGTTGGAGAAACTCCGCGTTGGAGAAACTTCGCTTTGAAGAAACTCCGCGCTGGAGAAACTTTGTGTTGGAGAAACTGTGTTGGAGAAGCTCCGCGCTGGAGAAACTCCAACATTACGTTAGCATATTTCATTATCGGTCTGTCTAGGGTTTTGGGGTTTTGCAAGCGAGGCACTTTACGTCCGGAGTAGCACTGTGCATGGTGCATCGCAGATACCATAGTGTTTTAAAATATGGGGAAATGAATATTTCCACGTGGGTATTCCAGCGTAGATCTGATGTAAATTTTATGTCTAGGTATTGATACTCATCGAATCTTTCGAGCATATAACCATTGATAATTGTCATGAGGAGCATTTTTCTTTCTAATTAGTGACATGAACACTGGTTTTTAAAGTTTAGTTCTCTATCTGCCAGTCGTTACATCATTTCACACTTCTTTGCAGGCTTAAATTTAATTTCGTCTGATAATTTGTTGTATTTACGTTACTGTACATCACGCAGTCGTCAGCAAAAAGTCTTAATAAAACATCAATGCTACTTTGCAAACCATTACTAAAGATCAAAAATAGGAGTGGGCCTAAGGCGCTGCCTTGCGGTGTACCCTAAACAACGAGAAGAATGTTGGAGTGACAACCTCTAACAATTGCATGCTGTTCACAAGAGGATATATACGCAGAAAACCATTCCCTGAGTGTCTGATTTTTAAAGACCGCATTAACCTCAAATAAAAAATTTTGGCGTGCAACTTTATCAAATGCTTTTTTAAAGTCAAGGCATATATTGTTTTTTCAACACGTGAATTTATTGTTTCTGCAAAGTCATGAACTATTTCTATCAGTTGGGTAATTGTGGACAGTTCCTTTCGGAAGCCATGCTATCAATAATACAGGATATCATGCTGATCGAGATAGCCGAGCAGGTGTTTGGATATGATGTGTTCAAGCAACTTCGAAATTGTACCAGCGAGGGAAATCGGGCGATAATTGCTAAAAGAATCGTTTACGCTTTTATGAACCAGTATAATATCTTTTGCTCGCTTCCAGTCAATTGGAAAGTACCCGCTACTAAAAGAAGATAAACATTTTTGTCACGTATTTAGATACCCGTTCAGAGTACATATATAAAACTCGTTAGGTATACAATATGGACCTCGGCTTATTTGATGTAAGATTTAGAACACCTTGCTCGACAATTTTTAAATCAGTAATATGAGCTCTTTAAGTTTGAGAAAAGGAGGCAGTATTCCATTATCACCTATGTAAACGGATGAAAAATATAAACTATAATCTTCGGCACGCTTATGCACGTTCTCTTCGGTCTCAGCAGGGTGCAGAACTTTAGACGGATTTATATAACGCGAGTATTCACCACGCGACTTGTGAAGAAATTTCGTGAGCGTCACGTTATAGAATCTCATTTGATTACTTAAGAAGTCTCTTTAAATCCTGGATCATGCGGTGAATACATAGTTCATTTCCGGAGTTTGGGTTGGGTGAGCAAGCCTTACGGTTGCGTTTAAGTCTGCGTATGAGATGAAGTATGTCCCCAGTTATCCACGGACTCCTTTTATAGCTATGCTTAGTTTTCTCAGGAGCAAAGTGATTAAAGCCCCGTTCTGCCAATTCCGAAAAGAATTCGCATAGTTGGTCCGTACTAGCATCAGAGTCGTACAGCTGCATAAAATCTGCATATGAATAATCGAGACCGTTTACCACAGCAGCGTCATGAGCGTCGTGAAAATGAAAGAAAATTTTTTCGACAAAGTGCCTCTGACATCGCGTGATGCCTTTAAGGACAGCAAAACCATCCTGTGATCTGAAAAGCCCTCCAGGATATCACATTTGCAGATAAAAGTTTGTATACATTCGGAAACAAAAATCAAATCCAGTATGGATGGTGTGTAGGGCATAGCCTTGTGTAATCAGATACAACTTCAACTAAATTATGAAAAAAGCCAAATTAAGTAACTGCACGCAACTAGACACCTCTCGTGTTCCATGTAATTCGAACACCAATCAATTGCGGGTAGGTTGAAATCTCCAACTACTAAGGTCCTACTATCCCCAGGCAGGTAAGAGTCCATAAATATTCGTACATTTACCAGGACGTCCACCGGAGCATTTGAGGCCCTGTAAACACCCCCAATAGAAAATGTTTGTTTATCTAATTTTATCTTGACCCATAGCGCTTCTAGGCCTTCCACATCTGGAAGTACAGAAAATGCTACGTTGTCTTTGGTAATCAACGCAACTACCCTCCCCTCTCTGTCTTCTCGATCCCTTCTTACTATATTATAGATACGAGGAGTGACTTCTGTGTCGTGTATATCCCTATGCAGCCCCGTTTCGGTGACTACTGTTATGCGAGGTTCAAATTTTGTGATAACGCTTTCTAACTCGACCGGTATATTTAGTATGTTCTGGCATTCACATTTATGATTTCGAACGGTTTTGACCATGTTTTCTACCACGGATCGCAACTCCTAGAAGGGATATGGCATTTGTACCCTTCGTTCATAGTTTCGTCTGAGGGGTAAAGGATTTCGATCACCTTCATACTTTATCAAACACCATCTTTACCTTGGCCTCGTTTTTCCTTTCGTCTAAAGTGGAATCCAAGATGTTTTTCCGAATATCATGAACTCTTTAAGAATAGGCCTCTGAAATGCTTATTTTCCCTCCTTTAAGCTTGTAGCAATTATTCATAACCATTGTTTTTTTCCTAAAATCACCAATCCTTAGGATAACTGGGCGATGCTTACCCCGACTCAGCTTACCAAGACAGTGTATTTTCTCAGTGTTGGTTAGCTTCTCTTCGAGCTTCTACTCCTCCCTACTAATAATCAGCCACAGAAACTTCTACCTCTGACCTTTCCCCCCTGGATGCTCTCGCCCCTAAAGGTGAAGAAGTTCATTCCAGGTGTGCATGCAAAGAGCAGCATGCCACAGGCAGCGCTTCTGCAGGCTACTTTCGCCTACTTAACCGAGGAATATACGAAGCATACCCACATCTTCACCCGCGGTTCATCTGCTCAAGAACCTTATTTCTGTGGCATTCATGTGCCCTCAAGAAGAGATATCCTTTCATACCGGCTGTAGCGGAAGACTTTCTCTACGGAGCTCAGCTACAAGCTATTAAAGAAGCTGTTTCCTATGTACTGCGCCGATCCCCCAGCCGATGGGTTATCTTTACCGACTCCAAAACATCCCTGCAGATCCTGTCCAATCTGCTGAAGAAAAGCAATCAGCAGCCTATTTCTCTTGACATCGGTTATCTACGTCATTTGGTTATTACCACAGGCCACAGCATAACATTTCAGTGGACACCAACACACTGTGACATTCTGGCTAATGAAAAAGCAGATGAAGCGGCCCGTAAAGGCCCACAACATCGCAGATACATTCCGGCTTTTTCACGAAATATGATGCGCATGTCCCAAATGACTAAAAGAATTGATTCAGAAGAAATGAATCGGCTCTGGAGCTTTTCACACATCAATACCATTTTCTTTGCTCAGTGGACCAACATCTCAGACCAAGACTCCCACGTAGAATTCCTCGCCATCTGGAAACACTTTATCACCGATATCTCCTGAACGCTGCATTTACAAACGGCTTGCGATAACATTTAGGTCAAATAAACTGTCCGCATTGTGACTACTGCGGCTCGATAGAATGTATAGAACACATCCTGCATATGCTAACGAGCGTGCTTACTATGAACAGTGCACCGAAAAGCTTTCCCCGGTGTCTATAGCAATAGGCAGTGTTTTCGGTCCCTTAGCCTGCCCCCGGCAACACAGATATTCAATACTTTTTGTTTCAGTATTTAAATGACATTGGAGATCCTGACAAGCACTAATTTCCCCTTGCATGTAGCCGCCATGCATTCTCCTCACATTGAACTTTGTTAGGCCATTTATCAGATATGCAATTCATCATTTAATCTGTTGTAACATTTCTCACCGATGCACCTTCGTAGGCATTTAATGGCAGCATTTTATGTTCTCCTCCTTTTTTCTTTCATTTAACCTTTCCCGCACCGCTCTCTTTCCGTCTTTACCTCCCAAATTCACTTCCCGACGCAGAGTAGCAAGCCAACGACTGTTAAACGCAGACTAAATTCCCTGCTATATATATTGAATTATGCAATTATGTAACAGCCTGTTTTCAGTAATTATCAATATCACCTTAGTTTTGCTATCTAACCTTGCATTTTCAGTAAAGAGCAGCTCAAGAAAAGCAACCGTCATGTCACAGCCTCCTTCTTTACCGGCTATGGTCGAATCCTCTGGGTGCCGACTGGCACCTTAGTGTTGTGGTCAGCATGGCTTGTCTTGCTCCGTGCCGAGACACTTCGCAGCGAATGGACACTCGTTTCCGATTGTATTAAAAAACACCGGAGTCAGCGTCAAACAGGAAACACAGAGTCCGTGTTGATCTTACTACTGCCCTATGAGAAGGGGCGGGGACAGCGTCGTCAGAATAGCGGGAGTCAACCTCTTTTGAGCACTAAGAGACCGCAGTGCCCAGCACTGTCACGGATCTCTCCGGATAACACTCGGAACGAAAGAATGGGCTAGGCAACGGGTGTACCCACACAAACGCACATTTATTACACCCTACGTGGCACACACACTAGAACACAAAACAAACAAAACTAACACAAAACACAAAGACTATAAATACCCACGACCCGGGAACACTGCTACTAGCGTCTACTACTAGTGTTCTACTATTAGCGGTCGGCGTTCGTGCTCACGGTTGGTTCGGTGTGGCTGCGGCGTTGTATGGATCCAGTAGGCTGCGTCGAGGCGGCGTTCGACGCACTTGGGCTGGCGTCGCTGGCTGCGTCGTACAAGCTCCCGGTCCAAGCGCCCGTGGAGGTGATGCCGGTGTTGTTGGCCTTGGGGGCACCACCCGGATGGGTGGAAACAGCGCTGGAGACACCCCTGGCCGTAGCAGGTGGTAGCGTCCTCTGTTGACTCCACGGAACGGGCTCAGGCATGGCAGGAAGTCTACGATGCGTTGCCGTAGAACGCGAGCTCACCGGAGCAGTAGCCGGCGTCGCTCTCTTCCAGCCGACGTGTCTCTGAACCGCCGGAGCCTCCGCTTCTCTACTGTTCCCCCCAGTGCCTCGCTCTCACTCGCCCTTTTATAGCCTTGGTGTTTGTCCACGTAAGCCTTGTCGTCGTCTTCTCTTCTCCACCAATGATCTCTCTCCACCTCACCGAATGCTTTTTCTTCCTCTTCTTTATTCTTCGATTAATTCACGTCGTCTTCTTCACACCATTTTCCTTCAAAATTTATTTAGGCTCCTTAATATATGTGTCAAGCACAGACAGAGACGCATTGCCGTGGGAATCTCGCTCCGAGAGGAAAGACCTGCTCGAAACTTGGGTCAAAAGAAATAGCAGCCAAGTGGGCGTTACCGTGAACCTTGTCATAAAACTAACAGCTACTCCCCATTATTGCTTTCTGTATCTCCAGGGCTATTCCAACGTCATGCGCAAGTTTGACGCAGACTCTATTTTTGCTCATCTTACAAACATCTCAGATTGGTCACATCGCTGAATTTATTTATTTATTTATTTATATACTTATTACAACCTCAAAGACCACATTAAAGGGGTATTGCATGAGAGAGTGGAATTCAGGGCACATAGATGATTCGATGGGTTGTTTGAATGATGATGGGTCGTTTTCCTTCTCTCGGAACGCACGTTCCTTCTCGAGCCGCTGCTGCCGCTGTTCCGGGGTTTCTTGGACACGCCTCTGCCGTTTAGTTGCGTTCCAGCGTTCTGAACTAGTAGAAGGAGACTCACTGTCGGGCAAACTCGTAATTTCTTCCTTTGCTTCTGCTGTTTCCACAGAGGAGGTTGCACGTATGGTTGAGAGGAGCGGGAGTTAGGCCGCCGTTGGTGGCTTCCGCCTCGCCTCGCGACGGCGTGAGATGGGGCCCCGTTTTTACACAGCTGGTGTGACGTCACACCGACCGTAGCGCCCCTGGTGAGAGGAGCTGGAGTTAGGCCGCCGTTGGTGGCTACCGCCTCGCCTCGCGACAGCGTGAGATGGGGCCCCGTTTTTACACAGCTGGTGTGACGTCACTCTAGGTCACGTGGTGTGACGTCACGCAGCGAGGTCACGCTAAAGGTCAATGGTGCCTACCACCGCTTCACAACGGAACGGTCTGAAGTGCGACCTAAAGTAGTATTGCTTCGCAATAAAAACAACCATGCCGCCGGTGGGATCCGAACCCACGACCTCCGAATATCGCGTCCGGCGTTCTTATCAACTGAGCTACCGCGACGACTGTCCAATCTGCTGCTCTCGTGGGTATTTAAGTTTATTTGCTGTGCGCGAACCTTGAGAGTGCTCACCAGCGCCACCCTCGACCATAGCGGCGGACGTAGCACGTCCTGTAATACCGCGAGCGTGACGTGGAACGTCATTTAACGGCTGCCAGAACCGAGACCCTCGTTAAGCTATTAACAGACAAGGTAAAGTAAATGAGGGTCCCGTTTGACAAACCTATGAAGGGAGGTAACAGTCGCCGAAACAAGGTGCCTAGGGGAACGTTATTTTTTTTAATGTGGTGTGCTTATCAGTGGGATAATATTACTTAGATTGATAAATCGCTTAAAGAAAATTTCTTATAAAGCAGCAGAAAAAACAACCATATGAAAACACAAACTCGAGCGCAAGCCGCCGCGGTGGCTCAGTGGTTGCGGCGCAGGGCTGCTGACCCGAAAGACGCGGGTTTGATCCCGACCGCGGCGGTCGAATTTCGATGGAGGCGAAATTCTAGAAGCCCGTGTACTGTGCGATATCACTGCAAATTAAAGAACCCCGGGTGGTCGACATTCTCAGAGCGCTTCACTACGGCTGTCCCTCATAGCCTGAGTTGCTTTGGGACGTTAAACACCCATAAACCATACTAAACCAAACTATCTGAGCACGGTCGAAGGTAAGCGACACCTTGAGCAGGCCGGAAAATTTGGTTTGTTAGTAATGATTATTAATGGTAATTATTAATGGTATTTTACTAATGGTAGCGTAAAAAAGCTGAGGCACGTGAGAAAGCCGCACACGTCCAGCTCTTTCCTTACTCCGGCTCCGATAGCTCGGCGCCTTCAGGCGATTCCGGGTAGTGTGGTGGACTCTGCGGTGAGGCCACGCCCACTGGCGGGGACTCCTTCGGGTGCGGTTGCAGCTTGGAGGCAATGTCGGCGGCCGCGGTGATCTTGGAGGCATCTTCGGCTTCCACCGGCGATGGCTGCTGCTGACGTTCTCCGGCGGTGCTGAGTGGCTCTGCTCCCTTTATCTCTTGCGGCGGATTGCTCAGCCTGCACGGCGCGTGGGAGCTGGCCTGACGACCCGCACTTTAAAAACAATGTGGCTCGTGGCCGAAACTTTGATCACCTGTGGATCACCGGTTTACCTACGCCAGTGCTTATCTGGGGCGCACGGCAATGATGGATGTTATAAACAACAGACGTGGTTCCACAGTGTGCTAAAATGCGTTGTTTATGCGGATGGAATTCCAAATGTCAAAACCGAATAGCTCTCAGCGGTGACTGAAAGACGGACGACACGCAGTGGTCGAGATTTTTGCAGCATTTTAAAGTAAACGAAACAGAAATAGAAACGTCAACCCCCCGCCCCCCCCCCCCCCCAAAAAAAAGAAAGAAAAAAAGCTTGCTCTATGTTCCTCTACCTCTACCCTTGATGATATGCCCAAAAAATTTCATATTCTGGAATGCGCGTGAAACACGACATTTTGGATTATTTTTCGAAGCCTTCGTTCAACAGCCTTTTAGTTTCGGTCTGTTCTGTCACCGATAACTGCATTTGTTTGACAGAGAGACGAAAAGCAAGAATGAGGTACTTTTCCTCCTCCCGGCTTCTAAAGAAGCGATAAGAAATGATCAAAGTGAGCTCGAATAATAAACCAAAAAGGCCATGATTTGGAGCAGCCACACCCACTTGTATTTCAAAGCACGTCGGCGACCAACGTCAAACTTTACAAATACCCCACGGGGGTCCTGTTGTCAAAGGGACGTGGTTCTACACTGAACAGCTCAACTTGAGTTACTGATGGCACCTATAACAGAGTCCCAATGCACAGCAATTGAAAGTTATCTTGTCTGCAGCAGACAACGCTATAGCCGTATCCTTTTATTTTTAGTTACTCCGCGAGAAAAGCTAGCTCTATTCCACGGAAGCCAGAGACATACCGGAGGTAGTGGTTTGCTCTGATTCAAGTCTAAAAGAACGCTTTACGCTAAAGTAAATTGCCACTATACCGTGCACGCAGAAGCTGTGTGGCGCAGTCATTATCTGCTCCGTGCTGTCCTGCAGTGAGAGAATTCAGTGACAGGTGTTCTTCCTTGGTGAGACGGTTTGTTCTCCTCCCGACTTACGCCATCCCGCAACACTGACTAAAGTCCGTTCTTCCCCCGTGAACCAAAACTCACCAGCCAGGGCCAAGACTGAGGAACACCCTTGTCGGATTGCCGAACGTGGAAGTCGACTTCCTGTACGAAGATTGCCCTATGCGCGAAAAACTCATAGCGCCCCTGTGGCTGCCTTCGTGTACAGAGTTGCCAATAGACGCCTCCGAGGAGAAGCGCTGCCTAGGTCGCGTGAGCCACGACCATTAGCCCAAGAGGATGTCTTGCTTCCACAGCCGTCTCCGCGTCCCTGGCATCTGTAATATAACGAAAGAGTGTACTGCATTTTAATGTTGCATGCAGCCGCGGAAAGACACGGCATTTTCGTCCTCGCAACCATCCCAGGCCTTCCTCTCGTCAAGACTGTGTTTGACGGCGTTCGGTAATCGACGGTTTCTTCGAAGGTAAAGGTGGCGCTACAGTATTAGCGATGTCCCAGGTGCTTGTGTATGCACAATATGGCAGGCGAATTGAAATAATTAGGCTTGCGGGGCAATGTCAAGGCGCCCTCTCTAAATGATCAAGAGAGTCCGCAGTTCAGTCGGTTGCCAGAGAAAGTATGCCAATGGAGTTTATAATTTATTTCGTTATTGGTAGCCGATACAACTTAGTATGGATTTTGAAGATGCGAGACCTGCGCCGTTCTATGTTAGGATAACGTGAGATTTTGGTTCACTTGATTAAAACGCTCAACTCGTTACGCATGCGCGGGCCGACACGATTCACTACTCTCTCTTCGTAACAAACTCAGCTTAGGTTCACGCATCTGCGTCTAATTAAACCTTGCTGTTTTACGCCAGTACATACGACATGGTGAAGTATAGCTCCAAAAACTGAATTGCAATAGCAACACAGTCTTGTGGAAGCTAAACGAAGCGTAAAATGCCTGGTAAATCACAAATGGTGGGATGTATAGTTGAGTGTTCTTTTTGGCTTTTCGTAAACGCTGTACATATTTTTCGCCGTTATGTGTACGCGTAATCATTAAACTACGCGTTGATCCGAAGGCGCTGCTAATGCGAAACCGAACTCATAAACCTGCCTGCACCTGAACCGAACTGAATGTATATATTTTTCGCGACGCTGTAGCTCATCCGGAACCACAGAAAACTAGGCGAGCCATTTTATAGCGGTTCTGAGCCGTGCTAAGACCAACGTTTCATGTAATGAGGCAGATATTATTGTTAGTATAAAAGAGAAGTTGTCAATACTGCCAGAAGTGGTGCTAGAGAGTGCGAAACTTGCACATAATCGACGAGCTAATGCAGATCAGAGCAGAGTCGTGTCTCGACACTGCGCAGTCCCAACTGAAAACACCCTCGCAAACACTGCAGGATAGAGCTTAGTCCCCTGTAAATACACTTTAGCTGAAACAAAAGCTGAAAACAGCCAGCGCCAAAATATCCAGCCAAAGAATGCACGTTTCGTAATTGATGAATGCCGTGAAGGAGTTTGGTATTGAAATATCTGTGCAAATGCAGCGGAAATAAAATATGCATGATCGCGAAAAGAAAAGATGCGATATAGCAAAGAGTAGGAAGGCAACCAACAAGGGAAGCTTCTAGCTGTTCTAAGTTGGGCTGTGCTGCTGACGTATTAGAAAGCTTTGGAATGGAAACAGGCATCAGACCGAGTCGCTGCAGCAGGCAGCGCAACCGTCAGGCGCTGTAGTAAGTTAATGAGTGCTTTTCAGAAAAACCACGTGGACATGAAAGCCCCATCTGTGGACAAAAACAGGCAGCGGAGTGAAAAACATTGCGCACCCTAGACGCAATGACTTCACTGTGCAGTATAAGTTGTAAGACGAAGAGGTAGAAATTCCTGACACAGTTGACGTTTTCCGAAGTACTACATATAAATGAACAAACGAATAAATGAAAAAGTAAATAAGTAAGTAAATAAATAAATAAATATGTGCTATGCTTGATGCGCTCATATGTCTCCAGGAATTCTGCGACAGCTCCTTCAGTCAAGGAGGTGAGCTTTAGATTAGAGATGAAACGTGGCTGTATACAATAAACTTAAGTTCCTCTTTGAATAAAATGCAGAGCCACTCTTCAGCGAAAAAAGAAATGGGTAACATGACCCGAAGATAAAAGAAACAGTATGAGGAGCATGTGTGGACAGAATGTAATATTGCAGGAGCACCGGTAGGAGTAGCGCGGTTATGCTCAGACAGGAGCAACAAAGCAAGAAGCTAAACTGACTGCTTGCCCAATGGAAAATGTCAAAGTAGTGCCATCCCCAGGAGAGATTCTCGCATTCAAAGTAGCATTGCCGAAGCAGCGACGAAGCCTGCGTTTCGGCTCCTTGCAGCAGTATGTCACATATAATAGGGAGTCTGAAAAATAAAAGTATGAAGGAAAGAGGTGTGGAAAAGACGAAGAGGATGGCGATAGGGATGACGTAGATTAACCGAAGACTAAAGAAGATGAAAAAGAAATATTCAGTGAGGGGGTAGCAGATGATTGGTGGAGAAGAGAAGAAGTCGACGACAGGGATTACATGAAATAACGTTAAGAAAAATATTTGGTCGTTGCAGGTGGACAGGAAGACGAGTGATTGGCTAAGTATTGGGCGGCTGGTCCTGTTTTCCTTTTCCCCCTTTGCCTTCGCACCTATTTTATTGTGTGGATAACGCACGCGGTGAGTTTCTAAATCACAGGTAATGTCTACGCAGTCTCCCGACCAGGGGAGGTCCCCTTGGTCGGCTTCCCTACCGCCTCATGAGATGCCTCTGGAAGCTTTTCAACGCTCCGGCGTTCGCAGCATTCCTGTGGCGCTGGTGCCAAAGGATGGTTGTTCTATCAAATTTAACAGTCCAGAGCTAGTTCGAGCTGCTCTCCAGGCGGCCACTTCCATTTATGAGGCAATCACTGAGGTAAGGCAGTTTGGACATGGCGAGAATCTGAGCCCTTCACCAGACCTCCCGTGCGTAAAGGATCTTCCAAACTGTTCTTCTTTTGGACCTGCACAAAACGTTTGGTTCGCGTTGTGGACTCTGTTGAGACCCTCGACCTTTTCTCTGCAGCTAGTGGTGTTGCTATGTATCGCTGTAGCCGGGAGGTGAACAATGAGCGGGTGCCAACGGAAACGGTTATTGCCACTTTTGCGGATACTGCCTGCCCTTCAGAAATAAAAGCATAGCCCCTAATCTTTCGTGTAGATCCCCTTCCGTCTAAGCCACTGCAGTGCAGCAATTGCTGACGAAATGGCCATAGTGCTCGCGGCTGCAAGTCCAGCTTGCGCTGTTGAAAATGCGGCAACGACCATCCACCAAATTTATGCTCTGATCAAAACGAGAAGTGTTGCCTTTGTAGTGGATCTCACGCTGCAAATTCCATGGATTGTCCTTCTCGGGATCATAATTTAAAATTTCTAGACATAACCCACCGCAAACGCTGTTCGCGGCGTGAGGCAACATCAGAAATTAAAGAGAGAGCTCACGGCTATGCAGGTGTGTCAGCCCGTTCAGGAGTGACACAAGATTCGTCTATCTCTCAGACACTAGTGACTGCTGGGGAAGCCTCTATGACCAAGATGGTTGAAAGGATAGTGTCCACTGTCACAGAGTGCATATCTAATGCTTTGGCAACGCAGATTACTCTGGCCATGCAAATTGAAATGAGTTCTGCCATCTCAGCCATGCCTTCGTTAATGACCCAACACTCCTTGCCTGAGCAGTCTCAACCCAAAGAACAAGTTCCTGCTGTCTCTCCACTTCCTCGGCTCACTAATTCAGATAATGCTCCAATTATTCATGCTGCAGAGATAGAGGATTCGGATACGCGAATCCTCAAACGCAGTGGATCCCCCATAGCTAACCATTCTTCACATCCTCAGCCGAAATCAAAGCAACAGATTGGCTCTGAGCCGAGAGAAACTATTTTAGGGCAGGCAGTTGCTGCCACCTATACTTCTCAACCATAGGGGTGTAAGAGTTCTCCAGTGGAACTGTCGGTCACTTCTTTAAGCTTCAACAGACTTGCTATGCCTTATATATCAACATATCTCAGGAAATTAATTTACAAGAAACTTAGCTTACATTGAAAAACACTTCCATTTGCAAAATTATTCCTCATTTCGACAAGATCGTCAGTCAAGAGGATGAGGCTTACTCACACTAGTTTCTTCAAAATTTTGTCACAGGGCTAACATAACTTTTCAGTCCTCTACTATAGACTGTGAGTTATTGGCTTTAGACTTTGAAATTACAGGGTGTTATCCGTTTTCATTAGAAAATGTTTATTTTTCTTGTGGTGTGCTGGATACCAGGCTGCTAGACCTCCTGCTCCTTGTCAGAAGTCAATTCTCTTGGCCGGTGGCTAATTCTTATCATTTGCCGTGGGGCTTTAGAACAGATTTCTGTGATAAGCGCCTTTAGGATTAGATTACTGATAACAACCTTTCGTGTATGAATTCAGGTACGGCCACATTTCTCCGCGCACAAATTCGGTGTGTGCTAAATTTAACTTTCACCAGCCCTTGTGTTCCTGTGCCCAATTTGTCCACTGTGGATTGTGGAACATCTAGCAATCAGAAACCTATCGTTTATGATGTTAATTGCCGCTTAACTGTGGCGTGCTCTCAGCTGAGGTCATATATAAACTATGACCAGATTCAGTCCTCTTTGCGCTCCACTCTTGCTTCAGCGGTTAATTCTGCTGAAGAACATACAGCAAAAGGCATATGCTTGGCCATTGAGGAATGCCGAAAGAAGTTCGAATTTTTGGTACGTACATCAAGAGGGAACACTTCAGCTAGATGGTGGAATGCAAATTGTTCGCGTGATTACAGACGCAGAAAGGCTGCATGGAAGAAGCTCCTACACAATCAGTGTCCAAAAAATTGGCATCATTATAAGTTCATTGCGGCTACTTTTAAACGCACATTCTCACAAGCGAAATAAAGTAATGAATCCGAGCATTTTGCTACCAAAATCAGGAAACCGTGGCGCACATTTCGGTTTCTTAACATCGCGGAAAAAGATTCCGGTTTCAGAAATTTCACCCTCATGTGTTTTGACCCCCAAGAAGCAATAGAAACAGTTGAGACAATTTCCAAAGAATTAGAGCAGCGTTTCGCCTGTGTGCTTCCTTTGCGCATCGCGTTTGTGGCGTCAGTGGACCAGTTTCAGCATGTCCCCCCTATTACCCTTTCTGAGCTTTCCCCGATAGTGTTGAGGTTACCAAGTGCTGCACCTGACCATGTTAGGGTAACATCGAAAATGTTAAGGATCCTCTTTGAGGAGTCCCCTACATCCTAGTTGCAGCTGGTTAATTTTTCAACCAAACATGTATGGAATCCTCCTGAGTGGAAAATCGCAAAAGTGATCCCTTTAACTAAAAGAATGGTGGTGGCTATTCTCTGGATAATATTAGACCCATTTCATTGACATCAAATGCGTTTAAATGAATTGAAAGGCTCATACTCCTACGTGTTTCGGAGTTTGTGGACCATTATAATATCCTTATACCCTCTTTACACGGCCAGCCTTAACCGTGGTTAAGCTTAACTGCAGTTAAGGAGGTTAACCGCGGTTAGAGTTAACTGCAGTTCACCGCACTTACACACAGTTTAGCCATCTCTCGTTTAGTGCGACTAAACAGATCATGTGATACTCACCTCACTGTAGTTAAAACGTCGCCCACTGAGGCGTATTATTAAACAGGGCTACGTTGAAAAGAACACATAAGAGGAAAAACGTTGTTTCTAGTGCTAAGGCCTGCATAAAAACTTTTTTCTTTGTGCTTGTGGTTGTCGTTAGCCGAAATCTAAAAAAACGTTCTAAACAATGATCGAGGTCGACTTCATAGCCGACTGCGCGTTCTACTTTGGCTACTTTAGCCTCTTCCCCGTGACTGCTCGTTGCGACGCATCGCTGCTCACTGCTATCGTTGTTTATTTTCGTGGCTTTTCTTTCACAGTGAGTGCTATGCTTGTGTAGTTAAGATCCTTCGTACGTCTTGTGTGTCAAGCCTATGTTGGCCTTTAGCAGGCCTGTCGTGAACGAGGGCGACGCTCAATTTTGGGCTGCGTTCGTGGCGCATCAGGCAGTGCTACAAAGCCTGCGCGTACAGATGCTGGCGCTGAGCGCTGAAATTGCCATGCTGGAAGAGACGAGGAAGTGACACCGGTGGCGGCCGAAGCTCTTTTTGTTGGCGGCGGCGCACCTGTCCGTCCGTGAGCGAAATCTATCGGCGTACCCGCGCCTAGACTCGTGGTACGAGACCACGCTTCCGCACCTTCCGCACAGCGGACTCCGAGAAAACTTCCGGATTTACCGCGGCACATTCCGGTACATGGTGGCTGTTTGTGGAAGCATGAGCCGGCAAGATACCAACATGCGGAAAGCGATTCCACTGGAGAAACGCGTGGCGCTCGTCTTGTACCGCATCGCAACATCAGCAGAAGAGCGGGCTGCTGCCAACTTGTTTGACGTGAGCACTGCGTCAGTTAACTTAATATTTCACGAATTTTGCAGCGTGTTTGTGGAGCAGTTGGAAGCACGATTTGTGCATTTCCCAACACCAGCTGAGCTTTACCAGCACATGCGTAAATTCACAGCAGTCTGGTTTCTCTCAAGGTGTCGGTGCAGTGGATGGCTGTCATATCGAGGTGCGGCCCCCAAAGCAAGAAGCTGATGAATAATACAATCATAAAGGGGTCGCTCTACATTGTGTCGTCGACCACACATACAGGTTCATATGCACGAATGTTGGGAGGCCTGGTAGGAACAATGACCCGCCACTGTTTCAGAAGTCTCGACCGCCAGCTACTCTGGCTAGTGAGCTGTTCCGACAAGAAACATAGCGCATTGAAGGTGTGGGAGTTGGCACAATTCTTCTTAGTGATCAAGCTTTCCCCTTGAAGACGCACCTGATGAAGCTGTATCCCTTCCAGGTGCCTCTGGGTTCCCCTCACAGACCTTTAACTACCGGCTGCCGAGTGCGAGTGCCAGACCTGTTGTCGAAAATGCTTTTGGACGTGTCAAGGCACACTTTAGTGTGACGTCCACAATGTCAGTTATGTGACCCGTGCTGCTTGTGTGCTGTACAACATTTGTGAGCCGCTCAGTGACTGCTGTGATTCAAGCTAGTTTGGCGTGGTAGAGCGCTGATGAAAGGCGGCCTCAGCCGGTGTGCACAAGCAACCGGGAAGAGACGTCAGGTGTGGCCATCGGGAACGCCCTGGCCAAGCACCTTGCCTTGAGCTAGAACCCAGTCCGTGGGAAGCTCAAGAGCAGCTCAGAAGGACACCTCTTCCAAGAGGGAACAGCCCTGAACAGAGCTACGCACACACTATTGAAGGAGCAGACACAGGGTTCGGCTCACCTTCAATGGCTACCATTGCACGCACATGATGCATACTCCCTACTGGGGTGAAGGTTATGAGGGTTACAACGAATGTAATTTTAGTAACCTACATATTCTTCATAAAATAGGTTTGCTTTATGGAGTTTAACATTCCAAAATGGCTTGGGCTATGAGTGATGCCGTAGTGAAGGGCTGCAGAATTTTCGACCACATGGTGGTTTATTAACATGCACTAACATTGCACAGTACACGAGTGTCTAGCTTTACACCTCCATTGAAAAGCCGCCGTCGTGGCCAGGCTTTCAGAAAAAAGTCTTGCATTATATAGCTGTTAATTATTGGTTCTTCTTAAACTACAAAACGAAGTGGTTCGTACCAACTACTAGTACTCCTTATGACAAACAAACCTTCACCTACATGCAACCATCACTAATGAGCTAATAATGAAGATTTTATTACTTCCTGTAACCAAATCACTTTCTCCAAACAGTTTTGCTCACAGACGATAGTAAAATGCCAGCATGGAGCTTTTCATTTTTATATGATTCATTCTTGTTGAGCACTGCTGTTTATGTTGCTGTTTCATTGCCATTGTACTACCTTTTTCATTGTGGTGTTTTTTTTTCCTTCGTATCACTGGCCATCGTCTTGCCACATTGTCAATCGGCAACTTGTTGGTACCTTGTCAAGCAGTACAAGCTTTTAGTCTTGCACTCCTACTTCTGAAAGCAGAAGTACTTGCTAGAGGCATTAGTTGGTTCATCATAAAGTGGAATGGCACAAAGGAACAAACACAGGAAGACACAGCAGTGGCGCTTTTTCTGTCTCTGTTTTGTTGCGCCATTCAACTTTATTCTGAAGGTAACGAAATCATGTCGTTCACAGGTGGAAGCTTCATATTTTTGCACACATCATCCACACACAAAGCAAACACAAAAATGTTATGTAAATGTGACCCAATGGTGAGGACTTTGAAAGACGGTGTGATAAATTTCATTACATTGCCATCCCAACTCTTTAAACCAAAGTACGCTTTCTGTGCACAATTTCATGTCATTGCTATTTTGCTGTTGTCCAAATTCCCCACTGTTCTATAACTTGCCCCCCACCCCCCAAAAAACCAGTTATCTTGCAAGAAAAATATCAGCCTTGTGGCAAACAGTTCCTGGTGAACATGCAACAGCCATTGGTTCTGAGTGGAGAAGCAGGTGGAGTGTTACTGCGAGAGCAGCAGCAATGTACTTTTGATTATTACACTTGTGTACCCCTGCAGTGTATGCATAGGCTCTGTTAATAACTAATACTGCAAGCTACTAGTCGCCAGCCCACACAATACAATTCACTGTTTAAAACACAATACAAAACTTTCAGCAGTAAATGATCTTTCATCTCATCACATGCTGTAATATCAAATAAATTCCAGCTGTTTTGATCACTCTTTATTGAGCGAGTCATTATTTTCTATGTTGTCTACAAATTTTGCAAGCAGTTGCACCATGCTTGCATTTATGGCATTCGCTTCCTTCTGGAGGTGCACTATTATCTTCAGCATTTTGTGTGCCTTGCGGTCGGCCTTTGCTGCTGCCTCGCTTTCTCCTTTATGGACGGCAACTAGCTGCTCTATAGCAGATCCTTGTCGCTTGTGGCGGCTCTTTTGGGGTTACCTTCTTTTGGCGCTTGTGCCAGCACCGGCACTGCTGCTTGCTCCTGCTGTGGCACTGCAGCTTACGCCAGCACTGGCTCTGCTTGTGTCGCCGCTGCTGCTGTCTGTGCTTTGCAGTACAGGTACTGCAGCACTTGCACAGCAAATGGGGAGCTGGCCGCAAGTTGTGCGAGGTCGTCTCTTCTGCTTCCTTCAGGCAGGCTGTCCTCCCATGACAACAGCACTTCCGAGCTGTGTGGTGCTTCATTGACAACTGGCAGCTGAAAATGATGCAACATACAAGACAACATGTTATCATCTCAGAAAAGATATTAAATGTGTCTTAATGTAATGCAATCATCCGCTTCCATAATATATTAAAAAACACTAACTTATGATGGCCAATCTGGAAAGAAGGCAGCGGTTCAAATTTTTGTTTTCATGAACATAACTAAATAGATATATGAAGAGCCAGACATGTACATCAGCATTCCCTAGCTCCAACTTTCACATGAACCAAAAGGTTCAGTTCAGTTTTTTCCTGAATACTGTTGCGGAGTGCAATCACCTTCCTTTAGGTTTATGTGACTAGAAATATTTTGTGAAGGAGTTGGAGGATTTTTGTACGGCTATTAGTGTTGGTGTTGTGATGAATGTTGGATTTGATGTCCTTTAAATGACTTGTGGCTGTCGCGGCTAATGGTTTTATGGCTTTTATAATTGTGTGCCCTCCTGCTAGAGCCAAAGTTATGGCTTGCAGTATGTACAAATAAATAAATGAATGAACAGGTGGACAAGACAGTATACCAAGCTGATCAAAGTCAATACCAAGCAATATGTTAAACATTTGCAAGCATGTGGGGCATGGTTGACCAAGGGTAAATCGAGCTGATGAGGTTGAGTTGAACAGAAGTACATGGAAGGTGAGGTGCCAACTCTGGCACGACAAGGCGCTGCGATTTGAAGACGCAAGTGCCATTTCCACTCCCCATTGCCATTAATGCACATGATTGTGGGAGTAGCTTACTCTGAATCCTCCCCTCCCCCGAATCTGTCCAGTGGTTCCAAAGGAAGGATTGCTGGGTCAGTTGGTTCATCATTCAAGGCTTAAAAAGTGCGCGAAAAGTGGGATGATACTGAAAGAAGGAATAGACAGCACTGAACCTGCAATTGAGTGTATTTTATGTGAAATGGCAATAAATACAGAAAGCAAGCACAAAGAGCTTATAGACAAAAATGCAATACAATACAGATATTACTTATATACTTCGAAAAAAGACAGCGCAAAAAAGGACAACCACAGAAGAGGACCTTCCACAAAGAACGCTTCTCTTCTGTGGTTGTCCTTTTTTACGCTGTCGTTCATTCCAAGTATGAATCACCAACTAGCCCACCACTTTGTTTTATTGAATTATTTGGGCATTACAGATATCACATACAAATTTATTATCTACTTTGCTACTTCCCTTCAGTGTCCCTGTAGAGAAACAACAGTTCGTAATAACAGCTTATGATCCACAGATTGCTGTGTTACTGCACTGTATTCAAGCCCAGTTGCTAATGGAATCAGTGGACGACGATGAGTATCTACAAGAGAGAAGGATGAAGGTGAAACTGCATGTGCACAGTTGTGAAAGATGAATTGTCATACAGAACTAGCAATATTAATATATCACGCAAATAAAGGCACCAAAATTCTGGTGCATACCATAACTTCATCTTACTAGAGACTTAAGTCGTATCCATCTGCAGTGTGTGCCTCTTGTCATATGATTCCCACTGAAAAAAAAGGACGTAACCTAAACCAGCAATGCACATTGAACTCCCTGTACAACAAAGCATTCTTTGCTCTAGCATGGTAACATTAAGTATATGGGAAGACAACCAGCTAACTACCGATATGTATAATTGCTATAAAACAAACAAGAACTTATGAACGAGCAGTGGGAGTTGCTTGGCTAGTTGGTTCACGTTTCATGACAAAGAACAACAGCACAAGACCAAAATGTAGACGTGGAGGCCAGTGCCCATGTTTGTGGGAGTGGTTTACACAACTGCTTGAGTCTGTTCTTTATTATCTATTGTTGGCCAGCATTTTATAATGAGTATAAGTTCCGCACTGAGAAATGAGCAGCAATAGAATTCTGAAGTGATCTGAACGACAGATTGCACGCAATGGTATAAATCATAAATTACCTCTAAACTTTCCTCGACTCGCCCATCATCGTTGATGGGAAGGCAGCCGAGGAAACGAGCTGCCAGTAGAAGATCCATGGGACACGAGGCGACCCAGTTGAAGTGCCTGTCCATCTCATCTGCCTGGACAAATAAAAATGATATGAGCAATTAAACGTGTTGCTACAAAAAAAACATTTGAAGGCTGTGATCACACCATTTCTCTCAGTGGACTAAGCTTCAATGTACACATTCTCAATGCAAGAATAAAATTTCATAGATATGTGTCTAATGCACATGCACAGGTACTGGTGAAATTAATGCATGCAATTTACATTTGCAATGTGGCTAAACTACATCCTGCTAGTTGCTGCTTTGCAATTGAAGCCACGACTGTGCATTACGGTTCAACTATTGTCATTATAGCAATATCTTTTATTTGATTATTTTCCAGATTTCTTTTATATATCGTTCCCAGGTGGCACTGTGTATACTACTACACAAATGCTGCTAGTACAAAGTGAATTCTGGTAAAGAAATATGAAATAAATCCAGAAACTCAGTTAACTACATTGTTGCTCCAGCAGGTGGCCAGAAATATCGACGCGTACGGAAATGCTGTCAGCGCTGCAGCTCGCGATTTGCAGATAAAAACGACGACCAACACGTGTGTAACGAGGAAGACGAATTTTGCATGCAGCGCCGTGCACGCGTGCACGAGCGAAGATTCTGAGTGCTGCGTATGCTGCTCCTGCCTACGTGGCTACGTGCCTACGTGACCTGAGTTGCCTACGTGGCTCAGCTACCCAGGCTGCGGTGCAGTGGCTAAGTACCTGGCGGTGTTGCGTTAGCTTGCTAAATTGCTCCTTTTTGTCTGTGCCTGTTTGCTACTGTTCTGGGGTGATTGGGTGCGGGACGAGAGCTTAATGTCTACTTCTTCTCATGGCCAGGGGTTTTCCCCTTGGTCGGCATCTCTTCCTAAAGACCAGCTCCCAATTGATCTCTTTTTCGGCAGCGGTGTTTCAAGCATTCCAGTCGCATTAGTGCCTTCCGATGGAGGCGCTATCCGACTTAACAACCCGGAGGCAGTGCAGGCGGCCCTTCAGTCCACATCGAAGCACTTTATGCACATTACCGATGTCTGGCAGTTCGGCAGGGGTGGTATTTTGTGCAGGTCGCCGGATAAAGACTGTATTGAAGATCTTCTAAAGCGCATTCATTCCGCCTCATCTAGCAAGTTCTAGGCTTGGTCCGAGGGGTCGACTCTCGATTGAGCCCTGCGGAAACGCTTGAGAACCTCTCGCCTGCGGGAGTGATTGCTGTCCATCGATGCAGCAGGATGGTTGACGGAGTAAAAATTCCTACGGAGTCCGTCAATGCCACATTTGCAGGAATATTTTGCCCGTCAGAGATTAAGGTGTGGCCATTGGTTTTTCGAGTAGATGCCTTTAACTCTCGGCCCCTTCAGTGTCAAACCTGCTGGCTATTTGGCCACAGCGGCAAAGCCTGCAAATCGGTCTTACGCTGCTGTGCCTGGGGGGAACGTCATTGCAGAGAGGAATGTCCTGAACAGCAAGAGAAATGTTGTTTGGGAAGCGGTGCTCACCATGCTGATTCGCCTGACTGTCCTGCACAAGCACAAGAAGTTTAGGTGCTCGAGCTTATAGACAAGCGCAGATGCACGCGGAGAGAGGCTTTTGCCGCAGTCAAGGAGAGAGCCTCAGCCTACTCTAGTGTGGCCGCCAAATTCCCACCCATAATGGATTCTAGTTGGCCCCAGGCTATTACAGTGGCAGTTGAGAAAGCTGTGGCAAATGCAATGGATCGCATTATGGAAACCCTGTCCACGTGCATTTCGCAGGTCATACCTGCCCAGATGACCAATCTTCTGCAGGCGTCCACAGCTCCGCTCTTGTCTTCATTGGCTTCGGAAGCTACCCCTCCTTCTGCAGTAATCGATTCCGCTCCACAGGGCCAAAAACAATGTGAGCAACAAAAGACCTCTCAGGCCTCTCCTTCGAATAGCGTTATGGACGCATCCTCTATGGATTGTATAGATATGGAGTCTGATCTCCGCGCCCAGAAACGAAGTCGGTCTCCTCTGAATATTGCAGGTCCATCTTGCCCCCAGTCAAAGACAAAGAAAAGTAACGCAGGTCAAAACGATAAGACCAGGATTCTAGAAAAGGCAGTCGCGGCTGCGGCACTTCCGCCAAAATAGGGTTCTTAAGTGTACTCCAGTGGAATTGTCGATCTATATTTTAAGCTTCAACGGATTTAAATTGCCTATGCAATCAGCTTCTACAAGATTTATATGCTTTACAGGAAACATGACTAACTTCAAATTTCAATTATCTCAAGGATTACCATCCGTTCCGGCTTGACCGGTCATCACGAGGGGGAGGGTTGTTAGTGCTCATATCTACAAAGTTTTGCCACAGGGCATGCATTTCTTTTCAGTATGCGGACAATGAATGTGAAATCCTTGCGGTTGACCTCAGTGTCACAGGTCAGCAGCCCTTTACGGTAGCTAATGAATATTTCCCGTCTGGTGTGCGTGACACTCGGCCCCTTGACTCACTCATGTCTAGTAGCCGATCTCAAGTTCTATTACTTGGCGACTTTAATTCGCACCATATGACTTGGGGGTTTAAAACAGACAGCTTTGGTTCTAGACTATTTGATTGGGCTTCTGGCAACAACTTGATCTGCAACAATTCCGGATTGCCTACGTTTGTTCGCAGTCAATGCCGCTCTGCCTTGGATTTAATTTTTCCCTCCCCAGGAGTCTCTGTTATGTCTTGGGCGCCTGTTGACTGTGCAACAAACAGTGATCATCTACCGATTAGTTTCAAGTTTGCGTGTAAATTAACTCTTCCTGAGCGACATCAGCGCACGTTAATAAATTACAATTGCTTTAAAGACACGCTAAAATCAGCCCTCCAAATCACTTCAGACACTCGCGCTCAGAGAAGTGCCGAAAGCAAAGCTGCACATCTATGTTCAGTACTGGACCATGCAAGGCAAAAGTCTGAATTTTTGGTTAAGAGAACAAAGGGTGCAAACGCGAACAATTGGTGGAATGCTGAGTGCACGCGTGCATATAGACGACGGAAAGCAGCTTGGAAGAAACTTCTCATCAATCAATGCCTAAAAAATTGGCTGGAGTATTAGTATGTTGCAGCAACATTTAAGCGCACTGTTGCCAGTGCAAAGGAGGAGTATAATACAAATCATTATGATTTCCTTTCACTTCAGGAAACAAACGAGCTTTGTTTAATTTCATGAGGCGCAAAAAGGTGATTCCCACGGCTGCTAACATTGAATCCCTCTTTCAGTCCCCTGCTGACATCGCAAAGGCCTTAGAGGATATTGCGTGTGGCTTAGAGCTTTGCTTTACATCTGCTTTGCCTTCTCCTACTATATTCACATGCACCTCAAGTGATTTCACTGAGGTCTTTATGCCTGAGCTGTCGCAAATTGTTCTGCGCTTATCCCCAGCGGCTCCTGGCCCCGATAAGGTCACTTCATCTATTATCAAAATATTGTTCAATGAATCTCCTGCAGACCTGTTGGCTCTAATTAACCATTCTATTAAAGGTCCTTGGATACCGCAAGAGTGGCGTCTTGCTGAAATAGTTCCATTGCTTAAAAAGCAAGGGGAGGGCTTAACTTTAGACAATGTACGCCCAATTTCGTTAACATCGAACCTTGTGAAATTGGTGGAAAGGGTCCTTCTCAGCCCTGTCATGTCATTCATTTCAGAAAATGCTGTATTGAATCCATGCCAAATTGGTTTCACGCCGGGTTGTTCAATTTGGTGTGCTCATACTGACCTTGAGAGCCGTATTAAATTAGCTCGCAATAGAAAAAAGTTTGCTGCGCTTGTCACCTTGGCTGTCAGTAAAGCATACGACAGCGTGGAGCACTCGACTCTATTACTAAGATTACAGGAACTCAACTTCCCAAGCTATTATGTAGCCTGGATTTCTGTCTTTTTTGGAAAATAGAGAATTTTACTGCAGCCAAAATGGTGTTTCCTCAAGGAGATTTCCACAGACAAGAGGTGTTCCGCAAGGATCAGTTCTCTCACCTGTTCTTTTTAACATTTTCTAAGCTCAATTCCATGCATTCAAAATGTGAAAACTTATGTGTACGCCGACGATATTGCATTTTTGCATCAGCAGGTGACATTCACACTCTTTATTAAACCCTGCAAAATTACCTCAGTGTTCTTGACAACTGGCTAGGAAGAATTCATCTGTCCCCTAATGTGAAGAAGTGCGCATTGTTAGTATTTCCAGTTTCTGTTCCAGTAAATATCTGCCTGGTCTATAGAAATAACATAATACCTCACGTTCAGACGGTGAAGTATCTCGGTGTAATATACGACTCTACTGTCGCCTGGCGGCCACACATTGAGCAAGTTTCTGCAAAAGGAGTTCGGGCCATTGGTATCCTGCGCAGGCTTTGTAGTGCTAGGTCAGGCATGAGAAGGCATACGCTTCTGATGATTTATAAAATGTACGTCCACCCAATTTTGGAGTTCGGGTGTGTGTTATTCTCAGGAGCTCCTGCCTATAAACTTCGCCCTCTTGTGCTTTTGGAGCGTGAGGCGTTGCGCCTTTGTCTGGGGCTTCCAAAATATGCCGCTAATGCTGTTCTGCACCTTGAGGCGCGAATGCCTTCGTTATCAGCTAGGTTTCGCCTTTTAACAGTTCAAACATTTTTAATATTGTGCGACTCACCTCTTCACGCTTCCAGTATATTTCTTAGTCAACCTTCCGCCTTTTTTAGTGCTGCCTGGTCTCGATTTCATACCCCGCAGATATGTTACGTGCAGTCCCTCCTTGATCGCATAAATATTCATTTCACAGATGTCCACCAAATATATAACAACTCCTCATCTGTCCAGATTGAATTCGATAACATTTTCCCATCGAATCCAAAGCTGCAGCCCTTCCCGCTTCTTCAGGGTCTATTGCAGGACCACCTAAGGTCCTTTCCCTCTCATGTTCTTATTGCTACCGATGCCTCGCAGGATCGCGAAAAGGCAGGTGTGGGAATTTTTTCGCCTTCACTGGATTGGTCTTTTTCTCTCTGTCTTCCTGATTTCACTCCAATTTTTCTGGCTGAATTTTTAGCAGTAATCTTAGCCTTACGAAAATTAGAATGTACCGTTTCCCAGGTTGTGGTTATGACAGACTCTCTGTCCATTTGGTCTTACTTATCCTCACCCACTGACCCATGGCCATTACGCCTCTTTAAGTTCCTGATTCCGCTCCATCTAAATTCGGTAAGGTTGCTTTGGGTACCAGGTCACACGGGCTTTCACTTAAATGAGGTTGCAGATTCCTTAGCAAGAGCCTCTCTCAGCGGCCCAATTGCTGCTGTCCTGCCATCATGTGCATATACAGCTGCGGTGAGGTTTCGCAGCTACAGAGTATTTCAGGAATTTGCTGCCTCGGCTCTTACATCATCTCCCGAATATAAGCATCTTCTGCATCCTTGGAGTAGCAAAAACTGGCGCTCATGCAGATTAGAGGTCTCTTTCACGCGCTTGCGTTGCCGGGTTCCCCTTCTAAATTTCTAGCTTCACAGATCTGGCCTGGCAGCTCCCCACTGTGCCCTTTTTGTGCCGAACCTGAGACAATAGATCACTTCCTGCTGTTCTGCCGCCGCTTTTCTCATTTGAGGAAGCGTCTTTTGCAAATTCCATTTCATCAACTGGGCTTGCCTGTGTCTTCCGCGGTTGTTCTTTCCATTGGCGCTTCTTTGCTTGGACGAAGCGACAGGAGAGTGCGCTCTGCTGTGCAAAATTTTCTTCAAGAAACGCAGCGACTCCCATTCTAATTTCTTTTTCCCGCTCTCAGTCAGTACGACATTGCAACGTTACAGGCATTGTGTACTATTATGGACATTAAGCAATTGTCCCATCTTCGATCTCCAAGTTAACTGGACCCCTTTCCTTCCCTCTTCCAATCTATCAGATTATGTACTATTGCCACTGCTTTTCCCGTCAAAACTTTCCTGTATCCAGTAATTAACCGCCTGTGTCTTGGCCACTCCCCCGTAGTGGGTATGTGCCAGCAACGTCTGAGGCCTTCCTTCATTCCTTCCTCCTGCCTGGGGTCATTACTCTCGATTCTTTACTACCTCAACCATGCATTCTCAAGATCGTCTTCGACACTCCAGAGCTGTGCGACGACGGCGAAGAGAATCGACGCGTTGCTCCAGTGACAACACATGCTACTGTCGCACATGCGGGGCTGACGTAAGCAGTTCAGCTGCACTATGAAAACAGCGCGAAGAACCCGATGGCACGAGCATCGTTCGGCAAAGGTCGCACTTACCGTATTTTTTGTTGAGGTTTTCCATTTTCAGCTTCACTTGTTTGCTGGTGTATGGGCCTTGTCCCGGCGGCAGCCCGGCGTTCAGTGCCGCTACAATCGCAGCATATATCCGAGCGTTGCGCGTGTTACCGTATCAGATCCGTATCAGATGCGTATTAGGGCCGCGGTTGCTGAATCAAGCCAAATGACACAACTCTGGGAGGACGAGTCGTTCGATGTTGCTGCTGCCACGGGCGCCGCCATCTTGTCAGTTAAGGTAGCAAACGGTGGTCAGCAAGCTCGGTTTGGGTAACCGTGGTTAGGTGGCGTAACTTCAGTTTCGTCTGCCGTGTGAGCGCGGCTAACTATAATTACGGGGAGCCGTAGTTACCTTAACTGTGGTTAAGGTAGTCCTTGTAAATGAGGTATTAGTCCCTGTCAAATTGGTTTCCGTCAAAAATGTTTCATATGGAATGCTCACACCGATCTTGAGAGTCGCATTCGTCTTGCGCGGCACCAAAAAATGCATGCTACGTTGGTAACATTAGATGTAGCGAAAGCTTATGACAGCGTAGAACACTACATATTATTGCCAAAATTATCTACTCTGCGGTTTCCGGATTACTTACTTTCGTGGATATCTGCGTTCTTTGAAAACAGACAGTTTTTTGTATCCTAAATGGTGTGAATTCTGGAAGATATAAACAATCCAGAGGTGTTCCACAAGGGGAAGTCTTGTCACCTGTGCTCTTCAATATTGTAATGAGCTCTATTCCCAGCCATCAAAACATTCGTACTTTCGTCTATGCGGACGACATTGCATTTTTCACTGCTGCAGCTGACATTTAATCTCCCTGTGTGCGCCTGCAATTGTACCTGAATTTGCTTGAAAGTTGGTTGTTTGGCTTCCGT
Organism: Amblyomma americanum; assembly: GCA_030143305.2. NCBI lineage: Eukaryota > Metazoa > Arthropoda > Arachnida > Ixodida > Ixodidae > Amblyomma > Amblyomma americanum. Next base: position 326,389 of record JARKHS020004639.1, read on the forward strand.
CTCACTTTAAATGTAAACAAGTGCGCTGTACCTGTTTTTTCAAGTGAAAGAATCTGTTCATCTGTCTCTCAGTTCCAGCGACAAAATATTCCTCAAGTTGTCATTAAAATATCTTGATGTAATTTATGATGAAATCCTCACATGGCACTCCCACATTGACCATGTGGCAGCGAAAGGGGCTCGTGCAGTGGGCATGTTGCGTAGATTAAGTAATCCCCGGTCTAGAATGCGGAGAGATGAACTTTTGCTGATGTATGTTTTGTATGTCCGACCAATTTTAGAATTTGGATCTGTGCTGTTTTCTGGTACGGCTGCATACAAAATTCGCCCGATCATTCTTTTGGAGCGGGAAGCGCTTCGGATATGCCTTGGCCTCCCCAAATGTGTGGCCAATAACGTGCTTTATCTTGAAGCCCGTATTCCTGCTTTATCATCTAGATTTCAATTCCTAACTGTTCAGACGTACCTAAGGATATATGAATCAGATTTACACCGTTCCTTGCCTGTTTTTGTTGCCAGTCGACTTCCTTTTTTGGAGTCCACTGGCCTACATTTCATACCCCGCAGGTAGTTATGGTAAAATATTTGCTTGAACCTTTCAATGTTCTTTTGTATAGCATCCTTCCGAGAAAAAAACAGCCAGCTTTCTCTTCAGTGGCTGTCATTACAGACTCTCTATGTGTTCGTCACTTGCTTCGGCTGTAGACTTGCCAATCCTAAAAACCTTTCATTCATTACTTTCTCCTCATTTAGGCCTTGTTCACATGATATGGGTGCCAGGTCATAGCTGTGTGGCAGCAAATGAAGTTGCGCACTGCCTGGCAAATGCGTCCCTCAATGGCCCCGTGCTACCCATTGTTCCGGCTACAGCGTACATTACAGCAGCGAGGTTCCGGCGACAAAATTAGTTAAGAATGATAACTGGATCTATTTTAAGATCTGATGATTACCTGCGCCTGAGGTATTCGTGGAGCAGACAATTATGTCATTCACGGCAGGTTGAGGTACCTCTATCAAGGCTCCGCTGCCGTATCCTACCCTTAAATTTTTATTTGCACAGGTCTGGGTTGGCGCTTGATCCTCTCTGCGTATCTTGTGGTGAGCACAAAACCATAGATCATTTTTTGTTCTTTTTTCGCCGGTACACCAAGTTGCGAAGACGGTTTTTAAAGAAACAGCTGCAACATCTTGGCCATTGTTTGAATAGCCCAGTGTTATTGTCGTTTGCGGCCACAATAATTGAGTACAGTTAGAAGCCTGTTTTTACGGCCGTGCAATATTATTTAATGGAATCAAGACGGCTACCTTGTTAATTTTTTTAAATATTTTAAATACTATTTTTATTCTTACAATTATCATTTAACTACTCGGCTATGAACATCAGTCTCTATCTCCTTCGTGCGTTCTGCATTTCCCGTTTCATTTCGTTGTTTCTTTTTGTTTACTTCTTCCGTCCCAACCATTCATTTTAATTACGTCCAGGAATTATTCACCTCAGAAACTCTCTATGCCCCCAAATTCTTGGCCAATTCTCCTTTGTGGGCATGTGCCATATATGAGGACAACAACAACAACGCCAATGCTATAAAAGGGCGAGGAAGAGCGACGCACGGGGAGAACAACAGAGAAGCGGAGGCCCCAGCGGGTCAGGAACGCTTCGGCGGGAAGAGAGTGACGCCGGCTACTGCTCCGGTGATCTCTTGTTCTAAAGCTTCGCACCGCGGACTTCAGCCGTTCCTGAGCCCGTTCCCTGGAGTCAACGGAGGTCTCTACTACTTGTTACGACCATGGTGTCTCCAGCGCTGTTGCCACCCATCCGGGTGGTGCCCCCAACGCCAACGTCAGCGGCTTTCCTTCCACGGGCGCTTGGACCGGGAACTTGTACGACGCAGCCAACGATGTAGCCAGCGACGCCAGCCTGAGCTCGTCGAACGGCATCTCGACGCCGGCTACTGGACCCATGCAACATCGCATCCGGACCGCACCAACCGTGAGCACGAATGCTGACCGCTAACAATAGAACGCTAGTAGACTCTATAGTAGCAGTTTTCCCGGGACGCGTGTATTGATAGTCTGTGTGTTTTGTGTTAGCTTTGTGTGCTAGCGTTTGTGTGACGTAGGGTGCATTATATGTGCGTCTGTGTGGGTACATCTGTCGCCTATTCCACTCCTTGAGTCCGAGTGTTCTCCGGGGAGATCTGTGACACAGCACCATTATGATGAAGATGAAATGTTGTGACCCCAATGTGATATGGATGTAAGTGCAGTTTTGTGAGGACTACGAGTGGAGGCAATTATTCTTTTAGGAAACACTTTCATTGCGACGCTTCTAAGAGCATACGCACGCTGTCAGAAGAATGAGCTTGATATATCATGCAAATTTTATTCCATTTTCATTTTATTTATATTAAAGGCCCTATTCAGAACAAGACATTTGGTCCGGGTGGGCGCAGGCATAAAAAATTGGAGGGGGCACTTATGGTTTGAGGGTACGGCGGGATAGCGTTATTGGGTTAATGCACATATATGCGGAATTCGTTATCGCGAGTTTACATTCATAGATACTTGGGAGTCCTAGAGGCCCTGTTGGCACAGTGAGGCAGCGGATAAGTGATTCTCAACTGCCTTGCGATGGCAGGTGCTTTCACCAGTGAGCCTTGTGTGACCCAGGTTTAAGATACCGAGCAACCTGTCGCAACCAATCGTTACTTTAACTGCTTCCTGCCACAGTCGTTAGTTTGCGCATAATCCAGTGAGCAGATTGTGACGGCGCCGCAAGGTCACGTGACCTAGGTGAGCCACCTGCCACATAGGTTGCTTCTCTTTTTCCATAATTTTTCGGTCATGCTCAACGACGCTGAAAAAAGACGAGAACGCCTTCATTTCTGTGACACGGGCCCCTTAACGTTGCCGCGGTAAAATGTGCGCGAATAAAACATTACAATCAATACATTTTCCGACAAACGTAAACCGGCTCTAAGAATTATTCGAGTGATATTAATACAGTAACATTAATTTTACTATTTAAAGATCATGAAGGGAAGTTTGCCAATATTCTTCCAGAGAAAAGTATATAGATGCTGTATCTTAGCGGTACTCATCTATGGAGCAGAATCGTGTAGGTTAACAAAAAAGGTCCACCTTAAGCCAGACAACGCAGCGAGGTACGGAAGGAAAAATGATGGGTGTAACATCAAAAGACAGGAGGAGAGCAGAGTTGGGAAGGGAACAAACGCGGGTTCATGACACCCTAGTCGACATCAAGAGGAAGAAATGGGCATGTATTGCGAAAGCAACATATCCAGTGGTCCTTAGGGATAACAGAGTTGATTCCAGAAGGCAAGCATAGCAGGGGTAGCAGAAAGTTAGGTGGGCGGATGAAATTACGAAGCTTGCGGGGATACTGTGGCCCGTAGCTCGAACAGCAAAAGTTTAATTGGAGAAATATTGGAGAATCCTTTGTCCAGCATTTGACGCAGTCAGGCTGATGATGGCGATATATAGGTAAAGCAAATCGTTGCAACGAAAAGAAGCTCACATAAGAAAGGGCCTATACTACGATGAATGACAATAGTATATAATTTCACGAAAACATAGCACATCATGTGAAACAACAAAAGATAGCATCAGTGAGTTATTATAAAATGTTTAAATATTACCATACGATTGAACATTTGTTTTATACCTAACAGCTTTCAAGGCATTAATGAAGCTTTTGTGGGCAGAATATTCGCAGTGTCGGGAAATGATTAATTTTATAATGGCCACAAGGAAAATGAAAAAAACGCGCGAGGTAAGTACGCGAAAATGACAGTTGTTGGCTAGTCTTCAGTCAGTTTAAGCATATGTTTGTGGTCTGTGGTGCGCATTCCATCCCGTAAATCTGCTTGCATGCCCAACGAGGTCAAGTTTCATAGATGTTCTGAGCTTCCACCGTGAAAGGTTTCTCCATGACTCACACTTTCATGCTTCAGTAATAATTCTTGTGGGATGGCTACGCATTTTGTTCATGCAACGTGTATGTTTAGAAAATACCTCGTTTCTTTGCTGCGTTTTGCAGCTGATGCTCCGCTTAACTCATGATAGACTTTTCATGTGCGCAGAAGTGCTGGCTGCATCTTCGCTGTTGACTAACTTCTTCTGCTCTTGTGAAGGAAGCCTACTTTTTGACTTTTTACTTTTTGACTATTCGCGAGTAAACTCAACCTCAGGGGGCGCTGCGAAGTACAGCAACATGGCATGAGTGGAGTTCCACGCATAGCTCGTCGCTTGTGAATGTATGGGCCTTGCTCGCTTGTGCCGGAATTCTCGCCGTTTTGTGCGAGGCTAATTGCGTTTTTACCGGGAAGCACTTAATTTTGACATTCTCTGAGGGCACCAGAGAATATCAGACAGAATATGGGGCGGCGGCGTGGCTGTCGATACTCGCTAACGTTCGCTAACAGACGACGAATGCCTGTGCGGAATCTGCCGTAGAGATGGCGAAATGTTCGCGTGTCGCCGATGTCTGTGAACACGGAAACGCGTTGGCACCGTGTTTATCCGTTGCTACAGGGAAGGGCCTTGGCATCTTTGCCATTATTTAAAGGGACAGCAACGCCGCGGTCGCCGGTGGTGACTCCGGCCGTCGCGCTTTTTATCTGCCGCGTTTGTTGCCGCTAATTTCTTGGTAGCTGTCAGCAACGGACACGTCGAGTCGACGGTATGTTGTGTTCTCAGTTTAGAATATGCAGCCGTCTGTCTCGAGATGGGACAGCGAAGTAGGTCGGGATGTGAGTCTGCGACCCGATCGCACAAAGAGAAATATGCTTCCGAAGAGATTCAGTCTTGTGCATAGATAGAGCATTCACACTGCATTTTCACCAAAGTGGCCGGACAAAATTTTTGCGTGACCGATCGTGTTGGTTGCCTCTCTCGATGGCGTGAGGTTTCGTGTGCTAATGCTGAATCTGAAATGGTAATCCTTCAGAGAAAGTTGAGAAAGCGGAGGTGGCGCAAGTCAAATCCTATATCGTGTACGTGGTGTCGTATACCGTGACAACGTGGGGGCGTATACGTGACAAGTGATCCTTGTCAAAAGTCCGCATGCTGCGTAGCTTTCTTTTTCGTTTGTGTATCCATTACAGCTATCGGAGACCGTAAACTCGTTCCCGAGCGACAGGCTCTGAAGGAGCCACTTACGCAGGCATTCTTCTCAGAGGCCCACCAGTAAACAGGTGTTTACAGGCTACTCTAACGACCTACGTCAAAATACATGCCGAGAGAAGCTTAGAGAAGCAGAAGTCGATTGCCTTCATCATGGATCAGTGTTTTACTTTCCTGAAACTTCACAACTTGTGATGATGAAATTTAATATTTTTTCATCGATTCGTTTGACAACCCCTTTGCGCGACGTCAGATTTGTAGGCACCATTAAATACACACGTTAGACGCATTGATTCATTGACGAGGCAATCTTCACGAATAATTTTATTTTTATGCAATTTATGCAAACTCGAGTGCTCCTTCGTTTACAGCTGAAAGTTTTCACTGCTCTGATGGTTTTCTTTTCCAACAGTGCAGCTAAAAAGGCTTGACATCCATGCTCAACTACTTCGCTGGAGGTGCCTAGGCACCGAGCTAAAGATCTCATGCAGAACAGTGGAAGACATCTTGAGGCATGTATGCGAAATATATAGCACACAAACGGTGGTAAAAGACAAATAGAGTCTGTTATATGCATCATTCTCTGGAATGGCTCAGATATCAAAATGGCCACTTCACTGCAAGTATTGCGTATACATCTGTAGCTTGTGTAAATACTCCTCATGCAAAATCCACATAGCACATTTATTCATTCCTTACTGATATCGTATGCAAGATGAATTTGCGCGCTCTCCAAACTATACAAGGTCATGCACTTCGCACATGCCTAGGTCTCCCTCGCAGCGCATCAACAGTTGCTACCATTGCAATCGCCCAGGACTACCCACTCTCGACGCATATAACCTTTGACACCCTGCTGAACCACACACGGCATCTAACAAGGATTCCCCAGCACCACCTTGTGTCAGTGTCGGATCAGACCACACGCAGCGTTTTTATAGGTTATTGCAGCCCACCAGTCGTCCATCCCCTCACAGTTCACCCGGCAGCACGGCCTTCCTCTGCGCTGTGGTATCTGCGGGGCCATGCGTGCACCTTACAATTCCGGGCATAACGGAAAAATCGAACTTAACGACACCGGCCATTAAAAAGTTGATGCTGTACCTACTTCACGCCGCATGTAGTGACCGCACTCATGTGTATGTAGATGATTCGGTATTAGGTACAAGTTCAACCTACGCCGTGGTTATTCCTGCGAGACGGACCAGTATTATCCAGCAAATTTTGCCTAGGACAACCTCCACCGTGTCAGAATTAGCCGCTCTTCGTGCGGTTGTGCAGTTCATCGGTGCACAAACACCCCTCAAATGAGCTGTGTTCTGCGAATCAAAAGCAGCCCTACGGTGTCTTAATTCTGCTTTACGCCATGGCGGTCACGATCAACTCATAGCTGAATTAAGACATCTCCTACACCAGGCGCAGGAAGAGGGTCATGACATCGTCTTCCAGTTGATACCGGGACACTGGCATTGTCGGAAACGGCGCAGCTGACGCTGCAGCTCGAGCGGCTCACGGCAGTGCCAACATTGTCCAGATACCGTTGACAAGAGCCGACGCAGCAAGACATCTGCGAATGGTTGGCCGAAGAGAGCGTTTAGCGTCATGGTCTTCTACTGGCAACTCCACATGCCGCCTGAACCGCCTAGACCCGTTACTCCAACTCAGTCCTCCGTCCGGCCTCTCCCACTGCGATGCTACGCTGTTGTGTCGCCTGTGGCTGGGAGTGGCCTTCACAAATGCCTACTCCCACTTAATTGCGATGGCAAACTCTCCTGCCTGTGAGATCTGTGGGTTCGACGTAACAATAGAACACCTTCTTGTAACTGCCCTCGATTTCAACGTGAGCCTGCACTCCTGGCTGCATCACTCCACCGTTTAGATCCTCGGCCCCTTAGTGAAGCCAAGACTCTGGATCCTTGGAGTAAGCCTTCATGGCAGAGGACAGCTTTGAAGGCACTTTTCAAGTTCTTGAAGGACTCAGGATTGAGTGCAAGGTTGTGAACTATCAGTGTGTGCCCTGCAAGTAATGGCCAACGGACATGTAGAAAAGTGATCATCTCTCTTTGTTCTCCACCCTTTCTATCTCTCCCTCCGTTCCCCTTGCCACGTGTAGGGTAGCATACCGGGCGCTGCCTAGTTAACCTCCCTACCTTTCCGTTTGTCTTTCTGTCTCTCTCTACTCAAATCCCTAGAAGCAAACCTAACTGAACCCTAGCATTGTTACTTGAACCGCGAAAGGTGACAGCGTATCTGTTTCATACACAAATGGCAAGAAATAGAGCAAGGACTTGACACGTGCAAAAAAGGTTTAGCTTACACCTGTTCCCTTGCATAGGGTGCTCCATTGATGGCATTCTCTGTTCCTCACGTAAGCGCTGTAAGGGGAGATATGGTTTAGAGACCATGTGCCCAATGAAGACACATAATAGCTTTAAAACTTATCAAGCATGACTTGAACGGCAGGCACGTGACGCAGCTCGCCTTAACACCATATAAAAGAGGCCACTTCGCCTTTGGCAGTTATGATTACTTTTGCTGTATTAGCGTGCATTACGAGGCTACTGCTTTTGAGGCATTAGTAAGATGATTGATGACATGGCACATGGTACAAATCATGTCACAGTTCCTACAGAATGTAAGATGTTGGGCAATCCTAGTTTACACTGGATTTCTCACGGGTAGTTCATAAAGGATTAAAGCGTCACTCACAATCCTGCAGCTTAGTATAGTGTGCAGCACAATGGCAAATGCTACATAATTTTGCCCTAATGTACAAATATGATAAATAAGGTTTACACTTCACGTAAAAGTTAAATTTGTACAGTATACAGTGAAATACCGCGCATTGTATATGGTGGGCTTTGTTTTGGTTTCATAACTTAGGAATGACTTAAGCTATAAAGAAGGCTTCATGCGGCTTTATGAAAAACCATATCACTTTATTGCCACCCACATGTTATATCTCATTTGCATATTCAGCTTATTGCTTTAAAAACAGTTATTGCTGTGTCTACTCTGTAGCTTGAGATCTGCAACGAATTACACGAACACTTTTTTTGTGTTGCTGCTATGTCATTCATTCACTTCAGATTTCACTGTGCGTGGATGTTCGCCAGTGTTGTGGATACTGCTGGTGGAGATGGCATGCATTTTCTACAATGGGCTTTAATAGGGGCGATAATGTTTTTCGAGTGATTCTGTGACTGCTGTAAGTAGTGCTTCGAGTGGCTGAGACAGGTGAGAGCCATGAGATAGCAGACTCGTTTTTCAGCAATAAAAGGCACTTCGCACCTACCGTAAACAATAGTGTTGTTTTTTGCAACATGTGTGTTTCGTGGGAGGAAATGAAATCATCGATACTGAATTGCACTGTTCCCTTCCTGTTGAAAACCAGGAGAGGGTGATGAAATGTTTGGCACAGCGGTTTGTAGCGGAACCTTGTGTGTCATTCTTCTGTGGTTTATAATAAGAATATTCCATGCATAGTGTCCATGTGAGTATACTTATTCATGGATAAACAACAGAATTCCTTCTCAGTGCAAGCTCATTCTAATTATGCTGTGGTTGAGGCAGGAGAGCACTGGTGTAAAAATTGAAAATTCGGAAATATTGGAGTGTACGTCAGCTCTAAGTGAAGGCATAATGCATGAAGCGCAGCTCCAGTGGCAGTGCAAAGACTATGTGGGTATACAGCAGCCAAAAGCTCCGTTAATACCTTGTCTATGAGTGTGGTCTAGTTTTGCATTTCATGTAAGCTCCGCAATAGGGCAAGGCATAACACATGCTTTTGAGTTATAATGCACGGCTCCTATATCTTTTTTTTAATGGTCATACTACTTTATATTCTGCACAAATCGAAGATTGACGCATTAGCTGCTGTTGCCCACTAAGGCTTAGAAAGAAGTGTACTAAATAAGTGAGACTAGTGAAGTAATATCAAAAGGAGTATTTTAAATGCATGTGCATAATTAAGTGCAGATTGTGACTAACATGGGGCACTGAAACATCAATGCCTTGTGAAAACAATGCGAATCTATTGAGAGATTTCTGACAGCTAGCCTTCTCGGCTAACTTTCTGCTGAGCCTGTGGGGCTTATTATTCAGCGCTTAGCAGGTTTTAAAACCAAGTTCTCCTGGGTATGAATGTTAAACTCCTCTGCATGTGTTTGATTCATGTGGACGCACATCAAATCTACAAAGAGCTCCAACATGCTAACGGCACCTCATTGCAAGCGAAGAACGCATACCTTCCAGCGCACGTCTCGCCGTTCTTTGTGTGGACTTGGCCCCTAGGCGTGCGCCCTTCGCGAACCTTATTTGGAATAAAGGCACTTGTGCAACGGTTCCCGTGTCGGCCTGTCGTCGCTTGCTCGCAGTCCCCGCAATACAAATACGGGGGCACAAATTTACAGTCCAGAGAGCGACGTCGAATACAGGAACGATCTAGCAACTCGCAACAACGCGCGCGGCCCAATAGTGCTAGTGACGCATTGAGAAGAGATGCGGCGAAAAAAGCCGAGAACCACGAGTTGCTTCCCTGCACACATTTAGCGACAGCTTTAAATTAAAAGCACGAGCTTGAAGTGCGCTCTAATTCTAGCTGTTGCAGTTTATGCATGCCGACGTTGCGATAGCAAAGGCGAGTAGGAGCACAACTGTTTCGGAGGAGTCTCGCACCTTAGTAAACTTAGGAGCAGATATTAGACACTAGGAGACACGAAATCGTGCCACCAGAACTGGCGAGCATAGTACTGGTGGTGTTGCTTGTGCCATCAGAGGAAAACCTCAGTACGACCAATCCTGCGGCGCCGATCGTTGCAGCACTGAGATGATCTATGAAATGGTGTGTCAGTGCGTTGTCACGGACAGTGGACCAGTGCAGATATCGTTTCCCGTTCGCTTTTTCGGTTTTTGGGGCTCTATGAGCGTTATGCCATTGTGTTTCTGTTAGGCTGGCGAGGGGCGTCTGCTATTGGACCTCTACTCTCTGTTTCTGGCCTGCGCCGCTAGCTGCCGCATGGATTGGTTCATTTGAAAACAGGCCTAAATTTCGACCGCTCCATGGCAGCGCTTTAGCGATATGTGAAGTGCCTTCAGGCAGCAGACGGCCACGTTCTCCAGAAACACTGAAAAAAGGAATCAGCGCTAAATACAAACAAGTAAAATAAACATTTGACTGATTGAATAACTTCTATTTCCATCAGAAAAGACATTTCTCCCCGCGCCCGGCACGCAGCCCTGGGAGACGAGGAGTCGCGCGTCCGCGTTTAGAGGCTGGCTGCCAGTCATTGGCTGGTAGCGGCCTCTTCTGCAAGATAGAAAAATGTAGATTGTGACTTCAACTTTTGGCGGAGTTGGAGCTCTCGTGTTTTAGAGTACCGCAAACGGAGAAATAAGAAAGCCGGGGAGGTAATCAGGGTTGCCGCATCGAAGCGCCAAATCCTACAGCCCTATATATGGTGGAGGGGTTTGACCAGGCAAAAGTGATGACTAGGCTGTGTTTTTATGGTTTATATGGATTTATCGTCCCAAAGCGACTCCGTCCATAAGGGACGCCGTAGTGAAGCGGTGCTGAAATTTCGACCACCTGGGGTTATTTAACGTGCACTTTATAACATTGTACAACACACGGGCCTCTCGGATTTCGCATCCATCGAAATCCGATCACCGCAGCAGGGATCGAACACGCGTCTTTCAGGTCAGCAGCCGAGCTCCATAGCCACTGAGCCACCGCGGCGGCTGAACAGGCTGTGTGCGGGTCAATAAAAGTAGATTCTTTTAATGGGGGACCGAGAGAAAACTTTATTACCAGGAAGATGGTGATATTCTTGGGTCACTTCAGCCACTCCAGGGGGCCGGCAGTTTAAGTCTGTCAGCGACCTCCTGCGCTCTTGCCGTGGCCCGGGACTGAACGTCCGGGTCCGGACTGGCGCGAACAACTTCCCGTTTTTCAAGCGAGGCGGATCCTCCGTGCATTTCCAGATTGTGTCGTCTAAGATGGCAGGCTCGCTGCACAGCTGACAATACGGATTTACCAAATCAGGAAGGATATTGGAATACGTCCACGGGTTTGGCTTCGAATGCGTTTGCAGTCGCCACCCCGTGGTTGCCTGTTCGCGCCTGAGTGAAACGTGCGGAGGAGGAAGGGTCGCTCTAATGCTCTAAGCTCCCTGTAATAACTGGTTATGGTCTAATATGTAATTAGCGCCTCGCCCCTGGGGACATCCGGGTCCGAGACCACCTCACCTGCTCGGCTGACAAAACCTCGAACATACTGGTGAGCGGCCTCGTTCCCTGGAACACCCACGTAGGCCGGGACCCACCCCACATCCACTTCCTTCCTATCTTTTGGCACCGTAAGAATAATTTTTTTATGCAGTGGCGGAGATAGGTCCCTTCGCGAAATTGCGAAGGGCTTAAGCGACTGCCGAGCTGATTTCTGCGAGTCGCGCCGTAAACGGAAATCCTGAAATAAGCGCTCGGCGGCCGCGGCTGACGCGAGGCGCTTGCAGTTGGAATCTTGCAGTCAGATATCCTAAAAATAACCGCCTCTTGTTCAATGGATCGTCTTTCTTATAAGCAGCGACGCATGTCACATCTTGCGGCCAGCCTAGACACATCTTGTTGCAAATAAAAATCAAAACAGTGTATGACAGGATATGTATTTGGTTGATTTTTAAATTTAATGAACCTGATGGGAGACAGCTGTGCGGAGCGTGAATTGAGTGGGTGGGGTCGTGAGTAATTAAAATATAGAGATCACGCGCATGAGTAGTGTGTCATATGGAATTATAATCATAAAGCGGAAATAACAACTGAGATTTATATTATGACAATACCAGATAAACCATCACCACGCCAACAATCCTGGTTTCAATAATTTAGCAACAGAACTGAATACATATAGGCTAGCGCAATAATTGGTTACTGCAGCAAAAAGACAAATATACCCTCGGCGACAATGCAAAGTGCGAACTCGGAAACGTAAGTTTAATTTGCGCATATATTTACTCACTTAATTACTCTACGAAGCTAAACCGTACAATTATACAAGAGAGGGATCGGAAACACACCACAGGTGCTACTGGCGATACAGTTAGTACGCAAACATGGTGCACATTGGAGGGTATACTACCGTCATAATTATGGTGGTGGTATAAAGTGTCAATAGAAGCTGCCGAAGTAATGCAGCCAAAGCAGAATAAAACGATCACGTGCCGTACAGCGCACTGGCATGAAATCACTGCCACCTCGTCAACATGATGCGTGGAATACGCAAGCGGGCGAAGCTCACCGGATTCTTGCAGTGCAGGCCACCGGTCACTTAGGCCTGCTCGACCAGGTGCCTCACGTTGTCCTCCAGGCCTGGAAAGCTGATGGCGTTGCCAAATGAACGTGCTTCCTGAAGTGGCAACTTCGCTTGGGGTGATCTTGGACGCTATAGCGTTAGCCGGTAACGCTGTGGCCGAAACGGTGTTTGTTGCTCACCGAGGTAGCGTGAATGACGCGCTCGCTGTCGAATACGTCGCCTGTCAAGGGCGTAGGCTCACTCAGTGGGTGTGCCGGCCTGTACTCAAGGTAAAACAAACAATACGAAACAAGGCGGAGGCTTTTGCTATGTTGCCTGCGTCGGCTATTTGGATGGATGGATGGATGGATGGATGGATGGATGGATGGATGGATGGATGGATGGATGGATGGATGGATGGATGGATGGATGGATGGATGGATGGATGGATGGATGGATGGATGGATGGATGGATGGATGGATGGATGGATGGATGGATGGATGGATGGATGGATGGATGGATGGATGGATGGATGGATGGATGGATGGATGGATGGATGGATGGATGGATGGATGGATGGATGGATGGATGGATGGATGGATGGATGGATGGATGGATGGATGGATGGATGGATGGATGGATGGATGGATGGATGGATAAGGCTGAACCCTTTAAATCGGAGGGTGGCTCAAGCCACCTAGCCATGACATAAAATTTTACTCTTCTCTTGATTTTAGCCACCAAACAGATAACCTTCGCTTGGTTACTTCTACCCGCTTAAAATCTACTCTCCCTGCGCTGTCCCTAAACCCCAATGCCTTGAATAAATCAGCCCGCTGCTTTCCACTGTAGGGCGAAGCCCATTACCGAAAAGTATCAAGTGTTCAGCCGTTTCCTCCTCCTCTCCGCGCGCAACGCACAACGTGTCTATCTCGAGGTACCTGACTCTATATGTCTTAGTCTGAAAAACTCCCGTCCTGGCCTCAAACGACAAAGAGCTTCCCCAACAATTATCATAGATATTTTCTTTGGCAATTTCCTGCTTAAAAATCCTGTATGTTCCCAGTGCTGATTTGGTCAGCATACCTGTTTTTCACAAAGCTCCCTCTGTTTCTTTAACCTTTTTCTTAACTGATAACTACTGATTTGCCCCTCTACTGCTGTCCAGATATTTGCTTGACTTATAGTCCGCTTTCTCCATTTCGTATCAGCATTCGTTATATACAGGTATGTGAAAACTTTCCTAGCCCACTGCTTTTCCCTTTTTTTCTCAATCGCTCCTCAAATAATATCTTACTGCTAGCTTCTCTGCTCTCGAACGACGCCCATCCGATATCACCTTGTACCCCCTGATTTGGTGTATTGCCATGTGCTCCCAAAGCTAGGCTCTCTGCGCCACGTTTTTTTAATTTCTAACCTTGCTGGAACATCTGGTCGCATGCACAGGACCGCATTGCCGAAATTCAGACTAGGAACCATCACCCCTTTCCAGATCCCTCTTACCACTTTATATCTATTGTAATTCCACAGTGCCCTATTTTCATACACAGCTGCATTCTTACTACCTTCATTCATTACATATTTTTCATGCTCTGTTAGATACTCAGCGCCGTTATTTATCCAAACCCCAAGATACTTGTACTCATCCACTATTTCTAGCGTGAACTCCTGTATTCTATGCTCGCCGGCCTCATCATTAAATATCATGACTGCGGATTTTTCCTTACTAAACTTGAAACCTAATCTATCTCCCTCCGTACCACATATGTCTATCAACTTCTGTCAATCTTCCTTGCTGTCAGCCATTAGCACTATATAATCGGCGTATATTAGACCCGGTGAAGACTGTTTAATCAATTCTCCTTGCTTGAAAAAACAAAGGTTGAAGTCTAGTCCGCTCCTCTCTAGCTTGGTCTCGAACTCTTGCAGTACAACATGAACAACAAAGGAGACAGAGGACATCCTTGTCTAAGCCCCGCTGTATCTCTACAGGCTCTGATACCTTTTTTCCCATTTTATAGGCACTCTGGTGCCTTTATATATATTTTTAAAAGATTAATTACACCATCTTCCACATCCAATCTGCCCAGTATGTCCCACAGATACTCTTGAATAACGTTGTCGTAGGCTCCCTTAATACCCAGAAATGCCAGCCATAGGGGCCTGTGTTCCTTTTCAGCAATCTCTATACACTGCGCCAATGAAAATAGATTGTCCTCCAACCTCCTTTGCTTCCGGAACCCATTTTGTAACTCCCCTAGCACCCCCTCGTTCTCCAGCCAAGCTTGCAATCTGTCCTTTATAATCTGCATCACCACCCTGTACGCCACAGATGTCACTGTTATGGGACCGTAGTTACTTACGTCAGCTTTGTCCACTTTCCCTTATATATCATGTTCATTCTATTTAATCGCATTCTTCTGGGACTTTCCCGTCCACTATCATTTTATTCACTACCTGTATTAATGTTTTCTTGAATTTTTGTCCAAGCTTCTTTATTAACATAATCGGAATACCATCTGGTCCTGTTGACGTGCCACTAGGAACCTTTTTCTCTGCCCTTTCCCACTCTATTTGCTCAAGTGAAGATGTTGCAGTAGCGGCTCTATCCTCATCCGATAAATTATGTTCAACATTTCTTTAAATTTTTCTGTCATCCTTGTTCCTACGTGTTTTATCGCTTCATCCCCTTCTAGTTGAATACCCTGATCTTTAACAATAAACCTTTGCTCTAGCCTAGTCTAATTACTCATTGGATTTATATGCTTCTAGAATTTTTGAGCTGCTTTTCTATCCTTTTTATTTACTTTTGACATTTATTTGGCACCCTTTCTTCTAATTTTCTCATTAATCAAATAGGATGCTTCCCTTCTGCACTTTATGAAGGTATCCTAATTTCTGTATACTCCAATTTCTGGTTCCCCCCTCTTCTTGACATATCTGTGTTCCCTGGACGCTTCCTGACGTTTGTCTATCGCCCTCTTGACCTCCTCATCCCACCAACTCTTGGGTTTGCGTATTTTCTCTTTTAGCTTTACTCGCACATTAGCTAGCTCTTGCTCCAGTAATCGAGTTAATTTGGTATAAGTTCATTCTGTTTCACTATCCTCAAAAATTACTTTCTCAATTTGTTTGGCTGCTGCTTCCAATTGCTTTTCTGAGTAAAAATTCCCCTCTGATTGTTCATCTCGCTTCAGTCCTACTTTGGTTTCTCTTCTGAAACTCAACTTGAACGCTTGTGGTCACTACCTAGACTTCTGGAACCATGTTTATTTATGCTCATTACCGCTGATTTATTATGCGTCCTCTGTGACATTAGCGCATAATCTATCGTTGAGTGCAGACTCACTGCCTCCCTTGTTAAGAGCTCTTCACATTTCTCGGTACTCTTGCATAAACCTAAATCATGCCTGTAACACATGTCCTGCAGCATGCTTCCTATCGAATCTGTGTACCCATCTAGGTCTTCTATATAGGCGTTCATGCCGCCTAATATAATTATCTCGCCCTGTCCTCCTAGCTCATCAATGTCGCTTGCAGTACATTCTAACATTTTCCTGTTTTCCTCTTTGGCGTTAGCTCCTGTCAGCAGGTATACCAAGCCAAGGAGTGTTTGCTCCCCTGCCACTTTTCCTTTTAGCCATAAATGTTACTTGCATCCCAGTTCAACCCTTTGAAAATTCTCACTTTTATGAATGAATGCCCCAATTCCTCCCCCATTTCTGCTGCCCACTGTTCTATTGCAATATTCCCATGCGTAGTATGGGTTACAGGGTGGTTGCTCCATGTCTCTAAGATGCGTTTCCACTAAACCATATAAAATTAATTCCTCCTGCCTTAACTGTTCTTCTATTTCCTCCCATTTCAGTCTATTCCTGCCATCCTGCATGTTAATGAAAGATATATCTGAAACAACTTGGCCCTGGCGCTTGTGTCTATTTCTTCAATGGTTCCATCGTCCCTTTGATCTTGGTTCTTTCTTCTCTACAATGGCTCCCTCAGAGCTCTGGGTCCCCCCAAAGAAGCTGTTGCCTGGCGACCTATCCTACTACCTACCCTCTCGCCAGTGGCACCACCGTATTGAATTACATGCTGTGAAAAAGGGTGGGCCTGGCCTCGCACACATCCCTGTTAACTTCCATTACCCCGTATCTTAGTCCTCGACTCATTAACCTAATTACACAGTTAGCCTAAACGATCCTCTTTTCCGTTTCGCTAGCCTGCCTCGACCTCTGGGATTGTGCATATGGTCACACGCACACTCTCAGAGGCCTCTCTAAGCCTACGCATCCCCACTTCTAAATTCTTCTCGAGATTCTGGCTCCTCCCCTTCAGCACATCTTTGAGACCAGCATGGATAACGACAAGGTGTCCGCCATCCATGCTGCCCCCACTACCTCCTGGGCTTCGGCCATTGCATTTACCATGCGATTCCCTGACTGGGCCTCCACTTGCACCCGCCTGTCCGCCTTCACTGTCGTCAAAACGCCTCCCTCAACCCTCGCTACTTTCGAGTCACCGACTACCAGAACCTTCCTCCGCTCTAACCGTTCTCTTCCTGACTGTGACTGTGGCCCTCCGGATCGCACTACCTGTCTCTCTCGCCGCCGTATGCTACTGTCGCAAGTTTTTACCTCTCTCTCGTCCCCACTCAAAGCCTGTTGCGCTACAGCACTATAGGGTCGACGAACCTCGCCCCCACCTGACACTGCTCCGAACCGGGGTGCCCTGCCGGCCGCGACTTGAGCGCTTCTACCTGCTCTTCTATCTGGGCCCGCTTTTCTCGCTCCTCCTTCAGCTAGCCCACAACTCGCTCCATCAGGTAGGCCTTAGCCTCCTCCCTCTTAAGCGACTCGGCGACCAGTTTCGAACTTAATCTGTTCCCCTCGTTCCACCTTCAGGTTCCCTTTGAGTTCCTTAATCCTAGCTGCCCATTCCCCTTTCAACGTCTGAAAGGCCTCCTCAAAACGCTTACATATCTTGCACGCGAAGCTAGCCCCATCTGCCTCGGCTAAGCTCCTGAACTTGGTTTCGTCTAAATAGCACCAACGGTCGCACTCCTGGCACTGCACTAACTCCCCGTCCCTCTCCACCTTGACTTTCCTAGCTTGTCGACCCATCGTTCAGGCCCACTACGCAACGTAAAAGCCCGCCAAAAATCCTACACAAAAACCTGCAGCACTACGTAATGGAAAAGCCCGCCGAAATTCCTATAAACAAAACCTTCAGTCCTACGCAACGTAAAAGCCCGCCAAAATTCCTACAGAAAAAACCTTCGGCACTACGCAACACAAGAGCCCGCTAAAATTCCTGCACAAAAGCCTTCGGCACTACGCAACGTAAAAGCCTGCAAACATTGCTACACAAAAACGTTCGGCACACACACTTCCGCTAGCCTTCCTACCCTTAACTCGGTTTAAAACTACCGCCGACAGCACGTACAATAAATAATAATAATAATAATTGGTTTTTAGGGAAAGTAAATGGCGCAGTATCTGCCTCATATATCGTTGGACACCTGAACCGCGCCGTAAGGGAAGGGATAAAGGAGGGAGTGAAAGAAGAAAGGAAGAGAGAGGTGCCGTAGTGGAGTGCTCCGGAATAATTTCGACCACCTGGGGCTCTTTACGTGCACTGAGATCGCACAGCACACGGGCGCCTTAGCGTTTTTCCTCCATAAAAATGCAGCCGCCGCGGTGGGGTTCGAAACCGGGAACACCGGATCAGTAGTCGAGCGCCCTAACCACTGAGCCACCGCGGCGGGTGTCACGTACAAGAGCAAACACCAAAAAAGCACTTAGCTTCAGACGTAGTCGCTGGAGCTCCGAAAAAAAGCGTCCTCCTCCGAAGGCGTCACGAGCGAAAAAGTCGCGGACGACAGAAGCGTCCCCTTCCGTATGAAGGTTTTGCAGTTACGGTTTCGTTTTCAACAACTTTTGCATTACAAAACTTCCACACTGTTTGCACAATGTATTCAATAAAAATTACCTTGCAATTATTGCAGTTTTTTATACGTTTATCATTTTGTCTGATTCTCTCGCATTAAAACTGTTAAAACACAAAACTTCGAAGCCACTGGCGTTTCAATCGCGGTACGCATCAATCATGCAGCTTTTTTTTCTTGTGCAGTGCGTATATAGCGTGGAGCAACTTTTTTTCTTTGGCGCCCTGCGCTGTTTGGCGTGTAAAGATGTTTTACCACGTAAGTATTTCAGTGGGATATGTGCAGACCTCTTGCGGAATGAAAGCTGAACATTTTAGTATGCTTCTTTTGTGCTCATTACGCGCGGTTATTTGCCGTGATGCATCGGGAAGATCAGTGCGCACTGTCTCTCAGTGGCCTTTGTGTCCCGTGGTCGTTTCGCTTGTGTTTCGCGTGTTTCAGATCTCGCTGGAGCACGATATCCTGCTGCACCCCCGATACTTCGGGCCGCAGCTGGTCGAGACCGTGAAGCAGAAGCTGTACGCCGAGGTTGAGGGCACCTGCACGGGCAAGTGAGTATGGAGACGTGGTTTGGAAGCGTCGTGAATGGGCGACGCATTTTGAGCGGGCCGTGCGGTGCTTCGTTCAGAGTGGTTGTGGAGAAGTTGTGCTTAGAAGCTGTGATACAGGAGACTTTACAACATACAGTGCATTGCTTCGCATGCTGATGGTTTGATGTCGCCGCAGCGGACCTTACAGACGACCTGTGCACGACTTTTTCTGTTTTCTGGCATGAATAAATTCTTTACTTTAGTGGCTGAATCAGATTCACTGCTGGAAACGCACAGTACCACAGTAATATATCCCCGTCTGGCACTCATTATTACCTAACAGGGAAAACATTTTCAGACCTTCGTGACGAGCATGAATGCCAAAATTGCACTGAAAAAGTTTAATTGTGCAATTTTTTTCGGCTTTTCCTGTGTCCACCTCGTAGCACAACGCTGTTTTCAATCTCAGTTATATTTTATATTTTTTACTCATTCATGTTGTATGAGGTAAATGTGTAAACAAATCAGCATATTTTAGGCACTTTAAAGCACTCAAACTTACAACAAAAATGAAACTGCTGGAGCGCGATTACGGATCGCTCTGAATCGAAACTGTCTCAAAAAGTGTCTCATTGGCCCCTCTCCTATTGGTCGGCCGTGGACGGCGGCCATTTTGCTTTTTTGCGTCACTGACTGACGTCGTAGATCGCCCAGAAGTGTTGACGTTGGCCACCTAATTATGCGGGCAGATTGAGACGATTTTTTGAGACTGGGAAATGTAGTCTCAACGTGTTTGAGACAGAAACTGGCGGCTGTTTACTTTGCCATAAGCGGCTGGCCGCGCGAGCAACGGCGTAGGAGAGTGCACGAAGGCGGTTTTGACTTGCCAGACGAGCTGTTTCGCCGCCAATTTCGACTCAGGAAGGAGACTGCACAGTGGCTGTGCGACCAACTCGCTGATGAACTGGGAGGTGCGCGGGCGAGTGCGCTGTCAGTGCAGCGACAGGTGTTGTGCGCGCTGCGCTTCTTCGGCACCGGCGGATTTCAAGGCGCCGTGGGCAACGAGGGCAACGTTGCTATAGCCCAGCCCACTGTCAGCAAGTGTGTGCGGCGGGTGTCAGCAGCTATTGTCAAAGTGGGGTCGCGGGACGGTTGGGTGCGGTTCCCGGCGAGCCCGGAAGAGAAGGCGGCGGCGAAGGAGGGCGTCCTTCGCCACGGCAGCATCCCCGGCGTCGTTGGGTGTGTGGATGGCACACTTATCGCCATCAAGGCGCCAGGGGGCGATGCTGCATACAAGGCCGCCTTTTGGAGTCGTAAGGGCTTCTACGCACTCAACACAATGATAGTGAGTAGGCTTCGCTCTCCGTTTTTGACTGCATGTTCGGCCTTAAGCTCGGGCCTTGACGGCGGAAGTTCACAACTAAGCTTGTGGTGTGCTTTCTCTCACAGGTGTGCGACTCCAACATGAGAATTATAGCTGTTGACCCCCGCTGCCCAGGATCGGACCACGACGCCTTTTCGTGGCGCTATTCGTGGCTGCGGCAGGAGATAGGGCAAGGACTGCTGCAAGGTGGCGAGTTTCTTCTGGGTAAGCAATAAGAAACCCCCACCTCGGTTACAAATTCCGTGGTGAGGCAAAAATGAAAACCGAAAGAGGTTATCGAGGCTTACTTCACCTCCAAAAGGGGTGACAACTGTGTCGGTTCGTCTGAATTATGTCTAGCAAAGAAACATCGAAATCTTACATGGGTACATTGGGGCTTTCCATTCCTACTCATCACACATGGCCCTGTCGATAATATATTCGCACTGCACACGGTGTGTTTGCGTGTGTACCTTGTTTCCTCCTCCTTTATAAGTGTCGCTGTTTCCACAAAATAGTCAGTCGCAAGTTCTGCGCTTTGTGTGTGCGTATTTGTGCCTCTTGTTGACCCGTCGTCTTCGCGGTTTTTTTTTGGACATTGCTATGAATCTGCTGCCATTGTATCAAGAGTGATGAGATTGAGGACGACAGAGGCTACGCTTAACTGCACACCATTTCTGTTATGCAGGTGACAGTGGCTACCCTTTGGAGCCCTGGCTTTTGACACCTGTGCCAGGGCATCCCAGTCTGGCGTCTCCAGAGGGGTTATTCAACTCAGCGCATAGCTCCATGCGATGCGTTGTGGAGCGCGCCATCGGCGTGTTGAAGAGCCGCTTCCGGTGCCTGCAAAGGTACCGGACGCTCCAATACGAGCCGGAGCGAGCGGCCTTCATAATCGGAGCATGTGCTGCGCTGCACAACCTGTGTTTGAATGACCCCTTGCCAGAAGAAGGAGACGTGGATGCCGCTGACCCGGACGACGACGAGCCACCTCCGGCTGCAGTCCACACGCAAGGCGCTGCAAGCCGCCTTACCTACCTGCGGGGGATAGCCGTGCGCGACGGTATTGTCGAGCTTTTTCGGAGAACCCGTCTCCAGAGGCTGGCATACCTGCGCACGGTGCGTCGTCAGTTGCGGCGGCAACTACAGCGTCGCCAGCACTGAGCCCATCGACACCACCTCGCAGGGTAGCTGGCCAAGGTGTTCATTTGTGCAACACAGCAGCCACGGTTACTGTTCGGCAGCGTCATCCCCTCGTGTCAGTGTACGCTTGTGTGTGAGCAACTCTGCATTGTGCCCCTAGGCGCAGCCCGCAAAGTGCCGACTTTTATTTTTTTGTTTCGTGTGTGTGCCTACAAGCTACCGGTGCCGAAGAAGCGCACCGTGCACAACACCTGTTGCTGCACTGACAGCGCACTCGCCTGCGCATCTCCCTGTTCATTGGCGAGTTGGTCGCAGAGCCACTGTGCAGTCTCCTTCCCGAGTCGAAATTGGCGACGAAACAGCTCGTCTGGCAAGCCAAAACCGTCTTCGTGCATCCTCCTACGCCGTGTGTGTGTGTGTCCGTGATTAAGTGGGTGAATAAAAACTGTACTGTGAAACATGGCACCGAATGTTTGTGATGCTTATTGAAATGAGGAAGTCCCACTGAAGCAATTTTTTTGCTCGATATGCATTCAAGGGCTGAAATGATTTCGATGGCCATATTGTAGTGCAAGAGACGTCAAGTGCTCATTGTTGGTATTTCAGTTAAATTTGAAAGGTGTGCTTGCACCCTGTAATTTAGGAATAAATAAAAAAGACACAACCAAAGAGGACAACACACCTCATAGCGCATCCCCTACCGTGATGACATCAGTGGGCAGAAGGGCCATCCTTCAAGCTTACCCAGTCTGGCTACTAGCGTCATCGAGTTAGGGGACGCGCAGTGAGGTGTGTTGTCCCCTTTGGTTATGGCCTACTGTGAGGAGGATTTTTTATTTATTCCTAAATTACAGGGTGCAAGCACACTTTTCAAATTTAACTGAAATACCAACAAAGAGCACTTGACGTCTCTTGCACTACAATATGTCCATCGAAATCATTTCAGGGTTCCTTTCAGCATGCACTTTTATTTTTTTTTACCAGCATTTATCACAAGTGTTTTTATTTGAACAGATAGGTGCAAAATGCACAGCTTGCAATACCATGAACAAGTAACATCTTCACGTGTGGTACACAAATTGCAACATACAAACATGGTAAACATGACAAGACTAGCGGCGTACGTGTTACCACAGCTTCTACGTGAGTTATGTAAACATAAAACGCACTTCAGCCCACATTAAACCATGGTACACATCTAAAGCAATGCGCTGTACGTGTGTCAATACATTTCGCCTGACTAGAAAATGTGTATCACCCATAAAATGCATAAATATCAATACGACAACGTGTGATGAATTTCTGCTCAATGGCAAACCATAGCAGTTCCGAGAAGATTGACGCACAACGGAATGCATCATGAATATGGCAAGTTGTGCTGTCATAATGACTGTAACATGACAAAATTCTCATTCATCATCATCAGCCTGACTACGCCCATTACAGGGCAAAGGCGTCTTCCATGTCTCCCTAATTAACCCTGTCCTTTGCCAGCTGCGTCCACTGTGCCCGCAAACTTCTCTCATCCGCCCACCTAACTTAGTTCCGCCCCCCTTGCTATGCTTTCCTTCTCTTGGAATACACTCCGTTACCCTGAAGGAGCAGCGGTTATCTTGCCTTCCAATTACATGCCCTGCCCAAGGGATATTGGCAAACTGCCATTCATGATCAGAGAGGACCGGCCATATCTGCTCCACCCCATTCTTATCCGTCTAGTTTTTTTCCATCTCACGATCAGCTGTCATTGCCAATTGTGAACTGCTGTTCTCTTGCTAGACTGTAGAAGATTACTTTGGCTTGCTGCATGTTAATTTTTAGACCCACCGTTCTGCTCTGCCTAACTCGTTCATCACCGGAGTGACTGAGCAAGGCAATGTCATCAGCGAATCGCAGATTATTTAGGTACTCTCCATTTACTCTTATTCCGAACTGTTCTCTATTCAGACCTCGGAATACCTCCTGTAAACAGGCGGTGAATAGCATTGGCGAGATCGTGTCTCCTTGCCTGACGTCCTTCCTTATTGGAATTTTAATGCTGACTTTATAGAGGACTATGGTAGCTCTACAGTTCCTATATATATCTTCCAATATTTTTGCACAAGCCATGGTAAGCCCCGTCGTGGCACCCCAGTGTTTGTTTAAGTATTCTGCTACCGATGTGGAGCAGGTTAACTGTCAGCCATGGCGGTCACATTGCGACGGACAAACAGTGTGCGTGCGCTACGCAATGTGTAGACACGTTCAAGAACCCCGTGGTGTAAATTAACCCGGAGCCCTCTACAACATTGTTCCTCTAAGCACGTGTGTCACAACGTGTCGTTAAAGCACACAATCGTGCATATGCAAAGGATGACGAATAATGAACATATGAAAAACCAAACACTGACTAGATATAGCATACCTTGTGTGTCTTGCAGAAGGTAAAAAGGTAACATCTAAAAACAAATCAAAGTAAACAGTACATATCACACACCTTGTGTGTGTCTTGCAAAATGTTGCAAGGTACCATCACAAAAAATTTGCACACACACTTCAGACTGGTTATGTGCAGGAATGTGAAAGCACGTGCGTATGACACCACCTGGAACACTGCACGATAAATAGTTAGTTGCAATTTTGACACGAATGTAGCAGGGAAAAGTTGCGCCATATTGAACTCAGCCAGTGGGGGGTGTATAAGGCGAATGTCATGTATATGACCGTCAGGAAAGGCGGCCCTCGGCTTGCCGCGTGCGCCATGCGACCACGTGATGACGGCAAATTTATCCTGACATGACTGGGATTTTCTGTACCATCTGCGAGTGCTCATACATGCCGTCAGGTTTTCTCGTAATGGGACTAGCAATGTTTCCACATTGAAACACGAAACCAAAGTGGTCAATTTATACTGCACAGCCTGTACACTGCACACAAGTTAAAAAGTACAAAAGGAAAAAATTATACATAAGCCTGCACCCGGCAGGGAAATAAAAAAATATTGTGCACCTTGCAGAAGGAAAATAAATATATACATAACGCCTGCACCCGGCAGGGATATAAAAATATATTATGCACCTTGCAGAAGGAAAATAAATATATACATAACGCCTGCAGCGGGCAGGGAAATAAAAAAAAATTCTGCGCCTTGCAGAAGGAAAATAAATATATACATAATGCCTGCACCCGGCAGGGAAATAAAAAAATATTCTGCACCTTGCAGAAGGCAAAAAAGCGAAAAAAACAGGTAAAAAAGAAAAAAAAGCCCCACCGAACAAGTTACTGCGGTGGCTGTACCTGATTGTTCAAAACACGTACAATCAAGGCCACTGCAAGTACCACTTGCTCGGTGAGGCGCACTGTGTCGGCCCTTGCCGTATCAGCAGTGCGCACCATGTGGGCCCCGGTTTCTGTGACGGCGGCAGTCAATTGTGTCACTGCCGTCGTCAGGCCTCGCACTGCTCTTGATGTTTGCCTCTGTTCCTGCACATAAAAGGAGCTTCATTTGCACACTTCACAGACATGTAGGGCTCGTTTCACATAAAGATGACCTACTGAAATGTCTCTAGAGGTCAGGCATTGGTTTCGAACTGTGAATGTAGATACAACATGTTGCATGCAGATGCTTCTCCTTCACTAAATGTGGTGGGTGTTGTCTGCACATACCTCCAGGAGGCGCGCATGAAATGTGGCGTCCTCAGCACTGCGAGCTTCGAGGAGGTCGTTGGTCCGCCGCGTCTCTGCTAGCAGCTGGTGGACCTCCTCCGCCCGCGTGCTCTGCTGCTGCTGACACGGACGCCCCGCCACCACACCTCACTGCTCCTGTGTAGCTGTCAAAAGGAGAAAGTGACTGAATGTACACTTGTCATATAGTGGCGCACGATGTACAATAACCTGACTGTTTGGTGCAATATCTCAGAGGGCTGTTGACATGCATACTGGGGAGCAGTACATAAAAGCATTCATAATCAGCGGTATGACAAAAACAGCATTGTTTCAATGTGCACATTTGTGTAACCATCGCAGACACCACAGTTTCCGCTGTAAGAGGAAAAAAGCTTGCACAAGATACCAGTGGTGCATATGAAAGACACTTCTGTGGGTGGCCGCCACGGTGGCTGAGTGGTTATGGCGCTCGGCTGCTGGCCCGAAACACGCGGTGGTCGAATTTCGATGGAGGCGAAATTCTAGAGAGCGGTGTACTGTGCGATGTCAGTGCACATTAAAGAACCCCAGGCGGTCCAAATTCCTGGAGCCCTTCACTACGGCATCTGTCATAGCTGGAGTCGCTTTGGGATGTTAAAGCCCCATAAACCAAACCAAACTTGTGTGGGTATTCTAAAGTGATACTGATAGTCTGCTGCTGCGAATGGTATTAATGTTAGGTAGATTGCGAAATGGATAATGTGCAACCTGATATTGGAACACCAACTCACAGGCTGTGTCACAAGGTGCGCCCTCCTGCTCCAGCTCCTCCAGCTACTCTTCTTCCGGGGAGATGCCATCTATGCAAATTCATTCCACAAGACAGCACTGCTTAGTGGACAGTTTCAGCAGAGCGTGTATTGGTGCAAAACGCACGGTTACCAGGTACTGAGACACAAGAAACATAGGAGTACCAAGAGGGCAAGATAGTACAAGGTACATAACTCGAGGTTGCATTTCTTAGCTCAGCATTCGCATCCCTCCCTAACTAAAAGAAAAACCACAACGAGTTCAACAATGTGCACAAGTTGTTAGGTGTACATATCAAATGACTAAAAATTCACTTACCAGATGGAGAGCGCGCCTCTGCCTGCTGCAGGCCGCTTGTCCCTGGCATCTCCCCCACGGACACACGGGGCTGGTTCTGCAAGAGGCACAGCACCCCACGTTCATGCACGAGTGTCTCGAAGTTCATTCTGTGTGTGCATTGCTTACAGTACATGGCCCCGATGTTGACATTCATTATTCTTCATTAGCTTCCCTATCATTCCCCCTTCATTATTAGTAACGTCACCGCGGCTTACCACCTACCTGGCTGGACGAAGAGTACATAGGAGCTGCGACACCTTGCATGAGGCCCGGCGACCGCAGCTTACACACCCAGCCTGCCAGCCCCGGCAGCCTGCCGCCTCCAGTGCCCCTGCGACAGGATGCGGAGAGAGATATTCAAGGGCCATTCGACAGACCGTTGTTGACACGCTCACCTTCCCGCTGCCAAAAACTGCGCCTCCTGCTTCTTGCAGCGGGTGCACCACACTTGCTAAGTGTGGCGCCAGTGAAGCACATTTTTGGCAGCGGGGCACGCGGCGTTCAGCAGGGCAGCAAGCTGCTGCCACAGCTCGCGCCTGCGAGCCGCCGTGTAGCCCCCGGAAAGGGGTGAGGCAGCGTGGGCTAGCGCCGGATGCTGCTCCATGAACTCCACCAACATGAGGTATTGTTCCTTCGAAACACGTGCTGTCGTCTTTTCAGACATGGTGGATGGCCGTTTCAAATGATAACGGTATTTCATGCCAATTCCGCCAGCATTTCTAGGTATCATTCAGGGAATGAAATAGGGAATAATGGGGAATGTACAGCTTGGCTTCATGCGGACGTGCGCTATATATAATTTGGGTTCACACAGCAGAGTATAGACGTGCGCTCTATTGGAACAACTTATACAAGGTTACGAAGCAGCAAGGACGAGCAAGACGGTTGGTAGAGTGCGCCTAATCGTTTTTCTCGTCCTTGATCGTTCCTTACTTACACGCCTACACACGATGAACTGACGATCACGCAGCCATACAACTTTATTTCGCCCCATATGTCACATTTCCCCGTCGTCTTGTATTTAGCAAACAAAAAACGGAACTACACATCCCACACGTCAACCGAAGAGCATCTTTGGGCTCTTGTTGTCATCGATAATAAGCAAATACACACTTACCACAACATGTTGTCTTCGTCGATTTTCCAGCCCAGCGCTCTTTGTAAGTTGATCTCCACAGGCCCGTAGCATTCACTGCCTTCAATCAGATTTTTCTGTGCACTTCAGACATCCGCAAAATACCTTGATTTTAGACGACACGCAAAAAATCGGGAACTAGCCTTGGAATCAGCTGTTTTCTTGCAGGCCGCCATGTTCACGCAATACCACTGCCAGCGCGCCCTCATGGCAAGAGAAGTTAACCTGCAGCAAATTTAATTGCAAAACTGAGAATGCTTCTAATTTTCTATCATGTTGTTGAGATTGCAACACAGTTTACTACAAAAATCAAACATTACTTGTTTTCTTCATTCCGTTTTTGTTTATTTTCAGACTAACATGTTCACGCTATACCGCTGACAGCACACCTTCGCGGCAAGAAAGTGACTGAACAGCAAACTTAATTGCAAAAATGAAAACACTGCTTCTTTTGCTTGGTGCTGTTGAGTGTGAAATACAGTTTCTTAGCAAAATAAAACATTACTCGTTTTTATTCACTGCGTCTTTACTGAAAAACATTAGTCTATGGTCCCTTGTCGTGCGAATAGTGGTTTCGGGGCGGAGCCCACCGCCTCCTTGCTCCGCATTGGCCGATTCGGCGGTCGGCAATACTCGGTGTCGTCATTTTGACGTCACTGCCTCAAAATTGAGACAGTTTTTGAGAGCGATCCGTAATCGCGCCCCTGGAACACACACACACTGGAACCATAAAATGTGGAAGAATCCATTTTAACGAACAAATATCTGTGTTCATTTCGGGCACCTGTCTTAAAATGGTGCTACATGTTGTGTTCAATTTCAAACTAGTTTTGTTGCATCCACATTAGGGGACCTTATGAATTTTATGTAAGAATTTGTTAGCGTTCAGGTTTTCTCAACAAGTGTTTGCAGCCCCCAGAAAGCATGTGGTCTAAGCATTGCTTGGTATCAAGAGGCATTGGATGTGGCTGTGTACAATGAAATCTAGCTGCACCGGTATTCAGACTTTAAATTTGTGTTTCAAGCAAATGTCCTGTTAGGTGCGGAGTTTTTGTAGTTCGCTAGGCAGTCCTTTGTGGTGCCAAGATTTTATAGGAAACTGTGTTAAAGCATGCTCTCATTTATTTTGCATTGCAAATCTGGCACTAGGTATGGCTTCGTGGTTGCTGTCACAACCATCGACAACGTTGGTGGCGGCCTGATACAGCCTGGCAGGTGCTTTGTCTTGTATCCTGTCCGGTACAAGGCCATCGTCTTCAAGCCATTCAAGGGGGGAAGTGCTTGATGCTGTAGTCACACAAGTCAATAAGGCATGTTGTATGAATAGATATGTGCCGGTTAGTTGTTACAGTTCTTCCTTTTGTTTGAGAATTCACTGCTACATTTTTCTGTGCTTAGTATGACCAAAATTAGTGTTTTACTGGAGATGACCACTCACAGAGCTTGACATGACCTCTCTGGAACTTTCATGTGTTCATAATTGTGGATATGTGTATTCTGTGCAATTTTAATTTAGATGCAGCCTTTCTGTATTTGTGCAGTATAAATTTGTGTATTGTCGGTACGTTTATTGTCGTCGCCACATGGCAGTTCATTGAACATGTGCTTAACAATAGTAACCTGCACTTGTTTACAGCGTAAACATAGCACTAGTAATTTTTCCACCAACATTAGTGCTATCCTTGTATCGTGGAATGACATCAATATGTTTAGAAAGAATTGGTTCAGAAAAAAATGGCTGTGGTTTAGCCCTGGTTAAACCGAGTGACGCGTTAGCTAGATCTGTCCGAGGGGAACTCGTTCAGTCGAATTGCAAGGTCAGTCTTTCGCTGCTTCGTTTTGCTGGGCATTCCTCCTTCATCTTCGTCCCACATGACACGGCGCATGCGCACAGCTGTGGAGCCGTTGCGCGCCTCGCCGCTGGCAGCTGCTCCGCGCCATGTGACCAACGGCCGCACCACGTGACCAACGGCGCCGCCCCGGAGCTCAAGTGGTGCCGCGCTGAATGGTGGAAGAAATAGCATAGTGTAGCTATCGCTACAAAATGCATTGTTCAGGAGAGCGTGCAATTACAAGCCTCCCAGAAAAAAATTTAACACACAATCATACGATGTGATGCGACAAATCTGTGTATTCAATATTAGTTATACATTTTTCTTTCACAGTGATCACCTTTCCACTGTGGCTTATACTGATGTTACACGGGCACTTTCGATCGCAATCCAGTCGATCGAAATCGAGCTGATGCAGATCCGGCGTTGCTACATGGCGAATTCAATCGCGATCGACCGCGATCCTGCTCTACTGCATGGAGCACGATCGAGGCGTCGCTGCGAGCCTCGTTCCCAGACTATACGATAACTGACAGAAAATGTTCGAGCTAAAACAAAAGTTTACTGAAATAGGTGTCATAGAAAAAACGCACAATTTTAAAACAGCATTTTTTTATTTGCGAGGCTTGTTTTGCAAAGCGGTGTTCATACTCTCGACACCGCATACCCGGCTTGCCCATTTTGCCAGTGGTAAACAAACGCCAACCCGGCTCTCACGTGCGCTGGCCGCCGAGTGTTTTTGCTACTGTTCGCAATGAAATCCCCTGCTGTGCTTCGCGCCCTCGGAAGCTATGGTCGGAAGAGGAGACTTCTGTGCTGATTGACCTGTGGGAGGACCGCCTGGACGATTTAAGGGGCCGGAAACGCAACAGCGGCATCTACAATGGCATTGCGGAGGCAATGGGCGCGGCTGGTTTTCAGCGGTCTGCTGTAGAGCTTCACCATAAAATGCGCAACCTGACACGCACATACCGGTAAGTGCCATGTCTCCGTTTAATAATCAAGCGATATACGTCAACGCCCGCATCTTTCATTGTACAATTGCGGCTAGAAATACAAAGCATGTTTCGGTGTTCCGCAACTCCACACGCAGTACATAAAGGCTTCTGCCATTTATACGCGAGCGTACCAGACATCTGGCAGCCTATGTGTCATGTGGCACAGAATTTTCGCTAAATAAGGCGTGAAAGCAGTTTCATCACCGATGCTTGCTCCGTATGATTATGGCCACGATTTTCGCTGTAAGTGCTGGGCCTCAGCGGTTTTGTGTATAAATAAGCACTTTTGTCTCGGCGAGTGGGTTTATTTTGCATTAAATGAACTACACTTGCACAAAGAAAGGTGGAAGAAAAGAGACGTGGTGACAGGACAGTTTTGTGTAGCACATGTTTGCATGGCGAGGTGTAGGATACCCCTGACCTCCGACTGTTTTTGTGCAGCGTCGGCTCAGTGGTTAGGGCGCTCGACTACTGATCCGGAGTTCCCGGGTTCGAACCCGACCGCGGCGGCTGCGTTTTTATAGAGGAAAAACGCTAAGGCGCCCGTGTGCTGTGCGATTTCAGTGCACGTTAAAGATCCCCAGGTGGTCGAAATTATTCCGGAGCCCTCCACTACGGCACCTCTTCTTCCTTTCTTCTTTCACTCCCTCCTTTATCCCTTCCCTTACGGCGCAATTCAGGTGTCCAACCATATATATGAGACAGATACTGCGCCATTTCCTTTCCCCAAAAAACCAATTATTATTATTATTATTATTATTATTATTATTATTATTATTGGGTGTCACAGCAAAGCTAGCGAAAAAGCCACGTCGGTACAGTTTGTCGAGTCCAGCTGACGCCCACTCGATAACCTTATTTACTGTGTACAGACATACAGGATCAAAAATTTACGGGATGCGGGTTCATAGAAAAAATGTTCGTGCATAGTGCACAAAATTCGAGGGGACACACCTTCTTCTTCCTACCAAACGAATGCAAGCTCATTTGCTAGCGAGGCAGCGCAGAATTCGACTCTTATCCGCGAATCTGCATTATGAAACTTTTTCCCAGTTTTTAACAAGAGCTAATGTCGGGCTAGTTGGTGATCATCTGCAGAGGCTAAGTTATAATGTGCTAAAACCACAATACAAACCCCTGTGCTATATGCTCTCTTTTGTGTTGTGGTTTTAGCATGGTTTTTCCTAGCTGTAGGTGCAGAAGCCTGGTCTCATTATGCCGGCCTCAGTTTTCAAACACTCCTTTTGCAGCTGTTTTCTGTAGTGCGGTATGTGTCATACAAAACGTTCAATTTGTACAGGCACTTTCTCAAGACCGGAAAGACGACCAGTTCCGGTGCATCAGCTGGCCGCATTTTGAGCATCTTCATTCTTTTCTTGGGTCTTTACCGGTAAATGATCCTACGCTGGCCCAGGAGTCCAGCTGTGGTGGCCAGAGTTCTGTAGAACATGCAAGTAGCTTGCATTTCGTTGTACAGACATCTAGCAAAGGGTGGAACAATGATTTTGTTGTCTCATATTGTCCGGCTGTATAAAAATTCATTTTGCATTGGCTGTCATATCCTACAAAACGTGCAGGATATTCTCTGTATATACTGAAGTACATTTCGGGGTTAACCACGCCTCTAAAATCCAGTGAAATAAATTGCCTCGTACAATCTATAATCACCTGCATAACACAAAAAGCTACTTTTTATTTGTGCAGCTCATTGAACAAATGGTGCATGGCACGAATAGTACCAGCAGCCGCACTGCCATGCCTGCAAGTGATGCCTTTGAAGCCTCAACGGAAATCAGCAGGCCGCAGAACCTCGACAGCAGCACTTCGGAGGGGAATTAAAATACTCCGCCGCCACAACAACCGTCTCCTCAGCAGCAACCATTGCACAAGAGGAAGCGTGCCACATGTACGAAAGAATTCCAGCAAGCTCTGCTCACAGACCATAGGCTGCTGAGAGAGAGCGTGGAGGCTTCTCATGCTACTGAGGAGGTATTGCGAGAGCGGCAGTAAAAGCGGCAGGAGAAGATGGTCAATGTCAAGACTAAATTGTTTGAAACGTCCTAAATAAATTATTTCAGTCATTAAGTCTGTGGTGCGATTCTACCAGTGTGTATGGATTCAGTCCTACACTGATACAGACTAAACTGTATGTTACAAGAACACCACACCAAAAAGAAAGTACAGGAATGACACATATGTTTGTACGAAGAGAGAGAGGATACAAAGATTTAATTCAGAATTGCAGTCACATAGAATGAGTGGAAAAGAACATACTACAGAGCACATTAATTTTTAGAACATAATGTTATGTTGTGTAGCCTTGAAATATTAATAGAACCTAGAACATTGACAACAGTTAACTCAACTGAATGTCAGAGCCTGCTCGAAGTGTTACTCGGAACAAATATCAGCATCCTTAATATGACGTGTCCAGTATTACAAAAGCCCCACAACAAAGCCGTGGCCCTGTAATGTGCTGGTTTCTGGGTTGCTTTGGGATTACGAGCAATGAGACAACAGATAGACGTACTGCGTGAGCATACAACAAATAAAGAAGTGAAATGTTTCTTCTGAAGATTGCATATAGTGAGAGTAAGCTGAAAAAAAAGTATATCTCTTATGAACAGCTAACTCCACGTTGTAACACCGAAAATTCCGGAGCCCTTCACCGCGGCGTCCCTCACAGCCTGGTTCGCATTGGAACGTTGAAACCCCATAAGCCGTAAACCATCCTTAAGAGGTGGCTGCAAACTAGAAGGCAACTGGACCCCAACAACATTTCAACAGTGATTTCTTGCCATCTCTGCATTGGACATGCACACTATAGACAGCTTCCTAGTGGTGAGCCGCATGTGATGCGGAAACATTGTCACAATAAAATATATTCATCATCGTGCATTAAACTGTAAAAAATTTCAGAAAACATTAAGATAGATTTTCTTCAATCTCCCTTGCTATAGGAGCAAAGTCACATCTAGATTGTTCATGTGTTTTTATGGTATTTTAAGCAGTCAAGTTCCTTTCAAGCTACAAAATACAATATGCAAGAAACTGAAACATTGTATGTGGTGCACAATAGTCTTGTGTTCTAATGCGCAATAATACGGCATGTATTAAGTACACAGTAATACATAATGGAGCCTGCAATACTTGTGGATGATGCTAATGAACTCTTTCCTTTGCTGGTTAAGTGCAGGCCTCTCGTGAGCCACAGATGTCAAGCAGTATTTTAAAGCAATCAATACGCTTTCAAATTTGTGCCGACGGCAGTTACACTTGGCATCCGAGCTAAATGTAACCAAGTTTTTAGAAGGCAGAGCGTCCTAGGCAAGCGAGGCCAATGGAGTGCTTTACAGGGTTGGCTGGACTAGTCTGTAGTATTTTTTTCTGCACAGTTAGTATACTAGCGAAGACTAACAGCTAACTTTTTAAATGTTAGCTTCAATAAAAATTTAAGCAGAAGTTGTAGACGTCTACAACACATTGAAAAATAGCTGCTTGAAATGTTTGCAACATTGTACCATTTGTATTATTTTTTTTTTGCCTGCCCTAAAAGAAATTGCATGAAATTCAAAGTCTATACTTGACATTGGTGCTGCTTCAGCGCCACAAGGCATACTCTAAGAGAAGAAATCCACATATCTAAGGAATGCTGTTCCTGACAGAGTTTCGCGTTGTAATTGAACATGGGATACATGCCGGCAGCCGATGCACGGAAAGATTGCACATCTCTGATGGGGTGAGAGTATGGAAAGGAAATGCGAGGCTACCTGGATAGTGCGTAAAAGAGATTAAGGAAGGTGTCAAAGCATAGACTTTAAGATAGACACGTATGTACACACATAGCGTAGTGTATTCATGTGAGGAGCCCTGCATTTGTGTGACTCGGGCACAAGTGGTGCATAACAACCTATTCTATCAGGCATGTGTCTCCTGTTTTGCACAAAGATCTACAGTAGCTGGGTGAGATCATGGTGTGAAAAAAGCTATGTGTCTGGCATGCACCTTAAATAGGGCAGAGGCGTCTCTTACTACTGCTAAAAACAGTTATAGAGACGCACTCTTGGCAACGTGTCCATAGCTGCCGGCACACATCCCACGCCCAATACAAATGCACATACCTGCCGGGAAGCCCTTTCCGGAGATAGCAAATGCTGTACTCTGATACCACAGTAAGAAAGCAGTTACTTGTTTACAGGTATGCAGTTTTGTGATGTTGAAGCTTGCATCACACTGAATAAATTACATCTGGGATGACCCAGGAACCCTTTATGGTGTATCCGAGATCCATGTTGACTCTCATCAGCAGCGTAGTGCTAGCAGGTTGAGCATGAATCAGGTGCGTGCAAATGGTCATGTTGTTCGAACAAAACAAGAAATGTGGGGTCCGTTTACCAGCCAAACTCCACATGTATGGCCGCAACCGACAACAATGGGTTAAATTTTGACAACAAGATGGTCAGGCTCCACCGGAAAGCTATGATCATGAGCATGCCAGCATGGAAGCGATTTATCAAGGCAGATGGAGTGCCTCATAGCAATGTGCACACACACTTGCATTGCTTGTGGTTAATGGTCCTCGATTCAGCTTACTGCGATACAACTGCTTTCACCCACTCGGCATCTAGGTCAGTTTCATCTGCCAGACGTATGCAACATCAGGGTTTAACGTTGCAAAGTTCTTACATGACTACCAGCTGGGCTGTGTTTTTTGAGGGGTAACAGGGCATATCGGAGACCATGTTCATGGTACAATTACACAGGAAGCAATGTCGAATTTCCCGGGACTCGATCTGTCCGTTTGCATTCTCTTGTGGAGTTCATGCGCAAAGGGGCATTCTCTAAAACCACATGTCTGAGATCTATGTGGCCGCTACTATCATCGTTGTACATGAAGGCATTGAGTGTGCTCATTAGGAGCAGGTGGGCGAAAGCAGTCACTTTTTCTTAATGGAACAATAAGCTTGAGCTCTGTTCACCAGTTTAAGTATGGCACATATATCTTTCTGCAAGAACACTGTTAACGCTTTACAAATAAAGTTCTCCAAAGCATTTTTGCAGGTGCTCACTAGCTATGTTCGATAACTTAAAGTAATGTGAAAAAATAAAAAATAAAAATGCACTGAAAATATAGGAGAACAAAGAATGGAAAACACAGCACCAGGCACTGCAAATGTGTTCAATATCCTGCAGTCATGTGGTGGGAATAAACTGTAAACAATAAGCACAATACAGAAATGGCAAACAAGGCACCAGACACTGCACACATGTTCAATAACCTGCAGTCATGTGATGGAAATAAAAAACAAAGTGTTAAGTGCACTGGAAACAGCACACCTGCCGCGGTGACTAGGTGGTTATGGGGCTCGGCTACTGAGTCAGAGGACCCAGGTGTACCTGTTGACTACAACGGCAGTGTTTTGAAGTAGGCAAAATGCAAAGTGCACAGGTGAGCTGTGCAATGTCACTGCACAATAAAGAAGCCCATGTGATCGAAATTAATCCGGAGCCCTCCAGTATGGTGTCCTTAATAGTCCACGCGTTGCTTCAGCATGTTACACCCCTCAATTTACAATTTACGAACACAGCACAACACTGCACAAAAGACTATATAACATATTGCACAACACGCAATGCATTTACATTACTGTTGTGCCCGTTCCTTGAAGTACCGGACAACAGCGGCTCGAGCTGAAACTCCGCTTGTGGTTGCAGTGTCCGTGACGTCCTCTGGCTGCTCATACAGCACGTTGGTCATTCTGACGGAGAAGACCCACTGTGGCATGACAGGCTAGTTAAACTCCTCAAAAATATTTTCAGCACACAGCAGGCGCGAATCACATCAGAAGCATTGTCCAGGTCACATTCCATTTGCTTCATGCAGTATCAAAATCGAGCCTTCATCCTTCCAAAGGCATTTTCTACCACTATTCTCGCTTTTGAGAGCCGGTAATTAAATTCCTTCATCTCATCATCCAGGTGGGCCCTGTGGCTAAATGGCTTGATTAGATGTGACGTCAGGGCGAAAGCCTGGTCACAAATTATGAGTGGCCCGACTGGTGTACCACTGATGTTTGCCACAGGCGACTGAAATTCCGGGCTTTCCACAAACTCTGCCACGTTGGACTGCTCATATACGTATGCATCGTGGCAGCGGCCGGGTGTGCCAACCCTGAGAAAGCGGAACTTGTACTTGTGGTCAACAAGGGCCAGAAGTATGATGCTATGCCTGAAAAGTAACTATAACATAAGTCAGTCATAGTTCAGCTGTAATAATATTTGTAATGCCCCATTTCTGTCAACAGCAGATATTGCACTGCGTGCAGTGACCAAAGCTGTCTTAAGGTGGCTTCCTGGCTCAGAAAACATGCCTAAAGGCAATTCATCTGTTTTGCAAGAACACTGCTGTGCAATCTTGAAATAAATAGTATACGGTAGGGGCGAAAACTGCTGATTTGCTAATATCTTCAGCAGTATAAAGCAACATTGAATTGCACTATTTTACGTGTGCAAAACCATTTAAGCAGTGATAAAGTTAATGCAAAGGCTAAACAGACAGTAACTAATAATCATATGTTCACTGCAAACGGCGTGTCAGTGTCGGCCCGCCAAGAAAAGAAATAAAAATGATTTAAGCTGGGAATCCTTACCATCTTTTGTGGTTATAATAGTCTCTTGCCTTCTCCTTCGGCGGCGAGAGTGGAAAATGACAGCTGTCCAACGCCCCAACTGCCTGTGGAAAGTCCAGCACGGCGCTGCACTTCTTGATGCGGTCAGTGAGCCGCTCTCCGCATGGCATCGTGAGCCAGTCGGGCTCAAGGACAGCAATTACTGCCATACAAAATTCTCTGTATATGGTGTTTACTGTTGACCGGCCGACTCCAAAGAGGTTCGCAATCGACCGGCCTTCCGCCGACGAGCACACTTTGTACAAGCTTATGGCGACCCTCTTTTCGATGGAAATCTCCAGCCTCATGACGGTATCCTCGCGCAGCAGCAACGGCCGACACGCTTCCACTATAAAGCGGAAAGTAGCTGGAGAGACGCGGATCAATTGCTTGAAAAATTCTCGCCGAGGTGAGGCAAGGTGTCCTCAAACCACCTCTCTTTCCGGATGAAAATCCAGCGCTCGCGGTGTACAGCACCGCTACAACTTGCGGCAGCAGCGGCAGTTGCAAGAGCACTTGTGAGGAGGAGACGTCTTTTCAAGCTTTCAGTCCTTGCCCTGGCCACTTCGATTTCTGCTTCTATGCTTGCAGACGCGGCCATCATGACGGTGATTTTGTGCTTGGTTTCGGCACTCATCGCTCTTGGCGAAACCACACAACGATAGAAGGATCGAGGACCGATCGGGGAAAGAGTCCGCGACTGGGCGCGGATATGGCTATTTATTGCCATCTATCGCAGAGTGCCAGGGCATCAGTGCAATGTGCAACCATGGTTGCCGCGGAACGGTATTAAGCTGCTTTTTATGCTCACAAGTTGAAATTTTCACGAGAAAGTTTTAATAACTATTGGGATTTTTAATTTACTACAAACTGATCGCAATGATGATAGTACGCGCAGCGCCATCAGGTATGCGGCAATCTAACTAGTTGATCGGAATCGAGTTGATACATGTAGCAGCTGTCAATCTCGATCGCGCTTCAAACGTCAACCGCGATCGAGACCGATCGTGCTCCGAAGTGCCCATGTGACAGGGGTATTAGTCACCATCATCACTTATTTACCCTTAAAGGTCCTTAGCTTACGGCTATGGAATTTGGCTGCTGGGAGCAAGGCAGCCGTTATTGAATCCCAAGTGTGGTTCCTGCACTTTGATAAAGACGAAATGCAAAATTCACCTTTGTGCTGTGAATTGTGAGTGTACATTGAAGTACCCCACTTGGTTGAAATGTCTCAAGTATTCCACTGTGGAGTCCCTTACAGCCCCTGTGCAGCTGTGTCATGTTGCATCCCACATATTGCATGGCCATGTGGTGCTGTTTATATAATTTTTTGCATTCAGAAGAAGGCAGCTTTTTGCAACTGCGCTTTTCTGTTTGCATAGAAGAAAACTGTGCACTGTTTAACGATTATGCACCGAAAGATTTGTTGGCCATGTTAAAAGTGCTCGGGGGCTGTTGCAGGCTGTTTGAACAGGATCATAGCAATACATATCATGAAAAGACCACCCATGTTATTCATGTGCATTTCATTCATCTGTGACCAAGACCATTCTTAGCAACGTTTTGGGTAACTGTCAGGAACTTTGATTGGCAAAATGAATGAATAACACATTTTATGCGTTGCATATTGCAATTACTCAGTTCAGCCCTTGAGTGCGGCCGGGCAGCCACCAAACCACGTGACGTGACGTCACGACAGCCGGAGGAAAAGCTGGGCCCCAACTCGCGCGGTCGCGCGCAGCCGCAGCCACCACCTGACTCCCGCTCCTCCCGCTAGGGGCGCTGCGCTATGATTTACGTCACGGCATATGTATAAAAGAGCTGCGCTCCTTCGCCGGGACAGTCTTATACCCCTGTCACACGGGCATTTCGAGGGCCCGCGAACCGATATTCTATCGACTCAAAGGCGATCGAGCGCTGCTACACGGGCAGTTTCAATGGCGATCGAGTCAATAGCCTATCGAGTCAACGGAGCAGCACGGAACTCCATCGAGATATGCAACGCATTCTTGGCTTAACCAAGCTAAGCCTGGCCATTTTTTGTGCACATCCAGGGACGACGGGTGGCTCCGCTATTCCACGAAGCCATTTGATAGAAAAAAAACGTTTTCTTGTCAGTTTCATCCCACACAGTGTAAGTCTCGAAATGAAGTTTAGTTTTGTGGAATGTTTGCCCTTCTATACAAAAATGTATGGCAGCCTTTCAACTTCTTGCTGCTCCTCCTGCTGGTCTGCCTGAAAGAAGAGTCCAAACAGGTAGGTATGTCGGTATGTGAATTTTAATGCTGATCCTCCAGTACCAACTGCAGAATTACATATGGAAGGATGCAGTGACATTGCTGCTGTAAGGAAGAAAGAAAAGTAGGAAAGAGACATTACTTTTGCAGTCAGGTAACACTCGTGGCTAAATAGGACCGTGCACTGTGGTGATGTCCTCATCTCTCATGCCCATTGAGTATGTGTATTCACCAAAGTGGGGACACTCAATGGCCCCTTTAAAATTTATATGAATTAGTGTATCATTGATAGAGAGCTATTTCAAAACCCACTTTATCATGTCAGTTCATTACCACCAGCTATTTACCTTTTTGCTAGATGACAGCCTAGAATTGTCAGACACGGTAGATTATATCATTTCAGTCCATCGTGGCTGCATTAGTGTCTTGGCAGCATCCTAGGGCACGTCATGTAGTAGTGATTTCTTACTTGTACTGGGACCTTTTTGTGGCAGTGCAGCAGTGTGCTCACATTTCTTTTTTTTTTAAATACGAATTGTGCGTTACATCTTTCAGAATAGTTCTTTTCTTGGCAGATTCATTAAATATTTGCTGCCGCTGCTTTCTTAGCCCTCTACAGCATTCGGAATAAGGCTGGCCGTCTATCTGCAACCGCAGTAAATTTGCACAGCCTAGTTGCAGTCCGGAAGTGGCAGGCAATGTTTTCAATAGGGGAGGAAAAAGAGAAATTTAACTTTGTTGCACACAGTTGGCCTGAAGTCCGCAACCCCTCTGGATAATCTGGTGCTATGTAGGCTGCAAGAGGAGATCCATTTGTTATAGTGAAACATAAAGCAAGAAGTGATTATCGACTGCTATGAGATGGTAGTATGACTGGCTTGTAAGTGATAGAACCTTGACAGAACCAGAACCTTGCCTGCTATATTATGGGGCCAGTGGACAACACTTCACGAGATGCAAGTGTGGGAAAAAATTTGTAATCATGAGAGAAAAGCCACCCTTCATCCACTGGAATGAATAGCAACTGATTGGGTGGCAAGGCAGTCCTGTGGAAACATCTTTTTCTATACACCCACTTTTCATTAAATTTTATTTTGCGACTGCACATGCCTTACCAAGGCTGGGTTCTTGTGTGCATTTCATCTGCTTTGGTTGTCGGTACAGCCAGGAAGTAGGTTACATACTTAATGGTGCATATCCGAAAAGCCATAATACGCGGCTGATCTCCCTGGCATAACATTTGTCTACTGTATCAGCGAAAATTTTTCGGAGCCCCCTATATGTTGCCAAATATAAAAAGCTGCTAACAAAATAAGGGTGCTTCCGTTTGGCAGCATTTCACTGCTTTTTCTGCTGATGAAAGCAATCTGCAATTGCTAAGAATGGTACGCTGGCTGAGTTGGGCTGCAAAGAGGATGCGAGTCAGTACATCCTCCTTAACTATTGTAGCCTGACAACAAGTTGTTCGAATAATGTGTCTCCACTGCTGCGTGATATGGG
The DNA here is from genome assembly GCA_030143305.2 of Amblyomma americanum. Lineage (NCBI taxonomy): Eukaryota > Metazoa > Arthropoda > Arachnida > Ixodida > Ixodidae > Amblyomma > Amblyomma americanum. The sequence goes on from JARKHS020004639.1 coordinate 366,943, forward strand.
TGCTGTCCCTGCCCGCTCGTAGAGCTCTGTGATTGTGTTGGTTTCATTGCAAATCTCTGATGCCATATAACCTTGAGCATTCTGGTTCATGTGAACAGCTGGCTTTTTGTATGTTCCTTTTATTTCCCTGCCACTGTGTTATTCCTAGCTTTTTATTTTTTTTCTATTCACAATTTAAAAGCGAGTAAAAGCTCAACAATTCCCTTTAATTTTGACTTGTGGTTTGATGTTTTGCCTTGAATGACCTTTCAGTTTCTTTCAGTTTTTCGAAGCATTTATAAGTTGTGAAAAGAAGAGTTTGCCGGAAGTATGTTGTGCTCTTATCCTGTTCGAAATTGTTCTTGTGTTCATATCTTTATTATTTTCTTTGCACTTACACTGCAAGAAATGAATGAAATGAAGGGCACTTTTACTTATGACTGCTTTCGGCTGTCTACGGTGTCCTTATTCCGATTGTTTATGAGTTCTGATTCTGATTCTTTTCTTGCTGACGACCTGTCGTGTATTCGCACATTTTCTTACATCCTTTTCTATCTTCATTTTTCTAAATTACAGTCCATTCCATCAGATATGCAGTTTCACCCGAACTCGAACCCACCATGCTACAGGACTCAAGACGAGTTGAGCTGGACGGGTTTCATATGACAGTTTGTAGACACATGAAGTACTGGAGTTCTCGAACATTTTAGCCTTAGGAAACTCTCATGGCTTTGAAAAGTTGCTGAGGAACCTCCACATGTCTTGGCCATCATTCATTCCTCCTGACATGCATGTGGAAATTGTGGGCTTCCCGGTACCCAGTTGGAAAAATCCCGGCTGGACTCATATTGCAGATCAGCCGTGCAGTTTGTGCATTGCAGTTGAGTGCGATGGAGGACTCCTAGCTTGTGTTGATATGCCACTAAAACTGCCAGTTGTACATTTGATCACATGGTGTCGAGTAAAATGAACTGCAGATTTGAAGACAGTCTTTATTTGTCATTACATTTTCGCAATGAACTGTACCAGAATTCTAGACTGAGCATTCACTGTGCTTCTGTTTATTAAGCAAGCTTAACACTGTTCTCTGTGGAATTAGTAAGTGCTTGGCTAGCTTTATACATAACGCGGAAATGCATGTCTCAAGATATGGGCCACCTGAATTTTTCTTATGTTGCACAATGAAGTCAGATTAGCAGTTTCTGTTTTTCACTGCATATCTTGAAAGGTTGTCGTGATGAAATTTGGATGTCCTTAAGTATGGCCCGCAAGAAAACTCAGGAAGAGGGCAGTTAGATAGATTTGCCATGACCCATGGGTGCGAGACACAGGCATGACACTAATCTGTTTCTCATGGCAGCAACACCTGGGCAAACTGAAAGAGGGGACATTAGGGAAGCAATGGGGGCGCCGGTCTCACTCTTCCAACTTTTCAGGGGGCAGCAGGTGCTGTGCAGTCGTACACCCTTTTTTCAAACTGTGTTTCCTGTACTGCTGTTCTGTTATATGAAACTCTTTTTAAGGGGGGACACGGCTCTTTTGGGCCGAAAATTCGCAAAAATTGGGTTTTTCAATTTTGTCATATTCGGATTCACGATGTCATTTTGCACCTGACGTCGAATTTTTAGAAAGAAATGGCTTGTAGTTGCTTAGCAGTGGTGCTCCAGCTGCACCAATTGTGCCATTCTGATACATTTACATTCTCCTGCACTATTCTGCTCCAAAAATGTCAAATTGATCAATATTGCACCCTAGCTGCACCAAAAAGATGACACGGTAGCGGGAAAGCAGCTATTTTTGGAATCTTTCAAGCTTTCAGTTGGCAACCTACTAAAACGTTTCTGTAGTTGGCAATGCAGTGCGCTGGTGGTCCGTGGTAGAATTTAGAAGCTACTACCTGTTCATTTGCGCAACTAGAGTTCACTCTTAACGCAAACGAACACGTGAAACGAGGCAACGGTGCAAGTGCGACCTTCAGCAGCTGAATTCCGCACTACTGCTACTGTGATCGCGGACGTGGTTTATGTGACATCGTTCGTTTATCAGCTCTTCATAGGATCGCTGATGATGAACAAGCGTAAGTAATTTTCTGCACTTGTGGGATAAAAGTGGCATGTGTGCACAGGCGTGGTTTATCATTCTTTGTGTGGGCAGTTTGTTAGCGCTTTTTGGAGTTTCATTAACGTGAAGCTTCATTAACGTTAGCACTCTTTGGAGTTTCGTTAAAGTGAAACACATTTACGCCATTTAAGCTGTTCAGGTTAGAGTTGTGTAATCATACAGTAAGAAATTGCAATGCGAGAATCGGATTGTAGTTTTGACAGGGCGGCGTAGTTTCAACAGGTTGGAAATTCTCCGGCGATTCGCGCTGCACATTCTCGCGTTCGCTCAAACGTTTACATTTGAAACAGGTTTTACGCAGACATATGGAGCTTTCAGAATACGCATTTTGCCACCACCAAATGTTTTTACATGCACAATCAGAAGAGTATAGTGGGAACCTTGTTTAATGACCAAGGGAATTGCCTTGAGCACGTTCACATTTGCGCGCTTTAGCCGCTCAGGAATTAACCATTCGTGTTTTCGAAGTTAGCACTTTAACGTGCGCTTGCGCATTCGTGGCTATTGAAAGAGGAAGCTAATGTGTCCGTTAGCAAGACTCCACGCAGATGCTCCAATTTTTTTCTTCAGGAGATTTACTTCGGACTAATGTTTCTTGATGGGAACATGTGTTCAGTGTGGAATTATTTATTTTCTTCATTGAATCGTGTGATCCTATTGTTTGTAACGCAAATTTGAATGTTTTTTCTTTGTAGGGCGAAGCACAAAATTTAATGAATCCATCCTCAGTGAAGTGGACTCCAACAATGATGTCATTATTGTGTGGTGCAAAAAGGGAACTAAAGAAACGGATGCCATTTGTGTGCTCTGCAATACAGTCATTTCATGTGCTATGCATGGAATTGCAGCCACCAATTCCATGCAACGCTGAAAGACACATTGAATTTGCTGCAAAGCACAGGGACAAAGATGGATGCCTGCAGGCGCTGAAGCTAGTGCAAACTACGTTGGACTTCTCACACGGGACAGCTGGCATATCTGTCCAAGATCAAGTTGTGAAAGCAGAAGCCATTTTTGCTATGTCCGTCGCCAGCAAGTCTATACCTTTTTCCTGGGGAGACACAGCAACAGAAATGTGCCACTCCGTGTTTCCATACAGTCAGGTTGCAAAGGGTCTCAGCTGTGGCAGTACCAAGTTGTCCCGCATTGTTTCTGATGGGCTTGGTTCTTACTTTAAATCTCAAGTAATAAGTGAACTTTGCCACCCAAATGTCGACTTCACAATAATGGTTGATGAAACCCCGAAACCCGAGCAAAGGGTGCAGCAGCTGGATGTACTTGTAAGATACTTTTCTAACAAGCAGCAACAAGTGGTTGTTGACCACTTCCAATCATTTCATCTTGGACGTGCGACTGCAGAGAAAATTGTTGAATGCATTGAATATGCTTTGACAGAGCTTCCGAAGCAAGGGCTTATTTGCTTCTTTAGCAACGGCCCTAATGTCATGAATAGCATCAGAAACAAACTTGACAAGTACACAATGTCAGACCTAGTGGATGTTGGCCACTGCGATTTGCACAAAGGGCATAACGCCTTTTCAAAGGGACTGGAGGCATTTAGTGCAGGCGTCGAGGAGCTTGTGCGAAGCATCTACTTCTACTTTAAGGGCGCCATCTATGGCGAAGGCATTAAGGAATGCGAATATGCTCTAGGAATTTCTTCCCATGTGTTTCTTAGGCATGTCTCAAATTGCTGGTTGTGGCTTCAAGGTTCTTTTTGTCGCATACAGGAGCAATTTTAAGCACTCCAGACACACTTCCGCTAGGATGATTTACCTGGACGGCGCTTGGAAGCTCAAAACCTGCACGACAAGCTTTCTTCGGCATTTGCAGACAAAGCCCTGTATGCAAAAGTGCCCTTTTTAAAGAACTGTGCAGACCTTTCTTGGGTTTCCAGAAGTTATTTCGAAGTGAAGAACCACTTCTGCACGTGCTTCACTTGGAGATGATGTCGCTAGTGAAGCTAATCCTCAGTTGGTTTTTGCGAAGTGAAGCCTGCATCAACAAAAGTGCAGATGACTTGAAGGCTCTCAATGTGGAGGACCCCGCGCTGTGGAAAATGAAAGCCGAAGTTGGTGCGGACACCAAGCAAGCTATGGTGGTGTGGGATGCAAGTCAAAGAAAGAGATTGCGACTTGGTGCACGGGTATTTACATGGCTTGCTCGAAGGACCTAATGCATAAATTGCCTCTGAACAACAAAGTTCTTCAAAGTGCAAATATTCTTGGACTTGAGCTTGGCAGGGTAAATGCCGAAGTGCGTTCTTTACGGATGCTCGCCTGCAAACTTCCACAAGTCATCCAAAGTACTCAAGTGTCTGGATTAGTAGATGAGTGGCATATGCTCAAATGTGACTTGGCTAATGACATTCACCTTGCAGAAGGTCGTATAGATGATCGAGGGGCAAAGTTCTTTCAACAAAAGAGTGTGGCTGGTGAAATTAAGTATCCATTTCTTTCAAAGCTGGTAAAAGCTTTGTTATCTCTACTCCATGGCAATGCTGACTGTGAGCGTGGCTTCAGTCAAAACAGACGAATGCTTGAAAGTCGAGCTTCACTATCCATAGAGAGCATCAATGGCTTACGACATGTGAACATATTTAAGAAGATATGGAAGCGATGCCACGAAGGTGCCTTTGTCTGCACAGCTTCTTCAAAGCGTAAAGAGCACGAGCCAAGTACGCAGAAAGAATTCAGAGCTGAGCAGCAGACCTAAAAAGAAAGACACCTGAGAATTCAGCGGGCGACGGAGATGACTGTGACGTGAACCGTCATGGAAGCAACTTGAAGAACAGGTTGCATCGTGTCGATCAACCCTGAAGAGGGCCGAAGAAGTCATCTCTTCTGGGTTGAAGATCAAAAGCTTGGAGCAGGTGCCACGTGGTCAAGCTTTGTTGGAACAAGGAAATTCCAGCCTTGCTGATTCACTTTGCGAGCTCGATGAGTTCGTAAACAATTTCAAGAAGCGTTAAGATAGTGCCGACATAAAAAAATCGTTATAGTAAACATGTTCTTTGGACTCAAGTACACTTGACTGAACATGTCTGCAGGACAGTGCCAGCAATAATAAAATGTTTTTGTCACTGTTTTTGTGAATAACTTTGTTTTTTGTTAGCTACACATGGCTGAACCTGATCTCGTTAATAACCACCACTTCTGGGTGACTCGTTTATTCCGTTCGTGCTGCTCCGGGGTTGCTCCAGAATAATTGTTCTGATACAAAGGTGCTCCAGAATGGCTATTTGTCTGCTCCAAAACATGAAATGGCTGGACCACCACTGGCTTAGTAATAGCCATTTTGATTCCCGAAAGCGCACGATTTGCCTTTTAAATTGAGGTCAAATCATGTCTCGCCGTTGCTCGGCAACTCCGCGCTCCCCCGACGCCGTTTTGGTCTTGTTCGAAAGCTCGCGTCTCCAGCTTTTTTTTTAATCGGTAAGCAACCCTGGGATTTTTCCGTTCGCGAACAAAGTGACAGCAAAGAAAACGTGCCCGCCGCGTTGTCATTGGTTAGAAAAGCCATGTGATCAAAATGGCGCTCTATGATTGGGTAGGCCTCGGGTTAGGCTTGTCTGCTCCAGAACCGCGGCGCCATTTTGAGAGAGTGCCGCGCGGCGCGTGTGGATGGAGTATCACTCGTTTCATCGGTTCGGCGCCCGGAGACGGAGAAAACGCAAAAGGCACAAGGAGTCTGGACTATCGCAGCCTCCCCGGAGCGAAGGTCAAAGTGCGGATGGCGCGCTGCCAACCGCACCGTGAACGATCGTGAAGCGCGTCGCAGACCCGCGCCGTCAACAACGACGCATCGCTAGTGCTGTTACCGGCTCCGCTCCCGAGCAAAAACGAAGAAAACGCTGTTTGAATTGACGCAGCCTCAGCAGGGCGAAGGTGGAAGTGTTATTGGAGCGCTGCCAAGCGCATGGTGAACGGCCGTGAAAGCGCGTCGTGGACGCGCGCCGTCAACAACGACGCATCGCCAGTGCCGTCGCTGGCTCCGCTCCCGAGCAAAAACGAAGAAAACATAGTTCGAGTCGACGCTGCAGTTGACACAGCCTCTGCAGGGCGAAGGCCAAAGTGTGGTTGGCGCGTTGCCAACCGCGTCGTGAACCACCGCGAAGCGCATCGCGGACCCGCGCCGTGGACGACGCCACACCTCTAGTACCATCGCCGGCTCTGCTCCCGGGCAAAAACGATGTGCTGCTCGAGCGTCGCCAGCCGCGTAGCATCGATGCTGGAATTATGGCCGATAGCGATGTGGTGGAAACTAGTGCCCTTGAACGAGAGATACTTCGTTTTGAATTGGCGCTAGCGACAACGCGAAAGACGAGCATTTAATCGCGTCTGTTTCTGAGGCCCCACCAAGAGGCAAAAGTTACCTGTGGGCATCATTATGATGTCAAAAACGCGGCAGAGAGATGAAATGCATCCTGATTATGCCCCTGGTGCATTCCTCTGAGGTTGAAGTTGTTCTTGTGGCATAAAGATGGAAACGTTTATCGTCGTTTTCTCAAAATACCAATTTTGACACAATTGCAATAGTGCAGGGATGATATCTCTGGTTCTGGGTAGGCTAGCTTCATAATTCTTTTTTTGTTGGAAAGATGAACTCACGGAGAGTGAAATAAAACTAAACCAAGACCAGTTGCCAATCAGCATAATTTTAAAACAATACATTTCGCCTGAGCCGCCGTATTGAATTTTCCTTGGCAAAGTTTAATGCGCTGTAACTTCTGCTCAAATGGGCCTCAAACATTCATATTACCTTATTTCACACAATGTACATTCTAGACTATGCCTGTATGTTAAACCTCACTAGGGCCTTTACAGTTACATATTTAAATTACCTGCATGTTTTAAACAAGGATTATAAAATATTTTGAGAACAACGTTTCACTGAAAAACTTAAAGGATATTTAAAATCAGCATATAGAAATACATAAACATGTTAGGTTTTATGAATATCTATCAAGAAATAAGGAAAATAGTTCTGAGAGGGGTGTCCCCCCTTAATATAATTGAAGTGCGTTGTTTGCATAGTGTGGCTTTTCTAGCAAAATAGGGCTACGTATGTAGCTTAAATTTCGGCAATGGGTGATCAGTATGCTGAAATTTGTTTGGTGCTTCAGTTAACTCCAAACTTTGTTGAGCTGTTGTAGCACAGTTATTGCTGAGCCCAAAGTTCTAGATCTACTGACAACAGCAGGTGCATTCCAATGGAGGTGAAATGCATAAACATGCATGTGTTGTGGGAGGTTAGCGCATGTTAAGGAACCCCATGTGGTCAAAATCGCTCCAGAGCCCTTTACGATGGCGACTCTCATAGATCAGGTGCAGCTTAGTGACTTGGGACGCATGTACCACACTTGACACAGTTCGTGAACAGCTTTAGCTTTGCCTACATTCTTGAATCAAGCTACTTACTCAAGGTGTTGTGCTTTCCTGAATAGCAACAATTTATGTGCCAGAACTGCACAGCAGTTTGATCATTCAATCTTGGTGTTGAGACCTGAAAGTAGTAATTCACTTATTTTTGGTGATAATTGGGGCGTACACAATGTTCCAGAATTTCACCGCACACCTCAAAGAATCATGTACATTTTCCTGATATATCACACTTTAGAGCGCGACGGTTTGATTTCCAGGTTGTGAGCGGGCATCGCTGCCACTATCGAGTTGACTTTGCCATCAAGGAATGCACCATTGTGTATTCGGTGAGCAAGATGGGTTGCCTTGAATGGGCATGACAATTTAAGTTCTGCGTTGCTGCCACAGGAGGAAACAAGGCATGCTATTCTTTATGAGGCATTGTGCACCATGGTCCTTTATAGCAGCAGCAATGCAAGAAACACAGCCTATGAAGCCAAGTGCTTGCTCATGCTGATAATGTGATAGTGGAGGCATCCATTGTGGCTCACATGCTGCCACAGAGAATCGGGAGGAGGGGGTTGCTGTCAGTATTCCCATTGGGGAATTTTGCCGGTCTTGGTCATCCCAGCCATAGCTGCACTGGAAATACTCTTTTCTTTTGTCGCACAGCATGCATCTGCTGAAATTGCAGAAAATATGTGCCTGTAGGAAGTCGGTGGAGGGGGGACCATGCACTTTGGCACGTTAGTTCAGGATTACCATGTGTGATGGTCAGGGGCGTTGGCACTCGGTTGGTGAGCCCATGGTGGCAGGGCTGAATCCCAGCCACGGCAGCACAACTTCGATGGAGGCGAAAAACAAAAGGGTCCCAAGTGCTGTGCAACGTCAGTGTACGTTAAGGAACCCGAGGTGGTCTGAGTTAATCCGGAGCCTTCCACATGCCATCCCTCATAGCTCATGGGCAGATTTAAGACGAACATTAATAAAGAATGTCAATAAAGGGGTTTCTTGAAGTTCATAGATTTTTTGTTCTGTTTGATTAGGGGCTGTGATGAATATGTGCACTGCTTTGGAGTTGTGTTATATTCAAACCAAAACTGTTTGAGACTATGCTAGATTGCATGGCATGAAGTGCTTGCAGAAAATGGCTTTAGACTACCTTGAGCTTGGCGCATGATGGCCTTTAGCTGCCTATGTGTCATAAAACCGAACACAACACCAACATGCTTTGGATTAACTATGTGCTTGGCGCATGATACTTTGATGTGAAACAAGTCCAAAATTTCTAATATCCAGCAATCTTCTTTTTTACACTGTTACAAGGAGGCTGTTATGGCATGTGTCTCATGCTACATATGTTCACCATGTGGATAGACTGGATGTCTTAAATGTGATAGTATTCTCGGGGCCCAACAGTATTGGCAAGCACTGCTCTGTCATCATTTATTATGATCTCTCACTTCCAATTCTTCTAGTATGCTCACAGCATAATAGACTTGTGTATCTAATTGCACTGCATGAATTGCTTAGTGCTGTGGCCAGTTATTATTGCATATGATGAGTAAAAGATAGTAGCATGGTATGGTGTTATAGTTATAGAAAGTACATGCAGTCACCGACCGATTTTTCGGACTCAAAGGGACCCGAGAAATTATCTGAATAATCGAACAGTCCGAAAAATCCGTGAAGTACAAAAAATCACTTTATTGAGACTAAATCGGCTTAAAGATGTCACTGATTTTACCTTGCGGCAAATTTCTCTTGTTGGCGACAATTTCCGCCTGTATTTGCACCAAGGTCTTTTCACTGTACATGCAAGGTCACCGCATTTAGTTGGAATACTTCCCTTGCTTGTTTGACCAACCCAGCGGGGTCATGTTGTCCATAGTCTGAGTGTGCACCACACCGCTCGTTAAACACAAGCAAAGATAAGGCACTTTTCTTTCAAAGTGTTGGAACCGCCGGACGCAATCACAAAGCGGCGAACAGATGTAACTTCGTAAGAACTGAGCGCCACTCGCTCAACGTGGTCAGAGATACCCAAGTGACGAAATGGCGATTGGCAAACGTATGAGACCCGCCACGATGGCTCCCATGTTCTGGCGCCCATGTTCTGTGTGATGTCAGTGCACGTTAAAGATCCCCAGGTGGTCGAAATTATTCCAGAGGCCTCCAATATGGCACCTCTTTTTTCCTTTCTTCTCTTAGTCCCTCCTTTATCCTTTCCTACCGAGATGTGAGATAGCTCCTGCACAATTTCCTTCCCAACAACCAACTTTCAACGTATGGGACAAGCGATAACTGCCCGCGACAAGGCGACAAAAGCAAGTTAGCAGCGATGACAATCCGGCTGCCCCCTCGAAGTGTCAGAGATCGCAGGGATCTCTACTGGCAACAACGAGCTACCAAAAGTGTGTCAAGCCAAGCCAACTGCAGCATAAATCCATCTCAGTCCAAAATGGCGCCTTTTGCACCGCCTAAAAGCCAATAAGATGGCCGACTTTGGCCCGCAGGCGACTGAAACTAGTCTGAAATTTCCGTGGTGAATATGTATGGGCTTCTAGGAAGAGACGAACTGTTCCTCATCGGGGTCCGAAATATCCTACAAGTCCGAATTATTGGAGTCCGAATTACCCGTTGGCTACTGTAATATGTTGCTATGTATAGTGCAGTCTACTTAAAACGATACTGAGAAAACGCGAAATCCGATGGTTATAACCGATTATCGTTATATCTGGACGGGCCAAAAAGCTCCCTGCTCCTTACGGGGGTCATCGCTATCGCAGCTCTCCGCACCGCCACAGTTCTTGAAACGGCGAGATTAGTCTGCTGCTCATTGTTGTCATAATTGCCCGCAGCACCGAATATTTGAAGCGGCAAAATTGTGAGTAATGTGGACAGAGCACTCAAGCTCATCTGGAGCATGCAGAACTTCTTTCACGTGTTGCATATTTGTTGCACATTTCAACCTTGTGATGTTCTTTGCTTTCAAGATGCATTTCCTTATCCTTTACTGTCTTTTCAACCCCTCCCTGGTCCTCTACTGCTTTTCACTCTGGTTTACTCTGGAAGTGGAGTCCAGGATAGGAGACTTTTTTCTTCAACATCAAACTTTTGTATTGACTTATGTTTTGCTCTTCCTGCTTTCAGGACATCATCATCCAGCAAGATGACGAGATCAGGCTGAAGATTGTGGGCACTCGGGTCGATGCATCATGCATATTGAGTACTCTATCGATTTGCCTCGCTCGGTGCCTAGTCATTTACGGTTTACACATTTTTACGATAGCACATTTGAGGGCAGATGTGCCATGGACCTCAGTATAGCTGGAGGTGAACTAGGCTAGCGGTGCAGTCCTGTCATCTCATCAAGTCTCTTATTGCTACAACTCTGATAAATGAAAAAACGGACAAGAGGTACTTTAGTCAATTCGATTATGGCTCCAGCAAAGTAAGCTGTATGAGATTTTGGTGAATCTTCCAGTTGTGTTCTAGATTTTTCTTTTATTTTGTTCATGCCATGAAATCCAGGTACAGAGGTATAGTAATGACTGGTAGATCCATCAGCGCTCACGTGGGCTACTTTGAATGACATGTAATCATAAGAAGGTATTTTGACATTGTTATCAGCCACGGCTACATTCATGAAAGGACAACGGCATCTCCCTCTGAACTCTATTCACAGCCCATTTGACTTTCTGTCATTCCCTGCTATGTTTGCCTTCCCTTGGGAACCACTCTGTTACCCTAAAGCAGGGGTTCCCAAACTTTTTTGCCTCAGCAGCCTACAGTGTGTGCCAAGACCCCTCCCTCCCTGCATTGTGTTGTGTCACTGCTTCGGTTGGTGTTGCTTGTGATTGGACACTTCGTGGTTTCAAAATGTCAGTTTTTTATGAGCAAGTGTTTCTTTTCTTGAATCACTTTTTTGTGAAATGCCTATTTCTCACCCATGCTGAGACCTAAGAATGGAGAAAATCACAGTCACAAGACAAATGTCCCACGGCATTTGCATGCTCGGTCAGCTGGGCTGCACACAGAATCATGTTGTGCCGTGCCAAGAGCTTGCTGTAGCAAAAGCTTGCGCTGCCGCCGCCACACTTAAAAGCCACGCTTAAAAGTTTCGGCAGATATAGGGTGGTTGGTTTTTGTCTTGGGTTCGCTCGGCTAGCTTGGAGGTGCGGCCCACTCTTTCAGTTGCCACACACACATGCTGTGCTATCTGCTGGCTAGGAACAGAAGTGAAAATGCAGGCTGATTATGATGAGGCTGAGCTGAGGTTTAGTATTGGGAAATGAGAGGTGTATTGTTGCCGCTGCAGTGCTGAGCCCTGTCTGGCTGGTCCAACATGCAAGATACTTTAGCTTTTCAAAGTTATGTTATAGTAAAAACTAGTTTTAACAAACAAGACACTCTCATCTGCACGTGGCCACAAGAAGTGCACCAGAAAATTGGGACTAGCCAGTGTGGGTGCTCGCAGATTCCGAAAAAGCAGCCTGCAGAACTCAGTCTGGGAACCCCTGCCCTAAAAGACCATCAGTTCTGTGTTTTTCACATTGCATTACCCCACCCAAATCTATTTCCTCCTCTTATGATTTAATAAATGAGAGTGTTGTTCCCTAACCCACTCTGTTATCTTCCTGTCTTTTAAAGTTACCGTTATCAATTGCCCTTTCTGTATATCACAGTGCAGTCTGAAAATTTAGCTTTAAGCCTTTCGGTTCACATTTAGGTTTTAGCTCTGTACATGCGTACTGGCTCGATGCATCTGTTCAATACTTTTCTTTTGAGAAACACTGGTAAGTTGCTGTTCACAGCCTAAGAGTGCCTGCCATATGCACTCCAACCGTATATATTTCACATTCTAATTTCTCTTATGTTGTCTTGGAACTGCGGTTACTTCTTGGTCTAGAAAGATGCACTCGCTTACTGCTTCTTTTACCTGCTGTCATGAACTGTTGTTCCGACCCCACATCGTTGATCATTATTTCTGTGTTCTTCATATGTTAGCTATAGAAGCTTGCTGTTCTACTTAAGCGTTCAGGTGCTGAATCAGGTGTTGCAATTCCTCCCCAGATTTACTTAACCAGACCAAACCAAATATTACTAAGGTCTTCTTTTTTTAAACCGTAAAATGTCGTTGGCTCAACCGCGGCAAATTTGGCCAGCTGAATTGAACTGTCATCATTATCCTGGCTAGCACCCGCGTGTGTCTGTGCTGCTGAGCATCCATTAATTCAGATGCAGCTGTGCTCACACTGGTTAATTCAGGCGGGCCTCAGACAGAGGGTTGTCTTGGTGCAGCAGGCGATCATCAAAATATCACTAAGGTGACAGTTTGGGCTAGTTGATGTAGCATAACAATGAGTATACAACACTGAAGAAACAAGACGCAAGTGACAAACATGGAGGATAAGCACTCATTCATGTCTCCACTTGTGTCCTGTTTCTTCAGCGCTATATATAATTGTTACTATTTCGAAAGGATCCTGAATAGCACAATGTGATGTTGCCCATGCACTCTGATATGCATGCAGTAGCAGGTGTTACACTGTTCGTGGAGCTGAGAAATTGTCTGGCTGCATAGTTTTCACGTCAGTTTTAGGAGTTTTAAGCGCAGCTTCTCTGCGTTTTGGACACTGATTGGCACTTCGCACGTCTTTTACATTTTATACCTGTCGTATTCCGCTGCTGACAGGTGTTTCCCTTGCTTCCGTCAAATTGGCTCTTTCTCTCTTTCTCCCAGTGCACTGAAAACAGTGCACCCATCACATGTCATTTGTTAGTAATGCTGGGGAGCCTCCTCACATGCGACGCTGCCACTTGTGATGAGGAGGCTGTACTGCTACCACGTTTAACCCGTGAAGGAGGCCGCAAAGGCTTTACCATGTAGGAGCTGCTCTGCTTTGATATTCTTGAAAGTGCGTGTGCAGTAAAGCATCAGATTGAATCACGGAAAATCGTTATTGCCGCACAGTTTTCGTTCCAAAAGCAGGCGACCATTTCCCAGCTTCTCACAAAATAAATTTGCTGTATTCATGATGGGAATGTTTTTCGCACTTTTTTTTTGGAGGGGTGGGGGCACATTCAATAAATAAAATATTTCTGCAGATTCCTGAAGTACTGAAAGTTTATGATATAGGATTGGCATTTGTAGAATCCTTGCTAAGATTCTTTGTCCGGTAGTTTTTAAAAAATTCTTAAAGTAGTAACACTTGCTTTACATTCGACTTCCATCTAACTCAAAGCGGCTGGAAATCTTAAATTACGCAGAGCGTTTTTAATACACCTGCTTTTGACGGCAAGCACCGTAGTGCCAGTTTATATAAATTGAAGTTCAAATGTGCTCATGGTGCACACATTTAAGACATTCCTAGTACACCGCAGCACACTGCAGTGCTATCATTTACTTTTCTTCTGAATTGTAAACTAGGGTGTCATGGAAGTCGATGCTGCCCTGGCTGAAATTAAAAGGAAAGAAGTTTGGGCAAGGCATAGAGCAGATATCGAGTGCTATTTTGTGGCCAGTTTCAGTCATGAGTCCTGAACATTGGTCTTAATCTGCAAAGAAGCGTGAAATCTGCTTCAGTATAGCGAAATACAAATTGACGACTGGAACGCGAGGCGCCCGGGTTGCGGTGGAAGGATGGAATGAACAACTCCTAGCCAATGATTGCAGCATCTGAATGTGTACCACGATTGGCACAGAGCATAGATAATAGGAGTACAGCCCTTTGCCCTATTGTGGATGTGACGTAGCTTAATAGTGCTTATCTCCAGAGCCTACCAGACTATGCTTGAGATGTGCAGTGGACGCTCACTTAATTGAATTTGAACATCTAGTTTATTCAGTCCTGCACTAAAAATGCGCTCCTTTTTTATTTAAACACTATATAATTTGTATAAATAAAACAGTTGTCTCTTTCGAGTTATAATGAAACTGTGGTCTTATACAGTCGCAGCTGTGTATGTGTTTCGATTGTCTAAGACCGAAGAAACAAGTCTCGGCATCTTAATGGTAGTTCATCATGGCTATCCTGCTACATGCCTTATCCTTTTTTTTCTCTCTGTATTTAACCCTTGGTTCTGTGTTGTAGGCTGGAATCATGATCACTGCAAAAAGGTGTCCTAACTCAAATATCCAATTGTCAGATCACTGAAGACATTTATAATACTCAAGTCGACAGATACACTGATCGACTCAAGTGCTGTCTGACTGTTTAGTCAGCGATTGATAACTGGCATGGACTTAATCTGGTATGAAGTTAATCTTCCAAACTTGGCAGTCTGGATTTAAATGGAGTGTCCCAGTTCTATTATATAAGAAACACAAGTCAGCCATATCCACCGATTTTCTTTTTGAAGGGGCACATTGGGAGACAGGGATAAAATATTTTTTGTTTTGTTTTTTATTTATTAAGGCTGAAGTTAAACAGTAAAAGTGTACTTAACAGAGTGCAGATGTGATCTGCGTACTGTTCCTTGGCTCTTAACTCCACCTATGATTAGATATCTGGGCAACCAATCATTTGACATGCCCTCGACCTGACTGTTCTTGCTGAAACCCCAGCTGATCTGAAGTTGCTGTAGGTACTTGTGCAAATGTGAAACCGCATCTGTGGTATAGTTTGTATATTTTGTTTTTTAACTGTAATTTTAGTTGAAGAGTTGCCACCTAGGTTATTCGTTGTTCGGATCATTCTGTTTCTTATTTTTCTTCGCTTTCTTGTTCTTCTGTTCTGGCTGTTCTGTTTATACTAGATTTATTTTCATTACTTTCTTCTGTTTGCTTTAGTTTTCTGTTCTTTAGATTCTTCTTAATTTTTTAGTTTTCCTGTTTTGCGTGTTGAACTCATCTACATAGGAAAAGATATTGTTTATTGAATCTGTCGGGCAATATGCAGGTATGTATATAAGCCAATAAGCTTCATTTTTTTTGCAGTTTGCCATTGGCACACTTATGGATGACACTCTCGGTAAGTAAGCAAACCAACAAAGAAAATCTCCCTCTGACTCGGGAGATATCTCTATTTTTTACCATTTGTTGTCATTGGTTACATGTTTGTTCATGTTCATCCTGCAGCTGCTAACGGTTCTGATTCATTGTAAAATGTTAGGTTGAACAAATGAACAGAATTGATTAGTAAAGTGGTGGCTTCTGTAACTAAGTGCTCCCATGTAAATACAGTACTCTTTTTACACATATTTTCAGTGACTGATATCTCTTCAGCAAGGCGGAAATTTTGGCGAGTTGGTAAGTGTTCATTTTCGCTCTCAGCGCAACACGAACGGGACACAAGACGAAGGACTAGCACAAACAGCGCCTGTTTGTGCTAGTCCTTCGTCTTGTGTCCCGTTCGTGTTGCGCTGAGAGCGAAAATGAATATCTCTTCACAACTGCCGTGACTGGATAAGTTCGTGGTGGTGGTGGTAAACACAAGAAATAGATGCTGCTTTACCTGGCTTTTCTGAGGTTGTCTGTAGAAGACGCAAAAAGACGCAATAAATTCCTGGGCTATATCTCTTTCAACAGTGTCAGCACTGTACCTATCAGCAAAGGGAGGTGATAGGCAAAGGAATGTAAACGGACAGCACAGTCCACTTCAGAGCAGTGATCAAGCTATCCAGCTTACTTAGTTAATACTTCATGGGATAGGCCATGAAATTGATATACGCCTAAAGCTGTTCTTTCACCTGTGCATGCATTGGGGTTCATGGAAGCGAATTCATTTCTCGGAAATGTGTGTTTGAGGGCAGTAAGCACCATTGCACTGTGTGGCTAGTAGTGCAGCATTTCTCGAAGTCTGGCATACTTTATTTTCAGCTTGGTAGGAAGGGAACACATGAAAGCTGATTGGTGAATGCAGTTGAACTGGCTGCATCTGTTCTTGAATTATGCCTAATTCAGTATTCAGAGAGTTGTCCAGTCAGTTGTTCACACTACTTTAAGCAATACGGGAATAAAAGAAGAGGCGGAGAGCGAGCGCGAGCGGCGAGCGCGCGGCTCTAGCACGAGGGAGATAGAACGAGAAAGCTTGGCCGCCGCCGGTCGTGCTTCGCCGGCTCTCCTCCGTACTGCTGCTATATTTCTCTGGGCGGGCCCGTGGCCACCCCGTGGCATCCCACACCGTAACATTTTGGTGGCAGCGGTGGGATCATGCCGCTCACCCGCTCCCAGAATCAAGCACCCGACGTGCCAGACGACAGGAGTCAACCACCAGCCGATAGCGCCGACGACGCGGCTGCCGGCGCCGCTAGACCTAGGCGCTCGGAGAGGCTCGGCTCTTCGCAGCAGCCGGACGCCGGTGTTGAGCGCCTCCTGGATACAGTCACCCAACGGATGGACGCATGGGAGGCCCGTCTGACTGCCCAGGCTGGGGAGATGGAAGCTCTCCGGCGCGAACTCCGTCGCCTGGTGCCAGCCGAGCCGAGCACAGGTCAGGTGCCTTTGGGCGTCCCCGCCGCCGCTGTTTACGGCTCTGCCGTCGCTGGGCCTGCGGTCGTGGCCGCCAATGGCGTGCTCGGCGCGGGTGCGTCCTCACCGCAGTGTTCGTTGGACGTTGTGGAATTGCCCACATTTGACGGCACCATCTCGTCGGATGCTTACCGCATCCAGTTGGACGGTATTGCGGCGGCGAGAGGCTGGGACGAGCAAATGAAGGCATGGATGCTCGTTGCAAAACTGAAGGGCCGCGCCACCGAGCTGCTGCAGAACGTGCCGCCCGACCAGCTGGGCTCTTACACTGTTCTGGCGGGCCTCCTCGCCGACCACTATGGTGCCTCAGGTCAACCCCGTGTGCAGTACCACCGCCTGCGAGCCCGCCGTCAAGAGCCCGGGGAGACGTACCAGGACCTCGCCGCCGCCATTGAGCGCCTGGCTCTGCAGTCGCTGCCGGGAGCGCCTCAGAACGCCGTGGCCCTGGTCGGCACCGAGGCGTTTGTCGACGCCATCCGACTCCCCGAGGTGCAGCGCTTGGTCCGCTCTGGCCGTCCTGATTCCGTCCGCGCCGCCATGGCGCTCGCCATCGAGGCGGAATTGACTTTGCTGGCCACGCAGGGGTCGCCACCGTCTGCCGAGCGCAGCGTCCGGGTGCAGGCTCCTCGGTCCGCAGCCCCAACTGCGGCCTCTATCCGACGCCTGCGTAACGACGTCCGCATGACCTGCTTCCGCTGCGGCCTGCGGGGACACTACGCGAGGGACTGTGCCGGCCCTCCAACGTCGGGAAACGATTTGGCGGAACTCCGGGGGCACCGTTCCGTCCCCACACTCCTTCGTTCTCCGCGTCCCCTCCTTTCGTCGGCTCCGATTACCACTGATGCTCCTTACGTGCTCGTCGACGTCGCCCTGCTTGACCGGCACGTAGAGGCCTTGGTTGACACTGGAGCGGCTGTCAATGTACTGCACAAATCGTTTGTTGCTAACGCGCCCCACCTGCTTCTGCCAGCCGCCAAAACGCGGCTCTTAGCTTTTAACGGCACCCCTGTGAAGCAAGTCGGACGTGTCGTCGTCAACCTGACAGCACTCGGAAATACCATCTCCGCCGAGTTTGTTGTCGCAGACAGCCTTATTTGGCCAGTGGTCCTCGGGTGCGGGTGGTGCCAGCAAGCCGGAGTCGTCCTTAATTTTACTAGAACCAAACCACGGGCGAGCCGAACTCTCTGTGGGCCGGGCTGGCTTAGCCGGGTTTCCAGCCTCGGTGTCGCCCTGTGGCAGTCCCTGGTGTCGGCGACCAAGCGTGCCTCAGCATCTCTGCGTGACCTCGCGACGAAGTGGCCGTGTCGAGTCAAGCCGTTCGACGTCACTACCGTGACTGTGGCGTCCGCCGTGACCCTGCCACCGGGTGCGGCAACGTGGGTGTATGCCAAGCTTGACAGTCCGGTCACAGCAGACGTGCTGTTCGAACCCATCCGGTGTTCAGCTCCAGCCCGTCAGATGACCTCCCCTCGAAGCCTTCTGCCTGTGCTCAAAGGAGAGGCCCACGTACTTATACTCAACATCAGCAGCGTACCTCTCGCGCTGACTCCCGGCACGCAATTGGGTACAGCCTCAGTTTTGGACCCCGGGTCACCAGTGGCGTCTCTGCAACCTGAAGCCCCGCCTCGCCACCCTCCAGCTCCGGCGATCCTATCATGGGAAGAATTTAACTTTGGACCCAGCCTGACCTGTGCGGAGCTCGCCTCTCTGAAGACCTTGCTGCTCGAGCATCGCAGTTGCCTTGCTCTCAGCGCCGGTGAACTCGGGTGCACTTCCTGAGCTCAACACCGGATCAACACCGAAAACCGCGGGCCCGTTCATCACCAACCTCGCCGTGTAGCGCCAGCCGAACGGAGAGTCATCCAGCAGCACGTGTGCGACATGCTTGACCAGGGAATCATTGCCCCTTCTTGTAGCCCTTGGTCCTCCCCTGTCGTCCTTGTGCGCAAGAAGGATGGAACACTCCGCTTCTGCGTTGACTATCGGAAGCTAAATGCTATTACTAATTGCGACGTGTACCCGCTGCCTCGCCTCGACGATGCGCTTGACCGCCTGAAGGGGGCCCGTTATTTTTCCACGCTAGATCTGCTCTCGGGCTACTGGCAGGTGCCTGTTCACCCCGATGATGCGGAAAAGACGGCTTTCGTGACTCCCGACGGCCTTTACCAGTTCAACCGTATGCCCTTCGGTCTCTCGAACGCTCCAGCCACCTTCCAGCGTCTCATGGACCGAGTCTTAGGCCATTTGAAGTGGACTATGGCGTTGGTCTACCTGGATGACGTAATTGTCTACGCGGCTACATTTGAAGAACACCAGAGACGCCTCAAACTCGTCCTCGAAGCCCTTACCTCTGCTGGGCTTCGCTTAAAACCAAAAAAAATGTTTCTTCGGTTTCGCGGAGGTGACGTACTTGGGTCACGTTGTGAGCCGGCATGGCATCCGACCCGACCCTGAAAAGCTAAAAGCGCTTACAGCTTACGAAGCTCCCACCACCGCCAAGGAGCTCAAAAGTTTCCTTGGATTTGCTTCGTATTTCCGTCGTTTCATTCCGGACTTTGCCAAGCGCAGCGCTCCATTGACCGCCCTGCTGAAGAAGAATGCACCGTGGAGTTGGACGCAGGCCCAACAGCTCGCGTTTCTTGACGTCAAGCACGCCCTCCTCGAGCCTTCTACATTGGCCCATTACGACGAATCGGCCCCCATCGTCCTCCACACGGATGCCAGCCAAGATGGGCTCGGCGCTGTCCTCCTGCAAGAAGACGAGTCTGGTGACCACAAAGTCCTAGCTTATGCCAGCCGCCAGCTTTCCGACGTTGAGCGCCGCCGCCACTCTTCAGAACTCGAGTGCCTCGCCGTTGTCTGGGCCGTCGAGAAGTTCCGTCCCTACCTGTACGGCCGTCACTTCACCATAGTCACGGACAATAGCGCTATCACTTGGCTGCAGTCCGCCAAACATTTGAATGCCAAGATTGCACGCTGGTCCCTGCAACTTCAAGAGTACAATTTCACAATAGTGCATCGGCGCGGCTCTGCCCATCAAGATGCCGATTTCCTTTCTCGCCACCCTTGTTCCGTGACGGCTTTGACGGACCTGAAGACTGCACAAACGCAAGATCCCGCCATTGCTGCCATAATCCACTCCCTTGGCACCGCCGCCGGCGCAGGCCTCCGCCAACTACGCCGGGTCTATCGAATGAAGGACGACCTCTTGTGTCATGTGAAGCGGCTCCGTGGTCGACCACCCGTCTGGTTGCCAGTTGTGCCGGCAACATTGCGGCCGCAAATCTTGCGCGGCTTACACGACGCTCCCACGGCTGGTCACCTTGGTCGCGGCAAGACCTACGCACGAGTGTCGGAGCGGTTTTGGTGGCCTAATATGTCCAGAGATGTCAAGGAACACGTGGCGTCCTGCCAGACATGCCAGTACAGAAAACCGTCCACAGGTGTAACCAAGCCACCTCCGCAGGCTTTTTCGCCACCAAGTTCACCTTTCGAGCTGGTTGGACTGTATCATTTGGGCCCGTTTCCGAAGACGCGTGCCGGCAACCGGTATGTTCTGGTTGCGATCGACTACTTCTCCAAGTGGGTCGAAGCACTGCCCGTTCCAGACACGTCGTCCGCTCATGCCGTCGCGTTTGTGGAACAGCATCTCGTTCTTCGGCACGGTGTTCCCCGGCGCCTCATCACGGACCGTGGGAGCTGCGTTATGTCCCATGAATTCGAGCGAGCCCTCCGCTCCTTCGGCATTGCGCATTCCACTACATCCGTCAATCATCCGCAGTGCAATGGCCTCGTGGAGCGTGTTAACCGTACCCTCACGGATATACTCGCATCCTACGTCGCTCCGTCACACACAAACTGGGATCGTTTTGTTTCTGCTGCAGCTTTTGCAGTCAACACTGCAGCGCAAGAAACAACGCATGTGACGCCGTTCTCAGTTGTCTATGGCAGAACGCCCTCCATCCCGCTCGACGCGCAGTTGGGCCTTCCCCATCCTACTGCGTCACCAGCTGAATCTCCTCAACGACTTCATTCCGCCCGCCTCGACGCCCAGCGCAACCTCCTCACGGCTCACGCGCGTGTGCAAGCGGCCAACGCGGCAGCACCACCACATCCCCCCTTCCGGCCCGGTGACTTGGTCCTCGTTCGCCGCACCATCCGTGCGACTGGCCGTGCCGCAAAGCTCTTGCCCCGATACCGCGGCCCTTACCGTGTCGTTGCCCGACTCGGCCCCGTGACATACCGCCTCGAAGACCTGCCAGAGCATCGACCATGCGGTGTGCACCACATTTTCCCAGAACATGTTTCAAACATGAAGCGATATGTCTACGGCGCCTGCGGTGACTCCGACTTAGCTACCGGGTCCTCATCAGTGCCGTCGTCGCCTGCTGGCTTCATGCCTTCCCCACGCAATGCAGTCCCATAAACGGATCGCCGCTGAATATGCATCGAACTCCCTGAAGTTAGCCTAACCGGTGTGGGACCTTCTTCGGCGACTGCAGACACCTTCGCCCAGCTCACACACTTCGAATTCAACGAAGAGTGTGACCGTTTCCTATCAGCGAGCCCACATTGCATCGCCCCAGGAAACCCTGCATCAAAGCACGGCCTGACTTCTCCGCCCCCCCCCCCCCCCCCGGTGGAAAGGTGATACGGGAATAAAAGAAGAGGCGGAGAGCGAGCGCGAGCGGCGAGCGCGCGGCTCTAGCACGAGGGAGATAGAACGAGAAAGCTTGGCCGCCGCCGGTCGTGCTTCGCCGGCTCTCCTCCGTACTGCTGCTATATTTCTCTGGGCGGGCCCGTGGCCACCCCGTGGCATCCCACACCGTAACAATATATATATATATATATATATATATATATATATATATATATATATATATATATATATATATATATATATATATATATATATATATATATATATATATATATATATATATTCTCTCCAGCATTTGGCGCATGATAGGCTTAGTTGCTTGTTCACCAGCAAACCCAATTATATCTGACCAGCTTTTTTAATTGTAGGCCTACACACTAAACAATTTCTCCCCCTTTAGGGTGTAAATCAGCTGTCCCCAGACGAACACCCTTTTCCAATTGTTCGGCGCTAAATAAGGGTGCAGAGATCAGCACCCCTAAGGAAGGGTGCACTTAATGATACTTTACAGGATGTAATGGTTGCACCCTAATTAAAGGGTACTATTTTTTCATAACACTTCTACGAATGCATGTTGGAAGGGTGCTCCACACTGATCCACCCATGAAGCAAAAGCCTTGGCCTGATGCGCGCCCTCTAAACTTTCATGCTGTGCACCCTTCCTGAAGGGTGCTGATCTCTGCACCCATTTTAGCCCAAAAAAGGGTGTTCGTCTGGAGACAGCTGATTTACACCCTTAAGGGTGAGAATTTGTTTAGTGTGTACACAAACTACTGCACTAGGTGCTGCGCTTCGAGGTTGGTATACCTAGTTTTACCCAGGGACTGTCAGCAAATACTTTTTCATTCCATTTGCAGGTGCCTGGCTAGTTAAGCATTAGCCAATACTTCTTGCCTTTGGTAACCTGTTTGCTTTGTAAAATTCATCCTTCAGATTACTTACATGTGCAGAAGGGTTACTGTAAGTGTTCTTGCTGCACTAATACCACGTGTGTACCCTCTACAGCAAAAGTAAGCAGGCCACCATGAACACAGCTGGGGCAGGCTTGTAGCATGGCAATGGTGGTGTGTTCGGCAGCATTCACTGACACTTGTCGGTTGCCAGGGTAACCTGAGCCCGCACCCACAGCTTATTTCTCTGCGTGATAAAAAGTTGCCTGGTAGCATGGACGGCATCCACTTTCACGCATTGAGAGCATAGCACAGTTCGATGATGGCGCTGTGCAGTGCAAAGGGTGCTTCTTCACTCCTCGGGCCGACACCGTGAAGTTGGAGCACATTACGTTCTTGGCTACAATACCTAGCGCATTTCTTTTCAACCCCCCCCCCCCAAAATGTGCAACATGTTGCTTTTCCTGTGCATTGAGGCTGTCTTTGGAGTAAAATTGGGTGTGGCTGCTGATATTACAATGCACCTCTCTGCACAACGCCTACTCTGTCCATTCTGTTTTGCAGCCCGAGTGCACATAAATGAAGCAGACTTTAGATCATTTGGAGTGTGCTTCTCATTGCCAACAGGTGTTGTAGGCAAGGCAATATTATTATATAACAGCAGCTTAGGAAGCTCAATGGCTCGTCAAGTTGATGTGCGCCGTAGCGCTTGTGCTAGTGTCGCTGGCCTGGCAACGTATAACAGCGGCATCAGTGCTCTGCCGCTAAGTTTAGCGGGCATGGCGACGCCACCAGAAGCTTAGTGTGCCCTGCATGAACTAGTGGCACCAATCAATTTGAAGCGTCGAGGCATAAAACATCACAATTAATTAATATCGATTTAGGTGTGGAACATGTGTGGTTTTGGTAGGTCATGCTTTGGAAGCCCGATGAGGTCCTTGTGCTATCCCCAAACCAGGCTGGGCACAGTTTATGTCTCCGCAATTTTTTTTGTCTGGCCTTCCTATTGTATGTGTCTTCCAATCACGGTCTCGTCTTTCGAATGTTTTAATTTCACACTGGCTAAAGCTGCATAATATTTCTGCTATTTTTTGCTTTGCACTGTCACATTAAGTGAACTGATATTTTCAGGAGGAACAGTATCTCACTGTTGCTGAAAAACTCGTTTGGTTTTGCTTAGTGCAGCAAAAACTGCCCTTCATTTCCAGGCAACATAGTGTCACTAATCAGTTTAGCCAGTATCTCACAGAAAAGTGATAAGCAGACATGAAGCGTTAGAAGCGTGCTGAAATTGGTTAATAGCCTGCTTCATTGCCATACACCGCAGCTGCATTAAGTGGATGGGCAGAACAGAAGCAGTCATGGAGAAAAGTGCACTGAATTTTCGGCAGCCGGTCCTCACTTTATTTCGAAGACACTCCATGTATGCAGAAAAGCAGTTCCTTGCCCATTTCTTCAATGACAGGAGCAGTGCACTGAAATTGAATGTGCAATTTTGTAGCTAGAACGCGAAGCTTTTAAGCTTCGCAGTGCTTGCCTGAAAGCAGTGAAGTGTCACCTTTTTAGCGTACAATGCCCTCGCGCAGCGTTACTGCACTTGAAAATCATGAGATCGCATAATCGGGGGACATTTTATCATCCAGAGGAAGAAAATGAAGGCGCAAATGCATGTCAGCATGGTTATTCTGATAGCTCGCAAGCACCGACGAGGGCGATATACTGTAGCACCGCTGTTTGGCTGTGAGCCCACTCCAGCTTTGTTCATGGCTGCCTGGCTAGTTTTTGACAAAGGCAGTGCATGCATCATTCAGCAATACATGTTGCTGTGTAGCTGGTTCACTGTGGCTAAAGGGAAAAAAATTCATTGTTTTTTAAGTATGAACACAAGACACTCATCACAGGACTAGCGCTGATACCGGCTGTGTTTACACGCCCCTTTATATGCTTGTGACGAAGATCGTATGCACGTGCGCAAAGCATGGACATATGCAAAAAAAACTGCTTTAGTTGAGGAGCAAAAATTATTCTCTATCACCTACAGTTTAGCATCTTTCCTTCACCAGCTAGCAAAAAGACTAATGTACAGCGGCGGTGGCCTAGTGGGTTGAGCATCCGCCTTGCATGTGGCAGCTGTGGGGTTTGATCCCCAGTGCTGCCTGGTACACACTGGTGACACAAAGTTCACAAGTGTTCCCCTGACTTGCTGCTTGGCTTCTGAATGTGTGGAAAATGAGTCTTTGATCCCACATTGTAGGGACAAAAATACCTTGCGCCATGACACTATTTTCCATCGCTTCACTTGTGCCATTAAAATTCAGCATCATCATGATTTAAAAGTCTGAATAGTTAATCAAGCATTCATTCGTATGCATCATACCTGTACACCTGGACTGCCATTCCTAAAGAGTTTTATCCCTGATTGTGCTTGTAGTTGATGTGTGGTTCTAAGGTTAGTCACTGGAGGCAGAGTAGTGATTAAAATTGTGTGTACTCTGTCACAGTGAGTTTGGCTGAGCTCTGTGTATTGACCAAAATTTTTTGTCTTTTTGAAATTATTTTCGTAGGTCTCAGCTGAACAGGTGGAGCTTGAGTCATCACCTTATTGCACATCAGTCACTGTTCGCGGGCCTGCCATCTGTGTTTTTCATGTGGCTGCTGGCACTGGCTTGTGCTTGTTTTGAAGTTTGTTGTACAGAGAGATAAGTAAAAACTCTTGTAAGTGTTATGGCTTGACCTTGAATTGACCTACTTTGAAGACAAAGCGGATCGCAATTATACTACTTGTGCAAAAACTGCTTTGGTCCAAAGAGCTGCAGTCCGTAGTTAACACTTCTTTTTTCTGCACCAGTAACATGTAGTAGTAGCAGCAGCTTAACTGTTTCTATGGCCTTTGAAATTTTGTTTTAGTACCATTGCTACTACAGAAGTGGGGCAAGCATTCCAGTCTCAAATCTTGGGCTTAGTATCTGGGAATATTTTATGTCCAGCGTTGGGAGCTTCACAGACAGACACCAGTTATGAAGCGTGCATTGGTTTTTGTGGTGCCCTGCAACTTTTCACATTGAGTACTTCTGAACTGTTCTGCGTACTGCCATACAAGGCAAGATTGTCTGCTGATTTTTAAATTTCAGCCCAGTTGTATTTTCTCTCGTGGATAGTCATGGGCAGTCTACAGTTTCAGGTAGTTAGACATGGGTAGTTTCGTAAGTGATGTGTCAATGAAATTTTGCACAGCAGATGTCAGTTGGAACTACTACTCTTAATTGGAAAGTTTGTTTGCACAGCACTAAGAAACATTCCAAATCGGCATTCCTTTGACATAATGGCCAAAATACTAGGTTTTTATAGAGCTATCGTGCCCCAGTTTTGTGGGCCCTACAACATCCAGCCCCATGTCTGCAGACTCTTTAGCTGCATAGTTGACAAGTGATAACAGTGCACTAGCTTTATATCCGCAGAGAAGCTAAGTCACTTTAGATGCTTGAGACTTGCCTGAGTGCTGAGTTTAATGAGATAAAAATGCTTCAGATGCTTTTCACATAACTTTCATAAGGTTGTTTCATCTCGCAGTCAGTAGTTTCGCTCAGCAAGCTTCATCTCGGGGAACAAACGGCTGCCGTTCCTCTCGTTCCTCTCGAAAGGACGAAAAATTGCTTAGAGTATATAGGCAATCGTATAATGTGGTGTAGTAAATATGAGCTAGGACTATTCATTGCATATTTCGCATTTACATCCATCACCTTTTCATTGCTTTTTGGAATTTTATTTCACCTTTCTATTTCTATGCTCGAGCTGTCTGTGCCTCGTAACTGTCCGAGCCGCAGGCAGTGGCTATGGTACAGAAACCTTGTCAAAAAATGCTGAACGGGTTGTGTCTGAGTGCATGCTCTTGTCCCAGTTTAAGTTTGGAAAGTTAGTCACCTGCTAACACAATGCGATTATCAGAAAGTGAAGCCAGTGTATCATCTAGTGAGCGATAACTTGTGGTCGCGCGCTGAGAGGACGGTAAACTACTCCCAACGCTGTCATCCCTTTATCAGGAGTGAGGAGCCTGCACCAAACTGAATCGTGATAGCTGTTTTCCACATCCATTGCAGTACCCTGAAAGATTTCCTTAACTAAGCTAGAAACTCCGGGGCCTCTAGAGTTCCTGTATTTTCTAAAGGTCTGATAACCCGAAGGAAACACTTCACCGTCTCTTACTTAGTCGTGTAGCTATGATTCTGTAGCAAAAATGTCTGCGTTGAGCATCTGCACCAATGAACCATCAAGCCAATCAATTTGTTTTAATACTTTGGCAGTGTATTAAGAGAACAGCGCATTCAGAATATTGGGACTTCCTATCACTTGGAACTGGTCGTTCATTATTTAGTTTATTTACAGACTGGGTATCCTCATCTCACCCAAAAGCCTCTCCATTTATGGTTAGTTTATCATATGCCAGGGACACATTATCCTTACCGCTAAGATTTCTTGGCTTACCAACAGCCCAGAGCTTCTGACAAATTTCTCTGACACACCGAGAGTAGTTCCGTGAGATAACGTATTCAGAGCTTTTTAGTCTATTGCTGTTGCTTAGGATCAGTTCGATATCCTTGTATGATGCAAATTTTGCTATTGTTAGTCGTTTATGCTCAAGAGTGTGTTTGTCTATCCTATGGGCCCGCTGAATCTTCCCTATGTTAACTTTTAACCTGTCCTGACAAACGGTCCTAACAAAGTCTTCAGTAGTTTGCCAGCTTTCGTGTGGTTCCTTGTCTTCGAAGCTATAGAAAATTAGGCTCATCTTTCTGCTGTTATTTTCCAAGTGATATATTTTTTTGGCAGTCATATTGACGTTTTCCGAAAATATTTGCGTACCGCTATTTATACTAACAGTCTCGCGTTCTTTGGTTTCGAGAATGGCAATCCTTGATCCTTGTGAATCTAACCTTACCATGAAATCACCCGTTATGTTTTCAAGCATGCTTTTTCTTTCTATTATGTCACTTAGCATATCAAAAATTGTTGCCTGACCCTCTTGCAAACTTTGAAAGATAATAGCCATTTCAGGACCGGGGTTTTGTTCAATGTCATCCGACAGCAACAACAGTT
Organism: Amblyomma americanum; assembly: GCA_030143305.2. NCBI lineage: Eukaryota > Metazoa > Arthropoda > Arachnida > Ixodida > Ixodidae > Amblyomma > Amblyomma americanum. The sequence continues at coordinate 394,525 of JARKHS020004639.1, forward strand.
TGGCGAAGAACGCCTTCACTGACATAACTAGATCGCTCATCTTTTGTGGGAAAGGCAGCAGCAGCAAAAAGCGATCATCACTCCTATAGCAAGGAAATGTAAGTCTTACCTGCAGTTCGAAAAATTGCCTGGTTAGAAGCATGTTCGTGCCATTGCCGCTGCCTTTCCCATTGAAGTAAAAACTGTACGCATGGAGCCTTTCTTGCTGAACGTCTTGTAGACTGCCATGTGGTGTCCCCGTCGATGGATGATATGGGTAATCAAACCATTATTCTTTCGGTTGTAATGAAGGCGGCGAATTCCATGGGCGCTATCTTGAGGAGTGTGTGTCCTTGTCACCGAAAGCATGCCGTTGTCACCAATGGCGGAGAGCAGCAATGGCAGTGTGAATAATCGCCTGGTTAGAAGCATGTTCTTGCCGTTGTCACTGCCTTTCCCACCTTTAGGAAGGGTGTCTTGTTCTGAGCATGTTGTTTGCTCAGTGGAAAAAACTGACAGTGGCTTAGCTCGGCCATGCCAGGATATGCGTAGTGAAAGGTTTGTTTCCCTGGCTGAGCTTGTTGTGGTCACTGTATGTTTAGCATTGAGATACATTGGGCTCTATCTCGGCGGCTATGCGGCGTCTTTTACGCTTGCCAGTCTTGCATCTCCGTTTGGCAAGCTGTTCGTCTCTCTGTTCGGGTGCCTCCGCTGCTCTCCCCACCTTCTTGCGCTCATTCTCTCTGTTCAGTAGCCAAGTACCAGGCAACAAGCTCAGGATTGGAAGAGTTACATCGCTATTACATCGCCTTTTATACGCAATGCTGCGCATGTGACGCACGGCCGCCAAAGTGGCTCAGTGGTTAGTGTTCTCGGCTCCTGATTCACAGTACCCAGGTTTGAACCCAACCGCGGCGGCCGCGTTTCGATGGAGGCGAAACGCTAAGGCGCCCGTGCATTGTCAGTGCATGCTAAAGATCCCCAGGTGCTCGAAATTATTCTGGAGCCCTCCACTACTGCTCCCCTTTCTTCCTTCTCTCATTCCCTGCTTTATCCCTTCCCTTACGGTGCGATTCACATGTCCGCCGAGATGTGAGACATACTGTGCAATATCCTTTCCCCAAAAACCAATTTTCGTTTTTGTTGGCCTGTGCAATTTTCTATTCATCCATTCTCCAGTCGCAACAACATCCGATGACAGAGATGGGATATCTGTGGTCAGGTGTCGCATTCAGCTCACGCGTGATGCGCACCCCGGTCTGGAGGGCTTCCCTAAGGAGCAGCAAACGTCTCCTCCTGTTAATCCCAGGTCACAGAAGCTCCGTCGCTTCCACCCGAAGCACACACGTTCAGCCGAGGCAACACCTTACTATTCCGTCAGCAGGCCGGAAACCATCCTTTACCCCTAACAACGTGGAATTGGATTGTAAGACATTGCGTCGAGAGCAGGTTGCAGGAGACACACTATAAATGGCCGCTAGCCCATGGCTGGCTGCAACCTCACTGCCCTGCTCGATTGCCCGTACTTGAATCTTGGGGTCCGAACTGACCAGCACGGCCTCCCACCGCTCGGGAGAAGGGAGCTGTAACAACGTGGAACGCCCCCGCCAAAATCCAGCACGACTGACAGAGTTAAAAATAAAAATTGGTTTTGAGGAAAAGAACGGACGCAGTAACTCTCTCAAATATCTCCGTGGATATCCGAACCGCGCTGTCAGAGAACGGATAAAGGAGGGAGTGAAAGAAGGAAGGAAGAGGTGCCGTTGTGAAGGTCTCGAGAATAATTTCGACCTCCTGGGGATTTTTAACGTGCACTGACATCGCACAGCACACGGACGCCGTTAACGTTTCGCCTACATTGAAACGCGGCCGCCGCGGTCGGTTAATAATAATAATTAGTTTTTGAGAGAAAGGAAATGGCGCTGTATCTGTCTCATATATCGTTAGACACCTGAATGGAGAGGGATAAAGGAAGGAAGAGCTTCCGTACTGGAGGGCTCCACAATAATTTCGACCACCTGGGGATCTTTAACGTGCACTGACACCGCATAGCACACGGGCGCCTTAGCGTTTTGCGGTCGGATTCAAACCCGGGTACGATGGCTCAGTAGACGAGAGCCTTAACCACTACCATGTCGGGCTCATAAAGTTCGGTGACAAAGTTTGGTGATGAGATATTTGAGGGCTGCTATACGCGAGACCTCCTCGATGACCACGGGTTGTCTTCCTCAAGAACACAGTGAACCTGCCGAAGTACCACGGGGTCTGATACCGGCCTACTTTGGACGGTGGTGGCGGTGAAAACATGTAATCATACACGTGTTGGGGTCGGGTAACGCCCTTACAACCACTATTTGGGACGCCTAGTCAGGCACCCCATTTGTGGTTGCTGCAGCCCGGGCGCACTGCGTTAAGGCCGTTTAGGCCGCGAGTGTGCAGCAGCCGGACAAGGTCGTCTCCCAGTCCTCTCGGGTGGGGTTTGGGATAGGGGGTGCGGATGGGTTGTGCTGGCAGTCCCACACCATGTGGTAGGTGTCAGACACCTACCCACAGTGCGTGCACCGCCCGTCGAATTGAGGATCGAAATGCTTTAGAGTTGCCAAGCGCCTGGCTCGCTTCACAGTACATGTCGACAATATATACCTTTAGCATACCGCGTGCCATGCTACCATTAGCGTTACGAGAGTACCGCGGGCCCACGCGTCGTCAGTGCGCATGTGCAGATTGCCTTGAAGGCGCCAGATGGCGCCAGGCACCCGGCAGCAGTCCGCGCCCCTGCCTCATCGGGACCAATCAGCGCGGGAGTACTGGCAATGGGTAGGCTCCCGGTATACAGGTAACTGTAACGGAAACACGGTACACGGTATGCAAAAGGTGTCTCGCCATGCATTGTGAGGCTAGCGGGGCGCTCGTCCAAGGTCGGTCGGTACCAGACTTCGGCAGGTTTGCTGAAGAGTTCTTTAGGAGGATGGACACGCGCTCATCAAGGAGATTGCACTGACGGACGGGACGAGGAGCGGAAACTCGGCTGACATTTGCGACGTATTTAAGCGTAAGCTGCCCCAGCTTTCCGCTTCTGATGTCGACCGACAGTACTCGACGCGTATGAGGGCATATGCATGGGGACCGGTATACAATAAGGGGATCAACCGATATTTGGAACAGTGATGTAATAAATCTCCATAGCATGGAGATTGAAATGGTATGCGCCATTTTGATACTCCCATTTAGGTACATTTGTGTTTAGTGTGTTCCACGGAGTGGCCGCTAATTAAAAAAGATTCGAGTCTGATTCCGCACTTCCCTATCTCTCAGCTGCAGAATACATTTTCTGTTAATTGTTCCTGCGGAGCGGAACAAGAACGAGACGAGATGGAGAGAATGTCAAAAATATAGGAGAAGCGGAGATTTTTTATAACGTTTGAAGTGGTTTATAGTGTTACTTATTATCATATGCACAGCCCCAGAATATTCACGCACATGGAAGAATGAATGAACTTTATTTCCGTCATAAAGGTCTGGAATGCTTTGCGATTTAGCCCCAGGAGAACTCTGACACTCCCAAATTAAGTGATTATTTGAATTCATTCTGTGGCAGCTACTGCAGAGCTCAGGCTCACCAGTGTCTTCATCGTGTAGCATAAAGTACGGAAAAAATCGACCTGAAGCCGCCTCCAGGCCCTGCACTCCTTTGGAAAGTTGTGAACAGCTACTTTATTGTCAGACAAGATGATCTTGGCTTTGGTACTGACAGACGCTAGGGCAATCGCCTCTGCCACTAACGCATTCCTAGTATTAACGGATGCTACAGTCACTTTCTCCCCATTACCATCAACGGCGGCAATGACCAAGGCGCCATCAGTCCTGCAGGCTGTGTCACAGAAGGCTATGTCCCCCGGCGCGTCCCGGGGAAGATTATTATTCTTCAAGCTCTATGTCTTCTCCTTTCTTTATCATGCTCCGGGTGCATGTTTTTAGGCATACTGGAAATTTTGAGATGCTTCCGTATGTCTAAGGGGATTAGCTCTGCAGTATACGGGGGATTCCTCTCGCTCTCCCCTGGGGAATTTAGAATCAGCCCGCCTGCTATTGAGGAGCTAAGCCTCCAATTTTGCGCTTCTCGTACTGCCCTAATGATCTCCGCACAGGTATTGTGGACTCCCATACTAAGCAGTTTCTCCATTGAGGAGTTCAGTTGGATGCCGAGAGCTCTTTTGTATGCACTTCGTATTAACTTGTCTATTTTCTCCTCCTCTTGCGACTAAGATTCAGGGATGGAGTCGCGTATGCAATCATACTTACTATGAATGCTTGTACTAAATATTCACGCACATGTCGCTATCAGTGTCTTACTCAAATTTCAGGCGCGCTTTTACTGCGTTGCAGAACTTCTTAGGTTTAAAATGTTTGCGATACTTTTTGAAACAGACCACAACTCATGCACTCCCACATTTGGAAGACTTTGTTGCCTGATTTCTTGATAACCTTTAGTGCACATTTTACGTTTCTGGCCATCGCTTAGTATTCCTGCGATTTGGCAGATGAGCGTATTTTCCCTCCATCCTCTGACTCTTCTCGCTATGACTCCTGGAGTAACTCATTGCAGTGTTCCTCACCCAAAGTAAATTAGACTGGTCTTATTCCTGTAGAAACATAACGAATCAATTAACGCAGTTTATTCCCTAGGGCATTCGATAGGTCACATATGGGTGTTGAAGGTTCTAGTTTTGCTACATATATGCTTAGCTACGCGCTTTCGGTAAAAGGACAGCAATTAAGTAAGGTCATATACACCTTGGCTAAGATAGCTCACAACCACTTAAGCACAGATGCATGCATCCCACTGGTCAAAAAACACTATTTCACTACAACATAAGGCAATGAACGGCGGCTGGCATATTGGTTACGGGGGTTTATTTCGGATGCCTTCACTATTTTTCTGTTCAGTTCATTCGTCCTTTAGAAACACAACTGCTGTCTTCACCTTCTTTACTGCCACTATCACCATCTCCGAGGAAGCCACGAATTCACGTTCTCACAAAGAACAGTATCACGAAGCAGCAGGCCCTTCCACGTCCGCCATACTAAGGCTCAAAATGGCCTCTTGCTCTTCGTATGCCCTTACCTTAGCCTTCGCGAATCCCTTCGACCAACCCAGCACCTTGGTCCCCACCGTCATGTCGCGCGCCGGCAGTCCGAGGTCGGGCACGCCATCCGCCGCGTCCGTCAGTTTCTCCATGGTGCCCGCCACCGGCGTAGCATCGACCGACGAAGTGCAGACTGGTGGATCGTATGTCCACGGCAGCTACCAACGGCGGACGCTCTCATTCGGCATCGCCGCCATGGTGGCCCTGCTATGCTACAGCCAGTCATTCACCCTCATCTCGGGCCCCGTGGACCACTGGTGCAAGCCTCCACCGCAGTTCTCCCATCTGTTGGTCGAGACCTGGAAAAACGTGGGCATACCCCTGGATGAAAGAGGCGGCTACAGCCAGTGCTAAGCCTACGTCCATCCCACAGTCGGTAACGGCAGCGGCCCCACGGAGACATTTACATGTGATGCGTGGGACTACGATCAAGGACTGTTCAGGCGGACAGTCCGCAGCTTCTGGAACATGGTCTGCCACCGGTCGTGGCTGCGGGCTTTGGCCGACGCTGTCTACAGGAGTGGCGCACTGGTCCTCGTTCCATTGACCGGTACGTGGCTAACATGTCGGGCCGGCAGCCCGTAATCACCGCAGCTGTGATGGCTGTGCTCTTCAGCGCTCTGGGCAGCTGCTGCGCGGACGCGTACTTCGTCTACTTGGCCACACGGTTCGTCAGCTCAGGAGGTGCGAGCACCATCTTTGTAATCACGTCTATCCTCATCTACGAGGTGACTCCGTTCAAGTACCAGGCATCGTACCTAGTTCTCATGAACATCCCGTTTGTCTGCACCAATATGTTCATCCTCGCCATGGTCCGCCTTGATTTGCCCTGGTTTTGGCTGCAGACAGTCGTCTTGAGTCCCACGCTCCTCCTGCTCTCCGCTTTCAGCGTCATCAGCGAGTCAGCCCTTTGGCTCATCACGATGTCCCGATTCCGCGAAACGGAGGAAGTCATGAAGCGAGCTGCCAAGGTAAACGGCGTGAAGCTCGAGGCAGCCCAGCAGTCGGTGCGCAGACTGCGGTCGCAGCTAAAAGGTCGGGAGGGCAGTCACACCGCCGTCTCAACGGCTATTGTCGTGAGCGCTGGGCAACTTCGCGAGTGAGCCGCTATCGTCTTCTTTGTGAACTTCGTCGTCATGCTCGCCTTCTACCGCATGGTGCGGTCCATGTTGGAGCACCAAGACTCCGCGATGGTAATGGTCACGGACTTGTGAGTGGGGATACCCTGCTACACAGCCCTCTACATCGCCATCAATGTCGCTGGCAGGAAGCAGATTCTCTTGTTCATGCTGCCTCTGCTCGGAGGTCTGTGCAGTATGTGCAGCGTGGCTGTGTACGTGCGTCCCTGGTACTTCCCGTACGTCCTCATGACCATCACCAAGCAGTGCTCCATACTGACCATGATTGCGCATTTGGTCTTCACAACGGAACTGTTCCCGACGAGCGCTCGATGTGCGGTCATGTGCGTAGCGTATGCCTGTGGTCGCGTAGGGGGGATTGTCGCCTCTTCGCTCCGACTGTTCAAGGTGTACAGGCGCGAGGATGTGGGCTTTGCCATCGTCGGTAGCGCGGTATTTGTCTGCCTGGTATTCTGAGACCGCCGGAGACAAGCTTTCGACGCCAAGAACACCTAAACATAGAGCAGAGGAAGGATCCGCTATTTTTAATTCAAGAGTTTCTGAAACCAACGCCACGTGCCAGTGGACACCGCAGTCCACGTGCAGCTCGCAGTGCTCGTCGATAATGTCGGCGCGTCGTGCGAGGAGCGTGAATAATGTGCTTCAAAGGCAGCCCGTATCCGAACTGCCTATGTATACAGCCTGAACATGTCCCCTAAGGAACTTAACCGTTACTCTACAAAAATGATATCGTCGTTTCGATAGAAAATGTGAAAAGCCTGCCGTATTGTACTATGTGCGAAATACCGCACGCCATGCAGCTCAGTGTATCGCTGTTGGTTTCTTGGTAACAACTTTATTTAAAAGTCTTGCCGAGCTTGCGCCGACGGGGCCTTAGGTCTTCCACGTCGGGACGTCGAGGTATTGCCTCTCTGTCGCCTCGCGAGCCTGCTGGATGGCCCATAGTTGGTCACCGAGGCTGGGGCTGCGCAAGGCAGCGGCCCACCGCGGCGGGAGGGTTCTTGAGTTAGCACCGTCAGGGTTTTTGCTACAGTCCCAGAGCATGTGGGGTAAAGTTGCTATAGCAGTGTGGCAGACCTTGCATATATTTGTCGGGTATGTTCAGGGGTAGAGTCTGTGGTATTGTGCCGGGTTGGGGTACGTGAGCGTCTGCAGTTGTCTCAGGGGCACCGCGTGCGCTCTGTCCAGCTTGTCGTTGGGCGGAGCGAAAGTTCGGCGGGCTAGGCAGAGGGCCTTGATAATTTCGTTGTAGGTGGTCAAACAGTCTTTCGTGCTGTCCCAGGGACGACGGTCGCCGGCGCGGTTCGCGAGCTCGCGCGCCTTGGCCTGTGCCGTCTCTATTCGGTTGCAATGTGTCCGATACTTCTCCCATGTGCGCCGTTAATTACTGGATTCTGGTTTGAAAAGCTTCCTCCCACTGGACTTTTCGATTGCTCAGGATTCGGGCCGCTGCCTGTGAGATCCATCCTTTGGCGAAGTTTCTGACCGTTTGTCGGGAGTCGCAGAGAACTGAGGTGCACGTCGGATTCATGAGGGCGAGGGCCACCGCCGCTTCCTCCGCTTCTTCTGCACGCCCGCACGCTACACTTGCCGTTATGCGCGCTTCGCCACTCGAATCAACGACCGCAACCGCGAATCGCGAGCGTTCTGTGTATTCCGCGGCGTCAACGAACCTTGTCCCCGTTTCCTCTCCGTGGCTGTGTAGGAGAACTCTGGCCCTGGCCACTCTTCTTCCCCGGTTATGTTCTGGGTGGACGTTCCGTGGAATCGCGTCGACTATTAGAGTATGTCTGATCGCGTCCGGAACAGCGACTTTCTGGCCTTGTTGTGCATGGTAACGGATGCCGACACTTTTCATGATCCGGCGTCCTGCTCTCGTGTCCGCTAATCTTTCTAGTTGTGAAGTGCGCTGCGCCTCGGCGATTTCGGTAAGCATGTTGTGAAGCCCGAGCTGGAGCAAGCGTTGCGTGCTGGTGGACTCGGGTAGACTCAGTGCTATCTTGTACACCCTGCGGATGAGGACATTGATCTTGGCTTCTTCTCCCTTGTACCAGTTGTGGAATGCCGCGACATACGCACTATGGCTCATGACGAAAGATTGTATGAGTCATGTGAGACTCGCCTACATATTTGTTTAGAAAGTGTATCGCTGTGCTCTGTCGTTTTTCTCTGGTAGCTTTCTTTTTGAAAGTATGGGAATGACTGATTCAAACGAAAAAACAATGGAAAGTCATCTATACGTGTTTGTGCTTGTATTCTCAATGGCTAAGTAGAATAAGTTGTCCTAAGCGTCGTTGTTTTTCTCAGTTCCAATCGGCACTGCCCGCCTGTCTTGATTTTCTGCGTAATTTCCTCTGGGATCCGACATCCAGGACACATGACATGTTTTAAATTTGGTTGGCTGTCGACGCTACAGTTTGCTCGGATGAACACAACGCCGCCTCAATCAGTCAGTAATAAGTGCGCAGCATCCAATCCTCCCACTTAACTCTTCGCATTACAATAATCTTCGTTACGCACGCCGCAACCGCCAGAGCTCTACGAACGGCAAAATTTCCGAAGTATCATAGTTGTGGCGTCATCTTTCAGATGCAGCGCGAAGTCTGTAAAATATCTTATTTTAGCGTCTCCTGTTAGACTAGACCTTTCAGCATTTTGAGGAGCCGCGTTGGCGTTCGCACCCTCTGCGTCATGGTTGTGTATGTATAGTAGCGTGTATCAGGCAGCCTAAAGGGAGACTGATGAGAAATTGAAGTTGGCGTATATCATTAGAATACCAGCTCCTAACCACAAAAAGACCACTCTTACTGAAAACAAGACTCTGCTAAGGTAGAAATAAGCAAGTAGTAAAATACGGGTATCGTCGCCCCAGGTCAATTGCACGAGTGCAAGGGCGATGACGAAATAACCGAAAGCTGCACATCTCTCAGGCTGTCAAAAGTGCATGGAGGCCACACGTATGGGCATTGGAGTGTACATGTGTTTTGCTTTGAAACCGCTAGTGCACTCTTATCACATGAGGAAGGCGGGAGAAGAAGACAACCTGAATATTGGAAGAAAAATAATTAATGTGGATTAGCTCAGCTAATCCAGGATATAAAAAGTGAACGCGAGATTGAGGTCTCCAGTTACCTATGGAGCCGGTTGTGCGCCTTTCCTTTCGTGAAAATGAACGGCCTTTGCAAAGTTGTCAACGTCAATGAACTCTATGAACGCTGTCGGCTCACTTGTTTTGTTTGGTTTTTGAGAAAAGTAAATGGCACAGTAACCGTCTCACATATCTCGGTGATACCCGAACCGCGCCGTAAAGGAAGAGATAAAGGAGGGAGGGAAAGAAGAAAGAGGAAACTGAAAATTGAAAGTTGGATTTTGAGGAAAGGCGCGGCGCTGCGGCGGAACACCTGTAGCTCGGTTTTAATAGTGGCGCACGCGCAGTTGTGACTAGTGCGCGCGCGAGAGAGAGAAAGAGTCGGCGGCGGCCACCTGCGCCGTGCGTGACGTCACTCGTGCTCCGACATACGCCGGCTCGCGCGAAGCGCGGTATTGGCTAGCGTAGTGAAGCTTTTCGCTTCAAAAATTGCTGGTGGTTTAGCTCTGGTTAACCTTGGTCGAAAGCGAGAAGCTGCATTTTCCTGACTACGTTTTTGGTCGAGCGACTGGCGGTTCCTATAGATAGCCATTCTGAAACACACACAGTAGTAGACATCATTTTATTTGTTAGCTATCTTGCTCTCTTCGAAACGACAAACTTCGCGACCATGGCTTCTCGGCGCGCGGCTATGGCAGGATGCTCATCTTCTTCCATCGCCCAGGCGCCTGGCAGTGAGCGCGCACACACGCGCTTATATACCCCTTCCCTTCTTACTCCTCTTTTATATGACGCCAGCTACAGCAGCGACACCAGCGGCTATTGCTTCAACGGTCTCGACTTTGACCTTTGACTTGGACCTTATGGACCACTTTGGGGTAGAACCTGACAATCACTAGTTATGCTCATGGTTATGCTCTAGCTACATTCAAGGTAAAACTTGCGGCCCCGCTGCGATGTGAAGCTTTCCGCTTCAAAACCTATACTTGGCTCCGCAACAGGCAGCCAGCCGAGTTTCTGTGGGTATTCGTATTGGTATGGGTGCGCCGCGGCAAGCGCGTTTCGTATCCGCGTGGCTTCGTTTTAGGCGCGCCCCAATTTACAAGTGCGGAGCGGCAAAGGAGCTCCCCTCTCAGCGCCCTGGGGATGAAGTTCATGCCACAGCATGCACCTGCAAAGAAGAAAACACCTGTGGCTAGCTAATGTTGCACGAGCCTCGTTGGCAAACCCACCGCCCGGTGTGTTCGCTTCTTCACCGTACCAGGTCTATAGGCTGCATTATCAGCACTACAAGTATTATTATTACGGAAATTAGGTATATCCTTACGTGCCAGTCTTTACTGATGAATCTTGACGCTAGCTCGGCGGTGACAGGTACCGCTCCAGTAGCTTGGCTCGCTACCGGCGCTGGCGACTCCTCGGCGCTCAGACTATACTGCTACACTCGCCGCCTCAGCCTTCAAAAGTATCGCACGCTGTGCGTGGTTGATGTCAGTAAAGAGCAGGCTGCAGTTCTTTGCGAGAACTTCGTTGTCGGAATCGGGTCCATCGTAACGCTGGCGTGGGTTCGAACCTCATCGCGGCGGCTGCGTTTTTATGGAGGCAAAACGCTAGGGCACCCGTGTGCTGTGCGATGTCAGTGCATGTTAAAGATCCCCAGATGATCGAAATTATTCCGGAGCCTTCCATTACGGCACCTTTTTTTTATTTCACTCCCTCCTTTATCCCTTTCCTTACGGCGCGGTTCAGGTGTCCAACGATATATGAGACAGATACTGCGCCATTTCCTTCTCCCAAAACCAATTATTATTATTATTATTAATAACTCTAGCGCGAACGTAAACGAAGCGATGGTAGCGAAAGCTGTTTGAGGCCTTTACAAGAAAAGCTGTACAGCTTTCAGTTCTGGAGATGTTACAGACAAGAAGATGCTATTGTACCTATGTATGTCTTAGCCTCGCTTTCTATCTGCAGCTGACTGGAGCTTGCTAAGGTGCAACCGGTTCTCTTTGAGTTTGTATCGAGCATTTTTGGCTGCATCAGGATAGAGTAGTGTCTTCGTTTACTTTCACGATGAACAAAGCGATCTGCGGTGCTGCAGTAGAAACAGTTTGTTTCCTATCCTTAGTCCGGGACACCGTACGATGAGGCCCCGTCTCGCGCCCGCTTTAGCAGAGTCATTTGGGACTCGAGTGTGGGGCAGTTGAGGAGGGATGTCTCCCATGCCTCTCGGGTAGGGGTAGGGAAAGGGGGAAGGTGAGGATTCTGAGTACATGCCCACACCATGTGAAAGATATCGCAGATCTCTCCACAGTGCGGGTAACGCCTATCTATGTAGGAATCAAAGCGTGTGAGGTGCACAAAAGATCCCCGGAGGATTTGTGAACGCGGCGCGTCGACAGTGGTGCGTCGGGCAGTGTAGCGCTGCCCGTGCCAGCTCAGCGTTGCGCGTGTGCGCGTGCGAATGGTGTGCACGAGGCGACGGCGCCGAGCCCGAGGAGCGGAGATCTGACGTGTCAGAAAACCGAGGTGTGAAGGGAGACAGCGCAGCGGAGGTCGTGTCATTCAAGCGTGGAGGTGGCAGCCGTCGGACGTTGGGACCGTGCTGTGGTGACATTCCTTGGATCACTGAAGTAAGCCTCCTGCGTTATTTGCAAGTGTGGAGTTGGCAGCCGATGGACTGAGGGTCCGTGTTGCCGAAAGGCACTCTTGGATAGCCTGATTCAAGCCTCTCCCGTTTCGTGACGCCGTTGACGGGACCTGGCTACGTTTTTCCTGCTGCTGCCAAGTTCTTCGGTCTGTTGGCGGGAGATCAGCTGAGTCTCCCTGTGTACCTCTCTGCTCCAACTATCACCTGGCTCCCATCCGCCGCTTCCTTCTACGCATCGCCAGCGACGCGTCGCACTACATCGACCCGCGTTCGCCCTGTCTGCAAAGCATCCCCGCTTCACCTGGCACTCTCAGTACCTGGCGAACTCTTTCCTTTTAGTCTGTAATGTTGTACGCTTTTTGAGTGTGTTTTTCTTGTTGGCGTGTGCGTTTCTTATCGGTTACTTTTCGTTTAAATTATAAATACGGCTCCGTTTTGTTTTCCTTGATCTTTTTGTTTTCTTGTCCTCTTGTTCGAGTCTGCACGCGATAGCGTTCCGCTTCGGAAAATCGGGGACGCGTTACCTATTCGCGACGAAGTGTTTCACTAAGGCAGGACAGAGAAGAGTGCTTGTCTGCAGGCGCCGCAGAGTTCGCTCCTCCGCCTCACTCAGCCCCTTGGCAGGGGCAGGGTAGGAGCGGTTGATGAGGTTCTGAACAAGGAGAGCAAGCAAGGATGAAGAGCCCAGTGTTTAAGCGCTTGGGCAGCTGCGTCAGCGGCCTCATTATCTCGTAGTTCCTGATGGCCAGGAGCCCAGATCATGCTTGAGTTGGAGCGGCGGCAGCTCGTGTTAGAAAATGGGAGGAAAAAGTTAGCATTAACCTGTCATCTAAAAATTTGGGCGGTTCCGTTTGGAGGCTACATGCGGGACGCTTCCAAACCGGCTATAAGTTCGGTCGCCACCGATCATGACAAGCGAAAGTTGCTGCGCAACCCTCCTGAAGTAGATATGAGCTGCTGCACAAGCAACGCATGCATTCGAGATAAAGAACCGATTTTTTTTTCACGTAGGCGAATGTATGTATGTACTACCGTGGGCAAAGGTAACAGACCCCGCCCGCTAAGTTCCCACCCATGGCACTATGAGGGTAACACACGTCCAACTCACCAGTCGTAATCAGATTCATTCTCAAGTACAGCCATGAATCATTTGCTTATTTTTTACACAATATCTCCGAGCACATTGTAGAACCCCAGGTTGTAGAAACTTCCGGATCTTTTCACTACGGCGTCCCTCGTAGTCTAAGCCGCTTTGGGACGTTAAACTCCCATAAACCATAAATCATTTCTGACACAACACGCTAGATAGGTTGCACAGAGCCATGGTGATCAAGTACGTCTGCGCACAAGAGCTAGTTCCTAATGACGAGATGCAGTTGTCTAGTTTGGAAGTTTAACGCACATAAAAACAAATAAGGACGAAACAGTAGGGCGACGCTTAAGCTTCGCCGTAAGAGTAGACTGGATAGCGCCTTCTCTGTGTGTTCATTTCTTTTCTTTTTATTTCTCAACGATTCCCAATCCACCATTACATTACCGATCAAGGTCATAGATTACAATCAAAATTACCGACCACGTTGCAGATTAACAATACCCAATCACCATCTAGGCTACTTTGCACGTTGTACTACGCCACTACATATTCATATATATACATACGATTTGTTTCCATACAATGAAGAACCATAACACTTCCTTTTCATTCCATGAAAGTTATAACGTCTCATCACCATATTTATAACTGGTTTTATCTTTAAATTTAGTATAACTTCACTACACGTCCCAAACACAAGTTACGTTACTAAGCCATGCACACCACAACGCATTCTCTAGGTGCCCTTCGCTTGAACAAGCTACCCTTCGAGCACCGATGCAGTGGCAACCTTATCTCCCCTTTCTAGAGAACAGTGTATTAAAGCGGGTGCAACTGATGTGTGTTCAATCGGCCACAATGACTTCGCCGTCAACCTTACCTGTCAAAGCCTGGATTTATTCAAATGGAGAAATTTGCACCTTAATCAGTGAACTGTATCCTGTGTCCGCCGCCAGAAATTGTTTATCATTGCTTTGTGTTTGTCGTGATTCCGGGCTTTTATGGGACAGTCCTCAAATTATTCTAAAGGAGGACATTGAGATTACGTCCTATGCTATGGTTGAAGAACACTGAAAAATGTGTGATCAAAGGGCACGAAGCGCGCCAGCGCAGGAATCCCCTAGTAGCAAGTGGCAGCGTAAATTTATGAAGCCACAACGGAAGAACGACGCTGGACAAGCGCCATCACAAGTAGTATGCACCATCGAGCCCAAATCGACGCTCTTCCGAACCTTCCTTATGACGTTGACCTAATATTTTGCAGTGGGCAACGAATATTGGTATATTAGGAGGCCAATGCTTCTTTTCTGGCCATTGCTGATACTGCTCACAGTCGGTTGAGCCAATGCACCTGCAGCTACCACGTCTGACCCAGGACTTGCCTTACACAGGTTCCCGCTGGGCAGCGTAGAAGTGAATTCTCTAGAATTAAGCAAAAAAAGTGTCTTAGTAAATACATTAATAAAATGAAACTTATTTCAGGCTAAAAAGGAAGAGCCTTTGGGCAGGTCTCCATATACGGCGTGTGCAGAGCTTTCAAAAACTCTTTCAAAGCATAACCTTGCATGAGAAATGTAGACGGGTCATTATACCTAAAACTTGGACAAGGGCAACAGCGTTAGCTGGAGACGTGTCTGTGCACCTCTCGGAAGAATAATTCTTTTTATTGCCAGTCTGGTTGTGCCATATACAGGCTGTTTAACATAAGACTTTACTCAATTTTTAAAAATAGCACTTTTGATTTACAAGAGCGCTGTTTTCGGCATAGCATTGTCAGCGGAGTAGTACATGAGAATAGAGCTGAGATATGGAACTGCCAGGTGGTTGCACAAGTATTGAATAATTAAGTTTAGCATTTATTTTTAGCCTCCTTAATTATTGAGGGGCGTTCAGCACAAGGTAATATTCATATAATATTTTGTAATTTAGTAAATGCGGTTACCCTCGGCGCTGTGTTACAACAAACTTTTGCCATTTCGACGAGTTACGTGAACTGGACGGGTTGCTTTGCCTTGAAGCTTCTCAAAAGCGTGTGTATTTTGGCGCGATGTTGCCAAATTTGTCGGGCCAGAGCGCCAAGGTTGACGGCGTTTCTAAAATAAAAATATATCGCTTTTCCTTACGGTGAGCTACACGCCTCTAAATAATTGATAAGCCTCGCGGTTATAGAAAGTGTAAGCTATTTTTTTATGTACTACATCGCTGATAATGCTAATCCGAGAAAAGCACTCTTCCAATTTAAAATCCCGTTTTTAAAGATTGTTGAAAGTCTCACGTGAAATACTCTGTATAATTACATGAATCATTTCAACTGAGCCACGCCAGCACGTATTAATTAATTGCTGAATTCGAGAGAGATTTTCAGGCATTTAAGAGGTTAGTTGCGGCGCTGTATAGTTTCATAATATTTAATTAAGTTATGTATATAAATAACTGCAGCGCCCGAAAGCATTAATGCAGGGGGGAAGTACATGTTGTTCTGTTTGCGAGAAGCCGTTGTGTGGGAAAGAAAGAAAAAGAAAATACTAGAAAATAGTAGAATGACGCCACAATAACAAACAAGAAAACAATTGAAAGGATTGAACGAGCAAGTTAAACGAAGGCACCGCGCAAGGAGCTACACCAGGCTAATTTACGTCGAGTTTCTGGATTGCGAAGATTTTCATTAGATTTTAGAGCTGTGACACTAGTATATCCTGGTCTATAATTTTATTATTGTACAGGCAATACTGGGAAGGAAACAGCCAACCTGGGCGAATACTGAGTGTGGTGACGACTGGCACTGTTTCGCTGTGACATTCGGCAATTTTCTGTGGAAGACTGTTCCTTTCGCTGGCAGTGTGTGGAGAGAATGTATAACGAAAAACATTGGTCCGAGAATGAAATTCTCTTATTTTGTGTTGATGATCGCACCTCTTAGACACAAAACGAGGAGGCAAAAACTAAGCTTCTCTGTCTACTCGAACTGTTCTGAAATACATTCTGTAGGGCATTTCTAACCGCAAATTATTTCTGCGTCTGCTTAACAGTTCCCATTCTAACCCATCCCTACGTAATGTAACGCTACACGTCAAGTCAGAATAATTGCAGACAAATCGAGCTGCATGGTTTTGTATCCTTTCAAGCATGTCGGAAAGTAGTTTGGTATGGGGATTCCAAACCGTACAGGCCTACTTCAAAGTAGACTTTACGTTAGTAAAGTATTTCTGTAATTTTGGCAGGCGCTTTTCTGAAATTACGTTTGATGAAATTTAGCATTTTGCAAGCCTTTGCTGATATGTATTCGACGTGTTTATTCCAGGTTAGTTTAGATGTAAAATACACCCACAAATATTTGCATTCGCTCACTCGCGACAGCTGTACAGCGTCTAAAGTATAATTAAACAGAGATGGCTTGCGTTACATGAAAAGGAGACAAATTGACACTTAGTCGGTTAAGAGACCTCTACTGCTTAATATAGAATTCTGAAGACGACACAGGCTGTTGAAGGTGGGGATCGTGGTCGCTTCTCGACACAACCTCGGTCAAGATGACGCCCGCTCCGTCCAGGACAGGAGTGCCGCTGAGTGAAGGATTCGTTAGTGGACGAAGAAGACTTGGTTTATTTTACATATTTACAAGCTTTTGAGTTCTGAAGTGAGCTGCTTCAACTGCATCTGCAGTCCAGTTTTATACACTGCGTCTTCCCTAGATTCCCCAGGTAGGGGACGCCCTCGCCGTGGTGGGTGTGGACAAAACTTTCGCTATTACACACAAACAGACACCTCCGCGCACATGGACACGCCCCTGGCATAAGTTTAGCCCGAGGGAGAGGGGTGTGCGGCCAGGACCCCGTCAGGCTGGTAGGCGACGTCAGGTGCTCGGCCCGCTCTCCGCCGGTCGGTGAACTTCGAAGAAACCGGGGCGCAGCCCTGTCGGGAGATAATACCCAGTGATTCTGCCATTAGGCATGGCCGGCGAAGCCTGCAGACAAGCCACTGTGGCGATATGTTGTTCCCACGCTGGTGTTGTGCCCGTGAGGCCAGGGGTAGTCGGGTCGGTGGAGACGTCGGGGAAACTCGGGAGACAGCCGGAACCACTTCGCGGCCCGTGGCAGCGACTCCTTAAAGACATTTTCGCAGAACCCTGCTCCCCGCTTGTCCCACGCAGCAACGACCGGGCGAGCGCGGTAAATGCACCCCGCAGACACCTGGCGAGAGATTCTGTCTTGGTGGCAATCCTCGAGACATGCTGGCGCCAATCCTAATACCAGCTGGCGGCCATTACTAATAACTCCTCCGCGGCCAGGAAAATCTCGTTCGGCCAGTGGTAGCACTCCCTTGCCGATGAGAGATGGGCTGGCCTTGGGAATAGGATGACCGGTTATCTTCTGCGAGAACCAAAACGACCCCCAAACCTCCCACAATGGAAAACAGCGGCCGGTTCAGCCCCAGCAACAAGGCTCCACATGACGCGAAAGCATCCAGTCTGTGCCCCTGATCCACCAGGCTTATCCCAACAGATAAGGTAATAACATAACAAATTCCGACTTCGAGTGATTCCGCCATCTAATTCAACGTATCATGGATATTTTGGCCACAACAAAGTCAGAGCCGTGCATGAAATGAATCGAAGTAGATGACTAAACTTGAAAACAAAAACATGCATAGGTTCGCTAGTAAAACACACACACACACACTCATAAAAACTGGAGGAACCTTTTCACCTTAAGCACTTCAGAATAGCCTGCTTAAACCATCGGCATTGCTATTCATTTTTCCTTTCTTATACCTCACAGAGAAGTTGTACTCCTGAAGGATGAGGCTCCACCGCAGCAAGCGTCCGTTCTTTTGAGACATCTGCCTCAGCCACGTGAGTGGGCAGTGATCCGTCTCAAAAACGAATTTTGATCCGTATAGGTATTATGACAGTTTTTGTACTGCCCAGACTGAGCATGCGCATTCTTTTTCTGAGGCGCTGTAAGCTTCCTCCCTTAGCGTCAGTTTCCGGCTTGCGTACAGGATGGGATGCTCTTCGTTTTCTTTTCCGACCTGACTCAATACAACGCCCATCCTCCTATCACTCGCATCGCACTGAACTACAAACTCTTTTGTGTAGTCAGGCGTCCGCAATACGGGCCGTGAAATGAGTACTTTCTTGAGCTCTTGAAAGGCGCTCTCCTTTGCTTCATCCCAAAAAACCCTTTCGGGCTCTTCCTTTCGTAGCGCATCTGTCAATGGACTCGCTCGTTGAGAATAGCGAGGAATGTACCTCTGATAATACCCAACAAGCCCCAGAGGAGAGCGGATGTCTTTCTTTGTTCGAGGCGTTGGAAAGTCCGCTATGGGCTTAATATTAAGTTTCGAAGGCTGCCTAGTTCCACGACCTACAATCTGTCCCAGGTAGGTCACTTGTGAACAAAAAAAGTTACTTTTCAGACTTCGGTGTGAGCCCAGCTTCCCGCAACCTTGCCAACACGCTTTTCAGATGCGCGATATGCTCCTCCCAGCTGTTCGAAAAAATGGCTATGTCGTCCAAGTAGGGGACTGCATAGCTCTGCTTGTCTTTAAGTACAATATCCATTAATTTGGAGAAACTATAAGGTGCGTTCTTGAGGCCGAAGCTTAAAACTAGAGGTCTGAATGTCCCAATGGTTGAAAAGAAGGCGGCATAGCGGCTCGAGGTGTCTGAGAGAGGAACCTGCCAATCTCCCCTCACCCGATCTAACGTAGAGATGAACTGTGCCCCACTTACCCGCTCCACTCTCTCTTCAATATTGGGAATCGGATAGAGCTGGTCTCTGGCGATTGCATTGAGTTTTCGATAGTCCACGCATGGACGAGGCTCTTTACCTGGCACTTGACGAGAATCACAGGGGAAGTGTAATCACTTTCCGTTGGTTCGATTACGCCGATTTCGAGCATTCGCTTAATCTCCGTCTCCAAGATCTGCCGCTGACGTGGTGACACTCGATAAGCTTTTGACCTGATTGGTTCGGAGGAGGTCAGCTCGATCTCGTGAGTGATCAGGTCAGTTTTCCCTGGCCGACTGCTAAACATCGCTTTGAATTCCCCCAAAAGACCTTTAAGTTCATCTACCTGTTCCTCTTTCAGAACATCAGCCCTCGCAAAGTGCGCAAGAATGTCCTGGACGCTGCAATCCGCATCGCGGTCTGTTGCTAACTCAGGTAGATCAGCCTGTACTTCCTCGGGTGCGTTTAACATCATATTTACCACCTCCTCCCTGCCTACATAAGGTTTCATCAAATTGCAGTGGTAGATGGTAACCTCATTTCTCTTGCCGGGTTTTTTCAGGATGTAGTTTGTTTCTGACAGCCAGTGCTGAACTTCCACCGGACCCTCCCACTGCACTGCCATTTTGTTTTTCCTGGATGGTCGCAAAATCATAACCTTATCGCCCGTCTGAAATGTTCGTTGCCTTGCGTTTCGATCGTAATAGACTTTTGCCCCCGCTGTGCCGCTTTCAAGTTTTCTTCTACTAGGGTACGCGTAGAACTTAGTCGGTCGAGCAATTCTAACGCGTAACTCACGACAGTTTGGCTTTCTCCAGTTCCCACCCAG
Source organism: Amblyomma americanum (assembly GCA_030143305.2). Lineage (NCBI taxonomy): Eukaryota > Metazoa > Arthropoda > Arachnida > Ixodida > Ixodidae > Amblyomma > Amblyomma americanum. The sequence goes on from JARKHS020004639.1 coordinate 414,182, forward strand.
AATTCTCGCAAAATCCGGAGAGCAGAACATAGGGCTCTCCCATACACAAGGTCAGCCGGGGTGAATCCGGTCGCTTCATGGGGAACTGTTCTGAGCGCAAACAGCGTTGCTGGCAAACAGCTCTCCCAGTCTTTTTTCCGTTCTTAGCACAACGCGCGCAGAACCCTTTTGAGCACGGAGTGCATTTTCTCGACACTGTTCGACTAGGGATCATATACCAAACTATGTATTAACTTTATACCACACCTCTTCAAAAAGGTGGTGGTTAAGGCGCTGGTGAACACGGTTCCCTGATCCGCCTGAATCTCCGCGGGAAAACCGATTCGTGCAAAGGTGCTGAGCAAAGCGTCCACAATCTCTGTAGAGCTTAGTTCTTTGAGGGGGACTGCTACGGGGAATTTTGTTGCTGGACACAGCATGGTAAGGAGATATTTGTATCCCGATTTAGACTGCGGTAGGGGTCTTACCGTGTCAATCACTAACTGCCCAAAAGGCTCTGTGATCAGTGGAACCAATTTCAGGGGAGCCTTCCATTTGTCTCCTGGTTTCCCGACTCGTTGACATGCGTCACACGACTTCACGTACCGCTCCACGTCTTTGAAGCACCCTGGCCAGTACTCCATTAAAAGTCGCTCTTTCGTTTTCTTGATCCCCCCGTGTCCCGACCAGCTGTTCCCATGACACAATCTCAGAAGGTCCGCCCGGTATTTTTCCGGAATCACCAGCTGATCAAACGTCTTGCCTTTGCGATCCCTGTAGTGCCTGTACAGCAGTCCGCCTTTTTCGAGTATCGTGATGTTACGCCTCGCTATGCCCTTTTCCGCGGTAGCATGCAGGCGCCTCAAACCAGGGCCATTCTTTTGCTCTGCTTTCAGCATATCCCAGTCTATTTTCAATAGCCGCTCAAAACTGCGCGAAGTCGGGGCCAATATTGATGCTCCGACGGGCTCTATTTACTGCGGTTCGCTTGGCGCCGCAGCTGCGTCGATGTCGCCTGATCTAGCGACAACCTCGACCCCTTGTTCAGCCACTAGGTCTGGCTCCATGACTTCAGGTTCTGCTCCTATTTCTGCTTCTTCCTGTCCCAGGTCCTGTGTTAACTGAGCGGCTAGCTGGTGGGTTTTAGAGCGCGTTAGTGCCTGCACTTTTCCTTCTCCAAAGATCTGCCCTCGCTCACGCAACAGCCGGTCAGACCGGTTTGAGAACAGATAAGGATATTCCAGCGGAACTGTTTTCGAGACGGCTTCCTCCGTCACCAGTTTTCCAAACGGACCTGAAATTTCAACCCTTGCCATAGGCAAGCAAACACTGTGCTCCTCCAACACCTGTTTAATCCACGTTACTTCTCCCGTGAAATCCTCAGACGTAACATAGGATGGGTGCACTACATCCATCGTAGCCGCACTGTCCCTGAGCACCTTACAAGGCTTGCGATTTACCTCTAACTCATGAAGGTAGGGGCGAAGCAGTTCTAGGTTTTCATCACTACCGTTTACGTACGAGAACACCAATCGCTGGTTTCTACATCTTGCAGCGATGTGCCCTGTTTCTTTGCAGTTATAACACCGCAACGGTTGCCTGGCCTCGAACTCCTTTTTCCCCGCCTTTTCTGCCCCTTCGTCCTTCGTTTGACTGCCGCTCTTCTCTGGAGCTTTTTCGGTGACTTTTTTTTGTGCTACACCCTGCCCCACGTTTCCATTTAGAGCCGGCCGTCTAGCAGAAAAATACTTTATTGATGTAGTTCCTCTTTCTGACTGGCCTTTCTCCGCAGTCGCCTTTCTCCGCGTCGAGAATTCGTCCGCGAGTTGAGCTGCTCGCTCTACTGTCTCTGCCTTTTCTTTGTCCTGCACTCATAGTTTTACGGCCGGTGGAATGCTGCGGAAAAACTGCTCCAAATAGATGCACTCAACTACCTTGTCCCTGCTTTCGTACACGCCTGCCCCCTTAAGCCACTCTACAAGGTTGCTTTTCAATGTGTACGCCAACTCCGCATAATCCTGATTGCTTTTTTTTGTTGCCTCCCTAAAACGCTGCCGAAATGCCTCATCTGAAAGGCGGTATTTCTTCAGTAGAGCAGAATTCACCTGTTCATAATTTTCCGCATCCTGTTAGCTGAACCTGGCGATCACATTAGCCGCCTCGCACGGTAAAAAGACCTAGCAGGCGTTGTGGCCACAAATTTTCTGCGATTTTGCGCTTTTGACACGCCCTTTCATAGTTGATTAGATAGAGACCGATGTCTTCGCCCATCTTGTAAGGATACATGAAATTGCCTGTACGGTGAGACTCTACCCTGTTTAATCTGTCACTAATGCTTGCTCCCCCGTTTTGGGCTGCCAGACGCTGGCTTTCGAGTTGGAGCTCCATCACATTCAGTTGTATCTGATCTGCGGCTTGCTTTTCTTTTCTTTCATCCTCTGCTTTCTTTTGTTCATCCTCTGCATTCTTTTTTTCATCCTCTGCTTTACTTTGTCGCCGTTCTAGCTCTTTCTTTGCCATTTCCCAAGCAATTTGCATCGCTTCTTCGTCCGCATCGCTATTATTGATTGCTTTTATGATAGCCCCTTTCCTCATTCCTACCTCCACTTCCACATCCAACTCATCACACATGAGCAAAAGCACTTCCCTATCAACCTTCTTGAAGTCCATGATCGTTGCCCCAAATAGTGGCTTTTCCCCCTCGCTAATGTTCTATGGTTCTGTGCAAACTACACTGTGCTACACACACCAAGATTACCAGCAGTTCAAACTTTTTACCCAGAGTTTAAAGCCCGGTGAATCATAGAACAAAGACAAAGCGCTCACCCGTATATGCAGAACGATGTCACCTGGTCCATCCCAAGCGCTGCCAACCAGTTGTTGAAGGTGGGGATCGGGGTCGCTTCTCGACACAACCTCGGTCAAGATGACGCCCGCTCCGTCCAGGACAGGTGTGCCGCTGAGTGAAAAATTCGTTAGTGGAGGAAGAAGACTTGGTTTATTTTACATATTTACAAGCTTTTGAGTTCTGAAGTGAGCTCCTTCAACTGCATCTGCAATCCAGTTTTATACACTGCGTCTTCCCTAGAAACCCCAGGTAGGGGACGCCCTCGCCATGGTGGGTGTAGACAAAACTTTCGCTATCACACACATAGACCTCCGCACACATGGACACGCCCCTGGCATAAGTTGAGCCCGAGGGAGAGGGGTGTGCGGCCAGGACCCCGTCAGGCTGGTAGGCGACGTCAGGTGGTCGGCCCGCTCTCCGCCGGTCGGTGAACTTCGAAGAAACTGAGGCGCAGCCCCGTCGGCAGATAATACCCAGTGGTTCTGCCATTAGGCATGGCCGGCGAAGCCTGCAGACAAGCCACTGTGGCGATATGTTCCCACGCTGGTGCTGTGCCCCTGAGCCCAGGGGTAGTCGGGTCGGTGGAGACGTCGGTGAAAATCAGAAGACAGACGGAACCTCTTCGCGGCCCGTGGCAGCGAGTCCTTAAAGGGATTTTCGCAGAACCCTGCTCCCCGCTTGTCCCACGCAGCAACGACCGGGCGAGCGCGGTAAATGCACCCCGCAGACACATGGCGAGAGATTCTGTCTTGGTGGCAATCCTCGAGACATGCTGGCGCCAATCCTAATACCAGCTGGCGGCCATTCCTAATAAGGCCTTTACAAGTGATACACTTTTTAGAGAGCTGGTCAATTTCATACGATCTCGAAAGTTAAAAGCTAACATGGTACTCATATAAATAAAATTGGTTTTCTTTGCTATCACAATATGGAATGTTGGCATGGAAATTCAACAGGCACCCCAATGTCCACCTATGGTAACCAATATAGATTCAACGTATAGAGACGTTATAGAGACAACCTTGGCAACTTTTTTGAGGGGCACAGCCAGTTGTGGCAAATAGTGGAGGAACTCTGGCCTACTGTGCGCATGATTGGCAGTTTTTTTTTATTTATTCAATTATTTAATCCACATATGCCCCTTGGACGGAGGTTTTACATGAGGAGTGCGCGGCTTCACACACGATTTCAAAGGTGGGCGGCTTCACAAAAGAAAATTTTCAATAACTGTACTGATATATGTTGCACTGGAGTGGTGAACCGGTTCTTCAGGCTATTTGCGGAAAAAACAAATGAACATGCGATGATGTGCACGCATGCGGCGGGTATACGCACTTGGAATGATTGGTCCGGGATGCATGGCGGTGAGAGGGAGATATAACGAAGTTATCAATTGGAAAATGATAGAACTTGTGGTAGAGAAGGAGCCAGGCTAATTTACGTCGAGTTTCTGGATTGCGAAGATCTTCATTAGATTTTAGAGCTGTGACACTAGTATATCATGGTCTATGACTTTATGATGGTACAGGCAATACTGGGGAAGAAACAGCCAACCTGGGCGAATACTCATTGCGTTAACGACTGGCACTGTCCATATCAGATACAGTTTGGTAAGACTGGGCCTACTTAGGGCCACGCTGTTTTGCCAGTATAATTCTTGCATTGGGCCAATGTCTTGTGCTACGTGGGTAGGAGGTTACCACAGTGCCCTTCACCGCACCCTGACATATGATGGACTACTACATTCTCCTCACCTCCATCAATCCCAACAATGAGGGGATGGTTAGAAAGTGCGCTTAAGGATGTATAGAGGAGATAGAGATAGGAACATATCACCACACGACCACCTTTTTGCGCACTTTCTAACCGTCCTCGAACAATCCCCAACTAGCCCGCAAGAACGTCCTATTAACACTTGTCTCGCAGTGAACTTCGCAATGAATAGGTAGGTACAGTATAGGCACATTAACAGTGCTTCGTGGTCATTTAGCATTATTACAGCAGATAAAGATGTTTTAGGTGTTTGCATGGAAAGGTGCAGCGCAAATAAAACAAAGGACGACATAGAGACAAATGAAACAGGACTGGCCCATGCGAAGGTAGTAATTGAGGCGCGAGTTTGACGCAATTCAGACCCTGTTGAAATGAAGCCCTACATACTCTGGGCCACGTTTTACTGTCTAAATGGCCTCGACAGCAGCGTCAATTCTGTATAGTCTTTTGAGATTGCTGACCATCCTGTGCTTATCCGTATCAGACCCACTGCACATCAATCGGGCGTCGACCATGTGCACATTGTATGCAGGCCAAGCGAAGCGATGCCAGTGAGGCAGCGACTTGATGAAGTCCACCTGAAAATGTGCGATTGCGTTTCTTAGTTCGAATGCCATACAGAAAACTTAAAATTGGCAGGCAGTTTCTTTAGAATTGAGATAAATGCAGACAACAAATTTCAGTGAAGTCGGGGCGTAACTGGAATTTCACCCAAACATATTTCCTTCGAAAAGGTACCACAGAGGACATGTAAGGTGTTTGAAGATTATCATGTAAAAGCTTTGAATGGGCGGCTGGAAATAAGTAATCTCCGCGCTTCTATCGGTTTCTGTCCTAGTGGATTTTTCTCATTTCGACGATAGCTTCCTACATGCACAAAACTGCATATTTAAAACCTGCCCATAAAGACAAAAACAGTTCCATGTCTACGAGCCTTCCAAGCTTGCACTGCCTGACTGCGCCCACCACAGGACAAAGGCATCTTCCATATCTCTCCAATTACGCTGACCTGTGCCAGCTGCGGCCACCCTATCCTCGAAAACTTTTGTCTAATGCGGCCATCTAACATTCTGCCGCCCCCTGCTACGCTGCCCTTCCCGGAATTTAGTCTGCTATCGTTATTTATAGACCATCGCATTCTACTGCATTCGCATCACATGCGCAGTGCAAGCCAGTTTCTTCCTCTTGGTTTGGACTAGGGTGTCCTTAACAAGTGCTTGATGCCTAACCCCCTCTTCCTGTCCCTTAACGTTGCGCCTATAAATTTTTTTTCGTGCCTCACTGCGTGGTCCCCAACTTAAGCTGAACCCTTTTTTGTTAGCCTCGAAGCTCCTGCCCCTTAGGTCAGTACCGGAAAGCTACAGCTGTTATATGCTTTTCTATTGAATACTGGTAAACTGAAATTGAGGATCTGGGAGAACGTGTCAAAGGCATTCCACCCCGTTCTTATTCTTCCGGTTACTAAGCTCTCGTGGTCCTGACCTGCAGCCACTGCCTGCCCTAAGTAGACGTATTCGCCTACCACTTGCCGCACTTCGGTAGCAATTGTAAACTGCTGTTCCCTTCCTACACAGCATAAAAGAAAATTTGGTCCTTCTAATTACTTCTTTGAATTACTTCCTAGTACCGCTTCGCAAATGCGCATATGTGCACAAAAAACTTGCTTCAAATGCGTTGGGGAAGTTGCCGATCACTGGCGTCTTGGAAAGCTGCATACATGCCTTGATGGCAATAAATTGATATCTAAATTAGTCTGGGTAACAATATTTTTGCTACAGGCAGGCCTGAGCCTCTGGTGAGGAATGAAAGACTGTAAATGTCTGTTCCACCAAAGGAAGACAGCCTGGAGGTCCATTTCGTATTAAAAATACCAGTGCAACAGCGCCCCTAGAAGTTTTGCGCCGACTTTGCTGTGCTGTGACAAAGGTTATCTCATTTCTGCTCCTTTCCTGCTTTCGGTTGTGGCCTGCGCACTGCGCTTTGACTGACTATGACTTTGTTTATGACGATACTGTGGCTTTGGTTATTCGAGTTTTGTTTTTAGTTTTCTACTTCCCATGTTTTCTCTTTCAATAAAATTTTCTTATATATAGCTCCTTCTAATTTTTCTTTTGCGTGTCCGAGCTCCCTCTCTCTTTAGATGTGGAGTGCGCAGTCTTCACTTCGCATTAAATTTAGAGCTGTTCTTTCTCTTCTGTCTTCCTCCACCACTCTTAAGCGCTGCCGTGGTCCCATAGTAACGGGAGATGTTAAGAAATAGCATACATGATTCCGCTCTTAACACAGGGAAGTCAAGCTACTTGCACCGCTTTAACGCAAAACATCAGATTCAATACGAATAACGATTGCAGCAAGTAAATAACGCTTGGTGGTCAAAATCTGCACCCAGCTACGGTGTTGGCAATTTGTGCAATTCACGGCTCGCGTGTAAAGGCAGACGGTAAATTGAATTCAAGAACGCAGAAATAATTCCGCCCGGGAAGTTAGTTTCAGAAATCTTTTTCTGGAGAAAAAAAATGGCCAGGCTTAGCTTGGTTAAGCCAAGAATGCGTTGCATATCTCGATGGAGTTCCGTGCTGCTCCGTTGACTCGGTAGGCTATTGACTCGATCGCCATTCAAACTGCCCGTGTAGCAGCGCTCGATCGCCTTTGAGTCGATAGACTATCGGTTCGAGGGCCTTCGAAATGCCCGTGTGACAGGGGTATAAGACTGTCCCGGCGAAGGAGCGCAGCTCTTTTATACATATGCCGTGACTTCATTCATAGCGCAGCGCCCCTAGCGGGAGGAGCGGGAGTTAGGTGGTGGCTGCGGCCGCGCGCGACCGCGCCAGTTGGGGCCCAGCTTTTCCTCCGTGACGTCACGCGCTGGCGCAGGGCCCCTAGCGGGAGGAGCGGGAATCAGGTGGTGGCTGCGGCCGCGCGTGACCGCGCAAGTTGGGGCCCAGCTTTTCCTCCGTGACGCCACGCGCCGGCGCAGCGCCCCTAGCGGGAGGAGCGGGAGTCAGGTGGTGGCTGCAGCCGCGCGCGACCGCGCGAGTTGGGGCCCAGCTTTTCCTCCGACTGTCGTGACGTCACGTCACGTGGTTTGCTGGCTGCCCGGCCGCGCCCAAGGGCTGAACTGAGTGATTGCAATATGCAACGCATAAAACCCACGCACAACCCAACTTTCCACAATTGCTTAAGGGAATGCAAGGTAGATTCTGCGACCATTTGAGGGAAGTGTTTCTATTTCAAAATAAACGCTGAAAGCGTTTGAGTAGTCAGGCTTTGGCGAAAAACTAAAGCCATAGTGTTGATTGGCTACTTTGTCACGGAAGATCGGCAGACGATAAGGAATATTGTTGCAAATGTCATTTGTACTCCTTGTAATTGAGGCCATCGTAGTGATCGGCGACACTCCATTTTTTCAACGTACCAAGATGTAGAGAATTTCACTGACGGCAAAAAATAAAAAGTAGCGGGAAAAATTAGAACCTTTTTTTGCGAAAGAGAGAACGAAATTAGCATAATTATTTAAATGAACAGACGTTTCCATCTATTTTCATGGGGCACATTTTAACATTACAATATCATGCGAACATTAAAAATTTCAGTAATTCATAGGTGAATCTGTAGGAGCTCCTGCATCTATGCTTTGCAATGCTAAGACGAAAGATCCCAGTGTCAGGCTGTGCTGCCTATGTGAGTGGATGAAACTGCTTGGCGTTTCCTGTATTTTTTTCAAGCAAACGCAAACAAAGGATTGCTGCAAAGGGCCTTTCGGTCCAGAATAGCTGCTGATACAAACAGATGACACAGCCGATGACGCTAATGTTTGGATGTCCTTACTTTAGCAGTCAAGCTTTCATCTGTCTCGGACAGAACGAAATACCGGTCGGAAAGTTTCTGCAAGCTGACCGCAATTTGCTCGGCGAGATAACCCGACGTCGAGTCTGTCTTCTCCACGCCGCAGGCCTGAAAAAATTAAGAGCGTGAAATGACGCAGACCGCGCCGCATGCGGGAAATGAGATAATTCACTGAAGTCCACACGGTCGTCATTTTGTTGAACGCAAAAAACCAGTGCAATGTTCCGGACCGTGTCGAATATCCTTAAGATCACCTGCTCGGCCCTGCACCACTTTACCAAACGCAATAAAACAAAATGCTGTCCTGGAAATCACGTGAATACCCCCATGTAGTAGAAAAAATAACATTCGCGCTCAATGTGGAAACAATAGATAAGCATATGCATTCAATGCGTTCGCATTAGAAGCCCAATTTTGTCAGTACCCCTAGTGATGATGTGCGTAAAATTGTGTGCACGGAAGAACCACCTCCCAAAATGGTGATGGGCTTATTGGAGATGGAATTTTCTCTCTCCACTTGTGCGGGACAGGATGGTGAAGCCTGGTGGTGGTTACCACCAGAAGAACCCCCACGGGAAACTGAGCCTGAACGAGCAGGCTACTTTGCAAACTATGAACAGCGAGAAGCCGAGTACCAGGCCGTGCGATGACTTGTACCCAATATAGGAAACCGGTTAGTATCGGCCGGCAGGGATAGGGGAAATGATTACCTCTCGAAAACGTGCGGTTGCTTCATTTCGTGGCCACGGTAAACTCTAGATCTGGTACTCTATCAGTTAGGGTGTACTGGTTGCTATGCTGCCTAGCAGAAGCTTACAGCGCCCGAATTCTCTAAAGCGTGAAATGTCTTCATCGCCGAAAAGTAAAACTACCAGTCCACTCCCCTTTTAGCCAGTACGTGATTAAGGACGTTAATTTTTATCTGAGTAATGCAGCAGAGCTGTAGGGCTACTTGTGACCCGCAACTTATGTAAAATAAATCGGTCGCTCATTCTACTGAACGTAGCTTTATTTTGAGTGGGAACAAGCGACACGCCTGTGCGATGGTTCTCAGTATGTACCATTCATGTAGAGCGTACACTTCTGCACGTTTGCATGAGAAGGGGCTGTTATTACTGTCTCAGAATTTGTACGAAATAATTACAGCCCTATTGCCAAGTGACAATATTTTATGCCCTCCCGAGGTGTCATATTTCGTGCATCCATTATGCAAACAGCAAACTTGTGACGAAGAACGCATCCCAGAAACGAGCGACGCTTTGGTTCAAGGAAGTCACTTTTGTTAGATATTTAAATTCTTTCGCGATTGGCCGCGTAAAATCACTCTAAATTCTTCATATTGCATTGCTTAAATGGTGTAAACACTCGACGAAAGCGAAAGTTAGGCTAAAAATTATTTTAATTCTAAGCATTAAGCAACAGGACTTAAGTTATCTGCCTCATGAAGGGTGAACCTTCATCATATCGTGCAACATGAAATTTCTTCCAAGAGAAGATATTCAGTGATGTGGAGCTCTTGCCTGGACTTTATCGTTTAATGAGCTGTGCGAACTCTAACGCGGTAGCGATTTGTGTGTTGAACAGCAAAATGTAGCTTAATGCAGAGAGGAAACTCTTGCGGAATAAAATGAGGAGTATATATGTTCAAACTGAACTACGCTCGTTCCAGCGCTGTTAAGAACTAGTGTCGCCGTATAGCGGCACAGAATTCGGCGGCAAGATTCGTCGCGCAGGTGACATTTTTTTTTACAATTTCCGTAATAGAAGTATATCCATTCCTGCAGAGAGAGTGCACTTTGTAAAAGTGCAGTGATTCTGGAAAAGGAAGTGTAACAAGAGACAAGCGTATACAGCATCGAAATCCGCTGCAAAAACTTTTGCATTTCTAAGAGCCAAGCATTCTGAAAAAGAAGCAGGAGCTACCAAGAAACTTCGCAGCTACACATGCCACTACGTAGTGCACCAACGCTTCTAATACAAACTGTGTGTAAGATGCAACTTAGCATTCCTCCAATATTTTGGTGGCAGCCTTAGGCAAGAGAGAGTTAATAATAATAATAATAAGCCTTACTGATCCGCTACACTCCACTGCCACCATTTCTTTATTGGTTCTTTATTATTTATTCAATAATTTCCTCGCATTGCCCTAACCTCAAAGGTGGAGGGAGATCTCATCCTCCTATACTTCGAGGATTAATTGTACAGGCATTGGTATCTCAACATTACAATGCTCACTCATTGGGACACACTGTAAAAATTCTTTAGATGCTCTCTAATAGTAAGTGTTATCGTTTCCCGTTACGAAAAAAAAACAAATCGGCTTCTCTTGAGGCTTGCATGGCCTTTTGACGAGAAGGTATTGTTTTAAGAAGGTAGAGCTAGAGGAGTTCGGAAGAGGTAACGGCTTATAGCGCGTTGTAACACACCACTCATTGGTTTTCCTTTACGAGAGCATTGAAATTTGATTTTATTCAGTGTAACCTTCATGCCCATTAGCGTTTCACTTCGGGCGGCCGAGTCCTCCACATACGTTGTAGCAAATTCTTCTGTGTAGTTAATGAAGAGCATATTATCGAGACAGAGATGAGGATGTTCCATTAATTGTTCTTGCTCACTTCGCCGACTTAAAGTTCAAGAGTTCTTCCTGCAGACAAGCAGCGAAAAGGAACTTCGAGCTTGTGTCTCACGCCTTGACACTGTCTTTATTGCTAACGGTTTTGTTACTGTTTTCGATCGGGTTGTTTTTAATAGGACTAGTTGAATCTTGCGGAATGTTAACCTTCCTGATGACGTGCCCGATAAATTTAAAGCTCACTCCGCCCACTTCTCCCCATTGCCAACTCCGTAAGCCATGGCCCCCATTCGGATTTTCGAACTCGGCCGTCTCTTGTCAGGGTTTGCCGCTCTGCTTAGAGAGGCAGGGAAGGTATGCATGCATTCATTTTAGGCTCACAAGCGACATTAGGTTAACAGGCATGCACTTCCTTGCAAAGGTGGCTCTTATTTTCCAAAAGAATTACTGCAATATGAGCGCTCTTTCATGTAAATTTTATATACGAGGTTATATGCTGTTCAATCAATATCAAATATGTTTTCATGATTCAATGGTTACAACCCAGATGAGGCGACCATTGCTTACCACGTCAAGGGTTGTCAACGTAAACTCGTCGCAGTTCTTGTACAGCTGTATATCTTTGACGTGGCTTATCTTTTCGGTGTGCTTGTATGACAAAGCGCTGCTCTCCACCGACACGCCGACGATAATGTGTGCGTTGCTGTGAGGATAAGATTTCGTTACAAACTCCCTAATTTGGGCCTGCAAGGATAAAACATTGAACGAGGAGGCGAACCTTTAATACTCTAGCTATGTCTTCTCTGAATCCTAATGTTTCTCTTTTTAGTAAGCAGCTGCCGTTATAGGTGCAATACGAAACTACAGCTGTCCTAGTGCAGAGGGTAAATAACTGCACGAATTTTAGCTGAATTTTTTAGCTTTAATTCTCACTGACAAAGTAAAAACATAAAGGTGAGATTTACTTGAAGTGCGAAGACCTGGGAACAATATAGAAACCCTTGGTTGCCGCCTGATTAGACCAGGACACAATCCACGAGTCACTCTCTCTCTCTCTCTCAATTCTACACAATTTGGAGACCGTCACAAGTGTTTGCAGATCAGAAAACAGCGTCATGAGCAGCCTACTTATTATACGCTCATGAGTTTCAGTACAGGTGTTGTCAGTCAGCGAAGACCGACTGCATAACATTTCTGATCAGAACATAAAACATGCAACGGTATGCTCACCTCTAATAAACACTTCATTAAACGTATCTACTCGGCTTCCACAGCATACAGGCTTTTAAATTAATCACTCACATACAAAAACAAAGTGTAATCGAGGTGGGTATAATCAGATCTCATACACTACCTAAAATATTAAAAAATGATGCGCGAATGCAACTCAAATGAAGAGCGTTAGATAAGTTGTTTTCCCCTATGCTTTCAACTAGGCTTTCATGATTAATAACGACGATTATTGCAGTGCACCTTCGTTATATCCGAGGCGCAAACTCGTGATATTCGAATTTTCCTCCCAGGTCCGCAATTCGAATTCCAATGTGTACTTCACGAAACGAAACGGCGATACGTTTTATACCAACCCGCATCCCTCTGCGGGCCCTGGTTCGCCGCCACGGCCCTCGGAAGTTCTGCCCCCATTACGGTTTCGAAGACCAACTGTCCTAGGTACGCATCCCTCACAGATTCCAGGCTTCAGCTCGAATAACACCTTTGTGCGCCGATTCGCTTGTCGCCACTCTTAACCCTCAGCGCCAAACGCGTTGGACACTATTTTTCAGCATTGGAGTCTTCAAGTGGTGCTAGTTTTGGCACCCACTCAGATCGTTCATAAATGTGTAGCGAAACGCCAACAGAGCGGGTAAATCGGCCGCCGTGCAGGCCCGGCAACTTCTCGCGCTGTCACGTGGTGGGTGTCATCTTTGAGTACATGACCGGCCGCTGTCTTTAAATCTCGGACGAACAAGAAACATTCGACTGCGAGTAGAAATAGCGAACGCTGTTAAAAATTGCAGAAGGCACTCAAGACTGCTTACGTGCTTTGAATGCGAAACGATTCCCTTGAGCTGCGTTGCGAAAGTTCATTAAAGATTGCTTCCTTTTTAATGAGATGACACAACAACTCATTAGCATACAGTCGTAAGGGAACGCATACAACAGGTTAATTTTTATATGCTAAAAAGTATTGGATTATTTATAGCGAAAGCTGCTAGCACGCGTTCCTGGGTTTCGCGTCCTAGTTGTAGTGCACTGTCTGGCTGCGTTGCCTTATAACCAACAGCAGCGTTGTTACCGGGAAAGATTTCGGTATCGGGAGAGGGCGGCATCTATAATTTGGAGAATGGTTACCATGAAAACAGAAAGGTATAGCAAAAGCATGAAAAGGCGCAAGTGGTGTGTGGTTGCCACGGGAAACAGTCGAAGAGTAGCTACCCGGAAGGCGATTGTTACTGCACCAGGTGAACGGTACGGGCGAAGCGGAGGAATCCTGAACCGAAAGGTGTTACGATGGAACGAGGACGGCGTGGCGAAATCGTAAGTAGGCACTTACGGTGGGACCCCGAAAATTACAACCCTGAAAAAAATGGCCAGGCTTAGCTTGGTTAAGCCAAGAATGCGTTGCATATCTCAATGGAGTTTCGTGCTGCTCCGTTGACTCGATAGGCTATTGACTTGATCGCCATTGAAACTTCCCGTGTAGCAGCGCTCGATCGTCTTTGAGTCAATAGACTATCGGTTCGAGGGCCCTCGAAATGCCCGTGTGACAGGGGTATACGACTGTCCCGGCGAAGGAGCGCAGCTCTTTTATACATATGCCGTGACGTCAATCATAGCGCAGCGCCCCTTGCGGGAGGAGCGGGAGTCCGGTGGTGGCTGCGGCCGCGCGCGACCGCGCCACTTGGGGCCCAGCTTCTCCTCCGTGACGTCACGCGCCGGCGCAGCGCCCCTAGCGGGAGGAGCGGGAGTCAGGTGGTGGCTGCGGCCGCGCGCGACCGCGCGAGTTGGGGCCCAGTTTTTCCTCCGGCTGTCGTGACGTCACGTCACGTGGTTTGGTGGCTGCCCGGCTGCGCAAAAGGGCTGAACTGAGTGATTGCAATATGCAACGCATAAAAGGAGGATGTGACGAGAACCTAAGATAGGGGGTGCTTGCCACGAGACCTACGTGGTGGTTGCTTAACAAGAAATGACACTTGTTACCGTGGAAGGAGGAGGATAGAGGGAGAGCGCGATGAAAAGTTGAGGGAACACTTGAGGTTCGCTTTAAAGGTTATACGCGTTAGCCTTAATAGGTTAAAACCCATATTGCGGCATTGGTCATTCTCGAATTTCAATTCATAGATCCCTGGAAGTCATCACACCACTTCTGGCAGAGTAGTCGAGCGGTTACGTGAGGCGCGACTGCCCTGCGATTGCAGGTGCTGCCACCGGTGGGGCTTATGCAAACCAGACTGCTAACTGTCGCTCACCAGTCATTAAAGGGACTACGCAATAAATTCATTGAGATTACGTAAAGCAGACGAGAGATGGGCACTTCATCACTCGTCACCCCACGCAAGAATTGTTAAGGTAGCATCAATAACAACGAAGATATACACGATTAAAAATTACGCTCCTCCTCTCTCCCCTGAACTCCCCCACGCGAGGCACCAGACAAAAATAAACAGCTCTGGGACTGGGCCACGCTCATGAATACGTCATCCGCTGACGTTCCGTTTGCAACTTCCGGTTGTCGCTCCTAGCACCCCAGCAGTACCGTCGGTGGCGTGATTGCGGCGCGCGTCGGGTTTCTTTGCTTGTCGTCTTTTGTAATTAGCAGTAATGAACCCGGACCTCGAGGCGCGATTGCTCGCTCTTACGGCCGCGATGGGCATCGAGCCCTACGTGTTCACGCCGTACCGGCTGAACGCCAGCGACAACAGTAGTGACTCGGCGAGCCACCGCGAGTGGCTTCGAAACTCCCGACAGAAGGAGGCGGCAGAGGAAAATTGAAACCATATGCGCGAAGGCAATGCCCTAGCTCGCGCTTGCCAGAGAGGGTCGCGCGGCGGCACGAGCAGACGATTTTCACGGCTACTGGAAGTGTGCACGTGACGTCGTGGCTTCCGTGGCTACAGCGAATGATAGCGTGTGGTGGCCTGGTGACGTTATGGGTACAGTGACGTCTTTTTTCGCGACTTTAATTTCAGAATCGGTCACTACGAGCACACCAATCGGCCCACGAAATTTAAAAAACACGGTTTTAAAAATTAACAATAAATTACCGGCATAGTTCCGAAGACTCATACTTGGTGCGAATGCTTCTCAGCATCATTTCTAAGGATTCAAAACATTTACAAACCATTTTTTATTCATTCCATAGTCCCTTTAACTGGCACCTGCGATGGTCGTCGCTTTGCTCACAGTCCGGTGGGCTAACTCGACTGACGCCACAAGGTCACATGACCTATGTGGTCTACCTAGGTAGTCTCTCCGGAGATTTTTCGCTCACAACGCCGACGATTCCTTATTATCTGCATAAAGGGGGCCTTAAAGCTTTCGCGTTAAAAAAGCGCTACCAGTTTTGATTGTTGTCACTGGAGCCACCAGGAGGTTTGCTACCTTGTAAAGACGAGGATGGTTACCATGGAGGGAGGGGGGTATGACGATAATGTAAGAAGGCGCGACCGGTAGGGTGGCCCCCATAGGAAGTACCTGAAGGGTATTCACCCTAAAAGGAGCAGGATGGTTACTAAGCTTTCATTAGGGTATGGTGGGAGCGTAAGAGAGCGCTACCAGTTGGTATTTGCCACGGTAGCCACAACGAGGGTGTTTACCACAGACAATCGACGATGGTTACCACGGAAGGAGTGGTTTATGGGGAGAGCGTAAGAAAACGCACCGATGGGTGCTTTCACTGGAACCTCCTTGATAGTAGCTGCGTTGTGCAGGAGGATGGTGTTGCGTGAGTGTAGGAAGGCATTACCAAAATTTAGTAAAAATTGGAGAGGACACTTAAGCTCCGCCTTACGGATATTACTTCGCCGCGGAAATGATCACTCCTGACTTTGCTTTCACAGATTCCTGGGAGTCTTTATATCTCAGCGGTTATGCGGTGTTCCACTGCCTTGCAGTGGCAGGAGCTGCTACTGGTGGAGCTTGTGCGGCCCATGTTGCTCTTACGGAGCGGCCTCTCCAGACCAATCATTAAAATAAATTCCTGCTGCCGTGGTGATCAGTTTGCTCAACATCAAGTGTGCAGGTTGTGATGACGCCACAAGGTTAGATCACCTTAGTGGCCCAACAAGGTTCCTTCTACGAGCATTTTTCGCTCACAGCACCGATGATTTAGGATTTTGTCCAGAGCGGGAGTCTTAACCCTATCGCGTTAAAACGGGAACAGTCCGGATAGTGGTTGCCGTTGAAGGAGAAGGGTATGGTGAGAGCGGTGGAATACAGAAACAGAAAATGGCCACTGTAGATAGAGCAGTGGATTGCGAGAGCGTAAGCCACCCTTAGAGAAGTTCATGGCAGAGAAAAATTGGTCAGATGGTGCTTGATAATCACAAACTGAACAAGAAAGGGAAAACCTCAGGGTGCTTGCATAGGCTTCGACTACGGGACTTGTGCCCGTCTGGTCAAAGCGTTCATCATTCGCGGGGATTAAATACGGTCATCCCTCCGAGGAAGAAAGCCCGGTGAGGGGGACGAGGGTGTGAAGTGGGAATGGTACTGGGATGGGGAAGGTGGATCTTGTCCAGGCATGATGGCTGCTTAAGTCGATCAACCCTGTTGCATGCAAAACTGTGAAAAGTAAAAGACTGCTCAGCAGAAAGGAATCCTGAGGTGTGGAGTGCGTAGAGATAGCGAGCATCGGCTTCAAAGGCTGTGTGTTCAGCGGCGACACGTGGCTTGGTATGACTGGCTGCGTTAACTGACAACTCAGATGAGCAATTAGCATGGCAGATGGAAACACCGTGAAAAAAATTAAAATAAAGGAAACAGAGCAGAACATGAGGATGAGTTCAGAGAAAGCATGAAAGGAATGGGGCGGAAATCAATGTGGCAGCCGAGCGTTCCCGAGAAATGGTGGCAGAGGAAGCAGGGCAAAAACTGAAGTTAAAATTGAGCAAAAGAGAGAGAAAAAAGTTGGCTTTGAGTTGGCAAAGGACCGGTCGGAGCGGAAGAGTGGGGTGAAAGCAACGATAACAGCGGAGGTATGAAGTGCTCGTCAATGATCTGACCAAGTGCAAGACATGTCTAAAGAATCACGCCAGTGTCGCAATGTACCTGAGAGATTCTAAGTTTCCTCGGGATATGCTAATCCCTGCTGGTGGTTAGGATTTAAATTTGTTGATTAGGAAAGCCTACTCTGTATTTCGCATGCGTTGCAGACTCGAAGCCTGATTGAACTATAAACAATTTAGCTCATCGAAGTTGTGACCACGTTCATTAAAATTATCCGCCACGGCCTTCTGTAGGTTCTCGATGACAATTTATTTTGGCGCACATTGATGACCCGGCTTGTCGAATATATTCTTTCTAACAAGAGCAACATTGAATCTATAGAAAACATTAGACAACGCACAGTTTACGCTAGTCTTTATAACGAAGCTGAAGTCGCTTGCAGTGTTTCTAACAGCAGTGTCACATTGTAAATGCTTACATGTCTTACCTCTGCCTCAACAGCATGGGCTTACTGTCTACGGGTGTTTTATATCGAGCCTAGCGTGTACGACAATGTCTTTCAGCTTTGTGTAGCGTCTGTATTTACCCTTTGTGCGTCGGCAATTAATTTCTTAAGACGATCTCTGCCAGTTGAATAGGGTGGTATTTCCGCAGAATATTGTTTACGTTCGGAAGGACGTTCGAGTATTTTGTTTTAACTGCTGGAGGTCGCTCGCTATTTGCTTTTGTTCGTTTTTAAGCACATCAATTCGTTTAGAGTAGTTTCTCGTTGGAGGACAATATTAGGTTACTTCTAAGGAGCTTCTTACGAATTAGGGTAATTTTTAGTGA
Organism: Amblyomma americanum; assembly: GCA_030143305.2. Lineage (NCBI taxonomy): Eukaryota > Metazoa > Arthropoda > Arachnida > Ixodida > Ixodidae > Amblyomma > Amblyomma americanum. Next base: position 432,199 of record JARKHS020004639.1, read on the forward strand.
GTGGATGTGTTTCAAATAGTTGTCGTCGGTACATATTCTCAGGCGCGCTGCCTATTCTTCAGATATGCCTTGCTTACAGGGACTTTGATGATGGCTACTGAAATCCATGTAGCGCTGTCGGTTTGTAAGCGTTCTTTAGAGGGTGGTTTTAAGCTTTCTGGTCTAAACGAAAGGTCGAGAAAATTTACTCCGGTTGTGGAGTATTAGATAGCAGATTTAATGACGGTCATTTATTGTTTTCTTTGTTCAATTTTATTTTTAGCTTCTACTCTGCTCCATTGCTGCCATTCCTCAGAACATGACTTCCGCATTCCTTTCCAGCCTCTCTCAGGCTTTCTCTGCACTCCCTATGTTTTCTCTTTTTTACTGCACTTTTATTTTTCCAGCTTTTCGTTTTGCAATGCTGGCAAACTTTTCTGCTTAGTTATTTAAGTCAACGCAGCCAGTCACATCAAGCTGCATGTCGCAGCCGGACGCACTGCCTTTCAAGCCCCCGCTCGCTATCTCTCCACGCTCCACACCACCGGATTCCTTCATGATTAGCTGGCCTTTTTCTTTTCACAGTTTAGCAGGTCGCCTGGTTGATCAACTTTACCAGCCAGCTTGCCTGAACAATGTTCACACTCCCCATCCTAACGCCCTTCTCATTCCACACCCTCCTCGTCCTCAAAAGGTCTTCCTCCTTGGAGGGCTGAAACTGTTTAAACCCTGGCAATGTGTTAGGTGCCTAACAAATCGTCGGGAGATTTTTTGAGTACGGTGCGTCGAGAGTGGAGAGTTGCGTGTGCCAGCCCAGCGTTGCGCGTGTGGGCGTGCGAATTGCGTTGGCAAGGCGACGGTCACAAAGAGCGTCGCGAGCACGAGGAGCGGAGAGCGGAGGTGTCAGAAAACAGAGGTGTGTAGGGAGACAGTGCAGTGCAGATCGGGTCATTCAAGCGCGGCGGTGGCAGCCGTCGGACGTTGGGTCCGTGTTGCCGTGGACCTCCCTTGGATCAACGACGCAAGCCTCTTGTCTTCCTTTCAAGCGTGGAGGTGGCATCCGATGGAATGAGGGTACGTGCCTCCGAGAAGCTCTATTGGATAGCCTGCATTAAGCTTATGGCGTTTCCGGAAGCCGTTGGCGGGTCATGGCTACGCTTCTCCTGCTGCAGCCAAGATCCTGGGGATCGTGACGGGAGTCCACCAGTGTCTCTCTGTGCTCCTGTTCGTTCCTCTAACACCTGGCTCTCTCCCACCGCTTCCTTCGACGCAACGCCAGCCACGGGTCGCAGTTCATCCACCGATGTCCGTCCTGTCTACAAGGCATCCCGCTGCACCTGGGACGCTCATTATCTAGAGAACATTTTCGTTTAGCCTGTCGAGTTGTACACGTGCTCGGTGTGTGTTTTTATGTGTGTTTTCATTTCTTCTTGGCTCTTTTTCTATAAATTATAAATACGACTTCGTTTTGTTTTGTCTGATATGTTTGTTGTCTTGTGCACGCGATAGCGTACTCTTGTGCAGTTGGAGACGCGTAACAAATTCCCAACAACTGGCGTCCGATGCAGGACGAGGCCGTGTTTTTTTTTTGTTTCCTATCGTGGGTCCATTGAAAGATACGATGGCAACAATAAAGGATTTCTTCAAGTGGGGTGAACGAGTGGGGTGGAGAGATGCCGAGCTGCATTCATGAGTTGCCGATGAGCGGGACAAATAACGCGTTGTACGTGCAGCTGAACGCGAGAACGCCAAGGCACAACGGAAGCTTGAGATTACTCAGGCAGAGGCTGAACAGCGTAGACTGAAAATCCAATTAAGGCTCACAGAAGCTGATGAGGTAATCGAGAACCCGCACCGTTGCCCTCAGTAGCAGTTAGCCCACACAAGTTGCTCCCGCCTTTTGACGATCGTAGGAATGACTTGGGTACATAGCACAAACGTTTTGAGTGTACAGCAGAAGGGCACAGCAGGCACAAGAAAAAAATAGGCTAGTGCACTCAGTATGTCTTTGACTGGGGAGGCTTTCCGTGTGTTCGGTCAATTGTCTCGAGCAGATCCAATGCATCACGAACGAAAAAACTAGCCCTGCTCCAACATTTTCGCTTAACAGCGGAAGGTTATCGCGAAAGGTTCTGTAAATGCTAGCTGCCTGATAAAGAAACTGGCAAGCAATAGGCCGCACGCTTGCTCAGACTTTTTGATCGATGGGTCGAGATGTCGGATACGGCCAGAACGTACAACAATTTACGTGACTTGGAGGTGGCCGAACTGTTAATGAGGAATTGTCATAGCCGTCTGGAAGATCTTCCTTTGTGAAACATAGTGCAAGACGCTGGATAAAATGACAGAGGCAGCAAATAATTTTCTAGACGCCCAGCGGCAAAGAACCTTGTCTTCGTTCAAAGAAGCGTTTAAGCTGGGCCTCTCGAGACAAAAGCATTATCGATCAAGTAGAAAGTCGGGAAGGTGTCTCATTTGTAATCGACCTGGACATAGGGCTGCCGGCTGTCGCTCTAAGCCAAAACAACTTTATTGCGTTTATTGCCGAAAGGGAGGGCATAATGGAAGTTCCTGCTCAAGGAAGCACGAAAAACAGAAGCAGTCGTCTTGTTGTGTTCACCCAGTGTTGTGCCTGAAGTGGTGTCCACAACAGCATGCAGGCTTGAACCAGCTGAGAATAAAGTGGTGGTCGTACTTGTCCGGCAAAAGACTGCAGACGCACAACACATGCCTGTCCCAGCGGGAGAGCTCCGAGGCGTACCCGTACGTGTTTTACGGGACACGGGGAGCAATAGGGTAGTTGTGTGGGGGGTCCTAGTTCCTGACAGGTCTCACCGGCTTGAGATCTACGGTATTCCTTGTTGATGGCAGTAGCCTGGAAGCTGCCGAGGCAGAAGTCTTTACGCTTCCCCTTATTTCACTGGCATGGCCCTGGTGAAATGCCAGGAGACACCTTTGTATGATATCATAATTGGAAGTATACTGGACGCCTGTGAGCCGTCAAATTGACATATTAATTGAATGAAATCGGGGCGCGCTGCTAAATTATGTCCTGGCATAAAAAATGACGAGGTTGCCAGTGAAAATGGCGAAAGCAAGAGCGCAGAAGTGGGGCTCGCTGGAAAGGAATTTTCCGGACGAAGTAGAGAAAATTCTGCTTTAAGCGTCGGTCTCATGTGGTTCACCAAGAAACTGCTAGAAAAAGAGCAAATAGAGGATGGCTCGTAGAAGGCGTCTTGGGTAAAAGTAGGAAAGGTGTTACATGGCAAGCACGGCAATTTGCACTCGTATTCTGTCGAAAAGGGTATGCTGTACCACTTCTATAATTTCTCCTCTGGCAGATAGGTTCGACAGGTGGTACTTCCAAAGTCTTTCAGATCGCTGGTGTTAAGGCTTGCACCACAATAAACCATCGGCGGTGCATCAGTGCATTACGAAGACTACACTTCGAGTTTGGGATGAATTATACTGGCCTGGGGTGCAAGAGAAGATTACGAGGTTTGTAAGGTAGTACGACATCTGCCAAAGGAGGTGCCTGAAAGGCAAAGTAGAGAAAGCGCCGTTGGGATACAAGCCTCTTTTCGACACACTATTTGATCGCTTCACTGTCGATATTATCGGTCTGCTGTCGCCCACATCGGTAAGATGGAAAGTATACATTCTCACTCTCGTGGAATTTGCCACGCGGTAACCAAACACGGTAGCTTTGCGAAATTTAGATTCAGCAACCATGGTCGAAGGTTTGGTGACGTTTGCACGGATAGGATATCCGAGAGAGATCCCTTTTTGCCAGGGCTCCTGTTTCACTTCCGAAATGATGAGAGAGCTTGATGATCTCTTGGGGGTGAAACATCTCAGGACGACTCCTTACGATCCAATGTGCACTGGGATGGTGGAGAAATTTAACGCCACACTCAAGCAGATGCGGCGGAAACTCAGCCAGGAGCAGCCTAATGCATGGAATCATTATATCGCTCCGTTTCTCTTTGCATACAGACAGGTGCCGCAGGCGAGTAGGGTTTTCTCCGTTTGAGTTGATATTTGTACATGTGCGAAGACCACTTGCAGTCCTCAGAGAGCTCTGGAGCAGAGAAGAGCTGGGAGAAAACACGAAAATGACATATGGTTATGTCTCCGATCTACGAGAACGTCTCGAGCAAACTGTGAGAGGAGGACACCAACAATTTTTGGGTGCCCAATAATCTCAGTGCAGATATTATGAGAGGAAGAGCAGGAAGTGGTATTTAAGGGATCGAGATCGAGCCATCATTCTTTTGCCGAGTAGCCATAATAAACTCTTTATTTAGTGCAAGGGTCTATTTGTGGTTTCCGAAAAAATAACGACGTGGACTACTCAATCGAGTTGGGTCACAGTAAAAACCTGCTCCACATCTATATGCTTAAACTATATGAAGAGCGTGCGTCCCAAGAGACCGTCTTTTGTTGTTACCGAAGAAGGTGGCTCAAAACGACTGTTTACGCGGTTATGAGATGCTCATGTGTAAAATTTACCCTTTATGGCCCAGACATGTGTAAAGCTTGTGTCTGATAAATCGTAAGAATTTTTGGTGCTTTTTGCCTGATATAATGTCTTCAGCCCCATGTTCCATATGTGCCCGTCTCTATATGCCTCCATGGGTCTTTGCGTGAAGTTCCTTCGGTGACTTTGGTGGCATGTAACTTGTCCGCTTACCACGTGAAGATTAGTGTTATGTGGACCTACGGCAGTTTTTTTTACGAAAAAGCTTTTCCGAAGCGTGCCATATGAGAGGTCCCAAATCATCGGGAGATTTTTTAAATGCAGTGCGTTGACAGTGGTGCGTCGACAGCGGAGCGCTGCGTGTGCCACCCCAGCGTTGCACGTGTGCACGTGCGAATGGTGCTGACAAAGTGACAACGACGAGGAGCGTGCCGAGCACGAGGAGCGAAGAGCTAAGTGTCAGAAAACCGAGGTGTGGAAGGAGACACCTCAGCTGAGGTCGGGTTATTCAAGCGTGGAGGTGGCAGCCGTCGAACGTTGGGTCCGTGCTGCCGTGGATTTCCCTTGCATCACAGGCGCGAGCCTCCTGCGCTGCTTTCAAACGTGGAGGTGGCAGTCGTTGTACAGAGAGTCCGTGTTGCCGAGAGGCTCTTTTAGATAGCCTGCATTAAGCTTAAGGCGTTTCGGGACGCCGTCGACGGGTCCAAGCTTCGCTTCTCCTACTGCTGCCAGGTTCCTCGGGCTGCTGACGGGAGTCCACCGGCGCCTCTCCGGGGTCCTCTCCGCTCCTACTACCACCTGGCTCTCTTCTGTCACTTCCTTCGACGCAACGCCAGTGACGCCCTACAGCTCATCCACTCGCGTCCGTCCTGTCTACAAGGCATCCCCGTTTCACCTGGGACGCTCAATATCTGGTGAACATTTTCCTTTATTCTGTAGTGTTTTATGCGTGCTGAGTGTGTCTTTTTCGTTTCTTTTTGGCTCTTTGCCTTTGAATTATAAATACGGCTTCGTTTTGTTTTGTCTGATCAGTTGTCTTTTTCGAACCTGCACCCGATAGCGTTCGCCTTCCGCTGGGGCAGAAGCGTTACAATTTCACGACACAATAATGAACGCTTTCCCCAGACGAAGAAATATCTTGTCAAAACTGGAAAAAAACCATAAAGTTTTCCATCCCTCGTTCTCTTTGTGATCACCCTGATGGTTGTTACTCTGTAGGAGGAGGAGGATTACACACAGAAAAAAAGGGCATGGCGAGAACGTTCGAAGGCGCAAACGGAGGGCGGTTACCATTGGAACAATCCGAAAGGTGGTTACCTTGGAAGGGGAAAATGTGGCGATAATAGAGGAGGATCGTCACCATGGTGGAAGGGTAGTATAGAGAATACATAGGGAACCTTGACTGTTGGGTGGTTACCGTAGAAGGAGGAGGCTAGTAGAGTGACAGCGCAGGAATGCGTAACTGGAATGTGGTTACCACAGACACCATTCGGGGGTGGTTATTATAGAAACAGGAAGGGATATATGGCGAGAATAGTAGAATGTAGCACGGTCAATTTGCGGCAGCTGCACCGAAACGTGCCACCGGAAAGAGTCAGCGATGACGCCAGGCGCCTAGAACGGCAGACTGATGAGATGAGCTGGTCGGGAACCGAAAATGTGTGGAAAACAAAAAAAAGAGTGGCCAGATTTTCTATAAGCTTGCTGTTTCTTCTTCAGCATGGCGTTTATCACCATGTGATCTTATGAAGCAACCAGGGGAGTTGCCGAAAGACAGAGAGGCAAGCGTGGCTCCGCTAATAAGTGTTTGGACCTAAAAATTTTCAGCATCCTTGTTCAAGAGGGCTATTATGTTTACGCGTCAAGGCGCGGGTTTAGCGGATCATGTAAAACAAACACTATCGTTGGTCCAATAAATAGATGCTTCGTAATTCTGCAGGAGGTCTCTGTGTAAATTCAGATTCTTTACCAACTTTGCATCGACAAACAGCAAACCGAAGAAATTATTTGGATCACGTCAGGTATGTTTCAGTCAGTTAATGCGTGCTTCCTGCTTATTCCGATGGTGGCGCTTCCAGATACATGTGATGAGAGTGCCTAGACGCCATCACTGAGCCTCGTGTATATTATGAATGCCTGCCAACTGTTTTCTAAAGGTCATAGGAACGCATGTTTCCCAACAAAGTAACAGAATGTTTCTTCTTGCCAGAAAAGAGAAATATTTTCACAAACAGTTTTGTATCACTGTGTGAACTTGGCTGTCTCCCAGCTTGAAGAACTTTCTCAATATTACAAACACGTTTCTCGCATTATACCCCTTCAATGTCGGAACCTTTGCTAGTTGCGCTGCCTATGGTAGCAAGGGGAGGTTTGCGTATACTCACGAATGAAGGGAAGTTTTCGTCGTCAGCCGTTATAATAGCCGGCGGAAGCACTTTGCAATTGGTGACGTTTTCTTGCATGTGGGTGGATGTGACCGCGATGACAACGTCCGCACCGTAGCTGCAAAGGATGCAGCGCGCACAATCTGTCTTAACTACGCTCTGGAATACCACTGTTGGAATAAATGTAGGCGTATTTACTTAAAGTTAAGGAACGTGCTTCTGCACCCACCATGGAGCGACAACACATGCAACAAAATTTTGGCCCGCACAAAATGTCTTGCGATCGAGCGAAGCTCTTTTAGCAGTGTTAGTTGCGCTTCCAAAACTAAGGAAAAATTACTACGGACATTGCGTAAAAGATGACCACATCACTAAACTCTTCACCAGTACACTAATCGGCTCTATCATCTCTTCACTACCCTCCGTACCCAACACCTACCCCTGACAAATCAAACACCTATTCCTTCCTACGCCGGCGACACTAACAAGGTTTTTGATGCCCTCTCCCAAAAGCAGAGGTTTAATACGCCCTCGCGAATTTACAAACTATATCTGCACCCAGCACTGACCTCATTACAATAAAATCCTCTGAAATCTCGATATCCCCTCTATCCAAGTTCTCACTATTTCAACTACTGCTTAGACACTGGCAACCGGCCACCATCGTTGAAGGGCGGAGGGTCGTCATATCCATCCTCAAGACCCACAGACCTCCTCATTTTCACAGCTTTCGGCCTATTTGCCTCATCTTCGGCTTTGGCAGGACGTTTCACATGTCATACTCAACGGCTTACCAAACATGGCTGAAAATTTCTTGTATGCTTTTGAAATGCTTGGTTTTTGCCAGTCTCTTCTATGCCTAGATGTTATGCTCTGTCTCAAGCTCGACAACCTTGTCCCCAATGGCAGCATGGATACACGAGCCATACTAGGTATCGACCTACATGGTGCATTTAACAATGAGGCCTCTGCTGCCACTTAAGCTGGTCTTATCATATTTCTTGCGGCTTCAAAACCTATTCCTACTTTAACGGCTTCCTTTCACCTCGTACCGCTACGCTCATCTTCGGTTTCATATAATGCCCCTTTTTCCACCATGAGAAGTTTCGGTACTCCGTAAGTCTCTGTCCTTTCATCATTCCAATTTAATCTCGCTGTGCTGTCCGTGCCTACTTCTCTTCGTTCCTCCCCTCCCTCAATTTCTTGCGCTACGCTGACGACATTTCTCTCTGGGTATTCGGAGGCTCTGGTGGCCACATCCAAGATACCCTCCAAATAGCTAAAAACATGGTAGTAGAGCATATTGCCACCATAAACCTGCACTGTGCAGCTAACAAATCTGAACTCCTGCTTCTTCCCTCACGCCGCCGTTATCGACACTCTTATCACGCCATTCACAAGGTCCCTAAAATTCGGGTCCTCAGCTTTTTCATTGAGGCCCTTTGTACAGCTGTCGATCACAACCTCCGCCTCATAGGGAGCATGTCCAACAAGCAAGGGGGTCTCCGTGAGTCGGAGTTCCGTATTTTCCAGATGTTTGTCCTTAGCAGGGCGAAGTGCTCACTACCGTTCATTTACCTCTGCCGTGCGGAAATCGACGCCGTGGGCGTCCTTCACCGTCGTGTCCATAAACATTCTCTTTGTATCCCTCTAATGCATGCACCGAACGTCTTCTTCGAAGCGGCATTCTTCAGCACAGCACCCACCCCAGTGGTCGGCATATAGAAGATATTCATGTGACGTCCCATGCCCCGTTTTGTGGTCCAGCGCGTAGCTTGAGCAGTGCAGGCGGGAGCAGGAGGCCATAATTCTACTGGACACGCCTGCAGACTTTCTAAGTGCTCTGCAGACACCAAAATAGCGGCCGCTGTGGCGTCAGTGATTACTTTTTTCTTTCGCCATCACATAGTGCTCTATCACTCACCTCATCTCGGCCATGTTCTTTGAATTTTTTTTTATTTTTGTGTTCTCTTAATATGTTTACTTATTTTCGTCCATTCTCCTACTTTTACTCTCATTCTTATTTTTGGTTACTACAAAACACACAAGGCCTCCTTGTATCTAAGTCTACGGAAAGTGCCTTGATTTGCATAGGAGTAGCGCGTCCGACTTGGGATTCAAGGGTCACGGCTTTGATTCCCATCAAATGATTGAAATTTTCTTTTCCGCCGAATTTATTTGCATTCTTACAAGTTAGAGTGACGTTCGAGTCATGTTGCGACCATATAATTATAATATATTTAGTCGTTTATTTCATTTTTAATAGCGCTGTTCTTCCTGTGACGGGACATCCCTCTGACCAATAAGGACTTCTTCGAACTGCCATTATCCCGCAGTCCTTCGCTCAAAAGGACGCTTAACGCGATTCCATTGAAACACCCCCCAAATTATTCATCCTAAACCACAGAGCGCTGTCTGCCTTAGGTAAGTAGCAATCATTTCGAAAGCTCCCCTTTGTGTTCAGTTTCGCATGTGGCTAAAGTAGGAGAACTCATTCTCTTGCGATGGCCGTCTTAAATAGATCCTTGTACTTCATCCATGGGGCGCCTTCGCTGTACCGAAGCGTGCCTTCTGGTTGGGTCCTTGCCTTGAAGGCCTTTCAATTCCTGGAAAGATGACTAAAGTGTTATTTCAAGTCAGTCGCTCCTCCTAACAACAACTAGAAGTTTAGAACCTTCACACCAAACTGAATTTCGAGTGCGGATGAGTGTTTAATGCATACCCGTTTTAAAAACGCAGTGTTGAGAAATGACTTCGAACTTGTAAGTGCTAATGACCGTATGCCATTTTATACCGCAATATCTTACAAACCAGTAATTGTATGAATTTTGTAAGACTCAGTAAGCAGCCACCTCAACCTCCAAGCCGTCAATGCAAACACAACTTGAATGTAGGAGTACGCGCCAGAAGCAGATTTAACGTTAAGCTGTTTTCAGCCTCAAGACTTCTTCATCCACAGCCTGTGTTGGGCGCGGTTCAAAAAAGAACTTGCTGATATCCGCACCGCATATCTTTGCATAATATTCCTATTGCACTTGTATGCTTTTTTTGTTCAGCATTGAATCTTTCAGGTCTGCACTTGTCGCTGTTGCATTCCTTGTCAGTTGAGTTTTTCCCGATGACTCTCTCACACAACATTACCTTCTTTGCAATTACGTCACTGAGCTGTTTGCCTGCTCGATTTTTTCTTTTGCCCAGAATAATTATTGAAACGCATTGTATTTTCTGCTGTTCTTTGACATTTGCACTGTTTGCCTAGTGACCCACTCCTGTATAAGCATTTATTCTTTCAGCGTTTATAATATAAATAAATAGATAACATTGCCGATATCATCCCGTTGACAGGTACGCCATAAAGACGAAGAATGCATGCTTAAGCTAGATGCTTCACGTGGCGTCGCGTGGCCACCGATGCATTGTAGCCTCTAATTGAGAATATCTGGCATCACATGTCTTCGTTTTGTTTTATTGAGACTTGTATGTGATCAAAGTGAAACTCGGGCGAGTTGGTGTGACATTACCGGAACAGCGCAAAGACATGTACATGAAGACAAAACATATTAGAGGGATGGCTTACAACTGATTTTATTGATGCTTTGGCGATGGCTTATATACTATAGCAAAACATGCGAACCGCAAGGACATAAAAACTTGAAAGAACATTGCGTGTGGCAATGGTGACATTCGGAGGACTTTGCGCATTTTTGGTTTTATATCTTTTATAAAACTATGCTTCTTCTCGATCAGTGCTACAAAGAAGGTGCTTACGAGTTTGTCTTGGTGTTTTAGATCTCATGCGCTGAGATTATTTCTCCGTTTTGTCGCGACTTCCTGTTAAGACCTCGCACTGGCTTAGAAACAGATAGCATGCTTTCTTCTTTTTGCGTGCATTCTCTGTAGTGTTTGAATGTGAAACCCTGTTGATTGGCTCGCTTTTCTGCTGCCGTAGTGTGCAACGCTTGCAAACTGTTCTACTGCCTTCGAGCGAAAGTTCTGCCACCAGAGAGAATGGCATTGTTCTCGGGATTTGGACATTCGAGAAGCTATAAGATAAGTATATGCAAGATATTGCGTTTGGAACGTCATAGGGAATCTCGCTTCTGCAGAAAACTCAAGCATGGTAATTCGTCCTCAACAAATACTGCTACGAAATGGCGGCAGTGGTCTCAGTAGCTGACCTGCCAGCGCCCTTTCAAATGGACCGATGTGTTTCTAAGTGTAAGCTCCCCCCGTTGTAAACTTCCGCTTGAATCCGCTTTACCATTCCTTATGAAAAACTCACTGGATTCACTGCAGGCAGATAAAGCTGGCTCCATCGTGTTACCTGAAAAACTTTGCTTGTTGTGCTGCGGAAGATAACAATCCCGGCACGAAAACTGTGAGGAGAAATGAACCTTTAAAAGCTTGACAATTCTGCAGAGAAATGCACTGAGCCATGGCAGAGAATCTTTTGGTCAGCAAGGACGCTTAAGCAGGCTTGTCGTCTTCGCGCAAGCGTCACTGAAGATAGAACATGGTAAAAGCTTGTCTGTATTTCTGCAGGACAAGCTGAAGCTTTTACCCATTCTTCCTAATCATCATGAGCCTGACTATGCCCACTGCAGCATTCTAGAATGCTGACTGTACAAATGTCAAAAGTTTCTTATTATCTTACCCCAATATTTTCTTCTTGGAATAACTTTATTTACTTGCAAAATATATATAGGCGTCTGTATTGGCTCATGCATAGCTCCGTTCTTAGCTGACATTTAGCTCGCGCAAAATGAGAGGCTTTTTGAAGAAGGCCTGGTGGTGCGTGGTTTTAGATTTGTTGATGACTCTTTTGTGTTTATGAATTCTACAGCAGCTATCACCAGGTGTCGGTCTCAAAAGATTTTTCTTAGCGCCTTGAAAAGCTCGTTTCGACGCATCAAAATTCCTTGAGAAGAAACACTTGAAGTTTTTAAATCGTTGCCCGCATTTCTCGCGTTGTCATGTGTGCTGTTGACACGAGCTGCGGAGCCAGAAGCCTCTCACATCATTCTGTTGTGCACATACAAAACGATGCACCGTGCAGCTGTCAAGTTATGTCTTTGCAACACATTGCGAAAATTGTGCAGCCATGCTTTACAAGGCAACTTTGAAAATCAAATAAAGCGCCCAAAGACAGCAAGGTATCAAAAATGAGACTAATCCCCCTGAGAAAACTTGTTCAGTGAGTGCTCAGGTCAAGGGCGCGAAGGGAGCACTGTAAAACACACAACAAAAATTGCAGGTCGCATTATACCACACCTGCATCATTATCGCACAGCCTTAGGAGAGTGGGTTAACGTACACATGTGAATGCTTTATCTCCACCCCAAAAGCTTTAGTGATATGCAATATTGCAAACTCCGCCAACACTAAAAAGATGGGCTGCACCAAGAAGCACCCCAGACCAGATTTGCTTCTTGTGCTAGAGGCTGCGCGCAGGATCCCTTCCTCATGACAAGCACTACACCGGAAATGCGGTCAGACGCCTCACAGTCTAAGGGAACACAATAACAACGTGAGCACCTTTGTGGCCGGTGAACTGGCCATTCACTGCAGAGACTGCACAAAAGAAATTAAAGGCAGATAGGGTACAAGCATGCTATCTGATTCTCAGCCACTGCGAAGTGTTAACAGAAAGTCGCAGCAAAACAAGAGAACTAATCGAAGCTCCCACCCACTTCGTGGCCCACTTTCTTTATATTCGAGATGTCTGCCATTAGGCATAATGAGAAAGGTAGAAGGGATATGGAACAAAGTGAGAAGAAAGAGTGCAGACAAGCCTCGCTTAAAAAGTCGCAAAAGTTCTCGACAAAGCGATTCTGGAGTGTCGACGTCCCATCGCAGGTCTATTTTCCTTAGGAAGTGCTTTCACGAAGAAGCCCACTTCATGGGCTTCGAAGCGCCCACTCGACAGCACGGTAATAAAAAACATCGTTTTCTAAAAAATAACGAAATAATTTGTACATTTGTTCATATGTCACCATTGCATGCGCAGAGTTCATGGTTATTGTGCGTTTTCAGAGGAAATTGTCTGCCACGGTATATGATATCAAAAGAGGGAAACGCTAAATAAAATCATTGGTAACTGGGTACCTTGTCCCTGCCTTGTGTTCACTTTGACGGCCTTGCGCGATTCCGATAGTGGTAATTCAATCGGACTTCGTTTACAGAACAGCAGTACAATATTTTATAGCTTCCTTTCAAAAAAAAAAAAAGGCGCAGCACGCTGATTTAGATCAAGCCAATAGTGATGCGACATAAGAATCTCATACTTACCAGGATCCCAGTGGTGCCTTAGCAATCATAGCGCTGGTGTTCTCTTAAGGCAACTGCACGAATTTAAACTTGCGCGCTTAATCTCTCAGCCTCCATCATCAGCACCCGTATCCAACATCCCCACCTTCTCAGCGGCGTCACGCATTATTTAACTTTGAGAATGTCGCCGACTTTTCTTCGCGAATGCAGAGAGTGGAAGCGCCGCACACCGCATGAAATGCCCGGAATAAAATTACCCGTGTCGTAGTTTTTACAATAACTGATATCGTAGTGCCATTGAGCACGGACACACGCATGTTCTTTCAGCGGTCTATAATGTTCCCGGCTCAAGGTCGGCGAGTTTGAAAAGTTACCCCCGCACAGTACAAGCGACCTTCTAGCACGCAGCCAGCAACGAGAAGCGTCCCGAAGCAGTGCATCTATCCACGCCACGAAGCTCGGGGTTTCTTACGTAGTAGATTTCACTCAACTAGAAGGCTCACCTTGAGAAGGTACTTGGCTTTTTCCACCCAGCCTTGCAAAATGTCGATGGGTGCTATCATGTTAAGAAATCCGTAACTGCCGATGTTGTTGGACGCAAGCGTCGAGATAGCAGTTTTACTTTGCTTCATGCTGTTGAGGTCAACGTATCTATGACAGATAACAAAGCAAAGAAACACTTGGCACCTACCAGTGGCTCCAGTGTGAGAAATTACAACAAAAAGCCAAGCGTAGGCTTTTTGGCGGGCTGTACATGACTATGCGGAAATGAGTGTACGGGTGCGATGGCGAGAGCTATGAATTGCACAACTGACATCAGTCGCTACAGTGGAAAGTCACAGCCGCCGAATCACCATGAAACGTAGAAGACATTTCTCTCAATGAAAAATTTCTCTCAAGTTGTATTTCAATGAAGAATACCACAACTGCTACAATGAAATGTAAGCCCCAGATCACAGGGCTGACTGCCCGGGGCTGGACGAAAGCGGGTGAATGAGCTGGGAGATTGAAGAAAGAGCTTTACGTTGTTTCACAAAGTATGGGAAATTCAGCTTTAAAATTTTACAAAAGAGCCTTTGACGGTGGCGGGCGCGTTTCGATAGAGTCGAAACGCAAAAGGCGTCCGTGTGTTATGCGATGTCCGTGCACGTTAAAAATCGCCAGGTAGTCGAAATTATTTTGGAGCCCTCGACTACGACTCCTCTTTCTCTTTCTTCTTTCTCTCCCACTTTCCTCTCTTTCCTTACGGCGTGGTTCGGGTGTCCACCGAGATACTTGAGACAAAAACTGCGACATTCCTTTTCTCAAAACTAGTTTGAATTTGTTCTTTCATACTCCCGCGCTACTTTGCTACTGCGTCTGGAAAACATCACTGCACGTCCAACTTGGCGCGCCAGATACACAAGTTATCTTTATTTTCAAATACAGTAACGGTTTTTAGAGCCAAAATACATCGTTCCAACCAGCAATATTGCCTATCGGTGAGTGCTTCCAGCTGTTCTGAATGGGGAGGCTGGAAAATCCAAAACAAGTGCTTTATAGAAGTGCACTCATTTAATGTCGAAGGATAAGCCTCCCTTTTTCTTGGAGTACGTCTTCAAGGCATCTTTGAACCTCTGGAAGGAGACTTGTAGCTCAGTTGCTATGACGTTTTCATTGTCTAAGAAGACGTCTGTGTAGTACATGTAGTGACCGACCCCATCGGGAGCATACATCTCCGCATGTACGGCGTGGGGGTCCACCGTACAGATGAGTAACTTGAGGCCTGAAGCAAGGAATGAACACGCAATAACCAATCGTACAACAAAAGTACGAGAACTGACACACACATTACATCTACAAAGACTAAAACTTTAAAAATTCATAAAAAACGACAAGATTGTATTTTGACTTTTTATATTTTCCAGCAAGACCCATGGACATCACTGACGGTATGGCGCAGGTGATCACGCGCATTCTGCTGGTAACCACGGTGTGCCCGTCAATATCATGTCAAGCAGCTAAGTTTCAGTGATACTAATTGCGCACTCTTTTATAGGTTCACCCTTTCGAATTTCTTTTGTCTGCCGAGTGCAGAAAGAACATCGCAGAGTGCAAGGATAAGTAGGCTCCTCAGTGTAAAATTCTTTTTTGGGCTTCACAGGCCCTGTCGGTCTACTAGGGCTTGAAAAAAGGCGTTTAGCTGCATTAGAACAAGCGTTTGTTCCTTTGTGTAACGACGCTCCCAGAATTTGCGAGCCAAACTTCCTGTCATAATCTGAGGCGACTAGTGTTTCCATTTCCGCGTGGCTTAGATTGCCAGACAGATAAACTTGCAGAGCTAAGCTTACCGGCAGATCGCACTAACTGAATAATTCTGTGTAGCTTTGCTTAAAGCCATTTAGTTAATCTCACCTTCCGAGCTTTCGGTGTTTACAGCTAATGTACGCTGCCTCTGTACCAGCATCGTCTCAAACATGTGTTTTGAAATCACCGGTCATATATCAAGATACGGGCAGGTGAAAGGAAAGCAGCATGCAGACACGCTTTGCAAAGGCCGGGAGGCTGGGACGGTGGCCCTGGTATATGTGCAGGGGTTTTTGTGGTGGTAGTAGTTGTGGTTGTAGTAATTGTAGGGGGTGCGGTACCTAAAGCAGTCGTTTCTGTTGTGCTCTCATCCGGTGTACCAGGTCTGGTAATTCTGGTGAAGTTCGCTCCCTTTACGGCTTCTCTTTTTCCTGCAGAGTCAAGAAAAATTTCATTCCAGTAATACAATCAAAACAAACAGGCCATCACGAAGACATCACATATACTTCATCATAGTGACGCTGGTCTCCGAGTGTTGCTTGAAATATCAAGGTAATTTTTTTTTCTTGAACTCCGCACGTACAGGGATGCTTGCTTTCTCTATATTGTAGGCCGCTTCGATCATCTGTCCAGCAATTTCAGATATTATCCGCCCACACAGCGCTGATAGTGCATGCGTGGTACTGTTATTTCTTTGTCCCACTACACTGCTGAATACAACGGCCTTGCAGTGTTAAAGCGGTTCATAAATTCTGGGCACAAAAAAGCGGCTTATTCCTAAAGGTAGTATAAGCGCACCTTGGTCTCGTTTCTGTAGGTTCTACAGTCTAATTTTTCGTGGCGCATGAATAAAAAGAAAACGGCTCTGCCGGCATCAAAGTCATTCTTGTAACGTCTCAAAATCTTCCGAAGGTTCCCATATAGCATTGTTTCGTGACAGACTAAAGAGCCACCACTAATGTTCTTAACCCGATTCCGGCTTTGGCCCCTTCACTTCTCCTATAGCTATTTATTTATTTTCCCTCAAAAGTACACAAGGTATATTACATGGCGGGTGTGCTAAAAAGAAAGGGTATTATCATGATAACAGACCGTCTTAAAAGGGTGATTTCTGAAAAGTCGGAAGAAAGATCATTCCAGTCGCTAGCTGTTCTGAGGAAAAAAGACAAAGGATGTGTTTCTGTGCATGTTCTATCGAGATACACACCATTTGGGTGACTAATACGAAAAATCCAATGAGCGCTGGAGAGAGCTTCCGGATTAGAAGCATGACAAAAATTGATACAAAGAAAGACTGACTATTTGGCGACGACAGGTGAGTGAAAGAGAAGGAGCTGATATTTCAATACCGCAACGCTAGTTTAAATGGAATAGTAGGAGTATATAAATCTGGTAGTGCGTTCTTGACTGTGTGATGACCCCCATAATGCGCAGGTCCACACGGGACGGTGAGGCAAAGAGACACCGTATGGCTCAGTTTAAACAAACAGGTATATTCAATAATTACACATGATTAAGATTATACATCAGAGGCTGGGGCGTCCGAGCTTACGTGCCGACGACTTCATGGGGGCGATGGAGTGGCTCCGGAGTTGGACTCGAGCGGTTGCTGGCAGAAGCTGCACGCCGTGGGGCTTCCGTGCTGAAGGCCCTCTTGGCGAACGATGTCGTCCTGAGCGTCCCCCTTCCGTACTGCTCCTCGATTTTTATATGCTCTTCTCCACACTCTCTAGGGTGAGGACGCCCACGCCGGAGGGGAAGGAGGGGTGGCTAGGGCTTTCACCTGGGCGCACAAACATACCACCGCACTTATTGTCTCGCCCCCCTCACGTGTTGAGTCCGAGGGAAAGAATGTTGTCTTCGCGGTAGCGCATAGCGTCGGCTGTGGTACGGCGCGCTCTGGATCGCTGACAGTTCCCTTGTCCTGGAATGTGCTCGGAAGGGCCGTGACGGACACCTGTCATGGCGGACAGGCAATACTCGCCAAGAATGTGGGAATACAGGCGCTAGTGAACAAAAGCGCATTCCCAGGATGGCCGTGACGGACAGGCAAGACTCGCCAAGAATGTGGGAAGACAGGGGCGACCCTTAATCTGGTTTCCCGGAGCGACAGACGAACCCCTTCGTTCTGGTTGTCACTCTCAACGAGCATGGCTGGGTAATTGATGATGCCTGTCATCTGGGTCTCCGTCTACGCCGCGCCGTCGAACGTGGAACCTCGTAGGACACAAGGAATGTCACACTCGCTCACCCTCCAGAAGAATGTTCTCCGAACATTTGAGTCCCTGCAGCTCCCCTTGTCTTTCTGAATCGCCTCGCACAGTGCGTCCGACAAAACACTTTTCGCTGCACTCAACACCACTGCACAACACCATATGCCTCCGCTGTCATAACTGGCGTCTCCAGGGGCAGCACTGATCTTCTTTTACAGATAAACATGAAACTCAGCACCCAAGCCTCTCCTTTCTAGTCCAAACTGGACTATTTTGCGACGACAGGTGAGTGAAAGAGAAGGAGCTGAGATTTCAATACCGCAACGCTAGTTTAAACGAAATAGTAGGAGTATGTAAATTGGGGAGCGCGTTCTTGACTGGTTCGAGCATGGTGATGAAGTTAGCACAGTAGAGATCATAAGCGGCTAATGCGAACTCATGTTTTGAGCATATAAATGTTAGGCAAGCAAGAAGATTTGTGGAACGGGGGTCTATCGAAAGGTTACAGCGTAATAACCTAAACTTGTTAGCGGAATTATTGGCGGGATGAATAAGCTACGCCCATGCTAAATCTTTATAAAGTATCTTTGCTAATGTACTCGCTGGAGCGAACCGAGGTAGGCTTAATAGTGATATTGGTAATTATGTAGGTAGTACCCTGGTTAGTGCGCCTACGACAGAAAGAAAGAAGAAATATTTTAGCACTTCTTATAGACATGTGATCCCAGGTCTACTCCACTCCTATACACGTGCAAGATATTTTTTAATGATGGGTATATCAGATGGATTATTAATTTGGCGGTAGACAAGTCATCAGCAAATAGTCGAACATTAGATATACTATCTAAGGGTGAAATTAAATTCCAGTAATAATCGAATTAAAGACCCTGCTGAAAAAATGTTACGACATATCCTATGACTTTTCTTGTACGAGGTTATTGCACCATAAAGCTATGATTTATCATACATCATTAGGCTACGATATCGTACATCATTAATCTATGATATCATACATCACAAATCTATGACATCATAGATCGTTAATCTACGATATCATACATTGTTAATCTATGACATCATACATCGTTAAGCTATGATGTCATACATCAAGCCATGATGTCGTTCAGAATGGTCTATGACAAATCATTCATCATTACGCATGCTGTGATTCAACAGATATATCGTGCATCACTGCGCAACTACACATGATATACCATGATGTGCTTGCACCAGAAATGCGCTGCTGCCAGCTGTAGGGAAAGGGGCATATTGGCTAAGAATGTACACTCGTGGGCAAAATATTGCTAGATCCGAGACTGTGAAAAAGTTCATTTAGTGGAATTGGGGATAGAAATACAATGAAAAGCAGTGGCACATGAGGGCACATGCATGCTCCATCTTCCGGAAAAATAGGAGCTTACTGACCAGTGAGGAGTCAACACAGAAAAAAATTTTTCAGCGAATCCGGATTGTGCAAACTTAGGTCCATGACTTTACATGTACAATGAGCTTCCATATGAACATAGCATTTAAAACTGCAGCAGTTTATTTATTTATTTATTCAGATACCTAAAGTGCCCTGAAATGGGCATTATTTTAGGGGGAAAAAAGAAAAATGGTACAGGTAGCACAATTCAGCAACAAAAAAATGTAATGCTATGTTCAAAAGATTTATTTATCAAATACTGCCAACTGCCTCTTGGCAGTCAAAGCAGGAGTGGATACCTTGGTCTTGAACAATTTCCAAGTTGAGTTTAACAGCGGCAAGGAAATAAAACCCGTGATTGACAATCAGCAACGAGGGAATGCGCACAATCAACAAATAGAAAAAAGAAAGAAGGAATACACTTCAAAAGGCGGATGGCAAAGTAAGGAGCGATGTAAACAAATACTTGCTGCATCATAGATAAGGTGACATGGCCGTTGCAAATTCAACAGAGGGCATGTCAGCAACCTCGTAGGATAAGGCGTTCCACTCGGCTATGGTTCGAGGAAAGAATGAACGTTAGGTGTTAGTTTTAACCTGTGGCATTACAAGTGCCTTGCTGTGCTTACCTCTCGTTTTCTTGGATTCGTTAAAATGCATGTAAGTATAAAAATTGATTTTGACATGGTTGTTCACAATATTGTTCATCATTTGTAGGCAGTGTAGTTTGCGGCGCATTTCTAGCGACGGGAGCCCAGCTCGTGTTCTCAGGTCTGAGACAGATACTTCTATGGTAATTGCGTTGTAAATGAATCTAAGTGCTTTCTTTTGCACCCCTTCAATGTGTTTGATGTTTTTCTTAGTATGAGGGTCCCAAACAGTGCCAGTGTAATCAAGCATTGCCCTAACGAGTGTCGTGAATGCTGCAAGTTATGTCACACTAGTGCAGTGCCTCATGCGATGCTTCAATAACCACAGCTGTTTTAGGGACCCCAAAACAACATAATCAACTTGTGCATTCCACGTTAATTTAGAGTCAATCATAACGCCCAGATATTTGAAGCTGTCAACCCGCTTGACATCTGCATTCTTGATTTTGTAAGTATATATTAATGCTTTTCTTTCTTGTGAACATCATATGGGCACATTTTGAGACATTTATGTTCATACGCCAGATTTGGCGCCAACTGTTAATTGCAGAGAGGTAATCACATAGCACAGTCTGATCATGTACAGATTCGATGTTCTGGTACATGATGCAGTCAATGGGGAAAAACCGGAGGTCTTTTAAATAGATCAGAAAAAGAAGAGGTCCAAGGACAGAACCATGTGGTACTCCGGATTAGAGATGCAAAATTTCAAGAAATTTTGAATGGCATAAAAAAAACGTTTTTTTTCAGGGTTTTTTTCATGAAAAATTGGAAATTTTGCAAAACGTGACAAAAACAAATTTATTTGCAAAAACACAACGATCAATAATAATGCTCCGAAGTTGAGTCGAATATGCAGATGTAGATGTCATATTGTGAAACAAACTTCTTGTTCTATTTCACCGCGAAGATAAATAATGATTTGCACTTGAGGAGAATATGAAGGTATAAATATCATATTTGTGGAAGGAACTTCTTGTTCTATTGCACCGAGAATGGGAACATGAAACCTGATCTATAAGTCACCCCATATCGGACTCAGAATCACTGTCGCTGGATGCGGCACTACGCGCAGCAGCAGGGATTGAAGTTGTGTCCACAGCTAGGTTCGACTGCACATACACAAGCTTTCGAACGCGTTCCCCTGAAAGCCTGTTGCGAATCCTTGTATGGACGTTTCCGAAACGTGACCAGTTTCGTTCGCAGCTGGCGGATGATGGTGGTATCTGCAGCAGTCGGCAAGCCAGAGGAGTTAGCGGCTGGTTGGTGCAAAGGCCTTGCCACCAGGTAGATGGGGCCACATGCTTCGCTGAGTCCCAGAACCATGTCCTGGACCATATTCCTGCGGAGGTCCTGTACTCTGCTACGTTGGAAATTAGTTTCCCGATGTCCAGTGAAAGGTGCCCTGCTTGCTGAGATATCCACTCAAAACTGTCTGCAATCTGCGCATCGTCCAGGTGTCTTCCTCTATATCTTGCATCCAGCAAATTAGCAGCAATGTGGACTGGTCGCAAACAAAGCTTTTCGCGCCTGGTGATCATTTCTTTCGCTCGAATCTGTTCCTCGCTTGTCAACGCGGAGATCGCCAGGTTTGCTGCAAGTTCAATTCTAATGGAATGGAAGGCTTCTGGAACGTCGGACAGCAGAGCATTGTCCGACTCTAGTGAGGTTATGGCTGACGCAATTGGTGTAATGAGAAGCAGGCAGCTTTGCACGGACTTCCAGAAAGCGTCTTCGTCCAAAACAGTTTCTCGCACGGACTTATTAACTTTGAGGTCACTTAATATCACGGTCTGCTGAAGGGCTTCCTTGTTTCTCAAGAGGCTTTGAAGTGACAGAACCATGCCTCCCCACCTTGTTTTGCTCGGAAGCTTTAGAGTTTCGGATCTCCCTTTACCATCTATTGATTCTCGTATCTCCTGCAACGTCGCAGCAACGATGTGGGTACGCTTCACATACTTTATAACTTGCCTTGCCGTACGATGGACATCCTCCAATGTCTTTAGTTTCATCAAATCATTCAAAAGCAGGTTCAGGCCGTGAGCTGCACATCCAATGCATGTGATATGCTCGTATTTGCTTGCAACAATACTGCAGGCTGCTTGCATGTTGCTGGCATTGTCTGTGACTAGCGCCACTACTTTATCGCTTCCCAGCGATTCAATCACTTTGCAGATCTCGGCAGCAACATACACCGCAGTGTGACGATTTTGGCCTGTTTCAACAGCTGAGTAGAAGAATGGCTTTGGCGTTGCCACGACGAAATTCATGACTGCCTCGCCACGAATGTTCGTCCATCCATCTGTCAACAGTGTCAGACACGAAGCGTTTCTCACGGTTTGCTCGACGTGTTGCTTCACTCGAGTGTACTCCGAGTCCAGCAGAGGTCCACTCAGAAGGTGTCGAGAAGGCAGAGAATACGACGGTCGAAGCATCTTAAAAGCTGCTCTCCAATGTTCATTCTCAGTCACAGAGAGAGGCACATTGCTTGAGTAGATCGCTCGAGCCAAGGCAGTGTCGATTTGGCTTTGCTGCTCTGGAGTCATGCGGTCTACAAAAGGCGCAATACTCTTGATTTTTTTTTGGCAATGGCTGCTCTTCATCGTGTTTGCAGAATTCTGACTCACTTGCTTCAATTGATGACTGAGTTGACACACCAGCAGGATGTCTGGCGTTCGTTTCCTTGCTGCAAATTTCCTTGATGTCCAGCGGGCATTTCTTACACGCCAACAGGTGCCTTGTCAAACGTGTGGCGTTCGGAAATCCATGCTGAACACTGCAGTACTTGCATACTGCTCGCTTTGTCCCGCCAGTGGACGTTTCGCACACAGAAAAGTGTTCCCAAACATTCGACCGCGGGCGAACCATTGTCACAGCCAGAACCGTGTACCACGCTAACAAAGCGGCATGCACTCCGAGTAATCGTGCTTGCGTTTGTTTTGTCAGAATACAGATGGCAGCACTCTGCAGCCCTGTCCACTGTAGACGATATTGGCTGTAGTAGTTAATGTTTCAGCTTTGTTGCGCCTACATTTCGTTAGATGGCAGTGCGAGTCCATCACGCTTGATCTCGCTTAGTGTTAGCAGAGTTTCAGGTGTTACTGTGTAGCCGTCCTACCCAGAAAGCAAGGTTTCTATTTGGCTAAAACCGATTACGTGCACAGCAGCCTATGTTATTTATGCCGTGTGTGTCGCGCTGTAGAATTTGCAGCCATTCTGGTCTACTTCAGCCGTGAGTTCAAGTATCAGTGCGTTTTTAAGTCAAGCCTCCATCTTATATGTGACCTGGCCTTCAACCCGCGTACTCGCAGCACGAACGTTTTAAAACCACTGCCTGGCACCGGCGATGGCGGCTGCTCTCCAATCGTTCAAAGATGCACGCTGTAATGATTTTCACAGCAAAAACCTAAACTGAAAGCAAGCAATCATAAAACCTTGAAATTGCATTGTGAAATTTTCGATGTTTTTTCCATTTTTTCTCGTCTGAAAAAAAACGAAAAAAACGGTTTTTTTCCAAAATTGCAGTGTTTTTTTCAGGCCTTCACATCTCTACTCCGGATACAGAAGCCGAAGGGTAATTCGGACTTTTGGATTTTTTTACACAGACATACTGTTGTCGATGGGATAAGTAACAATCAAGCCAGTTCAGAATTTGTACATTTTGCAATACAGTAGAACCCCGCTGTTACGTTCCTCACTGCTGCGTTTTCCCGGCTGTTACGTCGTTTTCGTCCGGTCCTGGCACAGCTCCCATAGGATCCAATGTATTGGGTACCCCGCTGCTACGTTGTAGCTGTGAAAACGTTCCCGCATGATACGTCGCAACCTGGCACCCCGAACCCTGCCTGGCAACACGCGCCAACCGCCATTTTGACGAGTCTTGGCCAGGCTTGGCTACGGAATTGGCTACAAGACCATGGCCTCCGAGATCACCCCCTTGCACGCGCATGGGTAATCTCGGAGGCCATGAAAATCCGCACGCGAGTTGGAGAGATTGCCACTAGATGGGCACTGCCTCGTCAGCCGAAGCGAGTAAAACCCGCGGGCACGCAGCAATCCAGTCTTTCTTGTTTGTGCGGTTCAACCCTCCTGGTCGTCCGTGTCCTCCCGTCAACACCTACGCTGCCTACGCCTCGTCGGGCCTCGCTGACACTGCGAGCGATTTGTCGTCCTTTGGGGACATCGCACAGCACACGGGCGCCTTAGCGTTTTTCCTCCATAAAAGGCGCCCGTGTGCTGTGCGATGTCAGTGCACGTTAAAGATCCCCAGGTGGTCGAAATTATTCCGGAGCCCTCCACTACGGACCTATTTGTTCCTCTCTTCTTTCACTCCCTCCTTTATCCCTTCCCTTACGGCGCGGTTCAGGTGTCCAACGATATATGAGACAGATACTGCGCCATTTCCTTTCCACCAAAAACCAATTATTATTATTGATGGCGTCGCGCAAGCGCAAGGCTCTTTCCCTCGAGGAAAAGCTGGATGTTCTCAACGCAGTCGACAGGCAGCCAGCGCGAAAAAGTCGACATCGCCAAGGATCTTGGTCTGCCACCCTCGACGCTTAACAGCATCGTCTCGAAGCGTGCTGAGATACAAGGGAATGCCGCGCTCTTCGGCCCGAAAGCAAAGCAGGCTCGTGGCGCCAAGTATGGAAACCTCGACGGGTCGCTTCTTACTTGGTTTAAACAAGCTCGCGCTGCCGGTGTTAACTTCGACGGCAGCATTTTGCGCGAGAAGGCGATGGAAATAGCTGACCGACTGGGCATCAGTGACTTTGCGGCGCCAAATGGCTAGATCGATTTCCGGAAGAGGCACGGCATCGCCTATAAGACGGTATCCGGGGAAGCAGCAAGTGTAAACTTGGAAACAGTCGACGATTGGAAGGCCAGACTATCTGCCATAATTGCGGGGTATGAGCCTCGTGACATTTACAATGCCAACGAAACGGGTCTTTTCTTTCGGGTGCAGCCATCCCAGTCGTTAAGCCTGAAGGGCGAAGCAGCCACGGAGGCAAATGCAGCAAAGAACGATTGACGGTGCTCCTTTGCTGCAACATGGATGGCTCGGACAAGCTGAAGCCATGGGTAATCGAAAAATACCGAAACCCACGGTGCTTAAAGAACATTCGCCTGCTGCCATGTCACTATAGAAGCAACAATCGTGCATGGATGACGGGTTCTTTGTTCGAAGAATTTCTTCGTTACTTCGGCAACAAGATGGGCTCCCAGTGCAGGAGTGCTCTCCTTTTTCTGGACAATTGTGCTGCCCACCTGAGAGACCCGTCTATTCTTCGGAACGTTAAGCTTGTTTTTTTTTCATGCAAACACTACAAGCCACTTGCAGCTGTTGGATGCCGGCATCATAAAGAACTTAAAGCACTCGTACAGGAAGTCCATCGTAAAGCGCTGTCTAGCGCGTATTGATCGCGGACAGCAGCCTACGATCGTTTCAATACTGGACGCTATGCACTACGTCGCTTCAGCGTGGACTGCAGTGAGCGCGTCAAATGCACAGCACTGCTTCGCGCGGTGTGGCTTTCGCATGGACGGCGGAGAGGAAACTGCCACGGAAGCTGAAGAGACGGAAGCAGCCTCTCATGATCAAGAGCTGAGTGAAGCTTTGAATGCGCTGGGTGCCACGGGAGTCACGTATGACGACTACGTCGCCGTGGATGCTGCTGTCGTGACGTCCGAGTGACAGAGTATCGCCGAGATCGTTGCAGACTCGGTCGCCAGTGAAGCCTCAGACTGTGATGACGACGAGGAGCACGAGCCGCATGATCCCGGGGAGTTGGCGGACCCGAGCTTTGGAGAAGCCGTCGCGGCTCTGGACCTCCTCCGCAGGTACGTCGCACCTCAAAGCGACGCTGAAAGCAATGCGGCTTTCCAGGCCATCGAGAAACGCGTTTTCCAGCGAGCGGAAAAAACGGCAATTGACCATTCTCGATTTTTTTAAGACCTAAGCTCACTTGATGTCGAAATAAATTGTTTCAAGGCAAAACTACACTGTTTTTAATAATTTTGAGACCTTTCCTCACTGTTGCGTTTTCCCGGCTGTTACGTTTTTTTTTCGCGGTCCGGTGAAAAACGTATGAGCGGGGCTCAACTCTACACTTTCTAGCTTCAACAATAACCTTTTGTTACAGACTCGGTCAAACGCTTTTTCGAAGTCGAGGAACAGTATATCAATTTGCCTACCCCCATCCAAAGCTGCCATGAGATCATTAGTAGTGTGTGGGAGTTGCGTAACCACGGATAGGCCACGTCGAAAACATATCCAAACAAGAAAAAAGAATGTTCAAAACAACATACATATATACAAGAACTGATACAAAAGCTAGTTTTGTGTACAAAGCACATGAAGAAAATTTTACACACTAAGTAAAAAAAATTTCGGCAAGAGCACCGTCAAAGCCGCAGGACGGCACTGACACAATATGCTCCGGCAAGCCACCCCAATCATGAACTGTTTTTGGGAAAAAAACATATTCGAATATGTTGATTCGACACTTGTATTCATGAACTTTTAATGAGTGATCTATTCTGGAGGATCTGTAGGTAGGATCAAGTACATATATGTTTCTTTCCTTATACCCATTGCACCTGAATAATCATTATGAAATACCGTATTTACGTGCATAATTTGCGCCCTCGCATAAATTGCGCACCCTTAACTTATCACCCGGGTTTACAAAATTTTTTACTCACATATTTTACGCACTGCGCTGAGCTAGACCACCATCATGCACGCGAGCTCTAACCTATGGCTCTACCTAGTAGCATTCAGCTATTCCGCGTGTTTGCTCAGAAGGCTTTTTGAATCTTTTGTGCACTGGGCGTTCATGGTGGTGTCAGGGGCGCTGTTACAATCGTGGCGGCACCAGCGGCATCGCCACTCGGAACAGCCAGCAGCGCTTCCGGGGAGGATCGGCAGCTGATAGAGGAGCCAACACCGCTGTTTGTTTGGCTGATGCATGTGACTCGACTGCCGGCTACGCTTTTCTTGGTGGTTCTGACGGCTTGTGTTCGGTTGTTCGGTCGTGTCTTGCGATGGGATATCACAACTATACGGCAAGTTTCAAAGTGCTTGTCAGCGCCTTATCACGGCGTAGAGCGGCAAAGCCAGCGAGAATAACCGCGTGCGCCAAGTTTGTCCATAGACGACAATTGTTGTGTCGGCAAACTTGTGCGCACGTGGCTATTCTCGCTGGCTTAGCTCCGCGTCGTGATAAGGCGCCGACAAGCAGTTTGGTCGACGCTCGCGCAGTACTGTTAAATATTTGTGTGGTATGAAAATTGATTTATTGATTCGCGGTTGCTTTCCCGAACGAAGCTGCGAAAGCAAACTTACAGAATCCGGAACTACCGAACAATTGGCTGGGCCGCAAGCGATGACGCTGTTTTAGTGTCTTATTCAGCTTCGTGCATGCACCTTCATGCCATCCCACAAGGAGGGGGGGGGGGGGGGGGGGTGCACGGCCTATCATTTCGAGTGAACTTTTTTTCAGGGGGGGGGGGCGACCAGCGTGGGGTGTGGGTCCGGGTGCTGACGTATATGCAGCAACATACACTATACCAATATTGCGCGTTATGACCTTTGTGGAGTTTTTTAAGTCGCGCTCGCGAAATCCCCGCTTAATTTGCGCACACCCTTCTTGGAACCCTAATTTCTTAATAAAAAGTGTTTAAATTATGCGCGTAAATACGGTAGCTTTAGGCGGATGTTGTCACGGATCTCCCCGGAGAACACTCGGACCGAATGGACTAGGCGACTGGTGTACCCACACAAAAGCACATTTAATACACCCTACGTGACACACACACGAAAACACAAAACTAACATGAAACACAAAAACTATAAATATACATGACCCGGGAACACTGCTACTAGCGTCTACTACTAGCGTTCTACTATTAGCGATCGGCGTTGGTGCTCACGGTTGGTTCGGTGTGGCTTTGGCATCGTATGAGTCCAGTAGCCGGCGTCGAGGCGGCGTTCGACGTGCTTGGGCTGGTGACGTCACTGGCTGCGTAGTACAAGCTCCCGGTCCAAGCGCCCGTGGAGGTGATGCCGGTGTTGTTGGCGTTGAAGGCACCACCCGGAGGGGTGGCAACAGCGCTGGAGACACCCCTGGCCGTAGCAGGTGGTAGCGTCCTCCGTTAACTCCCCTGAACGGGCTCAGGCACGGCAGGAAGTCCACGATGCGAAGCCGTAGAACGCGAGCTCACCGGAGCAGTAGCCGGCGTCGCTCTCATCCAGCTGATGTGCCCCTCATCCTCCGGAGCCTCTGCTTCTCTGCTCTTCCCCCGTGCTTCGCTCTCAGTCGCCCTTTTATAGCCTTCCCGTTAGTACACGTAAGCCTTGTCGTCGTCTTCTTCTCTTCTCCACCAATCATCTCTCTCCACCTCACCGAATGCTTCTCCTTCTTTATTCTTTGGTTAATCCACGTCGTCTTCTTCACAGCTTTCTTTAAAAATTTAATATAGGCTCCTTAATGGGGGAAGCTGGTCTTCGAAAAAACATTTTTATTAATGAAGTGACAATTATGAAATCGTCAGGGAACATGTATTTCTGCGTGCTGATTCCAAATATGAAATTTAATTTAATGTACAACAAGTCCTTGTTCACTTGATGCAATATGTTGTGTAACTTTTTGTGGAGAGATTTAACGAAATTGTGGTGCAGGGAACTTGATAGAATGTATGCCATCCGCTTGTCTTGACAACAAGCTATGTAATAACGGTAAAATTATTATCCCGCCTATCACAGAAGTTGAGTTACAGGGTTTTGAACTTGGTACTTCACAAACGGGAAGAAAAATTTGTCTTCCTGTTTCTGAAGTGACAACTTCAAAATTCTATAACTCAACTTCTGTGTTAATGTCAAGAGAAACCAATGGCATACATTCTAGTAAGTTCCTTGCAGCAGGATTTCTTGAAAGCTCTCCACAAAAAGTTACATAACATATTGCATACGTGCTCAAGAAATTGTTGCACATGAAATTAAATTCCATATTTGGAATCAGCACGCAAAAATTCATGCTGCCGAAGGCTCTCAACTTCTGTGTTAATGTCAAGAGAAACCAATGGCATACATTCTAGCAAGTTCCTTGCAGCAGGATTTCTTGAAAGCTCTCCACAAAAAGTTACATAACATATTGCATACGTGCTCAAGAAATTGTTTCACATGAAATTAAATTCCATATTTGGAATCAGCACGCAAAAATACATGCTCCCCGAAGGCTTCATAATTGTGACTTCGTTAAAAAAAATTTTTCTGAGACTCTCTTTTCCCCTTAATATATGTGACATGTATTTCCTTTTTTCTTGCAGAGCGGCCAGCCCAGATTGATTATTGCGTCAGATGAGGTCTACTCCACTCAACAAACATCCCGCAAAAAGCACGCAATGTACTAGTTCATTTTTCGGAGCCTGTCTGTATCCGCCAGGTTTTGAACAGGGTGCAGCCGGATATATTCGCCAAGACCATCTGCAGAAATTTTAAGAAGAAACATCCAAATGACACAAATTAACATATTAACCTATAGTCAGTTTGTTTTCCATGAATCTAACTGAATATTCAAGGTTCTTATAGTTGACTAATCATTTATAACATGTACCCGCAGCAGTACTGAAGATACTCACAAATAAGCACTCATCAGGCAATGAGGATTAGAACACTGTCTGGAATACAGAACCTTGCAGAGCTACTCTATCCTTTGCAAATCTCCAAAAGTCAGCTTTCCTGCATAGCAAAAACCCTTTTGCCACAGTGCCTTGAGTTGTACTAGTCAGTGCTTAAAGTCTTGCTCCATCAAAGGGGGTTCTGTAGTGATTCGAGCACAGCTGGAGAGGCAAATAAAGGAGACAAAAAAGCAGCTGGCGGCCTGTTTTACACATCGTTTAATACGAAGGTGAAGAATTATTTCTGAAGGTGGTTGTTTGCTCTGTTTTTGTCACAGACCTGAAACAAACAATCCCCGTGCTCTGAAAGTGTGCTCGTTGTTGTGTAAAGTTGAAGCTGAGCCGCCAGCTCTGGTTCGATTCGTGGTGTGAGGGCACAGCTTTTCCATCTTTTCTTGGTGAGACAGAAGATTCCAAGACGTTTCAAACAACACCAACGCGACTTGAATTGCAATGTAGCACCAACAATGCACAGGCCATATCATTCACTGGAATTCTGTGCATGCTCCTGCATAGATACTGTATCTTTATTTTGCGCCTCCTCATGGAATCTCTCCATATATAAGCGATAAGCCAAGCAATATACCGGACGCAGGGTAATCTGCCCGAGACACAGGTGTACTCCATGCACCGTCTTCTTCCTTCATAAGCAACAGCTAATGAATTCTTTTGAGCACTCGTAGCGACATCAAAACATCAATACATCCTCCTTACTTTGACATCCTTGGCAAGTGCTTGTGAAGGTGCACTTTGCCTACAAAGCAGTGGTTCGGTAGAGATGCTTTTATTCCCTTTATCGTGACAGCAACACATGGCTAAAGCGGGCAAGTAGGGCATACCCACCACGGTGGCTGAGTGGTTAGGGCGCACGGCTACTGGCCGGGCAGAGAACCCGGGCTCGAACCCGACTGTGGCGGCCGCATTTCGATGGAGGCAAAACGCTAAGGCGCCCGTGTGCGTTAAAGATCCCCAGGTGGTAGAAATTATTCCGGAGCCCTCCACTGGGCCACCTCTTCCTTTCTTTCTTCTCCCATTCCCCCCTTATCCCTTCCATTATTATGGCCCATTTAGGCAGACACTGCACTATTTTCATTCCCCAAAAAACCAAAAACCAATTTAGGGCATGCAGCAAGTATTGATGTCGCACTGTACCCAATACTTCAGGAGCTTATTGGTTTACGTTTTTTTATGGCAGCTCCACCATACTTTTTGTACCTAATACCTGCCCTCAAAACTGGTCGGGCCACAATGGTGAAGGGGTTCTTCTGCAGAGAAGCTGACCTCATTACTTTTTCAAACAATCCAGAGTATCATAAGTAGAGTCCATTCAATGATTCCGTCATTTGCGCACCCCATGCTCAAATAACTTGGGCAAAGAAATGCATTCACTGATGCTATGTCAAAGAGTGTCAAAATAGAGACCAAAAAGCATTGATAGTAGCAAAACCTAAGCATATTTGCTACACTTCACAATACAGTGAAAGCTCGTTAATTCACAACTTGTTAGTTCGAAATTTTGGATAATTCGAAATAGTCATCGTGGTCCGGTCCGCAGTGCATACAAGTCTATGCGCGTAACAGCTCGTTAATTCACTCAGAAATTGCCGCTGCCACCCATAATTCGAACTGCGTTCCGCCAAGCGCCGCTGCTTAAAACCATCGTTGGAAGCTTTCACGGCAGAACGATAGATGGCACAACCATCGGGGCGCCGCTAGGGTGCTGGAACAAGTACTAACCAGTCTTCCCTGCCGCGACTGCTTCGATGAACGACGTTTTAGTGTTTTAGCCCTCGTTTTGCACGCCGCTTGCTGTGAGCTTGTGTCCGCGAGATGTGTTCGCGTGGGAAATACTGCGCCAAGACGGTGAAGGAGAAAGTGGCGATTTTACGCGAGGTGGACGAACGGAAGGACAGCAAAGTGGAAATCGCGAAAAAGCACGGGATTCCACCAAGCACGTTGTCGACCTACGTCCGAAATAGGAAGGCCATCGAGGATGCCTAAGAAGCCGACGATTTCGTCAGCAACAGAAAAAGGCTCCGCACATGTTGGTGCGTGCAGGGGAGCAGGTCACGCCTTCCACAATTGCAAACTGCTTCCACCACTGTGGCTTTGCTGCCGGAAGTATGGAAGAAAGTGGCGACGATGGGAGTCCAGAGCCTCTGCCTGCGGCTGTGCGTGCTGTGCTGCAGGACGTTAGTTTTGATGATTGCGTGGAAGTAAACAGCGATGCAGCAGTGTGTGGTGCCCGAAGTGATGAAGACATTTTCACTGAAATTGTTGGGGAGCAATCTGTCCCAGAAGAGGCAGAAGACGAGGACAACGACGAGGAGCAAGAGCCTGTGCAGCCGTCCGCGGCAGATGTTATGGGAGCGCTGAATGTCGCGCGCCTTTTCTTCAGCTTCGAAGAGGGGGAAGAAGACTCCCTACATCGCATTCGAGCGCTAGAAGACCGAGTAAGCAGTGTATGCGGCTACCTTCACGATTACATAAGTGCAACTAATCGATTATCTTGTTAGCTATATACAAAATTCTTTCGCATGTCCAAAAAAGGCTAGATTGATTCTATTCCGGATGACTCATACCTCTTGAATTTATTTTTTTTCCATTTTTTTTAATCTTGATTCAGTCTTCTGACGTTTCCTTCCCCGCGCAAATGCTTCATTGGCATTCTACTCTATACCTTGGCCAATCCCCCCCACGTGGGTATGTGCCATATTACTTGAGGAGAAGAAGAAGAAGACTACGGTATAGCCCTCAGAGAGAAGAAGCAGAAGATGATAACAGATTGTTTTGCTAAATAAATGTTTTTCGTGCCCTCCGGGCATCAAACGCGTCCATTTTTGCTCAGTTTCATTAGTTCAAATTTTGGTTAATTCGAACTGGCCTGGCGGCCCCATGGAATTCGAATTAACGAGCTTTTACTGTAATAAGAACGGCCCACACATCTGTTTACGTCACATTACAGCAACCAGCAGCATTCACTATGGCGAGAATTCTTCTACTTGCATCGTCACAGCGAAAAAGTAGCCAAGTTTTTCTGTTGCAACTGCATTCAGCTGTTAGTTCTTTAACGTGCTACCACTGCCAACATGGGCCACCATACACTGATGAGCAGTTTTATTTTTCATTAACTTGTCACACTGGCTGTTACTGGATGAAAACAATTCCTTGAGTTGTAACGTTCCCCTCTGAACTGAGATACTAGTCACAGTTGACAGCAGATAAATTAATTTTTTCTAATGACTGCAGTATGCATTATTGCAGCCAGTAGAGAGAAAAAACTAGTTCTCTCAGTTCACTAGACTTCAAGGACCTCACCTGTGATCGCAGCTACCGTATTTACACGATTGTAAGTCAACCTATTTTTCGAAAATTAAAAATCTGAAGTGGGTGGTTGACTTAGAATCGAAACAAAAACATGGCACTACAAGTAAAGGTGAGACAAGCGAGATATCGGGCATGTTACAGCGTGGTTGCATTTTTACTGCGTGGCTCCGTTGCATCGCTCTTGGTGCCGGCCTTGAGAAGCTGCTATGTCAACATGCAGAACTTGCATCCGCTCCCCACTTGGGCGGCGGCCGATGGTGGCTGGATAATGCTATCGTGTTAACTATTCAAGGCCAAGCTTAAACAACCTCGAAGTTTTTTTATCGGAAATGTGATTTGGGGCTTAACTTACGCTTGAGTGGACTTACATTCATGTAAATACAGTACATTACATGAAAGGTACATGGAATATGTGGGGTCTAAAAAATCCCACAGCCATACACCAGCCATGACAGATAACAGAGTGCAGAACTTCAAATTAATTTTAACAATCAGGAATGTGTTAAAATGTGTTGACAGTGCACAAGCGTTTTGCTTTCTGTCTCTAGTAAATGCCTCTGTGGCTGGGATTAAATCCAATGACCATGGGCTTGGCAGCTGAACACCTGAGCTACTCAGCCACCACATGAAAGGATTTTAGAAGACTGTATAGACTACTCACCCCGGACTGCACCCAGCTTTTCTGGAGTGAGGGCAGGCTTCGCTTGAGCTCCGGTTTGAAGCTTCTTGTTGCAAGCTTTCCCTGTCACACTCCTGTCTTTCAGGACATTTTCTTGCCAGAGTGCTCTCATCAGCTGCCGTGTAAACATGCTGTTTGTTTGCGACTGCTGCAGCCATGCCCACCGTTCTTCATCAATGAAGAAATTGCCACCAAGGTGGACCTAAAAATATATAAAAGCATGCATATAATGAACCTGTATTAAACAGTTCATTACGATTATCAACCGCGCTTGCGTCCACTACAGAACAAAAGCCTCTCCCATTTGCTTACAAATATCCTTGCCGTGAGTCACCACTGCTTGCCACCATACACCAGCAAATTATTCCCCTGCTTATCTGGCAGAATACAACTGTTAAACATTTTCAAAAGGTACTGCTAAACCGCTGTCAGTCACATACTTCGGCAAAAAGACAGGCTCATCCACAAAAGTTGAGTCAACCTATCGGCTCACTCAAACTCATGAACTCGACTGATTTAGGCAGCACAACTCATGTGGACTGACTCAACTCAAGACTCATCCGGTGTCAGCCATTCATTATATGACTCGGGACTCGCTTCATCTCAACTCATTTGGGCTTACTCACCGATTTCAACTGGCGACTCATGTGGACTTACCGATTTTTACTTACGAGTCATTTGGGCTCACTCACTCGTTTTAACTCAAGACACACTGGGCTCACTGAAGTGCATAAGTGGCACACCCCCGATCCGACTAAGACTGGCAACAAATGGCATGAGTTCTGACTGCCAACATCAGAAATATACAGGTTTCGAAGTCTGCATGCAGTGGCCGCAATATTGCTATAATAAAGCAGTACAAGTAAAACTCCACAAACGCAGCCTACCTTTCCATCAACAGTGCCAAACAGCTCCTGACTGGAACTGGCTGCTGAAATGGGCTCAACAGCTGGAGCAAGCTTCTGAAATCTATTGCAAAATCTCATTTAACAATAACCACATTTTAAAATAACACACCTCCAAATGGAACTATAGTGTATCAGAATGCTGGCTATGAGCATACAAGTCTAAAGCTACGCTCTTGCAAGCAAATTGTAAAAGTAAATGCACTGCATACTAGATCAGAAAGGCTGATATATACTTCAGGAGCAGGAAAAGCTACAGCCTAAGCTGATGAGCACAAGCAAACACTTAGGTATGTACAGATAAGTGTACTTAGAGGACAAATAAAAACTTGTTTCTAGGAACCCAAGCAAAGCAACTTTAATAGCCACAGGAGCTATACAAGTGCATTGCCTTGACTAGTAGCACAAGTACTGTCAAATGCTTTTTCTTCACTTCTGTTTACATTTTATTCATTTGTGCAATATGTAAATGCTTCCTTCACCCATAACCAAAGGCTCGTTGAGGGTCAAGTCAGTAAAAAATGTTCACTATGAAGCATGCATGCAGGTGGCAACATGAAAAGCTGCGACCCAGATTCAATCTCAGTCTGAAATATTTCTTGCAGTCCGACTTCTCAGTCACATTTCAGCACTAAAGGATGGAAAACATGAGAACTCTGAAGGCATACCATTGAAATTTTACAAAGTAGCGGTCTGTGGGCTTTCTCATGGTTCACCTTATTCCACTCAAATGTTGCCCAAAATTCATTCCAATTAGCCAACCTCACTAGCAGTTTCTTGACCCCTACAGCTAGCTATCAATGTGATGTTGATTCCTTGGGGAAACTCGCAAGAGCTATCCATCAGAACTGCATTAAAAAGGGTTAAGACTCTCTTCAGCAGCGAACTGGCTATAACACTTCGCTGCCGAGCACAAGGTTGAGATTTGGAGTAACAGCTAGGTGTGCGTTTCATTATATTCTACAACGCTAACACACGAGGCATGGTATGAACAAAATAGACACCACAGCAGGAATAACCCTCCGTGCTTTCCCCATGTGCATCTGTTCTGTGGAGAGTCTCGGATAATCAAGGAATAATCCTCCGTGCTTTACCCTTGTGCATCTGTTCTGTGGAGAGTCTCGGATAATCAATGAACTGACACCCCCAGCCTAGTGACAGCATTTCAATGAAGATAAATGAAAACATGCTTGCATGCAAGGAGATGCAAAATGTCCGCATGCTGTGTGTCTCCTGTACCCACGGTGCTGCAACATTAACCCTCACATTCCACTTGAATATGTGCAATGCTAGAGTAAACAAAAGCGAAGCATGTTTTCAGTCTTACCCTCTGTAG
Source organism: Amblyomma americanum (assembly GCA_030143305.2). Lineage (NCBI taxonomy): Eukaryota > Metazoa > Arthropoda > Arachnida > Ixodida > Ixodidae > Amblyomma > Amblyomma americanum. The sequence continues at coordinate 467,812 of JARKHS020004639.1, forward strand.
TCTAGGCTATAGTACCGATCATTCAGCAAAAAAGAATAAAAACTTGGAATTTGGAAGATGCCCACAACATTATAAGAAAAGGAAACGGAGCAATTCTAAAACTGCACAAATCAAGTCTGTAATAACTGGGGCTTTACAATGCTGCCTGGATGCTGGGCAAACGCTGTAAGGTGTGGCACCCCCGACAGCCCAGCTGTGACCATATGCCAGGCCGTGGCTTCCAGGCTTGCTGCCAAACTGAAGTCCTGAAAATAGCCCCTGAAAACTGTTTAGTACACACAAGAAACAATGAGCCAGCGATTAGGATTCTTGGCAATGCAATTTTTTAGCGCAGCTGCTGCGCTATTTGAACGATCAGCCATTGCAGAACACGCAATGCCAAATGGAGGTGGCTATGAATTTCGGCTTCAGCAGTGTGCAGAGTGATCTACTGCCGCTGCGCCTCTTCTCGGACAGTGCATTTCGCAGAAGCTGCCGCTGCATATGCCGCGGAGGGTAGGCTTTCACCTACTCCCGCCGTACTCTTCTCTTCCACTTTAAGCTCTCACAGTAGCCTCCTTTTTCACTGTCCTTCTTGCAATCTCTTTGCCATCACCATACTTTCATCCCAAGCTGTGCTCCTTGTTCCCTCAGCCATTTACAATGGTGCCAACTGCGACACTGACACCCAGCCCAGGAACTGAGTGCTAAGAGCTGCACTCCAAACCAAATTGGCATAACCACAATAAAGTATGCTCCAGGTGCACCCACAGGATACACGCTACTGGCATAATTATGAATGAGCCATAGAGTTAACAGGAAAGCAAGCATGTCACCTGCTGCCAAAATACTTCTCACTTCCACTACCTATATCACCACACTGAAAATCCAATGTTTAGCAAATGACTGAAAATGCTTCCAGATCAACAGTGCAAAGGATGATGGTTATGCACAGCATTAAAGGGACATTAAACAGACATACCAACCTAAGCAAGACGGATAATTATTTCATGGCTACACTACTAACGTTTTTCTGATCGGAAAGGTGGATGCTGAGGTATGCTTAAAAGACAATGTGAACCACTGCATTAATTTAAACAATCTAGGGGTCTTCAGCAATAAAGAAATCATAGACATTTCATATGTTTTCAGGTATGGCATTCCTGATCTCCACGATTCACCTTCACAACATAAAAATACAGCAAAATATAAGAATATTAATACACAGTTCAATATATTATAGCAATAACTGTAAAAGTAAAGGAACGAAAGAAATTCTACAACTCCAGAAATAAGGTCTGCATTACCTGAGGCTGCATGATGACGCCTGGCTGCTGGGCAGGAATGGGAGGAACCACCCAGCTAGGCTGAACATTGCTCTCTACACTGCCCAGAGTACATGCAGAAGGGTGCAACACCTCTGATGACTGAGCAGCAAAGGCCTTGCTGAGAGTGGCCTCTGGGCTTGGTGGCATAAAAACGTCCTGTACAGAATGCCCCAGCGAAACGATTATTATGCACAGCAAAAACAAAGTGACATAACCACACTAAAGTGTGCTCCCGGTGCACCCACAGCAGACACACTGCTTGCACATGCGGTATGAATGAGCCATGCCATAGGCCATTGGTCATATATGACTGAAGTTTTGAATCTGCGACCAAAAATTCAAGGCTCTGCTCCTGGACAAGCAGCGTCATTGAGTTTGCTTCTATAGCACCATTGCTTTGGTTTTAGTTTTGTTTTTTTCATTTTCTAACGCAAGGAGGCGACATGAGAAACGAAAACTTTGACCCGATGTAGTCCGCTTGTCACTGATCATGGCATCTGTTCACCATGCGCTCCTCAAAGGCTAAAAGCTGCACTGAACATTTCCGCTGGTTCTTAAGCTGTCTTTTTTTAGCAGTAGTGGTGAGTAAGACAGCCATGTGGAATGATCAGATTTCAGTTTTGATTGCGAGACTTTGTCCCAGAGAACCGGGACATCAATGTGTGCTTGCGCGTTTCTTTTCACCGTTCCCGTGGTATTTTATGCAGTGTGTGTGATTTGTAAATTAGGAGAGCGGTTTTATTCGTTGCTTTAGGGTCTTTGCAACATACTGTCAAGATGTTTTACCAAATCTGCCAGCAGGCTTTTGATTATATTGATGTCAAGGAAGGCTACGCCTTCTTTACTCTCAACTGAAAAGTCCAAAAATGAAAAATTAAGAAAAGTAAAGAGCGGAAAAACTGGTACCTGCAGGCTCTGCTACAAAAACAAAACAAGAACAGAACTCAGAACAAGTGTAATGCGTAAAACCACATCTCACATCCACCTCCACTTCATGTCATCACGCGACTTTCTTTAGTGGCACAACAGTCATATTGCCTAACTTGAAAGGCCAGGAAAGTGCAATGTATAATGTATGCAGCTGAAAAATTGCCAGAATGATAGCTAATATAATGTGGAAAGTTTTGCATACTTTAATTTTTTTGTAATCAATTTCAGGCTAAGTGCAGCAGCTTATTTTTGTTTTGCTGTATTTTTTGTATTACCAGCATATTTACCCAATAAATTTTCACGCATAACTTGGGAATTTTTTTGTTCGGAAGTATAATCAATAAGCTATAGTTTGATACATTACAATGCACAGTGAATTCAGCGCTTCTTGAAGAAAAAAATTTAATTTAGAACACTAAAAATTCGTCAGTTTTTAGTTGAAAAGAAAGTTAACAGGCAAGCAGGCATGTCGTGCCATGCTCACGTCTACAGACTGCAGCTCTCATAATACACCTACAACAGCCAGAATGGCATGTGCAGCCTTGTGTTCAGCAGCAAAATACTATGGTCACTCCACAACATCAGATAATTAAGAGCCCTCAGTTTTCCAAGGAATGATTACAAACAACAGCTAAGCGCATGTATTTGTTTAATGGGGTTTAACGCCCCAAAGCGGCTCAGGCTATTAGGGATGCCGTAGTGGAGGGTTCCTGGTAATTTCGACCATCTGGGGTTCTTTAATGTACACTTGCATCAGACAGTACATGGGTCTTTAGCATTTCACCTTGATCGAAACGAAACCACCGCGGCCAGGATCAAACCTGCATTTTTTGGGGTCAACAGCTGGGCACCATAACCATAACCAGTGCTCTAGACAGGGGTGTGGACAACTGTACACCTTCCAAATAATGGTTCTCATCTGTCTGCTAATCCACAATAACAAATTTTGTGCCCGCCCTTTAATACTGCACATGCCTCATCTGTCCTCCTAGCCTTCCAAGCATTATTGACATCCCATTTAATACCTGCTAGTTCCTCAAACAGCACTGCTAGGCTAGCCTTACTGAATAAGGCTTGAACTAAATGCTGCCAGGTTCAGTTTTCGGAGGCGGCCTTTCCGGAGCGTGAGATTTTTAGCACAGTGGAGGTCTGCCTGCTTCCTTGGTCAGTTGCTCCGCAGCTGCTGGGAACTAAGGGCAGAGGGGTAACGGGTGTACTCAAATAGGAGGTTTTGGCGCCAATTACTACACCAGGGCGGCCAAATCTTGTTGTTCTGGTGAGAGTTCGCATTGTCCGTTCTGGTCATCGAGATCAGGCCGCACACCAGGCCTGCTTATGCAATTCTCTCGATACGCCATTTCTTCTTTTATCCAGTGGAAACCTACACGTCACCGGGGTTCAAACACTGGTATTCTTGCAAGCTAGGTGGATGCTCTATGCCATCACTACATTTTCTACATTGTACAGTATTTACATATTCAACACGAACAGCAGTACAGCTCTTGCATTTCTAAAGCAATGAAACGCAAAATAGTCCTCACCCATATGGCAGCATGGTGCAAGTTCAAACCACATGCCAATTTAGTCATAACCCTAAAGCAATGAGATACTTAACAAAAATAAACTGCAATAGTCAACAATACCAAAGCAGAAACTCAGCTTTCTGCATAGAAACATTGTTCACAGAATAATTACCAGCCAATACAAAATCGAACTTTTACTTCCCTACACTATTTACACTGCAGACAAGCCTAATTCTGCTGTGGTTTCTATAGAAAAATGGTTAAGCAGCTCACATACCTCATCCTCCTCATCCAGCAATGGTGACGGTGATGGACTCCGATTCATCACATTCTGCAAAATGTGAGCCTACTGTGTCATTGCAACTGCCACTAATTTCAATACAAAGCTAGCATGTGACATTGTGTCAGCAGGCTCAGTGCTACGACAGCCATTTTACGAACCATTTGGCTGCCGCATGCACTTTGTGACATTCCTCAAGTGTCCCACCGTGCACTATGACTAGCTCTTTTGCATAAAAGTTCCTCCACCTTCGAGTGCAGAGCCTTTTCAAGAGCGCTTCAACATGTTTAGCACATGTTCGGTGAGAGGAAAAGGTACTGCAGTGCAAAAAGCATCGAATACTGATGATGTGCTCGTGAACGTACGAGCGCTGGTGTCGGCCAGTTTCCCAACGTTTCCAGCAAACTTGGCGACACCAAAATTAAATTGTACACAACTGCATTTATTTCACAAGTGTGTGAGGGCTTGCTAGCAAAACAGCTTGGACTGAAGTACTGCTACTTGGAGGAGTCAGCCTAACATTTTTTCTTCATTTTCGGGCTTTCAGCCGGTGGAATATAATTTCAGGCATTAATATAGCTCTACTCATGTGTGCTGATTTTTTCTCATCGTTCTCAATGGTCAAACATAGTTCACAAAACTACTGATTCCTTCAGTCAGTTGTAGCATCACGGGAAGACTGACAAGCAGCAGTCTTGGCATTCGGTTCCTGGGCCTCAGCTAACCATCTTAGACTACACAGCTCTTTGTTCCATTTTGCCTGCATTCACAATCTTCATACTTTGCACTGTAGCCAAGGCGAAGCAATGGGAATGTCAGTATTCATCTCCTTAAACTACACGGGTTGTCTTCATTTCAGCAGCCCAGTATCCCATGCATGTACTCCACTGAAACAAAAGAGCTCAAGAACAGCAGGAGAGCTAGTGATCCGCAAGCATGATAGACAGGATTCCTTTCATGCAACGACGCAGTAAACTCAGCACATATGCCGTGGGATAAAAACAACTCAGGCAAGCACTTTGATATCTAACAAGAAAATTAATTCCGACTGCCTAGCTTGTCATGGAAGTTTTGTGCATAAAATGTAATGTGAGAAGTTGAGCAAGTTGGCAGGTGTCAATCACAACAGAGCAAGAATAAAGCTACCATCATCATCATCATCATAATCATCAGCCTTACTACACCCACTGCAGGGCAAAGGCCTCTCTGATGTCTCTCCAATTAACCCTGTCCCTTGCCAGCTGTGCCCACCTTGTGCCTGCAAACTTCTTAATCTCATCCGCCTACCTAACCTTCTGCCGCCCCCTGCTACGCTTGCCTTCTCTTCGAATCCACTCCGTTACCCTCAAGGACCAGCGGTTATCTTGCCTTCGCAGCTTATGCCCTGCCCAAGCCCATTTCTTACTCTTGATTTCGACTAGGATGTCATTTACACGAGTTTGTTCCCTCATCCACTCTACCCGCTTCCGGTCTCTTAAGGTTACACCTAAGGGTCAGAAGTCTCTATTCTCGACTGTACTACTTCTACTCAGGCTGCTTACATTTCATCATTAAAGAAAGCAAAAAGACTACAATGCCTTCTTCCTGCTCTGTAATGTTAATATTTACCTGCCTGCCCAATGTGTCGCCTGCCAACTGTGCATGCGTATGGCTCGTATTGTAAACCATTGCTTTTTTGAAGGTGGAAGCAACCAGGTAGCCCGTGCCAAGAGTTCAAAGCCCAAGGTGTTTGCTTCTGGGCCATGCCATGTGGCTTGTTATGCATCACCAATGTTGCATATCTCGTGAAGTGAGACAAAATCTCGTTCTTACCCAACCCCCCAAAGGCAGCACTTTCAAGGATGCCACAAGAGCCCTTCTGCATGGTTAGAAGCAAACCCCTTTGGCTCCAAACTTTTGACAAAGGCTGTATACATTTCAGGGAATTCCTTCATTACGCAAGTCTCTGGCAATTTATGCAGTTCGAGACACCCAACCACCACTAAAAATGACCACCAAAGATACTGCTGTTCAATAATTCGTTTACCTTCTCCCATTACACTGCAATGCCACTAAAAGCTTATCAATGCTTATGACAAGAAAATCTATGCAAAGAAGAAATTCAAATATAGCTATAACCTGCAATGAACTGACACCGTATACCTGTGCTTTGTTTTTAGCACTTAACGTTGGTAGAAGCTGTTGGCGAGCCATATCTTCATGTCAATTTTCTGCACAGTAACTAACAGCAAAAAAGCCACGTAACCATTCCACACACCACACTACATACTTTGACAAGTCGCCTCGGACTTGCTGGCTCCTTGGCGTACACCAAGGCCTTCTCGAAGGACGCCTCCAACGTTTCTGCAGAAATCATGGGCACATATCAATGACGTACCAGTTTTAACAGAAATGTGACAACCAACAGAATTTGCATATATGCAAATGAGGCATGCAGTATTCGGAATCAAATTTAAAAGAATACTGCATTAAATTTTAGGCGGTCTAATTTTGCACTGGAATGAAAGCTGGTGTTCCTAAGTCGAGTCAAACTGCATCGTTTTTTGCATGAAGACAGCGGAAAGCACTTTTTCTCCTCATTTTTTCCTTGAACTGCTGCACCTGGCGGCGGCACCCCGACCTAACTGCTCCTTGGAAGCTGTGACATCAGGCGTCACCTTGCCTCCATGCCCGGCCGGCCCAAACGTTTCCGCATCACGGCGTGCGCCTGCTGAAGCTGTGTGAACGCTAGGCACGACGTAGGGGACGCACTGCGAGTGCCGCCACTTTTATCCAGAGTCCTTTGAGCTTGAATTTGATCCACGCGGCTGTCAGACCAGCAAAGGGTGGGGGTGTCAAACTATTATTCCACTAGAGGTAACAGTGGTGCGGTGGGGGAAGGGACACGCAGCGACAAACCTTCTGGGTCCGAGTACTTATCACGGCAATTTAATCACCAGCGACTGTGACATAAATCTTTCTCTGCTGAAAATCCTCATCCTCAAACGATAGTGCCACAAACCTGAAGCTTCGCCGTACATAACGTCACGTAAAGGAGACATTTTTGAAGACCGAGATCCAGACAGGAGGAAGCGATTGTTGTTGTTTTTGTCCTCTATATAGCGATAATGGCGGTCGATTATCAATAGCACAAGCGTTACATTGTCGTCTTCCAAATCAGCTGTGCGCCACCTCACAATAGTAGGTGGCGATATTCACTAGGAAGTGCGAATCCAAAAGCATGACACTGCATTAATTGCTGTTGCTCGGCAACGGCACAAGGTCCAAATATGAGAAAATTCTTTGTTAGTACTGGCGAGCATATGAGTGCTTTCGCACTAAAGATTAGTTTGTGCCGCGGCACTCATAGGCCAGAGCTGTCCTTGCACCATAACCATTCAGCATTATCATCACCTTGTGTTCGCCTCGGGGGAACAAATGGATTGCAAATGTGTTCAGCCACTGAAGGACGATGGAGCAAGCAAAGTAGACTATGGACATTTCTTTGGTCTCGAAAAAAGCCTCCCTCTGTAAACAGTTTCGCGGATTATCATTACAGATATCTCACTCACTCATTCGGCTGTCCATGAGGTCCTGCAACCTGATGTTGCGTTGCCGCTCGTCCTGTCAATGTTGCTCAGCCGACTCTAGCTCTTTCTCGAGGGCATCAATTTTTTGTTCGGCATCATGCAGCAGCCTCTCAGGCACAAGCTCACAGTCATCATCACTGTCCGTGTCAGACTCAGAATACTGGGCTTTGCGCTTTTTTTCATTATCTTGGCCATCGCTGCCTTTTTTGCAGCAGCCAACTTCGTTTTTTTCTTTTCGGTCCAACTAATGAGTAGAAAAAAGAAAATGAAGGAAAGAATATGTGCAGTATCTAATTAACATACCAACAGCATGGTGCACATTTCATATTAGGAATGAATTCCCCACCTTGGAGGGTGCTGTGTGCCCATGAGCGCTGCTGCATTCAAAAACATCATCTGGGACAGCCATATGGCGCTTAGCCATCCTTGCTGCAAGGTCCGCTTTGGTCACTGTGAAACAGGACTGTGTAGGTATTTCTTTTTTCTTCCACGGTAAAGGAAGAAGAGTGCACTGCAATAAATACTACAAACAAGCAAGCGAGGAAGACCACGTGGGAAGCAAAAAATAAATACCCCCATCTTTTTGCCCTCTTTCTCATGTGGGAAAACTATTCTTAAGCCCTTTTCACATGCAGGCGAAAATGCTTTAGAGTTCTGCTGCTACTGTGTAAAAACCTGTTTCAAGTGGTTGCAGCGGTCCAAGCGGCCAGAGCAACGAAGTTCCAACAAGGTGAAAAATTTTCACCACAACGCTCAATCCCTTGTATGTGAATTACCTTTATGCAACCCCTGGTTCAGGCGGTCCCTGCCAATGAGGTTAGGCCCAGAGTAACCATATTGCTCATTACTTGGCTTTTCCCCTCTTCTCGGCCCAAAATTTCCTTTTTTTTCCAAAAAATATTTCTTCCAAAATAACAATGGTGGAGTAAGTAGCAGCAATGAATACATTAAAACTAAATGCAAAGCCTATAATCAACTAAGCGCCCCTCTTAGTCCACATACCCAACTCTAAGAACTACAACCAGAAGGTGAGGAACAATCATTATTTGCAACATTTTCAACCATATGCAAGAGGCAGAAAAGAAACATGCTTGAGAAATTTCTTAAAATTACATCTATGAGACTTTCCACGTGCTCTCCCTAGGAGCCCGTGACTCCTGCGAGAGTAAATTTTAATGAACTTATAGCCCCGTCTCTGAAGATTTTACGGTTCCCGACATGTGCACAACAGCCACAACAGTACTGATGTGTGCACACTCGATTTCACTTCTAAACTCGCACACCAGTAAAGACAGTGAAGGTTCGTTAAATTCGGCGTTCAATTGTATGCATAATTTAAATGTATTTTTTTACATTGGTTCGGTTAGGGAACACTGGCATGTCTTCGAAGTTCCTGCTTTGTGAGATTAGAAACTGCATCTCATCGAGGCACATGGAAATCAATGCAAGCTCACACCTAACAAAATACAGCAGCATATGTGTTATGCCTAAGGTGTTCTCAGTGTTTAAGAATAACCTTTTTTGAGTTATTAGAGCAATGCTATCATAGCATTATTGTCAGCAGTGTACGGGATCAGAATACAGTTAAGACTAGCAGACTAGTAAGCTGGTTAACTAATATAGAATAGTTAACTTTTAACTATTACTGCTACACTTCCTACTCTGAAAGCGCATTTATTTTGGCGCGATGTTGTCAAAATTTGTTGGACCACAGCGCCGAGGGTAACTGCATGTTCGAAAGTCTCAACTGATATTGATATTACATACAGTGGTCTCTACACCTGTCAATAAATAAGGAGGCTAACAGTAGCAGTTAAAAAGTTATCTACTTTAGCAACGCACTAGTTAGCAGTCTAAGCTGTATTCTGATGAACTACAACGCTGACAATAATGCCATGAAGAAAATAATCACTCTGCTGATTCAGAAAGCCTATTTTAAAAATCTAAGAACATCTTAGGTGAAACACCCATCAATTCGATTGCACAGACATTCTGAGTACTATACCACAGGTAATGCTGTGTAACCAGGTTCAACGACCGGCTGCTCTAGGATATATCTTCCGCAGCCTAGCTTGTCAATGAGAGCAGTATCCGAAGTAGCAGTTTTACCGTGATCGCAAAATGTTCCAGATTTGCATGTGGGATTTCCTTTGCCGCTCTAATTTTCCCGCTATTCCGCAACACTGCTTAGGTCCAGTGCAAAACTGCTTCTTGTGTTAAAACGCACGGTCGCTTTGCCAGTCTCGGAAGGCGATCATAACTTGTAGCAGTAACAGTAGCCAATTGGTGCAGGGTGTCAATGCATGCAGCAAAGCAGGGAGAAGAGACTTTTTCGAAAAAGGGCATGCTGTATTGATTTACTTACGTCCCAAGACGACGACGTCTCCGTCGTGGTGGCCCTCCTCAGCTTCGCGGCCTGGGACTTCGGAGCGCCAGTATAATTTTTGTTTTTCTGCACATCATTTACGTCGCTGGGCGCATAGTCCTTAATGAGTCTAATTGCGACAACCGCCTTTCCGCCATCCTTATACACTACGTACGCGTAGGTCGGAGCGGTCGGAAGCATTGTGCTAAAAAGGCCTCACTGTAGACCCACCGCACAAAGAACCTGAGCAAGGTGAGTACCACCAGTGAAACAGTACGAGCCGAAGTGCGATGGCAGCAGATGGGCAAACGAATGGCTTTGACTTCGTGCCGGAGCTTCACACCGCGACGTCACGAAGATGCGGTGGCGCTGATGTCAGCAGCGACTTTCGCATTGTAGGCAAAACAGTTTCCGCCTGCCCGGGCCTACCGCAGCTGCTGCAGCTACCGGCGGCTGCATCATGCCTGCGCACTGCAGAAGCAGCATGCATTGATCAGCTGCGTGGCTGTTGGATCCGCGTATAGTAGCATAAAAGGAAATTTAAATTAGCCCCGATAGGCTTCTCGCGATAAATACCGCATTAGGAAACTGGCTAAGAGGGAATGGGCCGCGGCACTAAAACGCGAAGTCTGGGAGTCGATCGGCACTGACACTCAATGTACTTTATAGCATGTAAGTTACTGCGTTCATTCACCTGAACATCAGCATAGTACGCTTATAACTGCGCAAGGAAAAAGAAAGCACATATGTAGCTGCCACGCATTTATCACCTTGAGCCGGTGTGCACGAGGCGCCGGCAGGTTCACTCGCCCCCAAGGAATGTGTTCTTTTGTTAATTACACAGCATGTTTTATGGCACGTTTTATGGCATTTAATATTTACTTGAGACTGTTTCTTGATATGAGGACGTAATTATTTGATTCCAGTAGAAAGAAGTCAGGTAAGCTCTTGCGGGGTCACGTTGGCATGCTTAAAATAAAGTACCTTAAGTGTGCTAAAAGCCACATGCTTTTTCATTGCATCATGCATCTGTCATGTTTCGTGATGTAGTCCATGATCGCGAAGCTTGTTTGGAAAGAAGCAGCCGCAGGTATGCTACTAACAGACACGTGGCGACATTGAGAGGGGACGCGGCAAAGAAAAGTGTTTTCGTTATTTATGCACGCGATATATGTAACTGAATTTGGTGCAAATATGAAATCACTATAAGCTAGTTTCAGTAATGCTCTTTATTTTTACCTATACCTGGTGTAGTTCTTGGGTAATTATAATTAACACATTCGTCAAGTCACCTCAAGGTCTTAAATAATTGAGCAGAATGTACTCAATTTTTTTTTATGCCAGAATGTTCACAAAGCCCTGTTCTCTATGATGACGCTATTACTTCTTTTTTTAGATGATCATGTACTTATGCATGCATAGTTACATGGAAACATTTCTTACAAAAATAATGAACATAATACGTACTGCACGTGTAGGAAAATCGAGAGATAAATTACACTCCTTAATGTCTCAGGAATCGTTTGCGACAAATGGAAACATTCTATTTTCATGCGTTACGAAATTCCGAAGATGTGAGTGATGCCAATCGCGGAAAATGTGAAAGGTCAGAAAGCGAACCGTAACGTTTATTCCCTCGTTTTTGTCCTCCTACTTGCGCTTTGGTCAAAGAAATTCCGCACTAAACTCAGAGAAAGCTTCAAAGAAATCAAAGAAATTACCTCACAATTTTCGACGACCACGCATCTAGGAAGCGTAATTTATAAATTTCTACTTAATATTTTGCTATCATTTTTCGTCAAGCAACAGAGCACCCCAGGGCTAAGGAAGAAAATAATTCCAGAAATCAAAAATTTTCAACAAATCGACGAGTATAACAAGGGGAGAGAGAAGTCGGCCTGGCTGGTGCGTGATACTGCGGATAAAAACAGAGGAGAATGAGGACACGACGCTGTCCCCACTTTTCGCACAGTGCGACACCTACGTATGTCAGCAGACGGTGAGCGCACGTCTGCTCCGCCGAAACAAAAATAAGAAGCAGCTAGTTGGCGGACGCTGCAAACGGGAACATTCTTTAACCTACATATACTTAGCAAGATGTATCCTACACAGTATAGGAGCATATGCCCGTGGTGTGGGGCAACCCCCACGCTTTACCATATAACTTGGGAGTGTAAGCGAAACTACACGTTCCACCAACACAAAACACCGAGTGCGGAGCAGTGGGCGAGCCGGCTCACCAGCTGCGAGCTCGCCGCCCAAAGGGCAATGGTGCAGCACGCAAGCGAAGCAGCGCGACTCAGTGGAGCCCTGGACTAGGGGCCTAACCCTGCTTTGAAGGTCAAGAGTCTACAGCGATGAAGATGAAGACCGAACGCTAAACCCTTAATGGACCAAATAAAGTTTTTTCTCTTTCTCTCCGCCGAAAGAACGCCAGCACATCCTCTCACTACTGTCCCGATGTAAAATCATTCTGGCTAGAGCAGAGTGTCAAAAACTTCCTATTTTTTCAATGCCTAGCGTAGAAATCATGCAACGCCTGAAACGCGTTCTGTTTACTACAAACTATATATACAATAAACAGTGGCGAACTATTTTTCTGAATACGCCGCACGTGGCCAACGCGAGCTCGTGGACTTCAAGAAATTACTAAGCTGAAAACATCAACCATTGCTGTGATTCGCAGAAACTGAAAACGCGCCTACAAGCCTTGAAAACCCGCGCTCAACACCTCTCCGCGACGACTCTCCCTGGCCTTTTGCCTACCACGAGCCCGCTAGCGACTGCAGTGCCACCTCGTTTGTTTGAAAACATGCCGGAGGTCTTCGTCCTGCCACGTGACCCGACAGCATGCGCGCTAAATATGAACGGTGTTGGGAAGTCCGCGAGGCGCGGGCGCAAGGCTTTTAGCGTTACGCCTGACACGGGAAATAATTAGTGCAAACTGTTACAAAATCGCAGTTCGACATAAAGTGCAGCGCTAAAAGCCTCCCTCCCATGCGTTCCAGACTTTCCAGTGCCATTAAAATCCAGCGCGGTTCCTGTGGAATTCCTGCGTAGTCAAAGGCACAGCAAACAAGCAGCAATCTGGTACGCTGGCTTTGCGTTGACATATATCCCTTAAGCTAAAAAAAAGCGCGGTCGAATGATGAATTTACCAAATAAACGACTTATATATATCGCGTCATCAACAGCAGGAGAAAAAAAAAATTGTATTTATCTGCCTGGCTGAAGCGGAGGTAGGTTTAAGGAAGAGGGGTGGGGGGATTTTCTCCAAAAGTGAACTATTTTACATATGAAAACCATGCTGAATACCACTTTTTCCAACGAAACAGGTCCAACAATTACGGGTTCTAAGAACACCTCCTTCCCCTTCCCCGCTCTCCCCTCCCCACCGCCTGGCTAGGCTCCATATTGCAAGCGTTCTTTCTACCTGAGTGCATTCGATTTATATATTTGTACGAAGTGCGCTCCAAGTGGACACGTCCAGTTTTTTAGCTATGGAAGGCCCCTCCGCACGGAAGAAACGAAAGACGTACCTTCACGAGAGCCAACCATTTGATGTGCCATTATAAACTCGCCACTACCGTCGGCGTCAGTTACGCGAAAATCTGACAGATGCAGGATATGACGGCCATCCTGCGTTTCCTGGCACCCACGACACAGGTGCACGAACTTCGACGTTCGTGCCAGCATTATCGCCGGTACAAGGCGGCATGTCGTGAATACCTTCCGCTGAAGGGACGACAGTACTGTTTAGTTCCGCCGCGGACCCCACTTCAGCGGGCAATGCTGAGAACGCAGAAGTTGGGGACGACAGTACTGTCGACCTTTCAGCGGAAGGTGTTCACGACATGCCGCCTTGTACCGGCGATGATGCCGGAAACGAAGAGCCCCCTGCGTCCCCGGCGAGCAGTACGGACCACAGTACTGGCGACCCTTCAGCGGAACCTATTCCCGACATGACGCCGTGTGCCAGCGAAAATGAAAATCAGCCTTGCGGACCTGGCCCTACGTTAAATGTGCACCAGGCACTCAGTGAAGCTTTGCAAGAGTATGGCACCGCCACTCTTCCTGGCTCCACTACCACAAAAGCAGCAGCGATCGTCATGATCGTGGCGTTCGTCGTCGCCCACGGTCTCCCGTGGGACACCGTTGACGGCCTTTTGCGCATCATCGACGCATTGTTCGGCTTTAATGGCAACGTGCTGCCGAAGAGCAAGTATTTGCTCATAAAACTATGGAGTCCGCAATTGAATCGTCATGTAAAGCACCACTACTACTGTGCAGACTGTGGCAGCGTGCTGGACCCAGTGCATGGCATGGACCAGGTCTACGGTGCACTCTGCAGGGAAAACTCAAGAGTTTCAGTGCTGAAGGACAATGGATGCTTCTTCAGCATTATGAATGTGAAGGAGCAGCTTCATCACCTTATTTCTACATGCAAAGAGGCGCTATACAATGAGCTGAAAAAAATTGAAATGCTCCAATGTACTGATCAGATCAGAGATATCACTTGTGGTCGCCTCTATAAGAACCTTAGGTGCACTGGTAGCATCACTAGTCGAGACTTAACGATCACTATCAACACAGACGGGAGCCCAGTATACAAATCTTCAAGAACTTCTGTGTGGCCAATTCAGTTTGTTGTTAATGAGTTGCCGCCAAAGCTTCGGCACCAGCATCCTGTATTAGGTAGATTCTGGTTTGGCCATGCGCACCCCAATATGACAGTCTTCATGGACAAGTTTATTGAGGAACTGAATGCAGTTGGAACAGTTGTCTGGAAGTTTTGCTCTGAGGCTGTCAAATCCAATGTTCATGCTATATGTTGTACAGTAGATGCTCCAGCTCGGGCTGCCGTGGGAAACCACACCCAATTCAATGGAAAGTTTCGCTGCCCGTGGTGCCTTACATCAGGAACAGAAGTCGCAGGTATGATTCTTTTCATTTAATTCTGCAAGTGATTCTGCTTGCATATGTGCAGCCAAACTAGGCCAAGCCCGCCAGAAAATTCTTCTACAGTATAAACTCAAATTGTCGATCCACATGATGTGTTGTTAGGCAGGTTGGTTCATATCGAATAAAACAGTATGGGTTTCGTTTAAGGGACATTCACAAGACAGACATGAGGCGATGAGCACTGTGCAACCCATTGAAAAGGTCGAGTTTTGAGACATGCCACCAAGCGGCTTCATGGCAGGCACTCCTCCGAGTTCCTATTACTAAATGTAATGCATGAAACACAGCTGTCAATTAAAAGTGATGCTGAGAATGCAAGAAGCAAAGCTGTGTATCAGAAAAAGGAAAGCAGAGGTTGTATTTTTGCCCTATGCTTGAAATGTATTTGGTGTCTAGTACTGTTCTTAACAGGTTTTGTAAGCTTCATTGTAGTATTTTGAGGTAACTCATTTAACCATTCAAAATGAGCACGAGGAATTTCCCGCACTCTACTGGTTTTTCTCCTTGTATTTAAACCTTGGAGTAAGTGTGTGATACCTCGCATCTAAGAATTAATGATTGCAGGTGCTCGCCGCTATCTTGAGACAACAGGAGCTGCAAGAACATCAGCGGGCATGCTTAAAGTTATGGACCGTGCCCTCGACTGGAATGTGACCATGAATGGCCTCAAGGGTGCATCTCGTTTAGTGAACCTGAAGCACTTTGACCTGGTGTGTAGCCAAGCAGTGGAATATATGCATTGCGTCCTGCTTGGAGTTGCAAGGCAGCTCACGGAGTTCTGGTTGGACTCGTCAAACTCGCACGAGCCCTTCTATATTAGTATCTGTCAATTCCTGCTTCACAGAAAGAAAGTTTGAAAGAAAATGCAAGGTTAACTCTGATTGGGAAATCATTTGCGTGAGTGGAATGCTAAGATAAGTGAGGGTAAAACAACTTTTGAAAAAAAATGTTTTATTGACAAATGGACAGACTGATAAGGACATGATACAGTGACAGCACAAAGTGCATGTGCTAACTTTCAACTTAATTTTCTTTGCAGCACGGCAGCATATATAGCACTATATAGCTAGGCATATATACCATATATAGCGGGACCACTAAAGAAAAAGAAGAAACAGTGCTTCTGCATCCTATTGTGATGAAGGGACATTATTTCTTTGGTCAAAAGATTAACTGATTGTGCACTGATGCATCCCACTCGTTCTTTGTGCATCAGATATGCCTCTATAATCTTGCAGACCTCATGATCCCTGCTTCTGGCTTCATCCATGCATTCTCGGAATAGCAGCTTTTACGATTTGCTGGGACAGTCATGGCAGTGCACACGCAAAAGACTATTTCAGTGTTGTGCCTCGTTACTTTTGCATTCACAAAGCCTTCATCTGTGCATTTTCTGGTGTGACCAATGTATACCTTACCACATGTCAGTTCAATATGGTACACCACCCTTTCTATGCACTGAACAAACTGTCTCTGATGCTTTTGCACTCCTGCAAGTGGTTGGAGAATGGTTGGCATGTGTAGGGCGGTATTATTCTTTTGTATCATTCAAATCTATAGTAGGCTTTTGCATGTCTATGAGTGGCAAAACAGGAAATGTATTCTAAATTTTTGGTACATTACAGTTCACTGAAACTGCTAGGCAGATTGCCTTCTAGTTAAGTACTCGACAATCGACCACATTCACAACATCAATCAAATAATAGATAAATGTGCAGAATATTACGAACCCCAACACATTGCCTTCATTGACTATGAGAAAGCATTTGACTCGGTGGAAACCTCAGCAGTCATGCAAGCATTGCGGAATCAGTATGTAGAAGAGTCTTATGTGAAAATACTGGAAGTTATCTATAACAACTGCACAGGTACCGTAGCCCTCCATAAAGTCAATAAAGATTCCAATGAAGAAGGGTGTCAGGCAGGGAGGCGTGAACAGGCGGTGAGCCTGTTTACAGCTGGTATTCTGAGGCCTCGATTGGGAACATTTGGGATAAGAGTTAATGGAGATTACCTGAGTAATCTGCGATTCGCTGATGACAATGCCTTGTTATGTCACTCAGGAGATGCAATGCACGATCAATGAGTTAGACAAACAGAGCAGGACAATCGGTATAAAAATTAACAAGACAAACAGAGCAGGACAATCGGTATAAAAATTAACACTCAGAAAACCAAAGTAATGTTTAACAGTTCCACAAGGCAACAGCAGTTCACAATTGGTAGCGAGTTGCTGGAAGTGGTAAGGGAATATGTCTGCTTAGGGCAGGTAGTGACCGCGGATCTGGATCAAGAGAGGGGAATAACTAGGAGAATAAGGGTGGGATGGAGCACATATATCAAGTTCTCTCAAACCATGATTGGCAGTTTACCAATATCACTCAAGAGAAAAGCAAACAGCGGTATTTTACCGGTACTCGCCTATGGGGCGGAAACGTGCAGTCTAACAAAAACGGTTCAACTTAAGTTAGGGACAACGCAGTAAGCTATGAAAAGAAAACTGATAGGTGTAACGTTAACAGACCGGAAGCGTGCAGAGTGGGTGAGGGAACAAACACAGGTTAATCATATCCTACTCGAATTCAAGAGGAAGAAATAGGCCTGGGCAGGGCATGTAATGCGAAGGCAAAATAACAACTGGTTTCTAAGGGTAACGGAGTGGATTCCCAGAGAAGGCAAGCGAAGCAAGGGGCGGCAGAAAGTTAGGTGAGCAGACGAGATTTAGAAGTTTGCGGGGATACGATGGCCACAACAAGCAAAGGACAGGGTTAATTGGAGAGACATGGGATAGGCATTTGCCCTGCAGTGGGCATAGACAGGCTGACCATGATGATGAATCATTTTTCGCTCTGACAAGTACTACAGTGCAAGTAATAGAGCTCAGAACAGATATTGAGGTATCTCAAAGACAGTGAATAGTGGCAGACTGTGCATGTTTATCAGAGTAATTTAAAGTGAGAGATGAACCAAATTCCTCCTCTTAATTTTGCAGGCACTCCATCTACAGTAGCCATCCTGGACAGGCGGTTACTGAGCATATGCCCACCCCACTCTTTCACACGGCTTCCAAGGACCCTGAACGACCGGTGCTTCTGGAAAGCAAGCGAGTGGAAAAACTGGCTGTTGTTTTACTGCCTTCCAACAGTGTATGGTGTCCTGCAGCCACGTTTTTGGAAGCACACGGTGTTATTGGTTGAAGGTGTCTTTGCCCTGCTTCTCGACAATATCTCGCCGAGAGACCTTCAGCAAGCAGGTAACTTCAGTTTGTTTTGGGTAGTGGGTACAATGATTATGCTGTCCCAGTATTTGTAGGGTGGGAGACCAAATGAATAGCATCACAATGCATGAAGCAAGGTCGCCAAAAATAGGTGCCACGGATGATTTCACACTTTTTCAAATCATTGCAGGAAAAAATTTATTCTGAGAACAGAATATTGTTTCCATCTGCAAATTAAAGTGGAAAGTGCTGTGGTGATTTGCTTTTAATGAGTTTCTTTCCAAGAAGATCATGTTGTTTCCAGAAAAATTTTTTCGCTTCTCATACCTGTGTGCTGAAAGAGAAATGTTCGAGAGGCAATCTTCTCTAATCTGTCACACAAGTGTCTATTCCTTTGCATTTCCTCCTTTTATTTTCTGGTTTTGTTTTCAAACCCTTTCCGCTGTGAAATATTGGGAATTCAGTGACAAGGCCTCTAGCAGGCAAAGTGTTTCACAGATATGTGAGAGAATTAGTGTCTTTGCCACATGCACATGGTGGAATCTACAAAGAAATGTATAGGTCCTGAATTGGCTGCAGAAATGGCAGTATTTTGAATTAGCTCCAAAGATACCCTATTCACAAAGGAACGCCATAAATGTGTTTTCAGATTACCTACTCATGAATTCCTACTATGTAAGCACTGCAAGAATGAAGTGCTTTGTAGCATGAGCCGTACCTGCCTTCGCAACGTCAGACAGCTATTGCAGCTCTGGGAACAGGGGGAACTGGATATGGTTCCACATCTACATTGCGAGATATATCTAAGCTGTGACTTAAGCGCATATATATATATATATATATATATATATATATATATATATATATATATATATATATATATATATATATATATATATATATATATATATATATATATATATATATATAATATGGAGCGCTTACATAGTGAATATAATCAAATGCAGGTAACTCCAGTTTGGTAAAAAATGACATATCTCCAGCCTGGCAAAAGATGACGTATTTCCAGCCTGGTAAATGAATGAGAGCAGCCTAATAGTAGCTGTGAGACATTCCTTTGCGTTGAAGGCTGCCTTATATCGGAGCCTAGCATAATTCAAATATTGAATGTTATGTCAAGGCGTTTATTTGAAGCACAGGTCGGTTGGTCTTGGTTGACCAGCAACACGACGGGCACACTCACAGGCGTCGTTCGAAAAACCCAGCTGCACTTCGTCTGCTTCTTCGTTGCCCCGCTTGAACTCGTCCGCTTCTTCGCTGCGCTGCGCCTGTCGGTCCCATTACAATTACTCTCGCTCCGAAAAAGGAGCCATCCTGGCGACTTACGGAGAGGAGAGGATGGGCGGGTCATAGTAAGGCTTGAGGCGCTCAACGTGCACAGTTTCGCGCCCCCGGCGACGGAGGTCCGAAGAGGGAACGAGCGGCTCAACGATATAAGTCACCGGAGAAGTTTGGTGGACCACCCGGTAAGGTCCGTGAAAGCGAGACAGTAGTTTCGTGGCGAGGCCGGGAGTGGAAGAAGGCACCCAGAGCCAAACGAGGGCGCCAGATGGGTATGACGCTGGAGGGTCCGGGGAATCCCGACGGTGCTTCTGATCCCATTGTTGCTGTGTGGTAAAAGAGCGGGCAAGTTGCCGGCATTCTTCGGCATACAGGTGAGCTTCGGAGAGTAAGGTGGTCTCGGAAGGGTCAGGGTGATAAGGAAGGATGGTGTCCATGGTGGATGTAGGCTCCCGGACATATAAGAGGAAGAAAGGAGAAAACCCCGTTGTTGTCTGAGTAGCTGTGTTATACGCGTACGTGACGAACGGGAGCACTTGATCCCAGTTGGAGTGGGTGGTGTCAACGTACATGGCGAGCATATCACTCAGAGTGCGGTTGAACCGGTCAGTCATGCCGTTGGCCTGGGGGTGATAGGCGCTGGTGTAGCGATGAACGATTTGGCATTGCTTGAGCAGGGCCTCGACGGCGTCCGAGAGAAAAACACGGCCGCGGTCACTTAGAAGTTCTTTCGGGGCGCCGTGACGAAGAACAAGACTGTGTAGAATGAAGTGAGCGACATTGTCTGCGGTAGCAGATTTGAGAGCCGACGTTTCGACGTAACGGGTGAGATGGTCAACGGCAACGATGATCCACCGATTATTAGCCGAAGTAGTTGGAAGCGGGCCATAAAGATCAATGCCGACGCGGTCAAAGGGACGGCCAGGGCAAGGTAACAGCTGCAAAGGAGCGGCGGCGGAGTGGGGAGGTTTCTTGCGACGTTGGCAGGCGGTGCATGACCGAATGTGATGACGTATGTGGCGGTACATACCTCGCCAGTAGAATCGCTGACGAAGGCGAGCATATGTTTTCAGTACACCGGCGTGGCCGCATTGTGGAGCGGCGTGAAAAGAGGCACAGATTGTAGCACGGAGGTGTCGAGGGATGACCAACAGCCACTTCCGGCCGTTGGGGAGGTAATTACGGCGGTATAAGAGGCCATCACGAACGGCGAAGTGGTGGGCTTGGCGGCGAAGGGTCCGGGTCGAATGATGCGGCGAGGGAGTGTTCAGGAAGTTTAGCAGCGAGGTGATCCAAGGATCCTTCAGTTGTTCGGAGAGCATATCAGGGATGTTGAACGGAGAGAATTCGTAGGCACAGACGAGGGCAGAGGTTGACTCGCATGGGAGTGGTGAACGAGAAAGGGCGTCGGCGTCCGAGTGCTTGCGGCCGGAGCGATAAATGACGTGTATATCAAACTCCTGGAGACGTAAAGCCCAGCGGGCGAGTCGGCCAGAAGGATCTTTGAAGGAGGATAGCCAGCATAGGGCGTGGTGGTCGGTGACGACATAGAAGGGCCGGCCGTAAATGTAAGGGCGGAACTTGGCAATTGCCCAAATGATGGCGAGACATTCTTTTTCTGTGATAGAATAGTTTGATTCGGCCTTGGTGAGGGCGCGGCTGGCGTAAGCGACGACGTATTCCGGATACCCAGGCTTTCGCTGGGCAAGAACTGCGCCCAAGCCCACACCGCTCGCGTCAGTGTGAACTTCTGTCGGACAGGCGGGATCAAAATGGCGAAGGATGGGGGGAGACCAGCAGGCGGCGTAAAGTGCTGAACGCGGTATCGCAGGCGGGGGACCAAGACGAAAGGTTCGGGCTGCCGGCAAGAAGCTGCGTTAAAGGGGCGATGATACTGGCGAAATTTCGGATGAAGCGGCGAAAATATGAGCATAAGCCTATAAAACTGCGAAGTTCTTTTAAGGTGGTTGGTTTGGGGAAGTCAGCGACGGCGCGAAGTTTGGCAGGGTCAGGAAGAACGCCGTCTTTGGAGATGACATGCCTAATATTGTGAGCTGCGTTGCACTGAAGTAACATTTTTTCTAGTCTATTTGGAGGCCGGCGTCAGTTAAGGCTAGTGAGTACGCGCTGAAGGCGGTGCAGATGGGAAGGAAAATCTTTGGAAAAAACGACAATGTCATCTAGGTAACACAGACAAGTTTCCCATTTGAGGCCACTGAGAATAGTGTCCATCATCCTTTCGAATGTGGCTGGAGTATTGCAGAGGCCGAATGGCATCACATTGAACTCATACAAGCCGTCTGGGGTGACGAAAGCGGTTTTCGGCCTGTCGTTCGCTGCCATCGGGACCTGCCAGTAGCCGGAGCGTAAGTCGAGGGATGAAAAATACTCCGCGCCCTGCAAGCAATCCAGTGCGTCGTCGATTCGGGGTAGAGGATAAACATCCTTGCGTGTGATCTTGTTGAGACGGCGGTAGTCCACACAGAACCTGATGGAGCCATCTTTTTTCGTCACCAAGACAACAGGAGAGGCCCAAGGGCTGTGAGAAGGCTGTATTATGCCGTGCCGAAGCATGTCGTCAACATTGTCACGGATGACGCGGCGCTCGCTCGGCGAGACTCGGTACGGTCGCTGACGCAAGGGAGCGTGGGTACCAGTGTCAATTGTGTGAGCGACGGCCAATGCGCGCCCCAAGGAGGGCTGGGAAAGGTCGAAAGAGTTGCGGAAGCGGCAGAGAAGTTCCAAGATTTGGTCACGGTAAGCGGACGGAAGGTCGGGAGCGATGGTACGACGAAAGACGTCGATGGAAATCGGATCGGGCGCTGTCGCACAACAGGCTAAGGCAGTAACTGGGGAACAGGCACGGGTATCGGAGAACTCGGAAGCAAGAGCAGGGTGCAGTTCTTCAATAGAGCCGAGGCATTCGCCGCGAAGAACAAACGACGGGCAAGAAAATGGGTTGGTGACATAGATGGCGCAGTGGCCATCGGAAATCGAGACAACGGCGAATGGAATGAGGAGGCGCTGATGGCGAGTGGCTGCTGCGGTAGGTGTGAAAAGAACAGGGCCGCTGAGGAAAGAGTCGGGGCGGAGCGGAACGAGGGCTGAAGAGGAAGGAGGTATGTCGGTGTCTGCAGCTACAAGAAGCTTAGCGGAGCGCACAGGTAGGTCACACAACGAAACATCACACAGGGGAGAAAGCTCAAGTTCCGCACGGGCACAATCAATCACCGCACGGTGGGTCGAGAGGAAATCGCAGCCGAGGATGACATCGTGAGAGCAGGCGGTCAGCACAACAAACTCGATGGTATAGGCGACGTCGTTGATAGAAACGCGGACCGTGCAGGCTGCGATGGGGTGGATGCGCTGAGAGGTGGCCGTACGTAGTGAAACGTCAGACAGCGGCGTTGTCACCTTACGAAGTTTGCGGCGAAGAGCATCACTAATTACTGACACTGCAGCACCCGTGTCGGCGAGCGCGAGAACGGGGACGCCTTCAACAGACACCTCAATCGCGTTAGCAGGAGAACACGGAGGACTTAAAAAGTTGGCAAAACACGCAGTTCTTGCCTCCTGAACTGCGGCAGTCAGTTTTCCTCTGGGAGAGGGTCCGGGCGGCGGAGCATCGTAGAAATGGAACGTCGACGAGGGGAAGGCGAGCGGCGAGTAGGGTACTGGGAGCGATGTGTAGAGGAGGCAGAAGAGACATTAGGCAAGGGCGGCCCGGAATCGTAGCGGAAATTGCGCATGAAATCGCCAGAACGAGGAGATCGCTGACGGCAAAAGCGTGCGACATGGCCCGGAAGACCGCAAGAATAGCATATCGGTCGATTGTCCTCGGTACGCCAGGGGTTCGTAGGGTTTCGGCGGGGTGGACGAACCGGGACCTGCGGCGGGGGTATAGACGGCGGTGGAGCATAAAAGGCCGGGCTGCTAGGGTAGGCAGCAGAGGTGGGCGAGCGCCGTGTACCGGTGACTGCTTCAGCATAGGTGAGCGGCGCTGCCACAGGAGGAGGTGGGGGACTGGATGGCAGAACTGCAGCGACCTGCTCCTGAATAGCACGACGGATAGTGGGCGTGAGAGATGGCGCCAGGTTGAACGGAGGGCAGACGGGGTCGGGAATGTGATGCAGCAGAGAAAGCTGGCGAGCCATCTCTTCGCGGATGAAGTCTTTAACCTGCTGCATGAACAGGGACTGCTCAGCAGACGAGCCACCAAGGGCCAAGCCAGCAAGACCCCCCGCAGGCGCGCCGGACTGCCGCGTAGATGCGCGTTGCTTGCGGAGTTCGTCGAAGCTTTGGCACAGCTGTATGACGGTAGCGACGGAGGTGGGGTTCTTCGCCAGCAGCATCTGGAAAGCGCCATCGGCTATGCCTTTAAGTATGTGGTTGACTTTATCCGCTTCGGACATGGAGGGGTTGACACGCTTGCACAGGTCAACGATGTCCTCGATGTAGCTTGTGAACGTCTCGGAAGGGAGCTGAGATCGAGCACGAAGACGTTGCTCGGCGCGAAGCTTCCGGACGGCGGGGCGGCCGAAAACGTCGGCGAAGCTCGTTTTAAAGGACGACCAGGTGGGAAGATCGGCCTCATGGTTGCGAAACCATAGGTTGGCAACGTCCGTTAGGTAGAAGAGGACGTTGCTAAGTTTCACGGAATCGTCCCACCGATTGTAAGTGCTGATGCGCTCTTAGGAGGCCAGCCAATCGTCGACGTCTTGGTCATCGGTGCCACTAAATGGAGAAGGGTCACGCTGGCGCTGCACCCCGTGACAGAGTACGGTGGCAGGGATGGGCTGCGATGGTTCACTCGGACCTTCCGGCATGGTGGCGGAGACGAGGAGCGTTCCACTTCGAAGTTCCAGGATGAGGACCGGGACGGGAACCGAGGCACCTCCACCAAGTGTCAAGGCGTTTATTTGAAGCACAGGTCGGTTGGTCTTGGTTGACCGGCAACACGACGGGCACACTCACAGGCGTCGTTCGAAAAACCCAGCTGCACTTCGTCTGCTTCTTCGTTGTCCCGCTTGAACTCGTCCGCTTCTTCGCTGCGCTGCGCCTGTCGGTCCCATTACCGTTATAGCAAAGCCTTCCTACTTTTTTCAGCAAGCCGACTACATGACTTCGTGTCCAAGGCAGCAGGATATTATGGACAGCGTTTCATGACCTTCAACGTCCATCAGCTCCTGCACCTGGCCAAGAATGTCGGGAACCTTGGACCACTGTGGGCGAATTCTGCCTTTCCATTTGAGACTGGAAATGGAAAGGTAGTGAAGATGATGAAAGCAGCAAAAGGGGCCCCCATGCAAATTTTGGAAAGAGTTGTTGAGCAAGCACTGGTTGTAGCCCTTCACTAACTTTCTTTGCCCAATAATGTCAAATCATTCTGTAGTCGAGTTTTGGTAATTGAGGTACACAAAAGGCAATTCACATGGGAGACATCTGCTTGTTTGGGGCGCCACTCAAGCCATGCCTAACACTGCAGGAAGAGCAGGCAGTGAATGAATTTTTAAACAAGCAGTGCACCAGTGTGAATGAATTTTTCAGAACGAGTTTTCAGGGTAGTATAATTCATACCGAACAATACAAAAAGGCAAAGAAAAGCAACAGCTGCCAATTGTCACACATAATAATGACTTTTTTGTCCGGCGGATTCTGCAAGTTCATCCAGTTGATGATGTTTCTGGCACAGTGGTTCTGCTGTGTCAGAAATTGGGACTCGATAGCGTTGAGGGCCTGCCTTCCCACATTAGAGCATGTTTTCGGTCCCCATTTACCACATGTGCTGTTCTCACACCGTCGGATGTGGCAATGCCATGCCTTCTCATAGACTTTACAACCGAGGCCACATCCTATGTGTGTACTTTGCGCAACTTAATTGAGTGTGACTGACTTCAGACAGTCATCTGTGTTTTTGTGGCACTGGAAAGCAGGCTTATGTACAGTCTTTGCCCAAAAGCAACTGAGCAGCCCTGCCAGGAGCCGAAGCAGGCTTGCAGCTGAATGGTGGTATGGTTTTCAGCACTGGAAACCGCTCCCAGATGTGCAATAGCACTGCGCATATGCTACCCGCTTTCTCTTCATCCAAGAAAGGAGAGCGAGGACGTGCATTTAGCTTACATCAGCAGGGTGTAGTATTGGGGACAGCAGCACCGACCCTCTGCTGCTAGCCTGTTCTGGCTGCTGCCATGGCTTCTCAGTTACTTTAGGCAAAAAACAGTATGCGTTCATGAGGTTCTAATGAAAAGCCTCTTCAGTATAACTTTGC
Source organism: Amblyomma americanum (assembly GCA_030143305.2). Classification (NCBI taxonomy): domain Eukaryota; kingdom Metazoa; phylum Arthropoda; class Arachnida; order Ixodida; family Ixodidae; genus Amblyomma; species Amblyomma americanum. The sequence goes on from JARKHS020004639.1 coordinate 493,535, forward strand.
AACCTTGGCTGTTTACATCTTGATGATGAATCTCATTTCTGTGGTGCAAAAGCAGCTGCAAAAGAGTGCCTTAATTTGGCTTGTACGTTCTTGCAAGTGGGCGTCTCTGGGGACTGAACCATGCACTTCCTGCATATGAGGTGGATGCTCAAACTACTAGGTAACTGCTACGACATGTGCACATTTTTTGAACAAAAACAGCGCAGGAACAGGGACAAGAAAGAAGCGCTTGTCCCGTCTTCTTTCTGATCCATGTTGCTGCGGTGTTTTTGTTCAAGTATGTACTAACTCGCTCAACTCGACGTGTTCCTGAAGTTCATTTCTCGTACATTGAGCCCTGTTCCATGTATAACCCCGCTCTATTTAACAACCAGGGTGCCTTAGCATACCTAATGTCACTACGTACTTCTAAAGCAAGCACAGCCTCTTGGCATGCTAGATGGGCTCTACAGCGTTTGTCCATTCTTCTTTCTTGCTCCTGTTCCTGCGCTGTTTTTGTTCAAGTATGTACCAAGTCACTCAACTCGACGTGTTACTGAAGTTCATTTCCTGTACATTGAGCCCTGTTCCATTTATAATCCCGCTATAACAACCAGGGCGCCTTCGCGTCCCTAATGGCACCACGTGCTTCTAAAGCAAGCACAGCCTCTTGGCATGCTAGATGGGCTCTACAGCGTTTGTCCATTCTTCTTTCTTGCTCCTGTTCCTGCGCTGTTTTTGTTCAAGCATGTACCAACTCACTCAACTCGACATGTTACTAAAGTTCATTTGTTGTACATTGAGCCCTGTTCCATGTATAATTCCGCTCTATTTAACAACCAGGGCGCCTTAGCGTCCCTAATGGCACTACGTGCTTCTAAAGCAAGCACAGCCTCTTGGCATGCTAGATGGGCTCTACAGCGTTTGTCCATTCTTCTTCTTTCTTATCCCTGTTCCTGTGCTGTTTTTGTTCAACTATGTGGCAACTCGCTCAACACGACGTGTTACTGAAGTTCATTTCTTGTGCACTGAGCCCTGTTCCATGTATAATCCCGCTGTGTTTAACAACCAGGGCGCCTTAGCGTCCCTAATGGCACTACGTGCTTCAAAAGCAAGCACAGCCTCTTGGCATGCTAGATGGGCTCTACAGCGTTTGTCCATTCTTCTCGTTTCTTATCCCTGTTCCTGTGCTGTTCTTGTTCAACTATGTACCAACTAGCTCAACTCGACATGTTACTGAAGTTCATTTCTTGTACATTGATCCCTGTTCCATGTAAAATCCCGCGCTATTTAACAACCAGGGCGCCTTAGCATCCCTAATGGCACTAAGTGCTTCTAAAGCAAGCACAGCCTCTTGGCATGCTAGATCGGCTCTACAGCGTTTGTCCATTCTTCTTTCTTGCTCCTGTTCCTGCACTGTTTTTGTTCAAGTATGCACCAACTCACTCAACTTTACGTGTTACTGAAGTTCATTTCCTGTACATTGAGCCCTGTTCCATGTATAATCCCGATCTATTTAACAACCAGGGCGCCTTAGCGTCCCTAATGGCACCACGTGCTTCTAAAGCAAGCACAGCCTCTTGGCATGCTAGATGGGCTCTACAGCGTTTGTCCATTCTTCTTCTTTCTTGCTCCTGTTATTGCGCTGTTTTTGTTCAAGTATGTACCAACTTACTCACTCGATGTGTTATTGAAGTTCATTTCTTGTACATTGAGCCCTGTTCCATGTATAATCCCTCTCTATTTAACAACCAGGGCGCCTTAGCGTCACTAATGGCTCTACGCGCTTCTGAAGCAAGCACAGCCTCTTGGCATGCTCGATGGGCTCTACAGCGTTTGCCCATTCTTCTTCTTTCTTATCCCTGTTCCTGTGCTGTTTTTGTTCAACTATGTACCAACTAGCTCAACTCGACGAGTTACTGAAGTTCATTTCCTGTACATTGAGCCCTGTTCCATGTATAATCCCGCTCTATTTAACAACCAGGGCGCCTTAGCGTCCCTAATGGCCCTACGTGCTTCTAAAGCAATCACAGCCTCTTGGCATGCTAGACGGGCTCTACAGCGTTTGTCTATTCTTCTTCTTTCTTATCCCTGTTCATGTGCTGTTTTCGTTCAATTATGTACCAACTAGCTCAACTCGATGTGTTACTGAAGTTCATTTCTTGTATACTGAGCCCTGTTCCATGTATAATCCCGCTCTATTTAACAACCAGGGCGCCTTAGCGTACCTAATGGCACTACGTGCTTCTAAAGCAAGCACAGCGTCTTGGCATGCTAGATGGACTCTACAGCGTTTGTCCATTCTTCTTCTTTCTTGCTCCTGTCCATTCTTCTTCTTTCTTGCTCCTGTTCCTGCGCTGTTTTTTTTTCAAGTATGTACCAACTCACTCAACTCGACGTGTTACGAAGTTCATTTCTTGTGCATTGAGCCCTGTTCCATGTATAATCCCGCTCTATTTTAACAACCAGGGCGCCTTAGCGTCCCTAATGGCACTACGTGCTTCTAAAGCAAGCATAGCCTCTTGGCATGCTAGATGGACTCTACAGCGTTTGTCCATTCTTCTTCTTTCTTGATCCTGTTTCTGTGCTGTTTTCGTTCAAGTATGTACCAACTAGCTGAACTCACCGTGCTACTTATGTGCATGTTGGCCAACTTAATTGAGCCTACACTGAGCTTGAAAGAAACTGCTCATATTTTGCGATCCTGAGATGATGGTGATGGGTTTTTTATAGCGCAAGGGCATCTGTGGCCAAAGAGCTCCATGTCACAAGGCATTTTTCTTCTACTCAAGGTGGGGTCAAAGACCTATTTTCCAAGCATTTTCACTCTAAATAAGCCAAGCACCAGACCAGGGGAAAGCTTGTACCCGTTGTATCACCGGTGGGTACCTGGTGGCACTGGGGCGATCCTGGAATGAAGGAATATTTTGTACATACACTATATTGAAGTAGCTTCTATTCTGTGCCTCTGCATCTGCAGCTGTGACCACATGCCAGCTGCCCAGTTTGATTTAGTGTACTGATTTCCAATTTTTTTGTGATGCTGAAATGAAATAATGTTGTAAATATTGAAGTACCTTCTATTCCTATACTGTTCATTTCTGGCAGAGTGCTTGCTGAATATGTTTGTTTTTCCAACTTCCTTTACTTTGGCTGCTTTCAAACAATTAAATTTCAAAGATTCACTCGTTATTTGTGTTTTTGAAGTATTGGTAGTACATTAGTGAGAGACACGATGCCACCACGTAGTGCTTTTGCACTGTAAGGACAATTGTCATTGTCGGGCATTGCATGCATGAAATGAAAGCCTCACCTTGTGAAAGTTGTTTTTGATTCTGCACACCAATCACTAGTGTGCTGAAAGCCGGCCAAGTTACATGTTGGTTAAGATACTGTAGGCATCATGATGCAATACACAATTTATTTCAGAGACAGTTACTGATTTACTTACATAAATCTTATTTTAATTGACCTTCATGATGTGTCATAAGAATTTCAACAATATTCATGTCACCCACCCCACACTGACTTTGTAAACACTTGTACAAGCTGCAACATACATCATTAAACTCTGATATCGCTCTCAAGTGATATTGTGTTCGATTTTGTGACTGGTCAACAAGATGAATCATACATCACAGAAGTTCTGTCATAAGTCGTAGATTCTCCAATGATATCGTGTCTGACTGTATGATATACCATGCAATATGAGTCGCACATCTTAGAAGCTTCGTCATAAGCCGTAGATTCTGCAACGATATCGTGTCTGACTGTATGATATACGATGAAACTTGAGTCGTACATCGTAGTAGTTTCGTCATAAGTCGTAAATTCTGCAATGATATCGTATCTGACTGTATGACATATGATGCAATCCGAGCCGACCATCATAGAATCTTCATCATAAGTCATATATTTTGTATGATATATCATTCATCTTCAATGAGTTGTCATACAATTTTATGATTTGTCATAAAAATACTGCCAAGATCAAAGATCATGGCCATAGACTTTTTTCAGCAGGGGAGCCCTTTTAATGCACTGCAAGTTGACAGAACCAAAGTAATAGTTCAGAAAAATCAAAATTCAAATTAAAGAGTTCTTTTACTTTTTGTTGTCCAGTAAAGCAACTACAGTGGCCCTTAAAGAAATATCAGCAATCTCTTCAACCAGATTATTCTGAAGGCCAAACGCTTGCTGCCAGTCAAATTGAACCAGCAATACAGGAAAAAAAGGTGTATCGGTGCATCATTTCTTCTCAAAACAATTGCATTTACTGCTTAGCACATAAAATCAAAGCCTCAGTGAATCAAGCAACCAGTTAAACACAATGCTTAAAGAGAATGCGAGGGACCAGAAACATCACAAACTGGAAACAAGGGCAAACAAACATGGCATGCGAAAACTCGCCAAAACAACACTATACAGGCGAAGCTGCCTAAAAGGTCGACTGTGCCTTCCCCCTTCCAGCGTAAACTGCAAGGCGACTGGCGTCTTTACAAAATTTTTCAGGATGAAGTGTGTAGCCTCGTGCACTGTGTAGCCTGCGATCAAGGGAAGCCGCTTGATGCGAAAACCATTACAGCACAAATTATAATAAGATGTTGAATACAAATAAAGAATGAATGAGCATTTATAAATTGCAATATTTATTGCATACAAGGCACAGCAAATAAGACCTTTATCTATGCTTAGCATCCAGAAATTGTTTACACCCATTTTTTCCCAATTAATTGCTATTCCATGCATATGATGAAAAAAAAATGCATGTGCAACCAAAATAAATGCAGCGGTACAACTGTATTCACTGCATTGCTTAGAAGAATGTGCTGGTGACAAGAAGATCGAAATATGCTCAAGCCATGAGCGACAGCTTTTCAGTGTGATGCGACAAAAGCATGCCCTATTACCCCCACCCCCCTCCCCAAATATTTCTTAATTGTACCAGAAACCCAAGAATGATTTCACCAAACTTCATGCAAGCAAGCTGCAAGACGTTGGTCAAGAGTGACAAAGGTAACAAAAATGGCACAGCTACGAGATGAAGACCATGCTGCAACTTAATAATAATAACTACTTTTCGTGGAAAGGAAATGGCGCAGTATCTGTCTCATATATCGTGGACACCTGAACCGCGCCGTAAGGTAAGGGATAAAGGAGGGAGTGAAAGAAGAAAGGAAGAGAGGGGTGCCGTAGTGGAGGGCTCCGGAATAATTTCGACTACCTGGGGATCTTTAACATGCACTGATATCGCACAGCACACGGGCGCCTTAGTGTTTTGCCTCCCTAAAAACGCAGCCGCCGCGGTCGGGTTCGAACCCGGGAACTCCGGATCAGTAGCCGAGCGCCCTAAACACTGAGCCACCGCGGCGGGTAACTGTAACTTCCAAAAAATGCCAATCTGTGAGAGCAACACAAATGCAGTCATCTCGCACTCCATATTTTTGTGCCTGCAGGTTCCCCAAAAAAGTTCAATTCTCTAGGCAGGTGTTTTAAATTTTCGTTGCTTGGAGCAGCCATAAACTTAAGTGCAAGCATACTCCAGAACTGCCAACCTGGCGATATCAAAAATCAGGCAATTTTATTCGCGCTATCTACAGAGTGGGGGGAGGCACTGCATCAATCTGTGTCGAGTCCTTCACGGCAGAGACTTTGCTGTCTACGCTAGCACCGTGCCATGGCAGCCAAATCAGAAGGCTCACGAAAAGCTACACCTCCTCTACTGAAAATAAACATTTTGACAGATTTGCCTGTCTGTTTGGGTTTGAAGACTTATAACAAACTGCAGAACTCCAACCTAAAATTCAAAATTTTTCAGGATTCGGGCGATGGTCTCGCCCGAATCCTGAAGAAATCGGGTCTCCAGGTTGCGCACAAGCCCGCAAACACTGTTGCGCTTTGCCTACCTGTTCCCAAAGACCGGCCGCTGAGAGAAAGAGCCCAAGGCATTGTCTACCAAATTCCATGCGCCGACTGCGACACAAGCTACATCGGCGAAACCAAAAATTTCAAAGAAATAATTCGGCAACATAAAAACAATGTCCGCAAATTCGCGAGAGCGCAATCCAGAAGCCGAACATTCCGAGGACTCCGACCATAGAATCAACTTTGAAGAGACCCGCATCCTCGAAACCGAAACAAATTACCACAAGAGGCTCCTTCTGGAATCCTGGCATATCCAAACCACCCCGAACAATACCAACCGCACAAAAGGAAACCTGCCCCCAGTATAAGCCCAGGGACTTCGCTCTTCAACGCAACAAAAAAAAGTCGCCATTCAGCACATACCTGCAGTGCGCCAGCTTGACTAACAGCCTAAACCCCCTCCCCCTCCCCCGCGAATTTCGCGTCACAGCTGTCGTTCCTTTGACCCCCCTCCCCTCTATTCTTAAAAGACGCTAGCTACTGAACTCAGTCACCCCTGATGAAGGAGCCCAGTCGGCTTCGAAACGCTGAGATAAAGTTAAACTTTTTGGATGGAGTTGTGCAGTTTATTATGAACCTCCTTTACTGCAGCCTTCTAGAATGCTGTACCCATGCAGTACAACAAAATAAGCCACATAGCCACTTTAGCTTTGGCTTAAACCTGTACTAAACGTGATTCTGAGCTCATCTTTTCAGCGCGTGAACTCAAGCACCAAGTAACCACATAATTTTGAATAACCAGTGAACACAGTGCCGACAGATACAATGGTGATTGCAGAATTTCCATACTTACGAATCAGGTTATAAAACTTGCTATGAGAAAAACATTTCTTTGCAACAACCACTGAAAAGCCTGGCTTACCTGAACAGCCCTTTTGTCAGAGTATCCAAGGATTTTTTCCAGCTCCTCAACATCTCCCATGGAACTCAATGGGTCCAGCTCTTCTCCAAGACAATGCTGCAGAGCAGCTGCGTGATTCCCTTTGAGCTCTTTGATGTCAGCTCTAACCTCCATCAGGAGCTGCACTCTCCGACTGTTGAAGCCTGAAATGTTAAAAATCCATGATTACAGAAAGACTGCAAATATCCCTCTCAGTGCTTTGGTATGGCTAAAGGTATCACAATTAGGTTTACACCAAACACTGAATGCATAGCCCAGAAATAAATTTTTGTTTAAAATTCGGCGCCATTTGAAAATGGTCGGTATCACCGAGATGAACGCACTAGTTGCTGCTCTACAAAGTACAAGTTGTTGAGTGTTTTGAGGGAAAAAAAAATAGAACACGACTGCATTACTGGGTCCCATTCGCATCACGCATTCATTAGGTCTACCTTTATCCAGCTTGAACTCAACAAGCTTCTCAGCTTGATAGAGATGCTGTGTATTCTGAAAAGGTAAGACGTTTTTGATATGAGCGAAACACAGGTCCACTCTTGAATTTGAGAGCGCACTGCACAGCATAATCTGTTTGTGACCTGTAGTAAACTGTCAAAACAGGCAACAGAGACAAAGAGAAAGCTCCGTGGCCTGTGGGTAGCGTGCCTGTCTCACAGGATGCAATTACTACAACCACCTCTCGGAGAAATTTGGTGTATCTGAACATTGCTGAGCTGTTCCTGAACTTTTTTATTTATCTGTTCCATTAGGGTTTTCCACCCCCGGCCAAAGCCACTGCAGAGTTTTCTGTGACGAAGGATCGATAACACTGTTGCATTAAAATTCAGAAATAATGTGGGGCCTGGACAGCAGTTAATGGGGTCACTGTGGTGACAGCGTTACATGTTATAGCCTTATGCTCCGGGTCCTAGCAGCAGATATGCCAATCAGTTGTTTTTAAAAACCATAACTCTTATAAATCTGTGACTGACAAATCGCCACCATATCCGCAGTTTATGGACCTTCTCTGGAACTGCAATGCCAAGACTAAGGGTGATGTCATAGGAAACGACAGGCTATCTCACACTGCCATTCGCAGCAGTCATGACAATCTTGACAGTTGTCTGGAAATTAAACAGCACTATACAAAATTGAAGTTCGCCCACTCACGTTGCGAGCATGGGGTGTCCATATCTCGTCGATATGAAAATCAATTCAATGATACATTGCCAAATTCATTATATAATCAGCATATAACTTTCCTGCCACTGCTATTTTAGGCAAGCAAGCAAGACTGAAGCAACAAATATTAGAGGTATGAAAATTCATATTCAAAATTCTGACTAAATTTCAGACAGCCTTCGCTATTCGATTCCCACTTTCACTATAGTTTAATCTCGTTATAACGAACATGAATACAGCAAAATTATCAGTTTATTGAAATGAAGAGTGCAAAATCTCACACTCTATTGGTTATAATAGAGCAGTTTTTGTATTCGCATGGCTAAAAATGCACAAGGAGCCGTAAAAACTTCAAGAAATGCAATATTTTGATCATCTGAATAGTCCACAGTGGTAGCGTGTATAAATCGACCGTGCATTTTCATTCCACACCATATAGAGGCAGTACGAACTAGCATCAAGCTGACAGACGCATGACCGGCACGTGATTTAACCATCGCCTCATCATGCCACACGCCCCTGCCACATCTGCAGACCTGCGCGCAAGTGGGCTGCACTCCATGACTCAATCAACTCCGTTGCTCAAAATGGCAATGCAGAAGCACAAAGTAGTCTTATTTGAGTCGATTTTTTGGTAGTCCACAGCGCGCGCAAAAGGGGACATTACTGAGGACTTCAGTGTTGCATCTAGCACTCAGTCGACAATTGTGAACACAACACAGAAGATTGCATACATCTGTTGACATCCGTTCTAAAGGAGACATGAAGAATGATCACCTTGTCATCATGTCGACTGCTGCTTCTGAATGTTACGTTTGAGAACTTAGTCTCTGCTCATGACAACTTGGTAGTGGCACCTGAACTGACCGACCAAGAAATCGCTGAGGAGGCCGATTCTTGCAGATGATGCAAGTAGGGATGATGACAGTGAACCGGAAAGTGAAAAATGAGCTCTAAAAAGCGCAGAGGCTGCCGACACGGCCCGGAAATTGAAGGGCTACCTACAGAAAGTACCTGTGGCCTGATGTGGAGAAAGCTCTACATTTAAATGGTTTCATGGAGAATTTTGTGCTCTCAAATACTGCTCAGTGCCGCCAAGCAAAGATTGCATTGTTTCTTAAATCTATCTGGGCGGAGACAGCATCCACATCTAGTGTTCATTTCTGCTCTCCAACGCAGAACAAAGATCGATATTTCGCATGCTTATACCAAGCTCTTAATTCAACAGTTGTGCGTTATTACACCTCTCTGTTGTCGCCCTGAAGCGCCTTTTGCATGGGTTTATTTGCAGACTTTTGCAGATTTTTAGAACGATTGTTGAGTATAACAAATTCTAGGCCAAAATTAGGCTTAGTTATAACGAGATTTGACTCTATTCGAACCTCTTCGATTAGAAATTATGAATTTCTGGTTCATTTAAACTGGCAGTGAAACATCGCGACATTCTGAGACAGCAGTATCTTGCACTTATGAATGGAGCCCACAGCCATTGACATCAATGAAAGCATAGCGATTTTTTTATGTTGATCAATGTAAAATAATAAGGTAATCATTGAGATAATTGATTAGAAAGTGAGATGAAAACCTATGAACGCCGAATATCATGTTCGTTGCTCTATCAACTCCGCTAAGACGACAGCTGTTAAATCTTCTTCCATGGATATTTGCTGCAGGTAACCTGGCGTTGAGATCTTCACCAGCACCACCCTTTTTAGTAGTGACAGACATGTATGCTCAGTAGCAAGTGTCGCATGGAACATGATCCCACGGGAGAGTGGAAGTTGTACGATAACCCTCTTTCACTACCCATGGCAGCAAGGCTGCCAGAATCGAGGCCCTTCATTAGAACAAGGGCCTTTACTAACGAGAAAGTGTTGGGGGCTCCATTATCCAGAAAATCCGGTGTCGTCCGAGTGATCAAAGAAAAATTATGGCCATGGCTATTGCAGGTGGTCGTGTACATGTGACATGGCCGGGACTGATTTGGCGGCACCTTGTGTGTCCTCCCGAGGCCTCATGACATGGCAGGAGCTGCCAACTCGGGCTTATCCAGGTAAACTTCGAGATGGGAGAGTGAGAAAGAAATCAAACCCACTGGGATCTTTTCATCCAAAGTAAAACATGGTACTCCTAGTCAACAGGCATGTTAGTGTCGCTTGGTTAAAACGAGGCTTTATAGGTATCTATGTCAGGTGGTATTCCACATGATAGGGCAGCCTACTACTTTATGTGACTGAGTATGTGTGAGATAATAGTGCCAAAATTTGAGAAATTAATTAGTGATTAAACAAGCAGCGAACTCCGTGTATGTTCACAAGTATCTGCAAGGAGAGCCGAGGCGGGAGCCGTTAACGCTGTCTGTTTTACGCTTAAAGGCAGAGCATTAGTGTCCCCCGAATTTTCTGGCACCCTTAGGGCGCATTCACACTTGTCCAAAAATCCGGCGAGCGAAGCGGATTCGATCGCCGGGAAAACTAGGACCTGTTATCATCTGTTGACGCCCGGGCGAGGCGGAACCGCCGCGCCGCTGCTGTTTCTTGCTTTTCCACACACTTCCCTGCCACCACGTCACCGCTCGCGGCGTACACAGATATGGTTAGAAAATAGCATAAATCGATGCTCTCTGTGTACCATAACAGCATGCACGCTTGAGTACGTAAAAGCAAGCGCATTCCCATTTTTAGTTCAGCGTATGCAAACAGACTCGCAAAGAAACGCCCAGCCTAGTGGCGCCATCTGCTTGTCAGGACGGGAACTAGTACTGTCAACAAAACCGGCGCTCCTTCTAGGCCTAGTAGCGGCAGAATCGTCACTCAAAATAAAAAAATAAAGCAAATTTATCACTTATACTTTTGCTTATAGGTGAGGGGAGACGAAGCGATGTGCCGGTGTTCGATTTATGGCCAATGAACGCGCTGAAGAAGGCCGCAACAACGACGAATTCAATCCGAGGCGAGGGTCCATGCGTCGAAGGGCGCCGCCATGTTGTCGCCGCGGCGGCGAACGCGGAAAATTTGGGTCCTTCCCGATCACCCTCGCCGCGCCGCTTTCCGCCTCACTCGGCGTCAAAAGCGGCCGAATCCGCTTCGCTGGCCGGATTTTTGGACAAGTGTGAACGGGCCCTTAGTCCCATAGGTACAGGTAGTTTAAAGGGGCCATGACATTGTCGTTCTTCATATTGCAGTTTTCTGCTTCAGTAACTAATGCAAGAGCTTATGATTCAATTTTTGGTTTTTGGCTGCCCTGGACGCGCTGTATTTTACAAAAAATACGATCGGAATTGGGACCGGAAGACTCCTCCCACTGGCAGCGACCGCCATATGGAAAGCTTTTGCAACGTCACTAGCACATGCACGGAGCGACGTCGTCTGCTCTCGTTGCTGCAATATGCGCAGCGAGGTCCCATTCCCCTCTTGTACTTTCGCGGGCGATCGAAGTAGCAGTCGTCCCCCATATATGAATGACTGGTACAGCAAAAGCGATAATAACCAAGTTTTTCTTCGGTATAGGTAGTGTCCGGTCACACTATAGGCCGATGCGACGGCGATCGACGGTCGGTGGGCTGATCGGTACACAAATGCCGTCGCTGACGCACTGGTCTCTCGCGCTAGACCGATGACGACGCCAGCACAATCAACGATCGCATATCGCAGTAATGTTAGAGTCAGCTTAGTGGAAACCAGAAGACAGTGTTAGAGGACTAGTTTGTATGACATTGAATAAACTTAAAAATTTTAAAACTTATTTGACCTCATATTAGCCATGGCGACATAGGCGATGTGCATGCACCAGCGAAGATGTGCTTTCCTTCGGTGCCTGCTCATAGAACTGATTGGCGATGCAAGCGACACGGTCAGAAAACGCCGCACGACGGTGCCGCTCGCCGCCGTCGCCTGGACTTGTTCGGCCGAGCGAAAGCTTCTCACCCGGTGAGGCGGCGCTGGAAAAACTGCGATTGTGTACCTTATCCGTATTGAAAAAAGCGGAACAAGTGGCAACATATCCTATCTTCACACTTTGTTACCAATCAGTGAGAAACTTTTGCCATATTCTTGAATTTCGGTTGACGGTGGACCGCCGGCCCCTTTCATGATGAGGCCTAGCGAGTACGCGGGGTTCGTGTGTGTGATTTCGGCGATTGCGGAGAGTGAATTCACAAGTTTTGGCGCCTGCAAATAGCTGTTGAGCGTTGTTTTGGCTACAGTGCCCTCAAAGCGATGACTGCCTACATCGCAGGACGCGAGTACAATAAGGGGGAAGTGCCGCTATATGTGACCCGGTCTGCATAGCATGAGGAAACGGCAGCCGGCAGCAGCCGTCGGCGTCTACTGTGGGCAACAAATCTGGTTGTTTTCATTAATTCAAGTAATGTCCAAACGTATTTTCAGCTAAACCGATCTAAAATAAATTTGGTGACATAAGAGAAAGCAGATACAATTAGCGGAATGAGCCGGTATCCTACGCGAAGAAATTCTCAAGCAGGCAATATAGCATCATCGGTGCTTATTGCAGTGCTTCCACGGTGTGTAAATGAGTAAAAGTGTAATATGTGAGCAAGAGTACACAATAGTAAAGATAAGGATAACCCACCTGGCGTTTTATGTCACGCAAACGAGCAGTACTGTTTGCGCACAGCCATGTAAACAACATCAACGCGGGGCTGCAGTTGTCCTAACACTCGGCAGTTTTCTCTGCTTCTTTCGTGCCTCAAGGTTACTGCAGTGCACCTTTTGATAATTTGAGTTTAATTATCGAGCGATGAATAGCGGACAAGAACTTGGTAGCTAGCCACAAAACGCCGCGGCTTTCACGGCGCACATCAGCGAAGACATGCACTGCACGTGCCGCTTTTCACATACAGGACCACTCGACTGCTCAAAAGAGACCACACTCATAACATACGAACAGCATGCTTCTAAGCGTAAATCATAAAGCAGGGGTCCATCGAATTCTGTGCCGCGAGCAAGCCCGCTTCCCCAAGGATCACTCGGCTCGCGTACTAAGTTGAAGGCTTCCCTAAAGGGAACACGGAAAATATATTTTATTTCGCTGGGCTAAAAAAAAAAACTTTTCGAGCGACCGCTGTCTACGGTGTGCATGCAAGCACCTCAACAGCCCGCAACAGGCGACGCGTGGCGTGTATGCGCTCGTGACGTCAGCGATCAGAGGTTGCCAGACCAGCAAGCAGCTCGCAAAATAAACGAAAATAATTCGTTTTAAAAATATTTACCGCACGGAATCAACTGAGAATTGAGGAAATTGTAATTTAACCTGTTCGGAATTAAAGGCGATAAGCAGGGTATGTGTGAAAATAGGCTATAATGGACCCTTTAAGAGGATGATCGCACAAATCCCCACTCTTCCATTGGATCACATTTCATTCCCTGTTATACCGGACATACTACATCCAGCGCTATGGACAAGGGTGGCGCACGTAAACATCATAAGGATAGGTTACACGCAGCAAATACCTGCGAAAGAAGATTCTACTGCTCAGTTGCTAGAGCACCGAACATGAAATTCGAAGCTCATCAGTTCAAACCCATCCGACTGCATTAGGTTGTTTTCTTATACTTTCTAATCAATTATTGCAATCATTACATTATATTTTTTTTCGCAGTGACCAACAAAAAAATATCACCTATACCATCCTTGTCTCAGTAAATGTTGGCTTAGTGTCAACAGGCATACAGGCATGCAGTACACCTCCCAGAGGCTTGGAAAGCTACAAGCTTCGCTTGTACTGAATAAAAAAAATTTACTAAGATTGAAAAAGAGATATGCAAGCAGGCGCTCTAGTTATCACCATGCATGCTATACACTGCTTAGCAGAGCAGAAAGTGGTTGTTATTAAAAAATACCAAAACTACAGGTCTTTTTCTTTTGTAAAACAGCGCAAACAACGTCGGACAAGAACAAGAAGGACACGGGACGAGCGTGTTTTCTTGTTCTTGTCCGACGTTCGCGCTGTTTTACAAAAGATGCATATATACCAACTCACCCAACTGAAGGTCTGCTTCATTGGTAACAGCACCTGGAAGTTGCTGCTGGAAAGTAGTTGATTCTCGCGGCCTCATTTCTGGTGCGCTGCAATGATCGTCCTCGTCCAGGATCACATCGTCGCAAACTTCCGCATGCCTGCAGCTTTCACGAATGGGACTGGCAGATGACCCTGCTGCACTGCTCCGTTCTTCAATACATCCTTTGATACGTAGAAAAAATTTGGTAAGCTTAACCACATAAACAGCTGGTACACACATACATATACATGCAGTTTAATGGTACACTACCGTTTTCCTAGTAGTTACTACCTGCTGTGGCCTCCTCCGATTACAGCATATTATTCCATCTCTACTCTCTCCTCATCATTAAATAAAATGCCATTCTTCATTTTGCTATTAGAACTGCAGCATACTAAACAAGGACAAATGAATAACTTGCACATAGCGGGACCTTCAGAGAGCTTTTAATTCAAGACTTGAACCACTATTTACAATATCCGACTAGTGGTATTAGACAGGGTGGAGCATAAATCATAATGTAAAGTCGACACTGATTCTGGCAACAAAATAAAGCTGCCAAGGTTAGCTGAGTGACTAAAACCTCTGTCATGAAGTGCCAACACTTACACCTAAATGCCAGATATTCTGCAATTATTTTGTTGCTTTTGAGTTTACCATATTTTTCTTGGCTCATTGCAGTATGATGTGCTATTAGCAAGAAATTAAATACAAACAAAGCAACTACAACATTGGCAGAAAAATTAAGAATAACAAGAGAGTCTTTATACCAGCATAGGCAACTCACTTTTAAGACATGAAGACCATATAAGGCATGAAGACCATATATGACTACGTGTTAGCTGTTTTGTTCAAATTTCATTTATTGCTCCCACTATGTCTGCTGTACAAAGTGCTTTTTCTTATATTATGGCTGATTCTCTTAAAGGCGGCCTTGACAGCATATTTTCGAGTATACCCTGCTAATTTCATTTAGTTCCCAACATGTTAAATTTCAATTCCCAGAAGTTCCAGTTGATTCTGTGTGCTATATATTTTTGAAACAAATTTCCTTGTTTATACAGTTAGAACTCGAGTTAACGAATTATTTCGTTAAATTGAGAAATTTGCAATACAGAAGGACGGCATCTTTTCGCCCTTTGAAATCTAAAATAGTAACGTAGCGGCACTGGAACGCTACCGCATCACTTTTGTAAATAATCCGCCCCTGCCCATATGGAAAATCTACCAAGGCAGCCCAATCGCTTGTGCATGAAAGCGACATCACGTAAAACGAATTAAAATCCAAGGTGGAAGTGCCGCTGATTACTGAGTCCGTTGCTCCATGCAGGGGAGCAGCTTACTGCGCTGTCAAAACAAAACCAGGGCCATTACTTGGGCAACTAGACGTTACTGCTGGTGCGATACTAAAAAGCTGCGAGGCATTATGGGCAAAATAAAGGAGAAATAACTCCTTTTTTTACTCATTTCTACCGGGACAATTGTTAAATCGGGTTTACTGATTGTTTCGTTACTTCGGGTTCACGAGAACAATGAACCCTGTGAGTTCTTGCCGGGGAATCAAAATTTGTTCGTAAAATTCGAACTTCATAAATCGGGTATTCTTTAGATCGAGTTCTAACTGTATTGCGAAATGATTGCTGGTCTGACAACCACTGACTGCTGACATCACGAGGGCATACCTGCTACGTGTCGTCTGCTGCGTGCTGTTGGCTGCATGCTTGCATTCACATCATGGACAGCGGTCGCTCGAAAAGTGTTTTAGCTGAACGAAATAAAATGGATTTCCCGTGTTTTCTTTCTCAAAGGCTTAGTACGCGAGCTCAGTGGTCTTTTAGAAAGCGGACTTGCTTGTGGCGCCAGTTTTCCGATTGTTGAAAAAACAAATACGGACCCCTGTTTTATTATTTGCACTCGGAAGCCTGTTATTCGCATGTTATGAGTGTGGTCTCTTTTTAGGAGTCAAGTGCTCATATATGTGAAGAGCGGCACGTGCCGTGCATGCCTTCGCCACTGTACGCCGTGACGGGCATGGTGGTGGCATTGTCACTTGCTACCAAATTCTTGACAGCTATTTGTTGGCTTTCTTAATTAAACAAATTACAACAAGGTGTCACTACACTAAGCTTGCTGCATATGGAGCAGACAAAAGTGCCGAATGCGACAGCTTCCCTGCTGCACGCATGTGTCAGTCGAACATACATTCCCGTCAGCTCTTAAGCACCAACTCCAAGGGCCCTTCCTAGGCGTACGCGCTCAGCGTCGGCGCTCTTGGCGTATGCCAAAACCGGTCTGCGCTCGCGCACTGCAGGAGACGCCAGCGAGCCTCGGTGAGGCGCCGATATCTGTCCGTGCTAGATATCGGCGTCAGCGCACGGGCGCTCGCGCACATGTCGGAAGAGGGGTCCGGTTTATTAGAATGGGAGGATAGCGGGGTCTCGGTGGCTGTTTTCGTCATGGCTTGAAGGTCTTTCTGGTTCCCCAAATTTTTCTTCGCGGTTTAAGTTGTCCTTCCATCGCCCTCAACCCCTTCGCTCCACAGCTTGAAATTCTCTCCGTCGGCTCGAGAGGGGAAGCGAGCCAGCACCAGGAACATGGAGATGCATGCCCCCTTTCGACGTCCGTTCCAGCGTACGCAAAGAGCGCCGACGCTGAGCGCGTATGCCCAGGAATGGCCCTTGGAGTTAGGCCATTAGAACCCTTTTTCAGAACCAAGCTGCTGGCAAAGCCAAAGCGACTCGAATGTTTCACTGCCTGCACCAATGAATAGTCGCCACCATCTAAATGAGTGCTTCAAGATAAATAGTACATCATTTAGCATTGACTGCGTGCATGCAAAGTCCCCTAGGAATGCGACGATTACAACAGATGCGGTCCAGCGCTGAGGGTGTTTACATCGCTGTGCACAAACAGTACTGCTCGTTTGCTCGGCATAACCACAAGGTGGGCTCTTCATATCCTAAATATTATCTGCTCTTGCCCATAAATTGTAGTTTTACTTGTTTACACAG
The DNA here is from genome assembly GCA_030143305.2 of Amblyomma americanum. Classification (NCBI taxonomy): domain Eukaryota; kingdom Metazoa; phylum Arthropoda; class Arachnida; order Ixodida; family Ixodidae; genus Amblyomma; species Amblyomma americanum. Next base: position 510,529 of record JARKHS020004639.1, read on the forward strand.
TACGATAACATTGAAATAAGAGACAATGATGCTATCACCTGCTTGGGAAATGGTTCGCGCAGGACCGGCGCTTCCCGCTAATTGTATCTGCTGCCTTTAGTGTCACCAATATTTTATTTTAATAGATTTATCTAAAAATACATTCAGAGGCAATTCGCATTAATTAAAACAGGCACATTTATTGTCCACAGTTGAGGTCGACTGCCTCAGCATATCCTCTGCACACCATTTCACATCCGCACTTCTCCCTTATTGTACGCACATACAGCGATCTAAACAGTCGTGGCTTTTTTCAAAGTCAAAGTTTATTAGATCTAACATTTTTACAGAATATATAAATAAAGGCAAGTTTAGACAAAGCTACACTCGATGACTATTTACATACACTAAAGCTTATCAGTTCGCTCTCTGCAATGACCGAAATTGCACACACGAATCCTGCGGACTCGCTAGGCCTTGTAACAAAAGGGGTCGGGTGTCCGCCACAGACAGAAATTTAAGAATCTGGCAAAAGTTCACTGCTGATTACCATCAAAGTGTGAAGATATGAAACGCAGCCGCCCGTTTCGCTTTTTGCAATGCGCATAAGGTAGACACAAGCGCAGGTTTTTTCAGACCGTTGCCTCACCGGGCATGAAGCTTGCACTCGGCTGCACAAGCCCAAGCATAGGCGGCAAGCAACGAGCGGCATTGTCGGGCGGTGTTTTGCTTATGTCACTTGCCTCGCCGCTGGGTTTTGTGCACAGACACCGACTGAAAGCACATCTTCACTGGTGTACACACGTCGTGTATGTCACCATGGCTAGAATAAGGTCCAATAAGGTTTTAAAATTTTAAGTTCAAGGAATGTCATACCAAATAGCATCCGCTCTCTTCTGGTTCCCACTAAGCTAATTCTTTACACTACTACGTTATATGGCCATTTGTCGTGCTGCCATCGTCGTCAGTATAGCATGACAGGCCATCGCGTCAATGACGGCACCTGTATACAAACCAGTCCGCCGCCTGTCGATCGGCGCCGCATCGGCCTTAGTTTGACTGGACCCTACCTATACCGAAGAAAAACTACATTATACTGTTATCGTTTTTGCAGCAAAATTCCCTCATATATGAGGGATGACCGCTACATCGATGGCCGAAAAAGTACAGGGGACAAGAGACCTTGGTGCGCTTTGCAGCGCTGACGGCAGACGATGTTGCTCCGTGTGTGGCCGTATGATGTCACAGAAGTATTCAATATATCGGTTGCTGCTGGTGGGAGGCGTTTCTTCTTTCTCAATTTCGATCGCATTTTTGGAATATAGAGTGCGTTCAAGGCGCTAAAATTTTGAAAATTGAATATTAGGTTTTTGTATTATTTACTGAATTACGAAGCTGCAATATAAAGAACGACCGTATCGCGGCCCCTTTAAGCCTTGACCTCTAAAGGTGGCTAGAAATAATGAACAAAATACAAAAGGCAAATTAATAATTCCCAGAAAAATAAACCATATAATAAATAATTCATATAAAAATAAAAATAATTCTCAGCTCCTCTACATGTGACCTAGATAGCGTGCTTCTTTAGATTTTATTCTCAGGGTTAGATGCAAACTTCCTGGACAAGGTGCATCTAGAATAAGTACCTGACAGCCATCAAAGTTTCCTTAACGGTTATATAAAATGACATGTGACCTCATTACGTGTTGGACCTTGAATTAAGTTCTTGGGCATGCTCTTCGTTTTTTGGTGGAGTCGTGGTCACCCAGGCAGTGCTATTTTTTTCATCATGGATGGTCGGAAATCTGTGCTTGCATCAGGGCAATAATGGAATATCACCATATGGCAAAGCAACCTCCCTACGTAGGCTCGGCCACTAATATCTGCATGGTGCACTGCTCTGACAGAAGCCAACATGAAAAAGAGGCAGCATGGATACAGCAAAGCCGGACTATCAAGCGTTAGCTGCCACATACTCACGGAGCACAATACAAAAACAACACTTAGCTGAGTTTTGCGCCCTCTTATGAGTAGCCACTTTAACAGTCTATGACCACCTCTGTGTAAAAAACTTCTCCAATGGGGTCATAACAATAAGGCTCCTGAAGTCCAACTCTCCAGTTTCACAGAGGCACTGCTCTCACTAACTACTTCAATTCTGTAATGGAGATGGAACTCAGCCCACGACGCTGCTAGGCCTGTTTCTTGACCTCCGCTAGAGCAGTGCTAACCAGTACAGCTGAACATCTGAAGAGGAATTCATTTATGGCATAGTTTCTGGCGGCTGTCGTGCGCAGCAACTACCGACCAAATCTCTAGTGATCATGGATTCCATGCGGTAATTGGAAAGCAACACATGAAGAATGCATGCTTGCAGAGCAGAAGTTCTTGTCGACTACGTGCACTGCAAAAATGGCAGGCAGTGATGTCATACTGCAGCGCTGCAACTGCACGCCAGTGCATACCACCCGTATGAAATCATCGGTGTCATTAGGGCCAGCAGCATCCACCGCAGAAACTAGCTTGTGCCCCCCCGCTGCTCCTACCGAACTCTTCCATCGCATTAGTGTGAAGCTCCCTACATAGCATAGGGCTGATATTTCTGTAAACAATCACATAGAAAGCCTACCTCATGAATACCATAATATCTGCATGTAGATATTACAAGAAGCAGGAAAGCCAGCATGTGAAGTTGCTTTGGAATAAAGGAGCACTAATAATTAAACATTTGTTTGTGACATGGATGAATGAGGCAACTGACAGTGAGAATCACCAGAGCCAAGAGCTAGTAAATAAAAGATTAAGAATTGGAAATGTTGTTTAGTATTTAAGAAAGTTGCAGCAATGAGAGTAGGAATAGTTAGGGATAGTTAAAATGGTAACCTGCCAAAGACTATTCGAAATTGTGCTGAAAAACTGCATTCACACCAGCACGCACTACTAGAAAGAAACCAACAACCAACTGATGCGAACAATGCCCGAGCATGTGTAAATGCGCGTACTTGCAGACATGAACAATCAAGGCTATCTAAAGTTGTGATAAGTATAGGGCCCACATGGATATACAGAAAATAACTTATACCCCTGTCACACGGCATTCCTCGCAGGCCTTTCCAGCAAAGGCACCTCTTTTCACCAAAGGACTGAACGTTCAAAGGAACAGCGACGCAGCTACACGGTGCAGCCAAAAGGTGAAACGGTCGTTGAAGCTTAGCGCCCGCTGTTGTGCTTGAGCCAGCTGAAGTGAGTGTTCTAAAATTGAAGAGGGGAATTCTGTTTATTCGTCAAGCTCAGACACTTTTTTATTCTGATTGCTTCCGTAAAAGAACTGCTGCTGCTACTCTCATCAGCAGCATCAGGTTTTGTCTATTACCATGGCCACCAGGGGCACTTGGTGCTGTTGCAACACTTTTACCCTTTCACTGTCTTGAAAGCTAGGCATACAATATAAACACGCGTACAAAAAACAAACCCAGAGACACCATTCGTATTTTTAAATATGTTTTCAAACACTGTTGGCTGCATCTATCTTGTTTCATTGCTTTACTTTTTGATCTTGTATAGCACTGCAATCGCAGGACCTGATTCTCAAACCCTTTGTGGTTCCCCTGTGACAAGGGGCAGGAATGGCCAAAACGTAATCAACCAATCCAGGCAATTTACACAGCTAGCGGAAAGAAGCTAAATTATATAAAGAATTAAACGCTTGAAATATTTAATTATTAAAACACTTTCAGAATGTCGCTTGTTACATATACAAGGGGTGCTCAGCAAGCATCGACTGAAGTACCTTCTGTCAGCATTACAGAGTTAAGCTTTTTTGTGCAGGTTGTTTAGTGCAGATTAGTGGCACAGTCTAATTAAAATATTGGAAGTGACAGGACAGCAAGTGCAGTGAAATATGGGATAGGTGGAAAGGAAACCCAATTTTTCAAGTCAGTTGTTTTCAAATAAAAGAATAAAAAAGAAATCTATGAAAGAAACACTCCTGAACGTTCATAATGCACCTTCCTACAACCAAGTAAAGTTTTGGGTGGAGCAGCTCTTACAAAAAAAAATCCAGGAGGCGTCCAATCTTTTATTGTTATGGGAGATGGAACATGAGTAAACACCATGATCCATTGTCATACAAGAGTGCAGGCTATGAAAAACGCTCAACAACTCCAAGAAATTTCATGAGGCATTGTCAGCTGGAAATACTATGCAAACAGCAATCCAGAAGATATACGTATTTTTTAATAAAGTTTACGCCACACAGGCAAATAACAGGATACACCTATGCTTCATAAATAAACATAGGCATTGTGTGTGCAGTCAAAGCGAAATTTTGGGAAGCTGTCAGAAAATTTGCTGCTATTTTACAACAATGCCCTAACTCACAAGTCTCAAATTGCACTATCTAGGAATATGACTATGAAGCTCAACCACTGAACCTGCTGTGCAGGCTTGTGTCTTGGTGGTTACTTTTTCTTCCGTAACACGAAGAAATCTCTGCACAGGCTACAATTCCGTGATGATAATGCAGTCAAGGAATCAGTAACAGGTTTCCTCCTGCAGCAGCAACACATCTCTTTTTGTTGCAAGGGCAACCATGTGAGGTGAATTAAAATTTGCACGGTAATGTCAAGAAGGTTACACTGATAAATAGAAAGTTTAATTTTCTCCTAAATACTTTTTATAGATTTTGGCAGACAGCTGAGTACCCTTTGTATTGGCCTGGTCAGGAAATAACCGCGTGGATGCACTCAGTGAATGCCTCCACTAACGCAGATTGTGTATGGAGTAAGAAAAAAAAGTAAATTTTTTCTTCTTCTGCCATGGCTTTTAAGCTGATGATTGTTTCTTAACGGACTGTAGACACCAAATTTTGGTTGCACGTTTCAGTGTTTTTAATGAAGCACAAGGTTTTACTACACACGGATCCCCATGTCATTATTGCCTATTACCGCTTAATAGTGGATAACCTAGTTTTTTTCTCGTCTGTTTAGGTTTCGATGTGAACAGTTAGGCGATGGCTATGATGTCAAATTGAAGTCTAGGTCATGTGACCGATAAAAAACTGCAATCTAATTGCTGCTTCTTCACTCCTTGCGATTCCTGTTTTTGAGGTAGGCTGGGTTTAGCGTTTTAGTGAATCAAAACGGCGAAGCAGCAATTATATTGCGGCGAATCTTTGCAGTGTTTGTTTGTTCATTCTTCAAAGATGCCGGCACGCCGCTTTATTGCTTTGTTTGCGATGCAAGACACGACAAGATTTATCTCAACCGATCGCATCCAGGCAGAGCTGACTATACATTGTTCCGGAATGTTCTACTAACTTTGCACGCTTCATCTCGAAAGTTCGCTATCAGCTTTAAACTGAGCACGGCCGAGAGCGGCTGGCAATCTGTTCGACGACCGCCGAGCAAGCATGTTGCTACGCCGCCGCCCATTGATTCAGTCCATTTTGGGCGAAAGTCAGCCCGAATAAAAAACTTTGTTCAGACGCCATTTTCGCTGTCGTTCTGCTCCCCGGATTGCAGTCACTGCTTCGTGACAATATTGCAGTTTTTCATCTGTCACATGCCCTAGACGTAAAAACCATCGCTCAGCTGTTGAAACCAAAACCGAAACAGGTGAGCTGAAATTCGATTACAAGTTATACAGCAGCCGTAGGCAAATACCACATGGTGATCTGTGTATAGTAAAGTATATTGCGTCATTAAAAACAATAAAACAAGCAACCAAAAATTAGGTGTCTATAGTCCTTTAAACAAAGATACTTTTTCTCTGTTCGCTAACAAATAATACTGCAAGGCCTGAGAACCTAGACATGTAACCATAGTAGAACTCAAATAGTTTTGAAGTTTCCAATTAGAACCCACTGCCCCATCTCCTCATGCCAGAGACAGGAATTATCCTCAAGAGCATTTGCAGGAGTAGTGAAAAGGATGTGTGTGAAAAAAAAACCATGATTTATGTATGGGCTTGGTCACTTCAACGCCATTACCTGCTGCTCTGTGGTGTCTCCATACCAAATGAAACAGAAGAATGAGAGTTTCGGACTTGAAACAATGAGCTCATACAGAGTTAAATAAGACCATTCGACAAGTGCAGTGCCACCACCACTGTCACTTCCCAACCACTCATGTGGTGCAGCGTGTATCTCCTTGAGCCATGCAACCTTTACTCCTCTATTGTGATGCCACTGCATTAGAACAGTAACATACAGACTCAGAGGTTGAACACAAGAAACACAATATGATACTATAGTTGGATACAGCTCAAGCAATAACGCAGCTTGTTCCCCTCAAAGGACTTCCCTGCAGCCGGTGGTGTTAGCGGATTCTCATTATGTCGTAGATAGTAACCCCCTTAGACTTGCTAGATTGTCACCAAAGGGTATGGCAGATGAAAGAGGGTCCATCATCATCAACCTGACTACACCCACTTCCGCAACAAAGGTTTTTCCCATATCCGTCCAATTAACTCGGCCTTGTGCCAGCAGCAGCCACATAATCCCCTGCAAAATTCCTAACCTGATCCTGCCACCTGTCTTTCTGCAGCCCCCTCCTACACTTCCCTTCCCTTGGAATTCAGACCGTTACCCTTGCCTTCACATCACATGCCCTGCCCATTTCTTCTCGAGTGCAACTATATTATCAGAAACGTCCGTTTGGTCGCTAACCTACTCTGCACGTTTGATGTCTCTTAACGTTACACCTATCATTTCCCGTTCCATTGCTTTCGGCGTTTATCTCACTTTAAGCTGAACCCTTTTTGTTGCCCATCACTTTATGCCCCATACGCGAGCACCGGTAAGAAAGAGCTGTCATGTGCTTTCCTCTTAAGTCATACTGATAACTTGCCTTTCAGGATCTCCGAGTATGTGCCAAATGCCCTCCATCTCAATCTGATCACTCTAGTCATTTCCATTTCATGATCTGGCTCTGCGGTTACTACCTGCCCTAAGTAGACGTATTCCCTTACCACTTCCAGTACTTCGCTACCAATTGTAAACTGCTTTTCCCTTCGGAGGCTTCTTCAACATTAACGTTACATTAGAAAATCAGATTCCTCAGGTATTCTCCACTGAAAGGGGGTTCACCATGGCTTACTCAGATTAACCGCGGCATCACGAAAGTGACAAGACACCAATGGCTGAAGGGCCTCCTTTAAAGAGCATCTGCTGCTTTTTCTTGAGTTGTATACAACTACACTGCATTATATATATGCGCTATGATGAAGAAGAAGGGCATCATCCTAGCCGCACTGTCATCGCTCAGAGCGAGCGCCTGCTGACCTGAACAGATAAGAGACTCGGTCACCGCCGTGGTTTCGCCACCGCCTGAGCGTTCACCTAAGCCCCCGTTACATTTGGTGGAGGTGCGGGGTGCCAAAAACACCGCCATGACGACGGTCAGCTTGATCCGGATTTCCCACCCGGTTCACTCGTCTAGCTGTGGATCCCTTCCACTACTCCCGGCCTCTCAAAGAAACTTCTTTCGAAATACCATTGCCCCTACTGCGTCCTGGAGTGCACATCCTCCGTGAACTACCGTACTGAGTCCCTCGCACCGTCTGCCTATCTACACCGACGTGATCGCGAGGCTATGCTTATCCAACGACTCAAGCCATACTATGACCCGGTTGTGTTGTCGGCACCATGGGTCGCGCCAGGAAGGCTCCTTTTCTCCCTGGGGCCATTGTGAAGAAGAGCATCATCCTAGCCGCACTGCCATCGCTCAGAGCAAGCACATGCTGACCTGAAGAGACGAGATACTGTCGCCGCCGTGGTTTCGCCGCCGCCTGAGTGCAAACCTAAGCCCCCGTTATAGCGCCTACAGTCTACACTTAAGCAAATTTTGGTAAATGCACAAAACTTAATAAAGAAAAAAAGACTTACCCATTCTTGGCGAAACACAATCCTCGCCATAGAGTCTGCAGACTCCAAGTGTGAAGTCTGTTCGGCTAGTGTCATTTTTTTCGCAGGCTTTTGCATAGGAGACTAGGTTGTAGGAGATACAAGGCAGCAAAATTAGGCATGGAAAGCATCAAGGGGTGTATTTAAGTAAAACTTGTGGCACACTAAACCCACTACAAACACTGCTTGTTTCCAACACAACTTGCCTCGCAGGAGCTCATGACTTACAGAAACCGGAATTTGTCAGTAATTTGAGTTCAAGACTCAGGCAAGAAACAAATTATTCAAAACTGCAGACTCTCTCTCTCTCTCTAAAGTATTCTCCATGCCTACAACTCCATTGAGAATGCCCTCCCAGTAGGTGACATGTTGCATTATTAATATTTAAATCAAACGGGACGAAAGAAATAACATTTGGGTATATGGCACTGTGGGTGATCCTTCTGAGCAACTAGCCTCCAGTTTATAATGAATAAAAAGGTGGTTTCCTGGATCCTAGCCTAGGAAGAAAGTTTGGTAACAGGCAATCTGCAATGAGTACATGCAAAGGGAAAAATGCAAATGAACATAGACAGCTTTGATACCTCGACTACTCTCTCTTTTGCTGAAAGGGGAAAATCCCTAAAATTGCATTAATAACCAGCTAACTTACATTATTATGACCTCAGGGGTTACAGTGCCATTTCTGAACTGCATCTGAACTTCACTTCGGTCTTGCTTCCCAATTACATATCCAAGACATCGTGATGTGGATATGAACTTTATCTAGTTATATTTTTGTGGCATATTTTTTGTCACGTACAAGACATCACGATGTGGATATAAACTTATTCCAACCCAATTTTTGTGACATATTTTTTATGGTCATCAACAAACAGCCACAAATTCATCACGAAAATGAAAGCAATTCATGTTCCAGCTTAACAATAATAAATGAGTTCAATTGCCAAGGCTCAAACACAATAATATTGCTTACTTGAAATGTAAGACCTAGGCATCTTGTTTTTTCACATTTTAGTTTCGGCTGTGGCTAAAAATACATCATAGAGATCCAGCATATTCATATTTAAGACACGTCTATGCGATCTGAAGGCTCAGGCTAAAGGCACGCCTGTTGTACTCAGTAACCCAGTACATTTTTTTTCTTCAGGACACAGCGAGACTGATTTGGTCCTATCTGTGTTTTTCAAAGAATTGATCCCACAATATTTTCCTAGCAATTCGGACTATGTGAAGCAAATAAGTTAGCATCCCTGATCAAGTATAAGTTGTAGCAAATAAATGAAGTTGATACGCTTTGGTAGCGCGAGTGGTGGCACCACTTCTTAGATATGCTCTGGGCATTTAATTCTCGCACATCTGCTCCATTTTACCCTAAGTATCCTTCTAGATGCTTCTTTCATTGCGGCAGTTATATCTCTGATTTGAGAATATTTACCTGCTACCCGGAATGAAGCTACTGGTGTTGAGTATGCAAGTTTCGGGTGTATGCTACGCGTTCTGTTGCACTTGCGCGACAAACGCCTGGTTACATGTTGTAGAGCTTTCTGTTCACTGTTAGTTGCAATGGGATAAATGCAGAACCACTCCTGGTTACCCCCATGTAATCATGATGTGCATGTGTTTGCCCGTGTTTACACTTCAAGCAGGCGACTACTGCTCTGCGATGTCCCCGACTCTTATGGTGTCTTCGACTGGTCGCTTTAGATCGCTCTAGAGCGCTCTGAGAGGCGGCCGCACATTTGGCTGGTCGAAACTGGCCGCTCTGACTACATTCGGCTGGTTCGTTCCGAGCGCTCGCCTCCAGCTCAGAGCGCTCTGAAGCGCTCCGAGAAAAACGTCGTAGCAGCTCCGAGATGAGTCCACGTGACAGAGCCACTTCCGCCATTTCGCAAAAGCTGTGCGAGTAGAGATGTGAAGGCCTGAAAAAAACACTGCAATTTTGGAAAAAAACCGTTTTTTTTTCGTTTTTTTCAGACGAGAAAAAATGGAAAAAAACATCGAAAATTTCACAATGCAATTTCAAGGTTTTATGATTGCTTGCTTTCAGTTTAGGTTTTTGCTGTGAAAATCATTACAGCGTGCATCTTTGAACGATTGGAGAGCAGCCGCCATCGCCGGTGCCAGGCAGTGGTTTTAAAACGTTCGTGCTGCGAGTACGCGGGTTGAAGGCCAGGTCACATATAAGATGGAGGCTTGACTTAAAAACACACTGATACTTGAACTCACGGCTGAAGTAGACCAGAATGGCTGCAAATTCTACAGCGCGACACACACGGCATAAATAACATAGGCTGCTGTGCACGTAATCGGTTTTAGCCAAATAGAAACCTTGCTTTCTGGGTAGGACGGCTACACAGTAACACCTGAAACTCTGCTAACACTAAGCGAGATCAAGCGTGATGGACTCGCACTGCCATCTAACGAAATGTAGGCGCAACAAAGCTGAACCATTAACTACTACAGCCAATATCGTCTACAGTGGACAGGGCTGCAGAGTGCTGCCATCTGTATTCTGACAAAACAAACGCAAGCACGATTACTCGGAGTGCATGCCGCTTTGTTAGCGTGGTACACGGTTCTGGCTGTGACAATGGTTCGCCGCGGTCGAATGTTTGGGAACACTTTTCTGTGTGCGAAACGTCCACTGGCGGGACAAAGCGAGCAGTATGCAAGTACTGCAGTGTTCAGCATGGATTTCCGAACGCCACACGTTTGACAAGGCACCTGTTGGCGTGTAAGAAATGCCCGCTGGACATCAAGGAAATTTGCAGCAAGGAAACGAACGCCAAACATCCTGCTGGTGTGTCAACTCAGTCATCAATTGAAGCAAGTGAGTCAGAATTCTGCAAACACGATGAAGAGCAGCCATTGCCAAAAAAAAATCAAGAGTATTGCGCCTTTTGTAGACCGCATGACTCCAGAGCAGCAAAGCCAAATCGACACTGCCTTGGCTCGAGCGATCTACTCAAGCAATGTGCCTCTCTCTGTGACTGAGAATGAACATTGGAGAGCAGCTTTTAAGATGCTTCGACTGTCGTATTCTCTGCATTTTCGACACCTTCTGAGTGGACCTCTGCTGGACTCGGAGTACACTCGAGTGAAGCAACACGTCGAGCAAACCGTGAGAAACGCTTCGTGTCTGACACTGTTGACAGATGGATGGACGAACATTCGTGGCGAGGCAGTCATGAATTTCGTCGTGGCAACGCGAAAGCCATTCTTCTACTCAGCTGTTGAAACAGGCCAAAATCGTCACACTGCGGTGTATGTTGCTGCCGAGATCTGCAAAGTGATTGAATCGACGGGAAGCGATAAAGTAGTGGCGCTAGTCACAGACAATGCCAGCAACATGCAAGCAGCCTGCAGTATTGTTGCAAGCAAATACGAGCATATCACATGCATTGGATGTGCAGCTCACGGCCTGAACCTGCTTTTGAATGATTTGATGAAACTAAAGACATTGGAGGATGTCCATCGTACGGCAAGGCAAGTTATAAAGTACGTGAAGCGTACCCACATCGTTGCTGCGACGTTGCAGGAGATACGAGAATCAATAGATGGTAAAGGGAGATCCGAAACTCTAAAGCTTCCGAGCAAAACAAGGTGGGGAGGCATGGTTCTGTCACTTCAAAGCCTCTTGAGAAACAAGGAAACCCTTCAGCAGACCGTGATATTAAGTGACCTCAAAGTTAATAAGTCCGTGCGAGAAACTGTTTTGGACGAAGACGCTTTCTGGAAGTCCGTGCAAAGCTGCCTGCTCCTCATTACACCAATTGCGTCAGCCATAACCTCACTAGAGTCGGACAATGCTCTGCTGTCCGACGTTCCAGAAGCCTTCCATTCCATTAGAATTGAACTTGCAGCAAACCTGGCGATCTCCGCGTTGACAAGCGAGGAACAGATTCGAGCGAAAGAAATGATCACCAGGCGCGAAAAGCTTTGTTTGCGACCAGTCCAGTGCGCGTGATTAGTTCATTCTTAAATGAACTAATCACGCGCACAACCTGGACACATTACTTATTGTGTAAATAGTTTGTACATATTACTTCTCCCCCTGTCCTCTATTCCTGTCCCCTCACCTCTTTCATTTCATTTCTCCATTCTGCCTGCTGTCCTTTATTTCCGCTGCCCCAGCTCAGGTGCTTCAGTATCGATGGCAGATGCCGGGGCTAGCAAAAATCTTTTCCTTCCTTTTTACTATTATTTTTAATAAAACCACTACCACCACCACCAGTCCACATTGCTGCTAATTTGCTGGATGCAAGATATAGAGGAAGACACCCGGACGATGCGCAGATTGCAGACAGTTTTGAGTGGATATCTCAGCAAGCAGGGCACCTTTCACTGGACATCGGTAAACTGATTTCAAACGTAGCAGAGTACAGGACATCCGCAGGAATATGGTCCAGGACAGGGGTCTGGGACTCAGCGAAGCACGTGGCCCCATCTACCTGGTGGCAAGGCCTTTGCACCAACCAGCCGCTAACTCCTCTGGCTTGCCGACTGCTGCAGATACCACCATCATCCGCCAGCTGCGAACGAAACTGGTCACGTTTCGGAAACGTCCATACAAGGATTCGCAACAGGCTTTCAGGGGAACGCGTTCGAAAGCTTGTGTATGTGCAGTCGAACCTAGCTGTGGACACAACTTCAATCCCTGCTGCTGCGCGTAGTGCCGCATCCAGAGACAGTGATTCTGAGTCCGATATGGGGTGACTTATAGATCAGGTTTCATGTTGCCATTCTCGGTGCAATAGAACAAGAAGTTCGTTACACAAATATGATATTTATACCTTCATATTCGCCTCAAGTGCAAATCATTATTTATCTTCGCGGTGCAATAGAACAAGAAGTTCGTTTCACAATATGACATCTACATCTGCATATTCGACTCAACTTCGGAGCATTATTATTGATCGTTGTGTTTTTGCAAATAAGTTTGTTTTTGTCACGTTTTGCAAAATTTCCAATTTTTCATGAAAAAAAACCTGAAAAAAAGGGTTTTTTTCATGCCATTCAAAATTTCTTGAAATTTTGCATCTCTATGTGCGAGGCCTCGGCGTCCCCTGCGCGTAGGCAGAAGCAAGTGTGGGCTTTTTACGCAGTAGTAGCGTCCTTGCTGTCTTGTGTTTTGCGGGTGCCGCGCTGTGTGAGCCAAATGTCCAAGAGACGCCGGATAACTACGCTAGGAACGCGCTCTGTGTTGCTGTCGCATGACAACAGCGATTCCAGCAGCAGCTCAGACGAGGACGACAGTGCTATCCACAAGGCGAGGTTAGAAAAATGAGCGTCCCATGGGACGGAAAGCCGGGGTAGCGATTGATACAGGCTAAGTGGCGACCGCGATGCAAACTGTGTGCGGCCACGTGCGGCTAAAGGTGATCAAGCGACCTTACGTGCGGCTACTGTTGACATCAGCATCGGTGCCGCGTACTGGCTCCGGAAGTTGCGTCCCCCTTGTGCCTTGTGCGCTTCCGCTCTAAAAACTCGCTGACATTCGGCTTGACTAGTCTCGCTGTGCGCTCAGAGCGAGAGCAGCTCCCACTCTGCCTGATACTAACCTGATCGCGAGAGCGACCAGTCGAAGACACCAATATTGATGTCCATAACTTAACTTTTTACTTCAGCTTTGTGACTAGGGAAGAAAAAAATGAAAAAGAATGTTCTGACTTTCTCGAAAGCACATCTCTTTTCTTACCTGCATATCCCAACACCCTACAAGGGCATCGCTACCAGTTCAGTAGTGGCTCTACTCTCTTCCTCGCCATCTGCTCAATGGCAGACTGTAGTGCCCTGAGGTGACCACAAGCACCTTTGTCTTGACTTCGTCAGTCAGTTAGTCGGCACTGCACCGACTGAATCCATTTCTTTCGTGAACGCTACCACGCAGGAAAGGTACTGCGGCTTTGGCCTCTTCCTTTTTCTGAAACGCAATTATGCAAGGTAAAGCCACAAATATGTAGAGCAAGCTTATGCTTGACTCGTTCCACATTGCTTTTGTCGACACTTGCGAAAATTTTACACGCGTCAGGCGTATTGACACTCGCTAAAAAATTTACGTTCCCGACAGGAATACTGCGGTCCAGCATGACTACTAGGCTTAAAAATACGGGTTATGGGGGCTTAACGTTCCGAAGCGACTCAGGCTATGAGGGACGCCGTAGTGAAGGGCTCCGGAAATTTCGACCACGTGGGGTTCTTTAACGTGCACTGACATCGCGCAGAACACGGGCCTCTAGAATTTCGCCTCCATCGGAATTCAGCTGTCACGGCAGGGATCGAACCCACGTCTTTCGGGTCAGCAGCCGAGCGCCATAACCACTGAGCCACCGCGGCGGATTTCTCACAACAAAAAACGCGGAAGCCATACTGCCAACATGCAACCATTCCTTGAATTACTAGCAAACCATGTAAAACACCTAAGTAGCCGCTTAACATTTTACGTGGAACCCACAGCGATCCTGGACCAGCGTCGTGAATGCCGTTCCAAAGACTTCCAACTGCTCAGACGTCAGTTATCGTTGCTGTCGACAAATCTAGAAAACGGTCAACGGTGGAAATATACCGCGTCGTCAGAGCCCGCGGTTGACAGCAAGGCGGTGGTCACATGTTAGGATCGTCAGCGTGCAAACAACGCTAGTCATAGTGCACCCGAGAAGTATAAGAGAGATCTATTGTTAACTACAAATTGCAGAAAAGCTGATAGTTTAACCACGTGAGCCAGGCACTCGAGCGCTGAGGTGTAGCTCTATTGCAGCCTTTGTATACATATATATGAGTGTTTTCCCATTTCCACGTGTAGCATCCAATGTGGCTAATGAAAACCAGCGTTAGTACTGACAAAATTTTACTTACCTATCTTGGAGAGCAGTCTTCCGAAAAACGGATGATAAAGCTGACAAAGCTGGCACTTCAAGCTGGATTCCAACACGGGCACGGCGAGCACACGGGGAAGAAAGTTCAAATACGAGCCGTGTTTTTACGTGTCACTGCGCTTAGTAGTCCGGGCCAGAAGTTCTGGTTTGTTTCCTTACCGCTGGGCACTGAAGACCAAACGAATGTCAGCACAATTCCTGGAGCATCTACAGTTTTCCATCAGTATTTTAATTTATCGGCATAAAGTGCCACAAAATGTTCTGTACAAATTCCTCAGCTAGGTATTTATCCCCGTCATTATTCGGATTATATTCTGACACAGAATGACATTGCGCTTCGGTCTTCCAACCTTGTATATGTGGATGGATGATATGTTTGCTCTTTTTAAACACAGCAGTAGGTGGCGCCACCATGACTACACTGTACCATGACCATTTTCTGAAACCATTTTTAATGCTTTCTTAATCTGGATAACCATTCTCATGAAATCCTATAATTATATTAGTTATTTGCTGGCGTCTAATATTTCTTGGCCTGGTAGGGGTGGCTTATCAAAGCAACACCAAATAGAATGAAATAATGTGGCTGGCTGCTGCATTGAGTGCAGACACCAAAATTTTGTTGCATATTTTCTTCTTGTTAGTGATGCGCAAGACATTTTAGCGATGTAGTAAATCACAACGACGAAGGCGTGATTACAACGCAGTCTTTTCATTCCTAGCATCACCAGTACTGAACTTGGACGAAGACGTACACTTTTTTTTCACCACTCCACTGTTGAAACCGAAACTTATGAATGGCGAATGCCAAATGGGGATCAGTGTATAGTAATTTGCTTTACGCATAATATCAAAAAATAAAAAACGCAATTAAAAGCTATCTATCTATTATCACCATCAGCCTGACTACACCCACTGCAAATGCCTCTCCCGTGCCTCTCCAATTAACCCGGTCCTTTGCCTGCTGCACCCACCCTATTCCTGCAAATTTCTTAACCTCATCTGCCCACCTAACCTTCTGCAGCTCCCTGTTACCCTTACTCTCTCTTCGAATCTACTCCGTTACCCTTAAGGACCAGCGGTTATCTTGCCTGCGCATTGCATGCCCTGCCCAAGCCCATTTCTTCCTCTCGATTTCGACTCGGATATCATTAACCTGCGTTTGTTCCCTCACCTACTCTGCCGCTTCCGGTCTCATAACGTTACACTTATCATTTTTACATAATTCGAACAAATATAACCAGCAGAAGGACGCAGACAGACACACAGCACGATGCTGGGTCTTCCTGTGCGCCTCTCTCTGTGCGATTTTTTTTTATCTTGCCTTTAATAAAAGCTTTCTATATATTCCTTTAAACACACGAGCTACTTACTGCCGATAGTGCACTACCAGGGTCAGGGAAAGAACGAGAAGTAGAGCAGTGATACGAAATTTGTTTTTTTCAGGAAAAGAAAGCGCAGTATCTGTCTCAATTCTACGTGGACACTTGAACCGCGATGTAAGGGAAGAGCGGAAGGTGGGAGTGAAAGAGGCTCCGTAGTGGAGGGCTCTGGAATAATTTCGACCACCTGCGGACGTTCATCATGCACTGATAGCGTTTTGTGTTTCGCCTTCATAGAAACACAACCGCCGCGGTCTGGCTGGAACCTGGGTACTCTGGTCAGTAGTCTACAGCATCAGCCACCGTGGCGGTGCAAGTAGACCCAGACCGGCGGTGCAAGAACACCAGACCGTATATTGATACTGAACTGGATGGCATCGACATACCAAAGCGTCTCAATAGAATATATGTTCGGTCATATCTTCCTGCGTATATCTTTTTTCATATATCTGTGCGCTCTGAAGGCACCTTAGTTCCAATCAAACAATAAGTACTGACTTTCAAATCGTGATTTCTTGCTATAGCTTTGCTCCCGTGCAGCCGAGCACAACCTACGGTGGTCGGCTGCATATATGCATAAAAAGGCGACACCATGCTCCTATGAGTTCGCGCCTTAGGCCATGTTGCACATATTGCAAGTTGCACCAAAGTGACCACACAGTGCATTCGGTGTTCGGAAAGAAGAATAAAAGACAGTGAATTAGCTATATATAGCCAACCATTCTTGTGCTATAAATGCTCAACAACATATGACAGTCGAGGTTCAGTGCATGCATTGGTGGGATGAACGAATATTGTGCACAAAACTGCCGTAACGAGGGCGAAACACAGACAAGCACAAAACACATTCCTGCGTTTAAACTCTCGTCTTCTTGTTGTTTTGAGTTAAAAAATTTCGTAACAGTCGAGGTGGAAATGCAAAAAATATTTTCGTGTGAGTTTTAATTGCCTGTACACATTAATCTTGAGAAGACGTTCAGTAATCAGCGAGTGCCGTGTAGAAAAGCGAGAGTAGACGGTTTCCAGCGTCCGAAAATCGACTGTCCATCCACATTTAAGGATCTTCCGACCTTATTTCAGCGATAGGCCATTGAAATTCAAGTTGTCCAAGTTGGCAGGAGCAACATAGATATATTGTGACGCATCAAAGGGGACATGCAGCCGTTCCCCAGAACGCTCCCTCTTTGATAACCTCGTCTTCGTCGTCTTGCTTCGCTCCGGCATGTAGATCCTCTTTCTCTTCTTTGCGGCGCCTCTACGAAAATTCAGGGCGAGCCTAAGTGCGCGAGGCGAAAACCATTCTGCACCCACTTTGGCTAATTAATGACTAATTGCTAATTAATAAGTGCTTGTTGGGCAGAACGGCTTCAAATTCAGGAACACTAAGTGGGACGTTAACGATCGTTTCTTTTAACTTTTTCATTTGTTTTTTTTTTATTTTTTATTCTTTTAACTTTTCTTTTTGATTTTTTTATTTTTCACCCAGTTTTTATGTATGTCTATTTTTAACTTTTATTTTTAATCAGTTACTAATTAATACTTAATTAAGAAGTTATGGCTGATAACTAATTGTTGACTAAATACTAACCGCCCATTACTTAGTAATTGGAAAGAGTATATGCATTATAGCAATTATGTGCTATTGATAACGTCATAGTGTGACAGAATTCGCGGACAGAGGGACGGACGGACAACGATGAGCTATTAAAGACTTTCGCTTTAAGAAAATTACAGGAATATACGTCAGTATGTTTAAGAGCGGAAATGCGAAGACCTTTCCTTTTCCTTTCTCCCTGACTTTTTCATTTTTTAATTTGTTTTCTTTATTAGTAGAAATTTTGTTGGTTTTAGTTTTATATATTTTTATTACTTTTCCCGTTCCTTATTCTAGCTTTATTTTATTTTTATTATGTTCATTTTCTTTTTTATTCTTGATAAGCCTTTTCACGCGTTTACATTGTTTTTGATCCAATCAGTAACAGAAAACCTGCTTCAAACACAAAACTTAAATACTTGAAGAGCTGCGCTCAAACTTAATATTGCCGAGTACCGTAATCGTCGGTCAGTTACTGGTCGCCAGAAAACGTCATGGAGGGGCTACAATTTGCGATTTACTTATTGATCGTGATCTGAATTTTGCTCAGTAATTGTGAGCGTAAACAATGCACGTTTCGTCTGGAGCCCAGCACTGCGGATATTTGCCAGCTTGCTCGTCTAGTAACTCAGTTACAGTCAAGGTGGAAGAAAATAATTTAGTAGTAGTAGCTCCATTAACTTAATGCAAGTGATCACTCAAGTCCTCTTATGAGAGGTCATCATGTGTGATGAAAATATTCCAAAATTTGAATTTAAGTTTGCCGGTTTAACTTCGCTTCCCAGGTACCTCAGTCTACCCACACGTACTTCCGCCACTTCCGCTTCCACCACTTCTCTTTTTTCGCGCAGGCCGCTGACCGCTGAGCCGGCTGAGCAGAAGAGCCGATCGACTCACCTACTTTCGCACAGCTCCAGCTCGTTGCGCACTCCGGTTGAGTCTTCTCGATCGCACTCATTCTCATTTTGAATGGCCAGTAAGTGGCAGAAATACCGGCGGCTGAACCGAGAGGTCAGAGAATTTTTACCGCGACATTTCCTCCCCCGCGGAGGGCGACCTTGGGCCTTCCACGACGGCACGCGAAGACAGTGAAATCGATGCCGACAATGCGGACACACGCAGAAGGCCCGAAGAATGCTCTGAAGCATCCGCAGGACGAATAGGCGTTTCTGAATGCTCTCACTTGCCAGCCGATTCTGATGAAAGTGCCAAATATTCGTGTTCGTCCGAGGAGGATCCGTCTACCGTGCAATAAAGCACAGAAGCAAGCCCCTCAACGACAGATGCTGCACGAGAGCTAGCGGACATAGCTCGGAAACATTCACTCACCCATTCGGCAGTCAATGACCTCTGTCTGCTTTTGCATTGCCTTGTCCATCCGCATACCTCGTGAAGCTCGCACGGTACTGACGACTGAGCGAAAAGCTGAAGCTCTTATCGACTACGGGCATTTTGGCCTACGAAGTCAGATGATTGAAAGAGTGAAGAACGGTCTTCGCGATGTTGCAGGTACTAACGTTGAGCTCCATGTGAACATAGACGGATTGCCGATATTTGAGAGCTCTTCGCTGGGCTTCTGGGTTTTGCTGTGTTCAGTGGCGAATGCAGTTGACAGGCGACCATTTGTTGTCTCTATCTATTGTGGCAAAAAACGGCCGTGGCTTAGCTTGGTTAAGCCTGGTGATTGCGAAGCTATAGTGTATTATTCTCGGATCAGCTGGTAGTATGGCTGTGTAGTCTTGGGTTATGCTAGTGTTACGGCTGATGCTTCCTCTTTGCATTCTGCCGAGCTGCCTTGTTCGTAGGCACCATCGTAACATCTGGCTGTAGACTGCCTTGGCGAGAGGAGCGGAGCTGTTTTATACAGCTGGTGTGACGTCACTCTGACCGTAGCGCCCATGGTGAGAGGAGCGGGAGTTAGGCCGCCGTTGGTGGCTACCGCCTCGCCTCGCGACGGCGTGAGATGGGGCCCCGTTTTTACACAGCTGGTGTGACGTCACTTTAGGTCACGTGGTGTGACGTCACGCAGCGAGGTCACGCTAAAGGTCAATGGTGCCTACCACCGCCTCGCCACGGAACGGGCTGAATGCGACCTAAAGTAGTATTGCTTCGCAATAAAAGAAGCCTACAAATATTGCATAGTTTTTTGAGACCATCTCTATAAGAAAAGGAAAGTATGGAAGCTTCTGGTGTCATCATCAAAGGTGTATGTCACAGTGTTTCACTTGCTGCAGTAATCTGTGATGCGCCAGCCTGTTCGTATGTCAAATGTACCAACTGGCACTGGTTATTACCGTTGTGACCGCTGCACACAGAAAGGAGAAAGAATTGAGCACAGGCAAACATTCCCTATGTGTGCTGCTTTCAGGAATCAAATCGCAGAGATGCTTCTTTCCGCAGAATGGCCGACGCTGGCCACCACCACGCTGCAAGTCCACTTTTGGAGTTGCATGTGGACGTAGTGAAACACTTCCCGGTGGATTACATGCACACAGTGTGCTTGGGTGTGGTCTGTAAGTTGCTGCAGACGTGGACATAGGACCATTGCCGCATTGTCTCGGCGCACAGCAGCAGGGCTTTATAAGTGCCAAGACTGCAGCAAACAAGTCTGCCGTCAGAATTTGCTTGGCAGCCCAGAGGCCTTGATAAATTGGACCGATGGAAGGCAGTGGAATTAGGTCCTTCCTTCTCTACACCGGCCCTGTGGTGCTACGCGGTTTGCTGGACGACAACCAATACAAACACTTCCTGTGCCTTCACGTGACGATGTGCATTCTGCTCAGTGATGTTCTTGCGATAGAGATGAACAAGTTTGCCTCAGATCTCCTATAGTATTTTTCACAGCAGTATGGGGTTCTTTATAGACCTGATTTTCTGATCTACAATGTACACATGCTGTGTCACATTGCAGATGACGCCTTAATTTATGGTCCGCTGGACAATGTTAGTGCCTTCCCATTTGAGACCTGTTTGGGCTGAGTTAAACGGTTGTTGTGCACCAGCAGAAAGCCACTTGGACAGGTGAGCTGCAGATTGTCGGAGTTGGCTTATTCACCGAGAGAGCTCCCACCGACTGTGCGCTCGACAGATGTATCATCCTTGAAAGCAGGTTTAGAGAAGGACTCGTGTTGCTTACTAAGCAATGGCAGCATTGTCAGTCTGACAGAGGTGTCTCCGAAGTTTCTTCTTGGCCATGAGTTTCTTCATGCAAGGAACTTCTTCTATGCTCCGCTTCCATCAGAACAGCTCAAGATTTTCCGCACAGAGATTGCTTGACATGAGATAAGTATGTGGTCTGTGGGTTCATTCCGCTTGAAATGTGTGAAGTTGTGTGGAAGACTGGGTTTATTTTGTTACCTCTCCTTCATCATAATTAATAGCTAAGACTATATCACAGTTTATCTTGAGCATTGTGTTCCATCGTCATAGCCAGCAGAAGTCTATCATGGTAGAAGTGTATTCTCAGTGTTGGTTTTCCGCTCCATTATCATATTTAGCAGAAGTGTATCTTGACTTAGTGTATCATAGGTAGTAGCTGTGTACTTTGAGTGTTGTTATATCGTAGCTCTATTATCTGAGTGTTTTGCTTAACTGAGTATTGGGGGTTGCAGGGAGTAAAAATAGCATTTATTCTGTTCAAACACAATAGCTACTTTTGTATATCTTCTTCATGAGTTGTAGTGATAACGGTGGAGTACACATGTTACCTATGCTCTTTCGGTTGCAGACACGTGCTTAATGTCATTCTAATATCTACTGAACAGAGGACGTCTTCTGGTTAGTGTTCACAGATATGCTATCTCGGTCTGGCCTACATAGGGGTGGTTGACGTGAACACATTGATGGGCTGTAGAGGAAAAAACTACAACTTCAGACAGGGCGTAAGACCACTTCTCAGTCATTTGTCCTGTCTGAAGTTGCGGTTTCTTTTTCCTCTACATCATTTCTGACCAAGTGGCCGAAGACTTCCGCTTGTAAAACATGGCTCAGCTGCATAGCAAACTGAGAGGCGACATGCTGTGTAATGTGGGCTGTCTGCTTAGTGTTAACCGCGGTTTAAGGCCGATGCGCATGGCACGTTGCTTCGCTCGAATTGCAGCACAGCCGATGCATTGTTGGTGTGGCTTGGACTATCTATGAAGGTTTCTCGTGCCAGAAATAAAAGCCCTCCTCTCTTAGGGTTGTTATCTCTATCTCCAGAGCTTCGGATAGCACAGCCCTAATATGTCTTGCTTCTGCTATTATTTGACAGCATCAGTTTGCACAAAATCGGTGTTCAATACCGCTTGTCTGGATTGCCAGTGCCCCTTGTGTTACTACTTTACTGTGATTGTGCCTTCTTATCTAGTACAAGTGATACTGCATGATTTCCCCTCTTTCACTTTATGTCCTATATGAATGAAGTGTTTTGGTGGTTTGCGTTGTCAATTTTTGGTACACGGTGCTTTGGTGCTTATTGCAGGCTCTGTGTTTTCTTTGCCTGTGCACTGTATCAGGGACGTCACTGTGTCATTCGCCACTTAACGTTGGTGGAGGAGCCGGGGGTATGATTGCGCCGTGAAGCTTGAAGTAGGCAGACTGGCACAGAGTCACATAAGATGACTAGCGCTCCTTTCGTAGTCATGGTGTCACCCTGATACTCCGGCATGTTTGGAATTGACGACACGGATGTTGATGACTCGCTCTGCTCATAGGTTCCAGTCATCATCTATAACATGTGGGATCCTACTCTGATTCCTGCGAATGTCATCTTTTACCTTACCGGCACTGCCAGGGTGTAATATGAAACACATGAGAATGATCTCATGAGCCGGGACACCTGGGAGGAAGAACTACGCATACTATTTACAAGACCTGATGCATGGAAGGTAACCTCGAAACAACAGCTTTCGTCGCGAGCCCAATCCACCACAGAGGGCTACATACCTATATTCTGGATGTCCTGGCGCTTCGCCGCAAAGTGGACATTTCTTTGACTCAATCAGACAACATGGGCTACAATGGCATTGTGGATGATGCTTTTAATTTGCTTGTCTGCAAGGACTGCTCTATCATTGACACCATCAAGGAGTGCCATCGCTTCGAGCAAATTGAAAGCTGCTGTATTCCGCAGCTGTTTTCTCGGCTTCCTAACACAGTAGCAACCTCTTCCTCTGAGGACCAGCAGCTACCACCACGTCCACTCTTTGAAATGCCTGCCCTCGCACACGCAGTCGCAAGGATTGTGCGACTTGAATTGGAGGCCTTTGTGCCTATCCCTGTCATATGCCTCTGCATAACGTGTTGCGCATCCAGGCATTCGTGTAGCAAAAAGTTGCCAACTGGAGCCTCAATCCGGCATTGTGTGTGCTCTTGGTAGCCCAGCTGGCACTGAGGCTCCAATCACCAGTATCCACGCCCACTGTTTCTCCGGAATCCCGCAGACAACCGACCAAACCGCTTTCACTACTCTCACATAAGCTATATTGCTCGGCACTGCTGCAGCCCCTGGTCGCATCCTTACGGTAACTCCACTAGTCGCTCTCCATGCTTTCCACCTCCCCACAGTGCCTTCACCTCTAACTCCCGACCAGACTTTTCCTGCCGCTTCTCACCGCAAGCTCCACCACAGACCTCAGAGGCATGCTTCTCGCCGATTTTTCCTTTTGTCGTCGCTTCTATGTTGTTGCTCTCAATCCCCGCAGTCGCCTCATCTCGCTCCGATCTGGAAAATTAGCTGATGCAGCCCCCAGAGGTGACGCTGCATAAATGCTTTCATCGACACTGGCATGCATGAGTCCGTGATGACCTCCAACTTTCACCCCTGCCATCGCAATCTCGTTATTTCTGCGACATGTCTGTGCATTGTGGATAGTGGCATTCTTGTTGCTGACGGCCAATGCAGCGCTCGTGTTGCTACTGCTGGCCACGGCACCCCAGCTTGTTTGGCCGTTTGACACATGAGCGCCCATGATCTGATTCTCGGTTTAGATTTCCTGTCGAAACATTCATTTCTCATTGGCTGCTTATAGGAGGACCATCTTGAGGTCTCATTCTTCGATAACTGCCTTTTGGGTTGCCCACTTATATTATTCTCTGAAGATGATGTTTTCCTGCCATCTCAAAATGCATCGTTTGTTGCCCTGTACCCATTCCGGCCGGTCCCTGATGGTGACTATATGGTTGCACCTATTCTCGATATACTGCACATCTGCAACGTTGCGCTGCCCCTTACGTTTGCTGCTGTCAAGGCCAATACACTGTTCCTACCAGTTCTGAATTTCAGCTTCTGCCCTTTAGTACTTCCATCCGGAATCTGTGTGACCATGCTTTCTCGCCTTTCTTGTTGCCAAGTCGCTACATTAGATGCTACCCTAGTTCGCGGCCCCGATGCCACCCGCCAACATTTCCCTTTCTCAACAGACGTGTTCGCTACCATGTAAGCCACTGACCCGTCAGCTGCCTAATCTGCCCAGCTTTTCACACTTTTCTCGTCTGTTTTGAATATTTTTAATCTGCATAAAGCTGCCCTCGTTCAAGCTGTCACACATCACATAGGAACTGGTGATGCCCCTCCTGACTGCTGGCACTCGTACCGGATGTCCCACCCCAAGAGCCAGGTTATCTGAAACGAGGTAGTAAAATGCTTGCCAAGAGCATTACTGAGCCTTCCCGCAGCCCTTGGGACTAACCAATCATCCTCTAAAAAATATGGCTCTTGGCAGTTCTGCTTGGATTACCGACACCTAAATAAGATTAACCAAAAAAGATGTCTAGCCATTGCCACGAATCAATGACACCCTTGATTGTCTCTAAGGTGACAAATTTTTCTCCTCCACTGGCCTACGCTCTGGCTGTAGGCAAATTGCCATGGATGAATAAGAGTGACGAAAGAAGAAGGCGACGACCAAAAGAAAAGGTGGGATGACGTTTCGGCTCCCCCACGGGAGCCTTGTTCACAATGAGGCATAACGTAGCTTCGTCCTTTATTTATACACGGCGCATGAGCGACCCCAGACACCTGGCGTAGATTGGGGGCAAGTTCCCGTCATTTCGATTGAGCGTGTGCGCTGTCGTCTGAATAATCAGTGATTCCAGATAGAGCCGTAACTTGCTGTCCCTTTCTTTTGCAATCACACGTGCCTCGGCCCAGTCTATGTTGTGTGCGGCGGAAACCGTGTTTCCTCGTGTTTCCTTCATCAATCCACGATCGAAGACGACTACGCTATCCTACGCGTACGTCGAGTGCAAGGATGACGAAATCTTATCGTCCCTGTCTCTGTGATGGAGGAATTTGCTCCGAAAGGCGTGAGTAATGGATAACATCTAATGACGTTTGTGCGGTGACGGCGAAGACGGTGAAGAATGACTTTATGACAGCGACGTCGTGGTGCTCGGACGTAAGGACGCTTTTGAAATCACGCTGTTTAACTAGTTGGTCTGCCTCGGTTACATGCTCGACGTCAACGGCAACTTTCAAAGAGTTCATCGTCCTTCTTTAATGAGCCATTTGTAGATGGTACAGCCTGGAGAGGTCTCAGTGTCCCAGAGGGACCAAATATAGAGCAGTTATCTTCCAGCTGCATACAAAAAGTTTTTGTCCTTCACGAGAACATGATTGGAATTAGTTTTATGGCTCGTATTCATTTTCACAGATACCTATGGTACATGCGTGCAACAGCAAAAAGCGAGAAGAGTCCGGCGGGGAAGGGGCTTAAGTCCATGAACAAACAACTTGCGTCGATGCTGCGGAATGTGCCGCATATAAATAAGGACGACCAGGCAAGCATTGGAATCATTTGGGCGAAAGTTTACTGCAGTGACCTCTTTACACACCAGTAGTGGAACAAGGTTACGATGCAGATTTGCAAAACATTATTGATTCAAATACCAAAGAGGTGGGGTACATTCACAATACTGACCATTGCTCATGCATAGAGCCAAGCCTCATGTGACGCCTGACTTGTCCGGGTATTCTTGTTCGTCCTATCTTCTTCTGTGCGCCATTATTTATTTTTAATTAATGAGACGTCAACTTTCGCCACGTGAGATTCTTGGCAGCGCCTTCTCCTCCTTTTATACATTTTTTTCTTTTTTTGTTTCTCAGCGATGACCAACCTACTATGCCATTACCGATCATGATTTTCGATTACAATCAAACTTATCTACTACCAATCATCAATCACTATCTCCTTTAAAGTGCACGACCTACTACGCCACTTTACACACGTACGCACCATCTGTTTCACTACAATGAAGCAACATAACATCGCCCTCTCATTCCGTGCAATTTCTGACGCCTGATTATCAATAATATTTTTTTTCATTACTATAAGAGAACTCAACCCACGCACACGTAACTAAGTCATACAACACAAAACGCGTTCAGTGGGTGTTCCTCAAACACGCCTCAACTGAACACTCTTCGTGGCCTATAGGTAATAAAGAAAAAGAAACCCTTCGTGGCTAGTGTTGCGTGTCCACTTAGCACACCGTGGACACCGAAATTCCCACTATTTTATTGTTATATTTTATGATTACAGGGAATGTACGATTTTTTCCGAAGGGCGCCGCCGGGATTTCCGCAGAATGAGCTCCTGATGGGGTCGTGTAACACCTGCGACGGTCTAATCGACCTCTCGCGGCCTGCATCACAGCTGTTTCTGTATGATCCGATGGAAAAAGATGCCGCGCACCGAGGGGACTATAATGGGGAGAAGAATGGCTGCGACGCGTGAGAATCGGCGTCTCTAATCATAAGGCAGAAACAGGGCGTGGGAGCGATCGTTGCAAGGAAAACCGTTTCAGAAGCGAAATTGGACGGTTTTGCGTGTGGGCTTGACATGCGGGAGCCTATGTGGGTCTCCGCTGCACTGCCACCTTAGCCCCCTTGCAGGTCCTCTATGAGGAGCCCATTACTGCCCATTTGGGTCCCACAAAGGACTGAGTAAAGCCCACTTTATGGGTTTTATGCATGCAGACAATGTGGATCCCCTGCTGGTGCTATGTAGCAAGCCCACTGTGCTGCCCTTGTGTTACTCTCCCGATGCCGAGTTGCAAATCCCGCACATATCCCACGTCCGGCCCCCGTGGACATCCCGTGCCGCGACCACAGGGGCCCGCAATTCAGAGCCCCGTTTCTGCTACTAGGGAACAGATATCTGCCAGATATTTGGCAGCACATGGCAGAGACTGAGCCGTTTTTGACAGGAAATGGTGACAGCACGCACCTGTTGAAATACTACGGGCAGTATATTGAGCCTGAACGGCTTACCTTTTACCGTAGTATGCGCACACATGTTGTAAGTCAGAGAAATACACCCTTAAAGACATTTCAGGACGTTGTTGAGATGCTTTCTGGTGATAACGGTGAGCAGCTGTGAGATCTTTTGCCGGAGGTAGCAAAGGTTGTCAAAATTGCTTTGAATATTCCAGTGACGTCATGCACATCTGCACATAGTCGTGCGCATAGAACAATAGGACAAGCTCGATTAAATGGTGTAGCACTTCTCCATGGAAACAAAGAGCTCGCCCGCAAAATAAGCCTCTGTGATATAGCAAACTACTTTATTCAGAGATCTATTGTGTGCAGAAGCACAACCTAGTTGTGCGGTAGAATTTATATAATCTGAAGCACATGAACTTCATCGTAGTAAAATGCGCCAGCGTTCTTCAAGCTGCCATTGTTCATGAGCTCGGATTAGTCCCGCCCATAAAATTGGCCCTCAGTTCCCTGTGTTGAAGCTTCGCTTTTGCAACTTCTGCTCTTTGACTCCTGTTTGTGTCTTCGTTTATACTTTTAAAAGATGCATGAAGAGGTCATGTTCCTTCTTTAAATTTTGAATTGTTAATTTTTTGTGAAAATGTTTGTATGGTCCAGTGTTTCTTTGACACGAAAAGTGAAAAATATGTTTGCGTTGAAATTGTAATGCTGTCGTCTAATGTTTCGTCTTAGCAAAGTGCTTCTTTTTGTGTGTCCAGATAAAGCGCTGTTTGTAGAAGACTGGAATTGTCAGTGGTCGGGCGAGACCATGCCTCGCCGCCATGGCTAGCTGAATTGAAATCCAAGCACACCATGGTCGAAAGTGTAACCACCGGGAACGATTTTAGTTTCCAGCGCTATGCAATGAGTCAGCAAAACCTTCCTTACCTTTAACAATATAATAGTAAAACCGAGACGTGGCTGCATTTTGCTGACTTTGCCACATTATAAAAACTCAATGCTGGCGGTCTTGACATCGCTGAAAACTTCCTGAAGGGGAGTGACGATTGTATGCGGTTCCGCTTGCACGGCAGACGTTCGTAGACACAGGTAGACGGTCTCAAGTTTGCAATCGGTTCTGTACTTTACGCTGTTTAATACGAAATATTCATTTAAAACTAAGTACACACCTCCAATGAAAAAGTATGAATCAATCGCTTATACTTCGCGAAAATCGCCAATGGGGCACGCTGCGTTTGTTCGTCACTTCGTTCCAAGGCAAGCGCGCACATGCACTTTGAATCAACAGCACAACGTCTCTCTGACCCTCTCGCAGAGGCACACTGATCATGCGACGAAAGCGGGTTCCAACGAGTCCGAGTCATTTCTCCACTACTCTGTGCCACCGCGCTTGAGCGAAGTGGAAAAGGCGTCACTAAACACGCTCAAGGTTACGGTCTCTCCGTCGGTAATGACATAAAATTTGCCCGAACTTCTCGAATCGTTTACGGCGCGTGCAGGGAGATTTTTTTGCGACGCGCAGGTTTTCGAAATGTGTGTCGGTTCTTGTGAGAATCATGCTATGTTCCCGCTTTTTCCAGGCGTCTTTTCAGGTGCCATCTCATTCGCATAGAGGTCCGACCAGCGAAGGGGGCTGTCAAGGTGTTGTGCGGCTCTAGTTGGTAGCAGTGCGGGTCTTGTGCATCCTTCTCGACCAGAAGTACTGCTGTTGAAGAGGCCCACACTAGGTCAATCTTATCCATACAAGCTAAGCGCCGAAGAACATTGATCCTTGCGACACAGCCCTCGAAAAGCATCCGCCTTGGTGCAACTTCTTTGCGGGGCTCACTTTGTCGGAAGCAGCCACGACGGAGACTTCGAGCTGTTGAGAAATCTTTGAACGTCACTGGTAAAACAGTAACTGAAAACTGGCGCTGTGGCATTCAAATTCTCTAGAAAGCCCAAGAAAGAAAAAAATGGGAACACGGAGTTTGCGATGAGGATACAGAAGGCACCTCGAAAATTTGTTAATTTTAAAAGCGCTGAGAATACTAGAAAATATGAGCACTCTGTATCACAATTCACTGCACGTAACTATCTGCAGCTGAAGATTTAAAAATATGGCAAAATTTGCTAAACTTTGTTATATTTCCTAATAGAAAGTTGGCGAATCCCTGAAGGCGTGCAGTTCATTACGTAAAATAGCTTGGGTTGGAAAAATATCAAGGATGTGAAGTGGAGCGCAGATTGGGAGGACAGTGCACGTTTTTATTAGAGGCAATTAAAACAGCAGCCAGCGAGGCACAACACACGGCAGAGACACACGACATGAGGCTAACTAACAACCTTATGCGCGCACAGAGGGAGGAAATCTGGGAGGAAATCTAGGAGGTAAATAGGAGGCAGTGCACGAGACTCGTGCACAATAGGTGCAGAAACTTAATAGTATTTATTAAGCCTCAGGGGCACATGATCATGGATCTTAAGGAACGAAACAGCGCAAAGAAAGTGAAGGACACGAAAAAGAGATACGCGGACACGCGCTGCCGATTAAAGCACCTAGACCTAAGTCAGCGCGTTTCCCTGCATCTCTTTTTCTTGTCCTTCGATTTAGTTGCGCTCTTTCGTTCCTTAAGATGCAATACCAACTCGCCCGCTATGCTATGTTGCTAAAAGTTATGATCACGGACACAGATTTATAAAAAAATTGTTTACTACTTCTCGAAAGCGTTCGTGAATAGTGCAGCCGGAACTAACACATTCTGCATTTTCGAAGAAGTCCTCATTTTCTCAGTAGCTTTGATGGCGCACGTCACCACGCACGATATTTAAGACCCAAAAAATGGTACAAAAGCAAACTCAGTAGCGCTACTTTGCTCAGGCCTTTCATGAGGCCTTAATCTGCGGGAGTTGTTTACGCAAAAAGTTGGGGAATTTATGCACAAGGCGCATACCACAACTGCGTCCCAGATCTCGTGAGGGCAATCAACGCAAGTGTGACAGCGCAGTAAGAATGCTCCATGGACACGGGCTTCCTTTGTTTAGATCGCAGACATTTGCTTCGTTTTTCGTTCTTGCTTAGATAATGTAAAAATGCTATTTGAAGAGTTCCCATTCATGACATTGTGATTTACGCAACCGGTGGTTATTCGGGCAGCACGGATGCTTTTTCTTCTGGCAGAACGAAGAATGCACGCGTTGCCTCGGTTTCAATCTTGCAAAGAAATTTTTATTGACGCCTTGTGGTCAAACCTCATCACTGACATGCGAGACTAGGCTGAACATTGTGCAAAGCTTCCGCTTTATAAAACGTCTTCAGGTGGGCGCCATATTAAGATCTTGGGACCCGTTTTAATTGTAGCCGTTTAATTAGGCTGCAGTGTCGCAACTATTGGTTTATAAAGCGAGGTAGTTTCAATCCCTTGACAAAAACTCCACTTTCGTCCCCACTTCCTATATGAGAACTTTCCAACTATCCATATCATACCTACTTCCGGTGATCAGTTTTAATATTTCAGGCGATGCAGCCGACGGGTCCCATTATTCAATCAGGGCTGGAGCCGCAGGCCGCAAAACATTTCCCGTAACTGAGAAATACCAGCACAAAAGAACGTAGTCGCGAGAAGCAGTAGACAGGACGGCGCTGGAACGGTGTGAACTTGTCCATTTCTGCTGTTTTCTTGCGCTAAGTATGCACCTACTGGCCCAAAAGGCTACGCTTTTTTAATGTCATGTAAACGAATAAGCTTGGACTGCGTGGGCAGCGAAACCGCGCGTAAAGCAGTACGCTGATGGGTCCAACACAGGTAGCTTCAAGGACACCTTGGTGCACGCCAATCAGTGGTGTTTCCGCTTTTCTAGACAGTGCAGGCTTTTTCCTAAGAAACCTACGCTGCATCAAACAACTCGGGACAAGAACAGAAGCCTGAAATAGTGAAGAGGTGAGTGGCCGAAACAGTAATGAAGACAATCTTGAGATAATTGTTTGCACGTTCACGATATTATTTCGGTGAATTCAACGCAATTCAAATTTTCCATCAGAATCTGTTTCTCAACCTTGCACTACATCACTATGAACCCTGCCATATATGCCCTCACATTTTCATTAATGATGTTCATCCAAAAGACTCTGAAGCTGCCATGGTACACTTTATTCAAAGAAGGTGGTTTTAAGTGTCAGCTGGGATACCGCGAGCATTTTGCTATACGGTTGCAAAGGCAGCTTTCGTGCTGCTTCGTCCGCTAATCTCTCAACAATAACAGCCTTCCATTCTTGTGCAAATTTACTGAATGCAGCGCATTCGTTTGTGCAATAACCCTAAATATCACAACAGGAACGAATGAATGTAAAACTAATTGCTCAGTAAACGTACTGGCGAGCTTGGTGGGTTCAGAACCTAGTTCACGCCACCTGCGGCCGCTTCGGTGAAACAGACCCGGTCGATCAGTCTACGTTCATCTTCCAGGTGATCGCTAGACAGAGCTGCCTTTCAGTGCTCTGTTATGATGACGAGAGACGGTACGGACAGAGAGATATTTTGAGTTTATTATATAGTAAAGTTGCTTATGGACAAGCAGACGTTTTGGCCAAACCAATAGAAACCACCGTTTCATGAGGTGGTTGTTTTCGTGGAAGAACTAGTACGTACTGTGAATTGGTGGAAGCCTCTTGTAACGGGGAAGCAGCACGAACTCTGTTTATTGAGCGGCATTGTATTCAGATAAAAAATATTCTCCTGAACCAGTTAAGCTCCAAAGGACTCGGCGATATTAGATGTGCGTTTTTTTTTTCGTTCGCAATGGTTGTTGGTTATGCGTGTCAAAAGGAACTGTCAAAAAGAGGTTTATATACGGTGTCATCCTGTCCGCACCTTTTCTCGTATCGTGTGCTCTCACGAAAGGTTCGCGAATCAAACATCAATAAATCTACACTGCCGTCCTGTACAAGTGCACCGAGACATTATATATTTGTCCAGTAGGATTACTGCAGTTGCTACCGGCTAATTTGCTAGAGTTTCATACAAGCCGTGCAAATGGAAAGCGCACATTCACATGCACCATGAGTGATATCAAGCTTGATGATGTCAAGGATTTTCGCTGCCGGGAAATTTCACGTTAATGGAAATGTGAGCAGAAAGGTGGCAACTCGCCCAGAACGATTAATTTTCTTTCTAGCGGAATGTGCAGAATGTGTTCAAGAGTGGGAACCGGAGTAGCAACAGCAACATGGCCGACATTTCGTCTCTCTGCACTTCTCAGGCGTTCCTGACGTCTTTTCTGCTTTGGCCAGCGCTTGCTACCGCGCCTTCACCAAGCCGTTCAGATTGTGTGGCATCGCCGAATCACCCCGCCGGTCCCGATATCTACGTCCCGCTGCACGCACCCAGACAGATGCGTCCATCCTACTGCGCATATATGTCACCTACGATGACGTCGACACTTAGTGCCTATTTAAATTCCTGGTCGTGCGACACCGTCTTCAGTGGGCACCGGAGTAGCAACAGTAACATGGCCTACATTCCGTCTCTCTGCACTTCGCAGGTGTGTAAGCCCTTTTCCTTGTCCGCTAAAAGAAGCGATGATATCTTCTTGTTGCTGCTCCTGTGCCCATAAGTGTTTTCTGAAATTATTTGCGAGTGTTTTCATATGTCGCTCCTCTTACTTTGCTGTGGTGACATCGAATCCAATCCTGGACCTAACATCCGCTCAGAATCTCACCTTGGAGCACTGACATTACCCGATGAACCCTCGGAACAGATGGCAGTTCTTTTCAAAATTCTTAAGGATATTCAAATATGCGATCTGTTCAGTCCTCTTAGTGTCAAACAGAATTGGCTGCCGATGTTAAAGCAATCAAGGCTAGCCAAAAAAACATCGAAACTAAGATTGGCTGCACCCAAGGAAGACTTGACACCATTGAAGAAAAAACAAACTGTTTGGCGACTTTGAAGAGCAGGTTGCAGGTTTGCAGAAATCGTTGGATTCCTGCAACGTTCAGCTTGATTCTTTGAAATCTCGCTTTAATGACCTGGAGGACAGATCGCGAAGAAATAATGTATTTTTTCACGGTTTCTCTTATTCTGGAGAATCTTGGGTGGAATCTGAAGCCCTTATCGTCAACACGCTAACACGTCTTCACGTCAACTTACCTGATATGGCAATTAAACGCGCTCATCGTCTCGGTTCCTACTCGCCTAACAAATGCCGCCCCATCATTGCATAATTCAGCCACTACAAAATAAAGGAAAAGTGTTTTCCGTACGTAATGAACTAAGAGGACAAGACAGCAATATCTGATGACTACTCATCCGCCACCCGACATGCTTGAAGTAAATTGATAGCCTTTGCAAAGAGTTTGCCGGGAACACCCTTCTTTCATCTGCGCTACAACAAATTATCCGTGAACAAGAAACTGTATATGAACGATCATGTGAACGACAGCGTGACAGAATGTGCCTCTCAAACAATACATGTTGATGCTCAACAGGGCACTTCATCCCCTGGCAGTGCGTAGCGAGGGGCAGTGGTAGCCGTTCGTCCCCCGTATCTGTCCTGTTTACTAACATTCGAAGCATTAAAAACAAACACGACTCGTTCACTTTTGCAGTAGACACCTGTAACCCAGATGTCGCTATACTTACTGAAACTTGGCTGCATGCGCATGTTTGTGACCACGAAATTTTCCTAACCGCTCATAACTTCTCTGTTTATCGCTGCGACCGCACGATAAAAGAAGGTGGTGGTGTTCTTCTGGCTACTAACAAACACTTCCACTCTCAGCATATTAGTATTCCTTCTAACTTGGAGATAGTATGGGCAATTATTGAAATAAAGTTTCAAAAAATTATAATTGGCGCATGCTATCGTTCATCTACTCACTCTGCCTCCTTTGTTGACGAATTACAAAATGCGGTCAACATCGTCATAACACGCCATCCTTTTTTTCCCCTGTTTTTGCTTGGCGATTTCAATATTCAAACATCGAAAGGAATAACGAAACCATTATCATACACCCTTTTTCTACGTTGGCACCAGATTTTCTCGACTTGTGTGCATTATTCTCTTTCAGTCAACTCATAATACAGCCTACCAGAACCACGCCACGCGCTGCTAATACTCTTGGCCTACTGCTAACAACTCGGCTGGAATTTATTTCCAGCATTAATTATTTACCTCTCCTGAGCGACCATTCTCTAATTAATTTCAACATCAATATTTCACGGCGGAAAATCAGAAAGAAAACCAGGACCATTCGGGACTACAAGAAAGCAGATTTTGATTTCATTAACAAAGAGCTGTGTATATTTCTTAACATTTTCCTCACAGATTTCTACGACCGCAGTGTGCAAGCGAACTGGGACATGTTTGTTACTAAAATCTGAATTAACAAAAAAGTTTATTCCTACATACACTGTTTCCTCTAAGGGTCATGCTCCCTGGTACAACACTTACATCAAGCGCTTATCTAACAGAAAAAAAACGATTATATAAATCAGCTCAAACATCTGCTAACAGTGAAAAATGGGCAGCCTACAAACGTGCATCTAACGACTAGATCACAGCCCTTAAGGATGCGAAAGATAAATCCTTAAGAAACACATTGCCATCTATGCTATCTACTGACACGAAAAAGTTTTGGCGCACCATAAACCCAAAGCAAGACAACATAATAACCCTTGTCGATGACGATGCAAACGTCATCCCGCCGGCCGATTCTGCATCCGTCTTTAATGAGGTTTTTACACGAAACTTTTCGAAACGTGGCCATGCCACTCATCCAACAACCCATTCTTACGACTTTGCTGTAATGTACCCTTTATCCATTGAACAAGTCGGCGTAGAAAAAGTAATCTCATCACTGAAACTTTCATCTGCTCCTGGCTGTGACCTAAATAATCCAAAGTTTCTGAAGAACACTAACTCATATTGTTCTGTTATACTGTCAAAGGTTTTTCAGCAATCACTTGACAAAGGTTTACTGCCTGCTGAATGGAAGGTTGGGAAGGTGATTCCACTTCACAAATCAGGTACGAAACATAGCCCACTTAACTATCGGACCATTTCTTTAACCAGTATACCAGGCAAAATTTTTGAACATATTCTCTTTTCTCAGATGGCCAACTTTTTAGAATTGAACTGATTTTTTTCACAATTTCAGCACGGCTTTTGCAAAACATACTCATGTGAAACCCAACTAGTATCGTTCACGCATAAACTGCACCTAATACTTGATCACTCCTCAGTAGCTGACTTAATCTTTTGATTTTTCAAAGGCACTTGATAAGGTTTGTCATAGTTTATTAATCTACAAACTGCATCAGCTAAAACATCATACTAGAATTCTGTACTGGCTTGAGGTTTTCCTTACTAACCGCTCCCAGTTTATCTCAGTTAATGACGTAACCTTGAAGAAATGTCCAGTGCAATCGGGTGTACCACAAGGCTCTGTGCTTGTGCCTCTTTTATTTCTCATTTACATTAACGACTTACCTTCCTGCGTATCCTCGCACATTCACTTATTTGCTGATGACTGTGTAATTTTCACCGAAATAACTTGTGATGACGGCATAAACAGGCTCCAATCAGACCTTAATGCTGTTTCTACATGGTGTAAATTATGGTTAATGAAACTGAATGTTAATAAATGCAAATTTATGAGGGTGTCAAGAAATGCTAACGAACTTCCTGTGTAATCTCTTAATAACGCACCGTTAGATCCGGTAACTACTTACAAGTATCTCGGCCTTCACATCACCTCTTATCTAACTTGGAACGTTCACATCGCGCATATAACATCCAGCGCTCACCGAATGCTTGGATACTTAAGACGCAATTTTTCCAAAGCACCTTCCTCTTTAAAAAACTCCTTTATAAAAGTCTAATACGGCCCAAACTCGAGTATGCCGCGTCAATTTGAGATCCTGGCCAATAAAGCTTAACACAGGCATTGAAAATGGTTCAAAATTCAAAATATTTCTACTCGCTTCATTCTTTCTACCTATACCAGAACAGCAAGTATCAGTGCCATGAAATCTAGCCTTAACTTATCATCCCTGTCATCATGTCGCAAAATTTTTCGTCTGTGGCTTTTTCACAAATCATTATATCACCCGCAGTTTCGTACCGAACTTATCTCACCATCTGAGTATGTATCACCGAGACTTGACCACACTCATAAGGTTGGCATCCCTTTCTGCAGAACAAAAACTTTTTTTCAGCCAATCGTACCACGCACATCGAATGAGTGGAATCACCTTTCTTCTTCGACTACCACCAACACCGATCATCAATTATTCAAGAACGTTCTCGCTAACATTGTATAACTTGGATACATTTTATATATTGTTGTCTTTATTTTCTCCTCAACGCCTTAGCCAGCAATGCATATGCAGAAGTCATGTTTGTACCTTGTCTGTTTCATTAACTCAAGTTTAATTTATTTCACTTCTTTTTGTAACCACTCCCCTCTATAATGCCGTAGTGGCCCTGCCGGTATAATAAATAAATAAATATATGAAAAACGCGTATGCGTAATTGGATTCATTCCGTACTAAAGGCGTCGGATAGTTTGCCGTGGCGCCGTGGCGCCGCCGCTGTGGCTGCTCCAGCCCGCAACCGTCCTGCGGGATAGCTGGTGTCCAGCGATGGCGCGCCCGTCGTGTTGGCGCCGTAGACTTTGCGTCCGCGTACATTTCTAGTCTTTGACCTGTGGCCGGACACCACCATAGAGAAGATGATGGCACCCACGAGACCCACGACAAGAGCGGCTACGATAATCGGCAAGACGACCCTGCGGAGAAGGAGGCGCATTACGCACAGCCTTCTTCACTAAGAAAACGGCTTGATATGATCAAAGCAGGAGCTTTGGCGAGCTACGGACCTATAGGTAGCTCAGCAGTTTGAAGCCAATTGATACAGCTAGTAGCACCGTTTAAGAAAGAAACCCGCCCTGTTGAATACAGCTATTTTTTTATTTTTAGTTATTTATTTAATCATATTGTCAGCTGCTGCCAAGGCGAGTTGCGATTGAACAATATAAAACGCAATACAAAGCTACATTCTACAGTCAGATATGCGACAATTCATTACATAACATTTATGGTAAGAAGCACAAGATAGCATCAACTGTTCAAAATTGGTTTCCATTAAATTATTTACAAACAAAAGCCACAAATGTAGTGGAAATAAATAATCAAAATCAAGATGCAATACATGAGCAGATCACTGCCTCAGGAGGAATACGAATAATACTTCAAGCAATTTGAAACAGTAGAGTGTCCAAGCAGGCGCAAACAGCGGAAAGTAAATTGTAAGAGGGATTAAGACAAAATGACATGTGATATGGGTCAAAATATACCAGTCAAACCGTTCACAAATACTTCGTGAGGCCGTTTTCAAAAGTCTTGAAATCCGAACATTGAACAACCTCT
Source organism: Amblyomma americanum (assembly GCA_030143305.2). Taxonomy (NCBI): domain Eukaryota; kingdom Metazoa; phylum Arthropoda; class Arachnida; order Ixodida; family Ixodidae; genus Amblyomma; species Amblyomma americanum. The sequence goes on from JARKHS020004639.1 coordinate 547,876, forward strand.
TTTTGTAATTTGTTCCATTCGTCAATATTGCGAACAAGGAAAGAGTATTTGAAAGAATCTCTTCCAAAATCCAGCGGTGTGATATGTTTGGAATGTTTTGTTCTGCTGCCAGAAGTATTCAGTGCTTTGATGTATCGGTTCAGATTGACCTTATAGTTATCGGTCAGCACATGAAGAAGGAATATCAGCCTGTTAAACTGCGTTTTCTGCTTCGTAGTTGTCAGCTTGGCCCTGTTTATAAGTTCAGACAGTGATTAGATTTTAGAGTACGAGTTGAAGATAAATCTTAAAGGTTTGTTTTGTACCCTTTCGCATTTTGAAATGTTTTGTTGATTGCACGGCTCTAAAACATGACTAGCGTAATCCGGCACTGAAAGCACGGCCATCTTGTAAGCTAGTAGTCCTATCTCGGCAGTGGCATCATGAAGTTTTCTTCGCAATAACCACAGCTTCCGCGTGGCCTTTTTGCAAAATTTGTCAATGTGCGTTGTCCAGTTTAGATCTTGTTTAAGATGAATTCCTAAGTACTTGACATCGGTCACTTGAGTTAATGCTGCACCGTTGATACTGTAATGAAAGATTAAGGGCTTTTTTCCTTGTCATGAGCATAGAAAATGTTTTCGATGTATTTCTATTCGCCACTCGTCACACCAGAAACAAATTTTCTCCAAATGGTTGCTAAGTTCTTGCTGGTCAGAAGAGGAATATATTTTTGAATGCACAATGGTATCATCCGCATAATGTTTCATCGCAACTTGTGGGAAAAAAAACTGTGCCCATATCACTGGTATATATTGAAAACAGTGAAGACCCTATTACCGCTCCTTGCGGCACACCTGATCGAACTTATATTTTAGAACTATGAGTATATAGAGTTCAATGACACAAATTGCTCCCTTTGTGTTAGGTATGCCTTTATCCAGTTCACTAGCTGATTGTTGCCGAGGGTACAGGACAGTTTTATAAGCAGCTTTCTATGCGATATTCTATCAAAAGCTTTCCGGAAATCGCAAAAATTATATCTATTTGTCCCTTTCCATCAATACATTCACCAAGCTCATGTATAAGCTCAGTCAGAATTGTGGATGTTGAGTACCCTCGTCGAAAACCGTGCTGATTTGTCTCCAAAATGCCGTTTTCCTCCACAAATTTCATCAAGTGGTTTGTCAAAATATGCTCCAGCATTTTGCAACAAGGAAAATTGGTCAGTAATTTGTGACATCATCTTTGGGACCTTGTTTATCAATTGGTATAACCTTAGCACGTTTCCAGTAATTTGGTGATTGACAAGAATCAAGGGATTTCGTGAAAACATCTACGAAGAAAAAGTAATACCACTCTGCATATCGCTTTAAAAAAGCATTTGGAATTTCATTAGGGCCTGGTGATTTCTTTTGTCCATTTAAGGGCACAGGGTAAGCCCTATACTTCCCATGCATTTTAGGCCATGTTGAGGTACATGTTTCTCACTAATAACAGTAGCCTAATATTACATATATCATTGTTTGCCAAATTTTGTGCTCTTTTTACTGAACTAGAATATTTGAAATGTGTTGAAAATTCGATTTTTAATAAAATTTTTACCGGTAGTACACAAATCTGGCCTTTCTTTGCGCATTTCAAAATTCATAACATTATAACTGCTCAGTGAAATTGAAAGGAATTGGAAATAATGGTACCTTTGTAAGAAAAAACACTGTTTTGAGATAATAGAACGTAAAGAAAAAAAAGATGTGAAAATCCATTTTTTATTCGCAGAAACGCCTCCATGGTATTTGGTTTAATAGCCCCCTGCTTCGTAGTCACTGTCGCCGTCATTTTTTCGCTTTTCGGCTTGTCGTTTTGACTGTCGGACCTCTTTTGTAAGCTGTCGTGTTGCTCGGTCCGCAAAGTACATGCGCTTATGGTCAGCTTCCCTCAGCCACTTGATGGTGTCGCTCCCTGGGTTCAATCCACACGCCTTCAAAACGTTGCCCGTGCGATGCTACCATCATTGAATGAAAGAACAGCATCCAGTGTTGCCATCCGTAGGGTCCGAAGCCTAACAAACACATTCTTTGGCGCGCGTTCCCAAACAACATGGTTGAACGACTCATTTGCATTTTGAGTTCGCCCATGCAGGCACTTCTCTAGGAGCTCAGCCTTCGATAGCTCCCTATAAATGGGTTTGATAGCCTCCAAGAAAGATGCAGACAAACTCTCCTTGTGGAAAAATGGCTTGCCCTCTGACTGACTTCTGTTGAAGGCACACCACGTATCAGGTCCCTTTGGGCAAAGTCCATGGCATATGTCATCGTCTGTGGCCGATAAGTGGAAAAAGGTTGCCCAAACGGCCTTTCGCATTTCATCCAGGTTTCCTACATTTCTTCTGATGGCCAAACCATAGTACGTCTGGAGCTTGTCTATTACTGCATCAGTCAGTCGGCCTCGGCCCGAGAGGCTCGTTCTATCAGAGTGTTTTCCTGCTTTGTTTCCTTTTTTTAGCCTTCGTAACCTTGTGCCCATCCTTTTTTGCACGTGCCCTATGCACTCAACCTTGGATATTTCAACGGAATCACCATATGGCATTTGTGCCTTCACAGCCATAAAAGCCTTGCTGTCACCATCCCCAAGGTATTTGACGTATCGAACGCCGTGAAGCTCCTCACTCCTGCCGAAAATTTTCAGTGATCCTGCGACTTCCATTCCACCGCTGGTGCCTTGGTAGTTGCTTTGGCACACCTCTCTATGAAGGGGGTCGCTGTTTGTACCCTTGATGCTGCACTTTGGACAACGTTTAGACAAAACCTCCACATCCAGCACTTTCCCAGAGTCTACACTGGTCGCAGAGACTATGCCGTTATTGGAAGTATGGCCTCGCTTCTGCAAGCTTCCATCAAGAACAACTGCGATGTCTTTATCCCCCTCATTCAGCTGCACAGCTTCGTCAGCTGCCCTTTTCATCGAATCCTGAGCAGCAGCTTCGATGTGACCTAGAAGCTCTTGATTGTATTTCGCAAACTTTGTCGGTGGCTTAGGAAGGTTTAGCATAGCACAGAATATTTTTCCTGCAGCTATTCCCTTACCAATGGACCTCAAGGCATACACTAACCTGAGGTTGGCTTCATAGAGGCCAGAAGTAGTTTTCTTCGACGTCTCAAATCGTTGTGCGGCACTACACACTTCACAGTTCAAACTGTAAACGCTTGCAACACCTACCCGTTTTGTCACAATTTCGATGAGCTCAACACTTCCACCGCACTCTCTGCACACACAAATCTGTGTAATTGCGGCACAAATGCCGTCCATGTCCATTAAGGCATATTGGCTGCTGCTCTGTAGCACATCCTCTCCTGGAAGCACAGAGAAATTCTTGAAAGCTTCGATGTCAAGGAGCTGGCGCGTTCGGCGTTCGGGATCTCATTCGGTCGTGGACATCCTTTTGCTTTTTCACTATGAGCGTAGAGGTTGCCGTGAAATTCACGCCTGACGAAGGCCTTCTTTGCCCTGGGCATCTCAACTTATCAGCAGCAACCAACACTGGCACAATTTACAATACTGATCGAAAGGGATAGCACTCGGACGCAGCTGCATGAAGGTTTCAGAAACGTGGAAAAAACGTGCAAAGCGTCTCAGGATTGTCTTGGCTAAAAAAGAGGAGCTGTACAATAGTTGCCAGACAATTTTTTATATGTAGCTGATTTTAGACAAGTTTTGAAATCAGGTGGTGGACTTTTTGGTTGAAAAAATTGACGTTAATCCTGAAAGGGGGCGTGGCCGCTCACTACTTGGTTTCGGAAAAAGCGTTTTTCAGCCGTAAATATGGCTTTCTGAGGAAAGTGCGATCATGGAACATGTGTAGAAAGAATTGAACTTCTAAAATTCCAGAAGAAAAAAAAACGATTTTTTCTAATTTTACCTTACCCTGTGCCATTAAGAAAGATTGAGAATGCCGGTTAGACTTACTTTAAACTCAGGTAAAGGTTTTATATCAAGAACTTCCGTTTCGGTCGTAGTGCCATCATCTAAAGTAAAAACTGATTCAAAGTATTCATTTACGTGGCATGCCATTTCAGTCCTATAGATGTAGTTCTCTCTTTGCTCGTCAAAAATTCAATGCCAGATTTTCGTTTTGAAGCAAATCTCCAAAATCTTCCAGGAGACGTTTTGATGAAACTAATTAGTGTTTGACTGATATAAAGGCGCTTTGTTAGGATAATTTCTATTTTCCACTCCTGAGAGAGTAATTTCATCCACTCGCGCGCTGTTTTAGATGTGGATTTTTTAACCCTGAGACGTTTCAAAAGGCGCTTTTTACGAATAATCGTTCGGGTAATCCATGAGTTTTTATGTTGACTTTTTAGTGGCATAGGAAAAAGTCACTTTATCGAGTCAAACACTACTGGTTTAAACCTCTCCCACGCATCGTTTACAGACGTAAATTCTAGAGACATATAACGAGTGAAATCATCATACCTTAGTTCTAGGTTATCTAATATTGCGACATATTCAGCTTTAGAAAGTCCGGGATGGTCAAGGTTTTATTGTGTCAGTGGTGTGGTATTTAGTGGATATGTTCGTTATCACCATCTTGCGATCAGAGATCCCTCCTGAGTCTTATTAAACAGACTTCTTTAATAAGATCAGGTCAAGTAGTGATCGATTCTCCCGATTAATGGGTTCGCGTGGGCGTGCTTACAATTTGCGTAAAATCTAGGGAGAAAGCAATATCTAGAAGAGCGCGAGAAGTTACCTGTTCAATCTGACCTTCTTTAAAGTTTGTCCAGTCAATAAGTGGTAGATTAAAATCCCCTAACATTATGATCTTGCATTTACTGTGACAAAATTTGTCATTTAAAAAATCATTAAGTAAAATCATGTAATGCTCGGTGGTTCCTGGAGGACGATATACTGCGACAACTACAATTAACAAACCACCAATTTCCATTGAACACACGACGCACTACAAATCAGGTGGGGAAGCAATTTCTGTACAAGCAATTGAAGGTTTATAAATAATGGCAACTCCTCCTCCTCGAGACCAACGGTCTTTGCGGTATGCTGCATAATTCGGGCGAAGAAATTCAGCACTCTCAATGGAATAATTTAACCAAGTTTCAGTGACAATCACGATATCCGGTTCGTGCTCTGAGAGGACAGCTTCGAAATGTGACATCTTGTTGCAAATCCTCCTTGCATTATGGTTCAAAATTATGAGCTTATCAGGAGGAGTTCTCGTTGCCTTGTGAGCTGCGTTCATTTCCGTGGTTACGAGCATCCCTGTAAGCCTTTCGCGTTTTAGCGTCATCATCCCAGCAATAAGGCTTGCCATTCACATAGAGCTTCTCGTAAGCAAGCCGCACTTTTTTTTTATTCGAAAAGTGTGCCATGAGTTATTAGGTGAAACTAGGGAAAGGAATGCGGGAGATTGAAAGTTCAAAGAAAGAGTGAAGATCCGTTGCGCTGAGGTAGTCGCAGAGGTTGCTGATGAAACGATTATTCATGGTCCACTGCACATAGTCACATTCGCGGTTCGAGCGAAGGCCCACCTCCCTGAGGAGCCTTTTCTAATAGCAGCCGTCGCTGGGCACGTCTACAACCAGTGCCGCACATCACAAACATCCGGTGCAGCGCTACAGTGAGGGCACCTGTCAGTTGCTGGCAGATCTTTCGCACGTCACCGATGCCGGACAGATGGTGTCAGAGCCGCCCCTGCCAGAAACCGGCGCACGGATACCTCCTCCTGCCGAGTAAGACTACGGGGGAGAGGGTGGCAACACGCAGGAATTAGAGCGCGTGTTCGCTGCCGCAGAACTTCGGAGTCGGAAACATGAGACAGGAACGGATCTGGGGGAAGTGGGGAAGGTGGCGGGTCTTCTGATGTGTGAAGATGAGTCATAGCATCCGCTTTAATGTTATGTGGACCCTGAGCATGGCCGCGAATCCAGTGTATGCGCACAGGACATGGACACCTTGCGCAGAGCACGTGAGTTAATGATGAAATCTGGAATGTGCGTGGAACAGCCTTAAGCTGTTTAAGGACGGCGCCGGAGTCGGTGTAAATATGAACTGTATTGAATGCTAGAACGAGAGGAAGGGAAGCAATGGGATTATAAATGGATTGAAGTTCCAATGCGAGGCGAGTGCACGTATCCGCGGTATACGTCGCGCGAGAGTTGAGATGCGGATGAGATGGACTATACACAGCATTAACTCCCCTATTTGCAGTATGTGATGCATCCGCGTAAAATATGCACCCTTCAGGCAGGTACGCGGCTGATACCGACGGGGAAACAGTGGGGCGATTGTCTGTGAGCTGGCAATATGACCAGGAAGTGTCTTTAAACGATGAAGTTGGAGAGACTGTTTTCGAGCTCTGTTTGCCACCCGTTAGTCGATGTGTTCACAGAGTGTATTAAGTTGGGCAAACTCCAGTAGCACAGGTATGGGTGTTAAACGAGGCAGATATGTTATGGCGCTCATAGCCTCACCATCGATAGCTTCAAGGGAGTCCCACTGTCTGCGGGTGAGACGTTGAAATTGCGCCTGATATACTATCCTTGCCTGAAGGGTAGAGCGCACAAGCTGGCGGGCCGTATGAGCACGTGCGCCACCAGAGCGCATAGCTATGCGACGAATCAGACCTAGAGTGGCGTTAGCGAATTTACGGGTGGCTGTCAGCCAAGGGGTGCCAGTCCCAGATGAATGGAGGGGAAGACCAAGAATATGAACAGTTTCTACCTGAGGATTCGGAGAATTATGTATCGTGAAATTTAAAAGGGGAGCTTTCGGTAAGCCGGCTTTATTTCCAATGCGAATGAAACATGACTTGTAGGATAGACTATTAAACCCAAAGGTGGGAGGCGAGATGTCAATATATCCAGCGCGTGCTGAAGGGCCGACTGATCGATAGACACATTTGGATGACACCACCACAGGGTTATATCATCAGCGTATGCAAGGACACGGATAGAAGGGATGGTCTCTAGGGCTAGAACAAAAGGAATAAAAGCCACATTAAATAATGTGAGGGCGAGAACGGAGCCCTGGGGCACTCCCCTATTGGAAGCGAAGTTACCAAAGGGCTTTCTGTGGACACGTACTCTGAAGGTTCGATTTGATAAAAGGGCGTGAATAGAAAGGAGGAACCGGTGAGGGAGACCAAGAGTTTTAAGGGAGGCAAGAATAGCAGAGTGGAGGATGTTATCATATGCCTTTGTTGTGTCTGTAGCGATCATGGTTCGTACAAGGTGACTCTACGGAGAGTGGTTAAGCACGTCAGCAGCCAAAAGAGCAAGGCAGTCCTCTCTTCCAATTTTTGTGCGGAAACAAATTTGGGAATCTGGGTAACAATCATGGGATTCCAGCCACCACGACAGGCGTGCGGCGAGAATGTTTTCATAAAGCTTGCAGATTTTATGCGTAAGGGAAATGGGACGAATGGCCGAGAGAGGTACTGGAGGCTGACCTGACTTGGGTATTGGAACCACAATAGAATGCTTCCAGTCTCCCGGCATGACGCCAGAATGGCACACTTAGTTAAAAGTATCAAGTAGGGTTTGCAAAGCCGTCCCTTCCAAGTTGCGAAATAAGGAGCTAGGTATGTCGTCGTGCCCGGCAGTAGTAGTTTTTACGCGTTCAATGGAGGCCAGAAGCTCTCCCATGGTTAGGTCATAAGTAATCCTATCGCAGGCCTCTGTAAACGATAAGTCAGCCGGAGACGGAGCGGTGCAGTCATGGTTTAAAAAAAACTGACGGGCCGCTTTTTGTGCAAATGTGTCCTCATCCACATTCAGCGCGAAAAATGCGCTCTGTGTCTGCAAGCTCAGAAGGGCGCTCCATAGCGTGAAACACTCTCCAAAGATGTCGATTGCCCTGCGTACAGGACAGGCGGCCACACAATGCTACCCAGCGTTGCCTGCCTAGACGCTTTGCATAGCGCCGTGCACGTGCGGTAGCGCGGTGAAGAGCCGATCGGTCATCAGGGCGACGAGTAGCGTAAAGATCCGGCTGGCACCGAAAAGCCCACAGATTCTGGAGGTGTATATCCGGGTTTGGGTCGTCTTCATTTACAGTAGTGGTAATAGTGTGAGTCGCGAGAACAGCAGAGAGTAGACAGTGCTGAAGACGGGTTGAATGTAGATGAATGACTGTTTGCGCTCCCGAATATTAGAGTTCTTCAAAAGGGATGAGATCGACGCTGTTCCCGGCGCTGGGTGAGTTCGTCTTTTCGGCAGCGAGCCTTCGTGATGGAATTGTCTAAAGCTGTGTCTTCATCTGTGGTATGCGCATGTGATGGAAGCACTGGTCGTTTTGGTGTACCATTTGATCCGGGAAGGTGAGCCGCCGCTTGTGCATATGAACGCTGGTGAGGAGACGTATGGCGAGCAGCGGGATTAGATAAAGGAAGTTCAGGGAAGTCGTTGTCGTCATATATGAGAGCTGCAAAGCGATTACTTGTAGGAACATTCACTTTTGCAGGCGACTTGTTAAGCTTATTTGCTTGCTTCTTCTTTGGACACGCGGGGGAGCGAATGTTATGGTCCGTCGATTTGCATAGGACACAAGGAACTGTTGGTTAATTCGTTGGTTCAGTCATGCCGGCCACAGCTGCAGGATTAGGGCAGGTGTTTTGCATATGTCCTTCTTTGTGGCAGTGATAACAAAAATAAGACGATGTCGGAAGGACTGTAGTTTGCTGATCGCCCCGTAGTAGGTAAGGTACTTCGGGAGAGTCAACGGGCCTTGCAGGATGAGCAGGTATGAGCCCCGGCGCCCCATAGGCCGTGCTTGCAGTACTACGTGAGTTGAGCAGCGAAAGTTTGCGCGCACCTCCTCGGGAGGGCTCGTGCTGTCGACATAATAAACCATGCAGCGGAGGGTATCAGGACCGGAAGCAAAATATATTTGCACCGAGAGAAGCTTGCTGACATCCAGGGGGATCTGCGTAATTGCGCACATTTTCTGGGCGTCCATCAAGGATGGCAAGTTTACGGTTATGGTATTCGTTGGGCGATGGACGACAAACTCGCAGTAGTTCGAAGAACCAAATGCGTGGTCAATTGTCGCTTGAACGTTCCGGGCAGAGATTGCAGTCATATCAAAGCGCAATGTAGGATTGATGGTAACGCGGAACGAGTTCGCAGCAGGTGGCCGAGAGGCTTGACTCACGGGAGGCATCTGTGAAGGTGGCAGGCGCTCAGACTCTGGTGACGGCCCTTAGTGGGAATGCTGAACCGGCGCGACGGGCACAGTTTCTTGAGGGAGTGTCACAGGTACGGAGGCGGTGGAGCAGTCCATGTCACAGGCCAAAGTCGATACATCGGTAGACGGCGCAGGCTGGAGGCCCGGAGGCGGTGACGATTGCGTGGACGTGGAGGCTACGTCAGGTGGCAACAAAGCGGACATCTGCGTAGCTGTCGTCGACAACGCAGAATCCATGCAGACGCGTAGCGCGGCCTCGCTCTGCAGCGCCAAGCTAAGCCTAGCTTGCGCCTGAGGGTTGCGGTTGAGTTTTTTCACTTGAGAATAAGCCAACATTGCCGGGAATTTCTCCGCAGGGGCGTCGTCGGCATTCGTTCTCACGGTGGGCACTGTCCGACTCACGCCACAAGGAAAAAATGGGCGAAAAAGCGAAAACACAGCGCTAAAAGCGGACACGTACCTGCCCGATAGGTCTTCGTCTTCTTCCCTTCAAGTCGTCGTGTGATGCGCGTCAGAACTTGATGTCTTAGAACTGCGCGAAAAGCGTGTATTCTGCTTAGAACAACGGGGGAAGTTGTTTTAGAGCGAAACGAGGCAGATTTATACACATTGCGCTCAAGACGGGTTCAATGTAGATAAATGATTTTCTGCGCATACAGAGTCCCATGATGTTATGCGTATGCTGCGGCGTATTTTCCGTAGACGCGTAGGCGTGAGGGAGATAAAAATAGGCTGCGATCACTACCCCAAGTATCTGAATTAACAGCTCAACGAGGCTTACCGGGGCCTAACCACACATACTTCTTTTCGGACTTTCCGCTTAACTTCTCGCTTTTCACGCTTCCCCAAAGACAGAGACTGAGTCGAATGTAAAGCGGTTAGCATTAGGTGACTTATGCAGGCGTCAGGATCCGAGTATTATGCTCTGAATGAGCATAAAAACTGAATACAAGGTGCTTCCCCTAAGATTTTAGACAATTCTTAAAAATAACATTTTTGACTTTTTTGACTAGCAATATGATTTTTAGGTATTTTTGGCTAGCGTTTTCAGCAGTGCGGTACGTCAGAATACAGGTAAGGAGTGCTAACAAGATTGCTGGTTATCTAATATTGTATAGTTAACTCTTTAAGTATTACCGTTAGGCTCCTTAATTACTTAGAGGAGTGTAGCCCACTCTAAGTAATATGAAGATGTGTTTTCAAGTTTTCGCAAACGCTGTTACCCTCGGCGCTGCGGCCCAAAAAATTTTGTCTACATTGCGCAAAATTCATACGCTTTCGAGAAGCTTGCAGGGAAAGAAACCTCTCCATTGCACGTAACTCGTCGAAATAGTCCAAATTTGTTGCGCAAAAGCGCGGTAGATAATCTGGTTTCCGAAATTCCAAACACTGATATGGATATTACGTAAGGTGGACTACACACTTCTCATTAATTAGGAGGTCTAACATTATTAGTTAAAAATTTGCTATTTTGTATTAAATATCCAGCCTGATAGCTAGCAGGTCTTAGGTGTATTCTGTTGCAGGCCAGCGCCGAGAATGCTGCGCTGAAAAAGCGCTCTTCGAACTCAAAAAGCCTACTTTTAAAAATTGTGTGTAGTCCTACATGAAACATCTTCTCGTTCGTTTTTTTCTGTCATTGACATGTGCCGTGTGAAGAAAAATTTCAACCACCACACACGAGTCGGCTGTGCATTGGAGGCTGTATAGTTTCTTGGCCCATCTAATGTCTCGACAACAGAGAGAAAGTGTCAACATAGCTGTCTGCAACCTCCAAGCAGTAAGAAACTTCCATAACTACAGTACTAAAGCCGCAAAATCCCTTGGAAGTGTACTGAAGCGGCGTTAGTCTTTATTCGTAGCAAACTGCAGACGTTCATTGGCCGAAATTGCAAAACGGCTTAAAGAAATAGAGTAGATCTCTGCAATCCTCTTTCTATTTCACCGAACCTTGCCCGATCCACAATCCCATGCACACAGGCCACAAGGTCACAAGGGAAGGCCACAAGGGAAGAAATGAAGGTAGCATGAAGAGGGCACGGCGTAGGTGGCTCGGGTACTAGGTCATGAGAACACTGCGTCGACACAAAATCTCCTTAAAAGGGACGCAGCAAGGGGGTCTCAATAAAGGTGCGATATGTCTGGGATGTTAAAAAACGACACTTCATAATTATCCCCTAGCAAGAATTATTTTATGCGTTTTGTGGAAGCTGAGTTTTATGCAGATAAAATTTGAACTTCCGCGCCTTCGCGCCTTCCCTCTCTCTCGCACGCCAAAACGGCGGCGCTCCTCCGCCTGTACCTCCGCCGGCTGCGGCGCGCGCTGAGTGTCCACGGCCGCTGTAGCGCGTGACATCTGAAAGAGTTAGGTGCTGTGAACGAATGATAACCTCCGGCTGCTGACGTCATTTGCAAGACGTGACGTCGTCTGCCAAGTTTTCGTGCGAAAGCCCGGCACCGCGCGTCGCCGCGACGTGCGAAAGCGGGAATTTTTAAAAATCTGTTGTAAATTTCTCGCCCGCTTCTGAGGTCTCGTACGCGGCATGGACGCTCGGTGACCTGTACTCTACATTGTGCAAGCATTTTAAAGCCAAGCTCAAACACCCCTTTCTGTGGCCTTTTAAGTACTACGGCGCATACGGACGCTGCATGCCAACATTTTCTGTCGTCGTTGCGATAGCTTTCGCTTGTTTCCAATACCTGCGGTACTAACAGCTTGTTGGAACACCGTGCGAAAACTTTTCCATGTGGGTTGCGTATGTGAGGCAATGTAGGAGTGTTTGAGACGGCCCCACTTTATTTGACTTTGTACGAGAGACGCTCACCGTTTCCTTAAGCGGTGCGCACTGCGCCTGCGCGCACGTATTTGCGAACGCACGTTGTGTTCACTGTTTCCAGACACGAAGGGCTTTTATGCATCAGTATCACATTGTCCAAACGGCAGTAGTAGGGAAAGTGGTTAACATGTTGTAGTGTCAGCTAGAAATAAACTGGTCCCTGGCACCTGTGATATTGTCGATTTACATGTAAAATCATCTGCTCGAGAGGCTGCGGACTATGGCTAGCTTGATCTGTCTTATTCATATGAACATCTTCCTTATCAGCGTCGCATTTTGCGTCACGTTTCCTGTTGCGCTCTGTGAAGTTTCAAATGTTGTATTACTTAACGTTTGGGACGCACATCGCTAAGCACCTACGTAGAGAAAATTCAGGTCATTTATGTAGCTTTCCAAGGTTGTCTTGAATCCTGAGAAATAAGCAGAGGAAATCGATTTTCGTTACTAAACCAGACAACTGACTGCCTTAATGATCCCGAGAGGAAGATGATAGGGGCGGCTCGATGGGAGAAAAGCTTACGAGAGACTGAGCTGAAGCATCTTTCAGGCGCTCCATGTAGAGGAAATCTGAGAACTGGAATGTGTCTGCTAGCTTCCACCAACTGCTAAATTCAATGTAGTCCCAGCTGTGCTGAAATGAAGATGGAATGCTGCCAAGATGTAGAACACAATCAGTAGTACCAGGCCGTTGCTGCTCTTTACTGCCATAAGCATTATCCGGCATATTGCTATGTTCTATTCTTCTCCGGTGCTGCCTGTTTTGACCCTGTGTGCCTTAAAGAGCTTTACGAACCCTTATCAACGAGCTAATTTTATCATGTGCTGGAAAATATTTTAGTCTTATATAAGGTTTACGGTTGTACTGTGGTTCCTTTGTAATACATACTGATCACCAGCAATTCATATTTAAATGCCTCAAGGAAGAAGCTGGTAAATGCATTCATCAATTTAGTTGCGCCAAAAGAGATGCTCATGAGCAGTAATCGAAGGCGTAAATGAAACTAGGTGATCACACATTCTGAACTGTAAGACTTCGAACCAGCTGTTCTTTCCTTCTATAATGCAACAGAATTAAACACTGTGGTTGACACCAATAAAACCACAGCAGGTGTGATAAAACGCTGTGTTAGCATGGTAAGAGGACAAAGGCTTTCTATGCTACGAAATATATTGACAGCGTTGTGGCTATACTGCTCAGAGTGCTTGGACCACTCTGGGCTATCGAAACCTCCTAAGTCACGCGATGTTGCTTACTGTGCTTGGTTTTTATCTTCGTCGGCCTTCTTGATAGGAGTCCACATGGCTGGTACCTGTAAAGAGCATTTGAACCAAACGGTAAATACGGTTTAAAAAAAAACACCAGCATTTCCTCACCTCTTCATCTGGTCAAGAACGAAGAGGCAGCAAGAGGTCAATCACTAATATATGCCTTACATTAAGAAAGCGCCCTTTCCTACGCCGACATCAATGTGGTCCACCTGACTAATGCTGCCATTGTTTGGGGTGAATCGCGATGAAAGGTTAATCGCTTTGAAAATAGAGCACTGCCTTGACGGTGCAACCATAATTACACTTTCAACGCGTTTGTCGTGAACTCGATTGCGTTCTCACAGAGGCAAGCAGATGAAGAAAGCCAAACTACATCACAAATGCGTAGGATTGAATGATCCATAAGTGGTTCTAAAGCGAAGCAAATGCACTTGTTTCTTTACATTCGGAGGCGAAGGCGGCATGTAAAGAGCGAAGCTGCAGACTACGAGAAACAAGACTGCCGGGAAATGCGTCACCCTCCATTCACAATTGTCACTCAAAGAAATTCAGAGCTCCACTTAATGTGTGGAGTAAAAAGGATGTACGAACACTCAAATTTCGTCTAAACTGCACCTGAGAATCAAAGTCTATGCCGTGAGCGAGAGTTGATTTAACAATAAAAAACTCTGCGGGAAAAACGCAGCGCTTTCAAGAACGGCTTATAAATGATATTATCCAAGCTCGATGGAGGCGAGGGGGGGGGGGGGGGTTGCTTCGGTTCTGAAATTTTGACATGGGTAGCACGCATGGTTTAAAAGAAAATGGTTGTTGGGGAAAGGAAATGGTGCAGTATCTGTCTCGCATCTCGGCGGACACCTGAACCACGCAGTAAGGGAAAGGATAAAGGAGGAACTGAGAGGACAGGAAGAAAGAAGATTCCCTGCCTGCTTTTTCGGTTTGAACAGCCTACATCAAGGGCACTTTTCTTACCTACAAAGCGCTTCGCTTCCTTTTCCGTTTTTGGCCAGTTGTCAGCTGTAAATTCAAGCCTCTTGTTTGTTTTTTGTTTTGTTTTTTGTAGCTCGCGTGCGCTCGGCGCCTTTCGCTACTTTCGCTCTTTGACGCACCAAAGCACCCACCAGACCTTCGGCAATATTATGAAACATGCGGAGAGCCGAACTAAAAATGATGGAGGGGACGATTTCCGCCAGATTTCGAGTGATGGCACCAGTTACAACACGTCGCGTGAGCGGCTGCAGCCAATGCAAAGTGGTCTGAGGCATCGGGAATCTCTGCGCTACCACTTGTTGGAACTCCGCTCGAGGCTAAATTATGGCTTTTTTTCTGGTTACCCCTATTACGACGGAAAGATGCGATGTTTTAGAATGCGTCCGGCCTCTAGTTCAGCATAAGGTTCAGCTCAGGTTCACTCAGATTTCAAGACAGTATTTGTTGCACTTTTAAGAGAACGGTAGCTTAAATAGTTCGATGAGTTAAACCCTCTCCCTTCCGACGTCTTGTCGCTAGCCACGGTATTCATGTGCAGCGATGCAATTTAGTCGAAGCTCTCGTAGTAAGTGCTCGTTCGGCTACCAAAAGTGCCTAGCGGAGTGCCACTCCTTTCAGCTTCAGAAGAAATGGAGCTGTCTACTTGCAGTAGAAGTGCGAGCGAGCTTTCAGTTATCGCAGTCTTTCCCTGTACGAAGAGGTGTCATGCCCAGCAAGTACACTCATGGTAGTTGCTTATCTCGGCATAGCCATACCTAAATGACTGCACTGAAAAACAAGAGCCTCTCTAATTCATATCACTTCAATTTATTCTGTCCTGCGCCAACTGCGGTCATCTTCTCGCCGCAGACTTTTTATCCTAATCCGTGCAGTTCACTTTCTGCCGCTTCTTGCTCGGAATCAGCTACAGGTGTGATATTAATCTAGAACACACACAATTGTTGAGATCTGTTGAGATCGCTCTCTAAATCATCCATTCGAAGCGTTTCACGACAAACGATTGGCATGAGATTTGCTGATCCACCACTGAAATGATCTGCATCGAGCTAATTTCAAGAAAAACACTATGCATGTTCTCAATACTCTTGGGAGAATGATTCTGATTCAATGAGTCAAACCGCTGTTACATACATGGCATAATTTTACTTCGCTGATAAAAAAAACTGAAGACCCGTAACGAATAGACAAATCTCTAGGGCAGCCTCCCGAAGAATGTAGAGTACATTAAACTCGCACGCTAATTTAGTGGCAACCGGTTGTGTCTTTTTTGTAGACATGACTCCTACAAAGTACGTCCCATTATTCAAAATTTTTGTATACTGTCCAAATTGCAATATGCCATATTTACCTTTCCGCGAACAATTATGAGATTTTTTTTTCTCCTTTGTTGAAAGGAAATATAAACTAGGATTGGGGAAATGGTGCGGAAGTAATGTTTTAAAGCGAAAGCTTTAATGGCCACAAACTCGCGATTTCGCCGTGGCGGTACCCCATCGAGGCACGTGACGTCACAACGCGCGCCTCGCCGCGGAAGGTTACTGTGCTTCGCACGCTCGCGGCGCCATCTGGCATGACGTCACACCGCGCTGCTCGCTGCCTCCGCCAACGTTACTAGATTCGCCTCCGCCGTTTGGTAGGACGTGACACCGCGTTCCTCGTCGTTGCGCTCGCCTCCGCTCGCTTCGAGAGCTGCGTCGCATGCGTGATAGATGTCACAGGATTGAAAAGGAGAGCTGGCGTGCGCCGCAATCACACTTGAGGCGACAGTATGGACGGCGACAATTCTGATAACCTGGAGGAGGCCTGGAATTGACAGCGGAACGAGATGAAGAGTAAACGAATCGCCCTGGAAACAGACGGACCGCGCGCCGAGCGACTGGCTAAACGCTGCCGTGAATATGCCGCCGCTAGACAGGCACGTTTAACGTCCGATGTCTCGGCCGCTAGCAGCAGCGACAGTAGCCGGAGGAGAGACCTGAGTCCTGATTCACTTAAGACGGCCCGTGATGAACGATGGAATGCGACCAAGGAACTTCAGCGGCGGGTTCAAGAAACCGAAGTACAACGTGCCGTTAGCCTACAGAATAGGCGTAAAAGTGACGCGACCCCTTCAATCCTTGGATAGCCTTGGTGCTGAAATCAAACATGAACCAGCATGTCATACTGGACGTTTATGCCTGTGCTTCATACGTTGCGGAATATGCGAACAAGGCCAACCGGAAAGTTTCACGCTTGCTTTCGCTACATATATCCTTGCATAGCCGTGATAAGCCACTGCCATTTTTTTTTCATTTTAGCCTAATTGAACCAGAAAATTAAAAGTGGACAAAGCTCCTTTTGCCAATGAAAGTAATACCATTGACTAATTGCAACTCCCGCAAAATAAATGCGGCAAAAGTTTTTGCATTCAATTATTCCATTTAGTTCATTTTATACGATACATGTTTGCTTTGCGTTGCCTCATCCAGCTGTATTCCGAGATGCGGCTGAGCAAAGAAAAGTGGGCTAAGCTGCTGTCAGCGCACAATTCGAGGTAAAAAGTCTACGTCAAGCCGATGTCTCGAGCCTACTCTCAACTTCGATTATATACATGAAAGTAACTTTTGTTTTTAACTGTTTGCTTTAGAACACGGGTTCGAGAGTTTGTTGTGATGACTTTGCAGCTCTCTTAAGCTTATCTATCACGTTTTAAAACATTAAATGCCGGATTCATGGCAGCACAGCTAACAATATAATGGTGGAACATGATATTCGCTCTTTCTATCCTGTCATACAACCAAATCAACAATCCATATTCCCAAAAAAGCGAGAGACCTGGCGTGAATGATCTGGAGGTAAAGCGCTGGCATATTGGTTTTCTGCTCCATGCCATTACATGGCAAGATCCTTTGCTGCTTCATGCAAAACGTGTTTCTTATGATGTAGTTGTGCATTCATGCCCTTTCTCACGAGTTATTTTTGTCATACTCTTGAAAAATATGTTCCTTACGGCTGCGATATCGAGTGCGCGGATCGTTGGGCTGGCGAAGCTTCGAGCAGTACTTTCTGCTGCTCTTGGTTCAGGAAACTCGTGTGTGCTTTTATCTGGAGCGGAGACTGGTGCTGGCTCGGGGAGGCCCTTCAGAGCTGGCGTAGAAGCCGAACTGGAAGCAGCATTCGTTTCCTGCAGGCAGCTGTTCAAATCGGGCGACATTCCTGATGCGCTTCTGCTGCTGGCTTTTCGTGACTCCTTGGACTTCTTGTGCCGGTGAGGCGAAGGCATCTCGCTTACCTCAGAGGAGCTGCATGCAGTCCAGCAGTACCGATCAGAGGAGCGGAGTAAAAAGGCAGCACAATTTATTGAAAAAAGAGGAGGCGGCTTTTACCTCTTACATTGCAGTCGAACATAAGTTTATACACTTGAATTTTGCCACGGTGGTGGCTTAGTGCTTATGGCGCTCGGCTAGGGACCCGAAACCCGCGGGTTCGATCCAGGCCGCACCAGTCGTATTTCGATGAAGGCGAAAAACTAGAGGCACGGGTACTGTGCGATGTCAATGCAGATTGAAGACGCCCAGTTAGTCGAAATATTTCGGAGCTCTACACTGCGGCGTCACCGTAGCATGAATCACTGTAATACGTTATACCTCACAAAGCTAAGCTAAACAGCTGGATCGAGGAAGCAGCTGACTCACAATCCTTTGTCCCGTGATCACCCACTGTTTCACTGGGACCAGTGGAAGGAGCAAGTGCGAAAACCAGCATTTTAATTTATAGTCTACCGAGCAGAGTGGGTCAAGGAACAAATGCTAGTCAAGAATATACGAATCGAAATGAAGAAGAAGAATTGTCATGAGCAGGGCAAGCAATGCGATAGTAAGATTACCGATTTTCGCAAGGGTAACAAATTGGCCGTTAAGAGAAGGTAAGCGTAGCAGATGGCCCGTTGCGTTGCCCACGGTGTGGCCAAGTGAGCATGCAAGATTATTTTCGTTGACTTCCGTTCTACGGGAATGTAATGTGTCTCGAATGGCTGTAGCTTGTATTCTGAATATTCTTCAATGAGCCACAGAAAACTTTATATTTTAAGCTTGACATGTGAATTGAATAAAAAGAGCATTTTGAAGATAGACGCATCTACTTATCATATAAGCGCCGACGAGGCAACGGAGCGTGTATGAATCCGTTTTTTTTCCTTCATATACAACGTTTTAAAAACAGCTAAGATTATTTGATGTGTGTACACAACAACTCACATCCAGAAAACATTGTATATAGTCATGGACGTGGAATATCAGGACCCTTCTAAATTTACATATTTATTTACTAAAGAGGCTTAAATTTGTTGTCTGATATTAAGGCAGGTTTGTTACAAAATCTGAATTTTTTAAAGCTTTCCTCCGAAATTATAAAAATTCATGGCTGAACGGGATAAATACGCCGTGTAGGGATCGAAGAGATTGCGACAGAAAGCACTGTTTACGAACATCTATGGCCCCCGCCGCGGTGGCTCAGTGGTTAGGGCGCTCGACTACTGATCCGGAGTTCCCGGGTTCGAACCCGACCGCGGCGGCTGCGTCTTTATGGAGGAAAAACGCTAAGGCGCCCGTGTTCTGTGCGATGTCAGTGCACGTTAATGATCCCCAGGTGGTCTAAATTTTACCGAAGCCCTCCACTACGGCACCTCTCTCTTCCTTTCTTCTTTCACTCCCTCCTTTACCCTTCCCTTACGGCGCGGTTTAAGCTGTCCAACGATATATGAGACAGATACTGCGCTATTTCCTTTCCCCCAAAAAACCAATTAATATTATTATTAACATCTATGGCACATGCGTACTTCCTAATTTTGTCGCAACGCATGCGCAATGGTATTTCGCAGACCAGCTGCTACGATACGTTCCCTTCGGCTCTGTCCCGCAACCTGCTCCATCCGCTCTTGTTATCTCTAATGCAGGGCAGTTACATTATATCGGCTCATGAACACTCTCTCAGTAAAGACTATTAGTGGCGAGTTATTTGAGAAGGCATATGTGCGCCCTATGTCGCTATCTTGGAGAACGGCATTTTGCGCGCGAATGCAAATACACCAAGCTTCATTAATAGCTGTCTCTCGAAATCGTTTCGAGCTGAAAATCCTCTGTTCTGATATAAAAAGAGCCAGTGAGAAATCATGGGCTAGAGCCCGGAGAAGCCTTCCTCCTTAGTTTGTAGAAATCGAATCTGCTGACTGACTGTCTACAAAGCCAAGGGCTAATGTTGCAGCGGGCCACAAATTGGCGTTGTACGTTTAGAAAAGAGACATGTTTTATTCCTTCGGCACTGCCAACCAGTTTTGCTTTTTGTATGTGGGATGTCCTTCTTGAGCGCGCCATTCTTAGTCATTGTGTCTTTCATTGGTGCGGCTAAACAGCGCGGAACAAGTATATGGCAAAAATACAGACGCAAACCGCTGTTTCCGCGTTTATGGGACATGTGACTGCTAAAGCACAGAAGTGCACAATAGCGAGTGTGTGTCGCGCTCGTGCAATCACTGCACCATACTTTTCACACTTCTTGGGGCTTTATGCTCTCCTTTGGCGAGTCAAAGCCTCGGCCATAGGACGCGTAAACGACGCAAGCTTGTGTTGAGTGAAACATACAGCATTCATTCGGAGCATGACCGCACGTAATGCGTAGACCGTTGTCGGCCAGCTACGTGTTGAAGGCAAGCCCCCGGAACATAAAATTGAAGTGGTATGTGGGTTTTAACATTTCGAGACGACACATTGGCTGTGTAGGACTCCGTAGTGGGTTGCCCCGTTTTGATATGATCCATTTTGTTTTCCTTACCATGCGCTGAAATCACACATCACGAGACAGTTTTTGAATTTCCCCTCAATCGAAATGTGGCCACCAAGACGAGGATCGACTCCTACGACAATAAAAACAGCAGCCGAATGCCAAAGCCACTGCACTATTGAGGCGAATAGACATTCAGCTCTTTGTCTAAAAACGGCCTCTTTGCATCAAAATAAAGGGTGGATGTAGTACATCACATGTCAGTGAGTTTTAATTGTACTCTATAAAATGTCCTCGAAAATTTCAAAATTCATCGTAGCCCGAAGCGGCCTTTAATAAACTTTGCGTCTTAGCAGAACCGCTCCACCGGTCGAGTAGCCCTGGGTTGACGCTGAACTAGGGCGCGTAGATGATTAATTTGAGCTGTTCGGATTTATCAGATCATCGACTTCATAGCGAGTACCCGAGCAAAGGTTTTTTTTAAAGATAAAGTGACTCACTTTTCGTAGTGGGGCGACATGTCACCCAAGATCTTCTGGTGCTGTTTGGAGTGCCTCCTGTGACGCCTCTTGTGTCCTCTGTGCCCGAAGCTGCTCCTTGGAATCACACCGGCTGCAATGGTTGAGTCAGCCGGAGTGTAGTCATAGAGGTTCTTTTCTGCAGATTCCATTGCCCGAGAACTCCTCATGGAAGGTCGGCCAAGGGTTGAGCACAGAATACAGAGTCCGCTTAGGTTAGCCTGACACTCATTCACTCTCACACTTCGCTTTCTTCTTCTCTTGCTGAGAGTGACAGGGGCGGGTATACGCTATGGTCTTGGCTAACTCAGCTTGGAAGCCACGCCTGGTGAACCCTCGAGTGGTTGTAGTCAATATTATACGTCATTTCAAATGATATGCACAAATCATTCGTCTAAGAGCATGTTCAGTATTTTGGAACAGAATGGAACCTCCCTTCGTCAATTGCTGCGTTATGTTGTTGTTGTTGTTGTTGTCGTCGTTGTCGTCGTCGTCGCCGTCGTCGTCGTCGTCGTCGTCGTTGTTGTTGTTGTTGTTGTTGTTGTTGACCTCACACAATGGCACATGCCCACAAGGGGGATTGGCCATAACCAGGCGGTGACTATTTAAATGACCAGTTGCATGTGGCAAGCATGGGATGACCTACCAAAATTTGGATCGCACAGTTTTCGTAGCCGAGGTGGTTGCAGGAGGTTAGGCGGGTCATACAAACTAAAATTTAGGCAAAGAAGGGGTAGGGAGAACTATAAGTGGTTGTAAAAACCGAAATACAGAAGCTGATAATAGGATGGGCAGGACGAAAGCTCATGATGGTAGACGTTTTGATTCTAGGAGATAATTTTGAACAGCAAAGCAAACATTCCCATTGGTATGGCCAAGCATAGAAGCGCCAAGAAACAGAACAACCGCAGAAGACAGGCGCAAACTGAGATTCTGTATTGGAACTTCTAATGGTCGCCTCCTAATCGATGAGTAGCGACGGCAAAAAAGAAGAAAGTGCTCTATTGTTTCCGGCTCCGCACAATACGGACACAATGGGGAGATCGCCAGACCATGCCTGCTGAGGTAGAAATTTAGTTGCGGCACCCGGCAACGAAGCCTCGTGAAGGAAACTTCAAGATTGCGCGATCGCCAGACTGAGCTTCTATAAGGGAACAGTAGGTGCTGGAAGTCGTCCAAGGAAGTAAGCCCTGATGCGCCCAATTCGTTCATTACAGTGTACCGTCGAAAGCGTGCCGCCGTGATTTAAGCAGTTGTTGGAAGCGGGTCAACAATCGGTCCACTCAGGGCTGCCTTCGCTAAAGCATCAGCTGATTCATTTAATAGAAGACCCCTGTGCCCAGGAACCCAAAGAAATCGAATTGATGTGATGTGTCGAGGGATCAGGAATTTTAGTATCCGAAAGAGCTGCGATTCAGTGGACGTCGAGAGGGAAGTGCATAAAGATAACGAGTCCGTAATTATTATTACTGCTGATAAAGAAATTGGTACCTTGCGCAGAGCGAGAACCACTGCTAGAAACTCAGCCAGATAGATAGGAGTGAAATCTTGGAGACGGAGAGAAAAAGACCAGTCAAGGGACTGGGAGTAAATATCTACACCTGCCTTTTCTGCACACACCGAGCCATCAGTCGCAATTGCAACATGTGAGCTGAAGGTCGACAAATAACCCTGCAACATACCATTTAAACATGAGAAAGGCAGTAATTTTGCATTACATGGATAAATATCATCGTAGATGATAGACACAGTTGCGGGGATAGACTGCACCTGGATAATTTTAGGTATTCGCACGTTGAGTGGGCCCAGCAAAGATTCAACGAAACAGATTTCGGGAATTTGAAGGCGAGACCATCCGACACCCAAGAACTCCGCTCGCTGCCCTAGGAAGATCAACTCGGATGCATGCTGCTCCGAGTCGCAAAAGTTTAAAAACGTTTGTACTGTCAAAAGGCGAAACCTTGCCGTAAGAAATAGCACCCGCGCTTCCAGATACAAAACATTGTTTGCCACGTATTTAGGGAGACCCAAACACAGGCGCAGAGCTTCTCGCTCTAAGAGCAGAAGTGGGCGCAGTTTGTATGCAGCTGCTCCAGAAAACAAAACGCAACCGAATTCCAAGATTGGCCGGATATACATTTTGTAAATCGGCAGAAGAGCATGTCTGCGCATACCGCAGCGAGGGCTACTCATCCTTCGCAGAAGGCCTACCGCCCGAATCCCTTTCGCAGCAACCTGATCTATGTGTGACCGTCAAGAGAGAGAGGAGTCATAAGTTACCCCGAGATACTTTAGGGAACATACCTGAGGAATGACATGATGACGATAAGACAATGAAATGTGTACCTGTTGAGTAAACGGAAAAGGTAACAAAGCGCACTTGTTTACATTAAGACTTAAGTGTAATTCAGATAACCATCGGTCAAGGGAATTTAAATATGACTGTAAAACCATATACACAGAATTTATATCACTCGCAGCAGCAAAGAAAGCTATATCGTCGGCATACACATACGTAGTCACGTCAGGGGAAGTCGGAATCGAACTGAGTAAGAGGTTGAATAGAACAGGGGAGGGAACTGCACCTTGAGGCACACCTCTAGATTGATGAAATTTCCTTGTAGAAACTCCGCGTTGACAACAATAAAATTCTCTGTCAGCCAGGAAAGCTGACACCCATTCCACAAAATAACTTGGCAAGCCCAGAGCCCGTAGTCTGTACATCAGAGGCCCATGTTCGACACTGTCATATGCTTTCGAGATGTCTAGAGTTACCAGCGCAGCATACTGTCGACGCCGGCGCGCTAGTCGGACACGGCTTTCGATATAATAGCAAAGAGTTTTTCTTTTCTTCATCATTCTTGCAGATGCCGTACAGCATAAGGCAAAGAGAAATATGGGATTTTCCATATTCTCGAACAAATAATGATTTTAACAGGCTGAAATACCGTGTACAATTCCTGCTAAATAGCCTTGAAAAAGACATATAGACCCGAGCATCATGACTAGAAAACAATGGAAAGAATTTTTAATGACCAACGACGGTCTCGAAATTGAAAAAAAAAACAGAAGAAAAAATTTTGTAGTGTAAACGTTTCCTCTTATCTTGCAGCATAATTGTTTTTGTATTATATTTGTATGATTCTTACATACGTCTGTACGTCCTGAGCGAGAATGGTCTAAATTGGACCAGAGCTTCGTTTTTTTCCTTTGTTTTATATGTTTTCAAACATGTCGGCCTGTACGTGGGATTCTATTGTACGCGAATACATTTGTGTTGCTTTTGTCTGTAAGATGCAACACATGTATGCAAACAATATGTATTTACCGTGAGTCTAAACCCTTCGCGCTGCCAATCGAACAAGACAAGGGCCTCGTAAAGCTGCTTGTAGCATCTTTTTTGCTCTTGTCCCAGCATTCCTTTTGTTATACGCGGAAGAACGCTGAATAAAGATTTTATTTGATTTGATTCGATCTTTATGTCTGACGGCGTTTGTCTACTAGAATATCTAGTGTAGTCATATGTGTCCTGCGCACCGCCAAACATGTGTCATGCGTTTGCTACTTCCTGGGTCCAATTTATTACATAGACGGCGCGAGCGCCCAATTGATGGCACAAACATCAACTACAAGAAGCCGGGTAGCTATGGACAATAGAATCGAATGGTTAATAATTTATATGTGCAGCAGATATTCCAAATTCTTCGCCTCTTATTCCCCGAAAGCGTTTGGCAATATTCCGGTCCTCGGCTGTTTCAAGCAGATTTTATGTTAATTCACAAATGTTTCACACATGCGTTGCAAAGGCAGTACATTAAATAATTGACGTACACTCGAAAAAGCCCACTTGTCTGGTTCTGTCGGATGGAAAGTTAGACACGAAAGTTTTATGTGTAGCGTATGGCTCCTAATTAAACGCATGTCGACTGTTATAAGACATTTCTTTTGATATTTAAGTTCTAATACACTTCTATTAATACTTTCAGTGATTCTCTGGGAGTCTGAAAGTTGCCTGTTAGTAATGCTAACAACGGTTGTCTGTATTCGATGTTTGTTTTTCTGGCCGCTTCACTGACGGCGTCGACGAGATCGGCGTCATTTTTATAGCGTTCACGTCTCCGCCTGCGACGTTGTCTTAATCTATGAAGGCCGAAATAATAATCCGCATTCTTGCTTTGACCTTGAAGCTTTTTCTTTGCAGACCACGCGCGCGTTCATTTTCTTTTTAGGTCAGGTGTAACCCTTCAACCTGTGCGGTCGGTATTAAAAACATTTGAAGTGGAAGCGACGCTGTGTCCTCAAAAAGCAATATACAAAGCCTGAAGTAAGCCTGAAAGCATGGTGCCTGCACATCTCGGACGGAGAAAAACAACAGCAGCAGTGGTTGCTGTTTTAATGTTTGTAAACGCTGCAGCTGAGGCCATAACTTGCCAAGCGCAAGCTTCTTCATCGTTCACTGAGAATGACATCGCTAGTTATGGAACGAACTTTTCAATCCGTACCAGAGCAGACGACTTCTCAAGGGCATGATCCAGCTCCCTCGGCAAGCTTTTGGTTTTAGGCAACCAGGAAGTACCTGAAAAGTTTCAGAAGATCCTCAAACTAGGTCCGAAATTTTGTTTCCAACCAACCCTCCAAAAAGAAGAGAAGTTGACGCTGTGACGGTCCATCTCACGTCAAGCACGAAAAGGAGAGCAACCAAGGTGCATTGTGGATTGTGTGGATGCCTTGAAATGGACTGAGTGGGGGTCAGGTAATAAGTGGAGTTTTGCGCCTTTGGTCAACATCCTAACATCAGAAAAACTTCGTGTGGTTGTATCGGATAAAGAAGGGCTTTTTGTTACATTGCCGGAAAAACTTTATCAGGAAAAGGCTAGACATGCCGTTACAAAAAACTTTAAACCTATGCACACCAGTGTCTCGAAGCAGAAACGAGAAGCGTTAAGGTTGTTGGGTGAAATGAAATTGGAAAGCCTGCGTCAGTCTGTTTTGAAAGCGGAGGAAAATTTTTTGGAAGTAATTTTTTCAGCAAAAACCCATAAAACCGGTATTCCTTTTCGATGTATTGTCACTGAACGTGCCACTTGGCAATATGCAGTTTCAAACTTTTTGCAGAGTAGCTTATGTGCACTTTCAATTGAAGACCCATTTCTTGTGTCTAATTCTTTGGCTGCTGTCGAGTATTTGAAGCACAATAACACAGGCCTGGGCGGTATGTTTGGCATTGATGTACAGGACCCATTTTACTCATTACCTAATGACAAGCTCCTCCAGTGTGTTAATAGATGTATATTAGAAGATAATGATGAAAAAGCATTCATTTCGAAGTGTGGGGTATCTGTTGGGTCTTTTTTGGAGCTTCTGTCTGTTTGTTTAGAATCAACCTTTATTGCTTGGGAAGGAAAACTGTTCATCCAAAGGACTGGGGTGTGCATTGGCTGAAAGGTGGCTCCTGTGCTAAGTAGTATCTTTTTATCCTACGTTGACAGAGCTATAAAGGTTAGTTTAAGTGACACTGTTAAACACGTCTTCCGGTATGTAGATTATTATTTGGTTTTTGTTGAAAGCGGTGACTTTAGGAGACAAGTAGAAGATATCTTAAAAACTTTTGTCGGCAATAGTTATGGTTTAAAGTTTACCTTTGAAACCCCGGACAACAATCAACTACAGTTCTTGGATATCAGACTGGAACTAAAACTGGATCACGTTTGTTGGTCCTTTCTGCAGCGTTCGGAGAAGCCTTTGCTTAGTTTCCACTCAGGGCATTCCAAGCTGGTAAAGTGCGGCATAGCAGTGTCGTGCTTAGGATTAGCAATTGCAAAGTCGTGTGTTCACGCTATGGATAACAGTTTCAAGCAACAAGTCCAGAGGCTGAAGTCAGCAGGTTTCCCTAATGACGTGATCACACAAGCCTGCAATAAACTCCTGAAAGAGCTCAAGTCATTCGGTAAACCCGATTCACCAGAGCCTCCCAGTAACGAAAAGAGAAAGTGTGCAGTAATTCTGTATATCCACAGATTATCCCACCGATTAAAATTTGTAGGCACTAGACATGGGGTAAGGGTACTGTTGTCACATCGCCAAAAACTTGGAAAAATTTGCGCTATGGTCGATAGGAGAGCCAGATTAGAAAAACAAAAGTCAAAAGAAAGTAAAAATACAGTGCAATATAAGACATGAGTTGCTGTTTTTACCTTGTGCCGAAAAAGTGTTATATGAAGTACCCTTCACATGCAGAAAGAGTTATATAGGCCAAACTAGTAAATGTATAAACACACGGCTACGCCAACATAATTCGTCTTTAAAGGTGGCTCCTTCCTCTAATTTGGCCCTGCATTACAGAGACTGCGAACATAACCATTCTAACCCATTAGAAAAAAATGCATGTGTACCTCTGTTCAATAGTACAAAAGTTCTGTATAGGCATTCCATACAGCTAACAAGGGAATTATCTGAGGCATTTCATATTCACAAAAACTCCGACATGTGCGTGAGCACACCATCTGTTGCCATCCACGATTGTGAAATTCGGTATCTTAATTCAACACAGTGATTTGTTTTGTCATTCTGAGCGTAGGCGCATGCGCTGCTGGCTGCCTTTTGTGAGCTACTTAACCTTATGTGTTTTTTCCAATAAACTTCAGTTGATAGTGGCGCTTGTCCTCCGTCTTCTTTCTCTTGGTGTTCCCCGTAGCAGCGCTTTCGAAAGTTTTTAAAATGAGTCTCTTCGACTCGCGGGTCTTTTTCTCGGTCAACATGGGCTTCTGTTTTGCCCCACCTGAACCCTCCAGATAAATTTTCCGACTCGGAAAAGCATTGTGCGTTAAAGTATGCACACACAAACAAAGAAATCGATGGATTCCAGGGCACCTGCGTCAAAACGCACAGGCTCACAGTATTGAACAGTGTGAATGCACGCTTGGTCACAATCCAGAATTTTCTGTGCAATCGAAATGCAGCTGAAGTAAAGTGCCCAACAGCACGATGAACATATCTACAACCTGGCCTAAGATGAGGTTAGCAGAAATTCTGGATTGTGCTGTCTTTCGAGTTTCGCGTGCTTCCGTGTGACCATTCGGTGGCCTTTCTTTCGGTTCCGCACGGCTTTCTACTGCAGTCCCCGTCCGTTCCAGCGAAAACGTTTTTTCTCCCTCGGAGCGTTCATCCGCGGGACTCTTCCGTCCTTCGTTCTTAGCTCTCTGCTTGACTGCTCCTTTGCTTGAGCTAGCTCGCTCGCGCTTCCTTCGCCACTTCCTTTTCTCTTGGCGATAACTGCGCTGTTCGGAAGAGCAGGATTCGGATTTCTCTGTCTCGTGGCTACTTTCTGGGTCCTTTGGAAATTTTGCCCCCTATATGTTGCCCAATATGAGGTCGTATATGGGGCGTTCTCTGCACACTGCAGTTAGTTTCCCGCTGTAGTACGGAGTCCGCACATGTACTTCAGCTTCCGGCAAGCGCTGAAACAAGCCGTCCACTAGCCGCACAATGCTCTTCGTTCCCGTGAGATCCTTATCTCTCATTAATCTTCGTTTTATGATTACAGCGCTGCTTCCCGTTTCTCGCAACACTGTAATTGTTTTTCCCCTATCTCCCTTTCAGGACAGGCATTCTTTTGATTTCGGCTGCCGGTAGCACGTTAACTACGGCGTTCACGACTGGTACCTTCTTGCCGTGCTTCAGTTTTACAAAGCGATTTTCATCTTCTTCCTCCATGTGGAGACCTGAGGAGGCCCGTACGCACGATACCTGGGGAATGGGCTTTCTTGTGTTCGGGAAAACCGCGGCTCTGTTCCCCTTCCGGCCACACTTAAAACAAGCTGTTGGGCTACTGTTAGTAGCGCTGTTGCGGCAATTAGACGCGTAGTGGCCTGACTTGTTGCACAGGCAGCACTTTGGTGGAGCCTTTTGTCCAAATCGGGAATCGCGGCTGTCGGTTTTCCCCGCGCTCTCCGAATTCGTATTCTTAATCTTGGTCACATTCGTTCCTCCTTGATCTTCAAGAAACTTGTCGGCAAGATCTAGCATTTCGGAGAGAGTCTCGGCTTTTCATTCCTTCAGGTACAGCGACAAGCTCGGTTGACAGCTACTCAGGAATTGCTCCTTGATGAGTAGCTCGCGAAGTTTACTGTATTCCTGTGCAATTTCTGAAAGTTCTATCCAGATCAAAGTAGTGGCTTAATCTTGCCGCTTACTGGGTCGCCGTTTAGCTATCTGTGCGCTTCCCTGTTCTGAACTTTTCTTGGAATACGTTCGGTGCTGAGTCAGAATCTCTTAAGCAAGGCTGCCTTTACCTTGCTGTTGCTTGCAGCGTCTTCCGGAGAAAGTCGCCCGATTACGCTCAGAGCTTCCCCGCTGAGACAGGTGTTAAGAATGGTAGCACATTCACCGTCTGACCAATTATGACTTCTCGCGATCCCTACGAATCGCCGGAGGAACGCGTCGAGATCGTCCTTTTTCTCATCAAACCTGGGAAGTAATCTGTTTGCATCTATCCGCAGGCCGCTGCCTTCTTCTCTAGTGCTATGAACTTCCGCTGAACGGTTCGCAGCACGTTGGAGCTCAAGCTTCATGGCAAGCAGTTGTTTTTTCCGTTCGAATTCTCTTTCTCGTTCTTTCTCAGCTTCTTCGCGAGCCTTCTGCCTTCCTTTTTCAACCCTCTCTCTGGGCTTTTCTGCTTCTTCTCGAGCCTTCTGTCTCTCCTTTTCGGCTTCTTCTCGAGCCTTCTGTCTCTCCTTTTCTGCTTCTTCTCGAGCCTTCTGTCTCTCCTTTTCGGCTTCTTCTCAAGCCTTTTGTCTCTCCTTTTCAACCCCCTCTCTCTCCCTTTTTCGGCTCCTACTAGAGCCTTCTGCCTTTCTTTTTCAGCCTTCTCTCTCTCCTGGTTCAACCATTTCCGTAGTTCCGCCCCAGACATACCCATCTGGGTGCCAACCTCAACAAGTTCCTCAAGTTCATTTTCGCATACTGAAATTCTAAAGGCAAAGACTACCTCAACATGGTCAACCTCCATAACCATTTCAGCGCGGCACCTCACAGTATCGCTCTGCAGCTAAATACTCGTTTACGACCTCTTCGTAAACTCCTTCCGACTCTTTCTCCGTTCTCTAAGCTCACAAAGCGCCAAACGTCCTGTCGCGGACGCCAGAATATGTCAGCACACCCCTCACTTTTGCGTGCGCTCCCAGACACCCTTAGAGCGTGTGCGAGTAGCGGTCTCGGTCACAATAAAGATGCCTTCGACTCAGCGTGGCAAGCTCAGCCGGAGACCAGTTACCAAGTGACAAGGGGGTTGGTCATTCGGTGCCCAGCTTCCGCCGGTCGCAAGCCAGAGAATGGGTCGGAGCCAAAAGTTCGCAAAACAAAACAAAACAAAGCTTTTACAGCAGATACGATACGGATTCTTTCACAATCACTAGTACGAGCACATACGAATTGATTAACAAGTACAATGCTACTCGTGCAACGTATCACCTGAGAGAGATCACAATACAACAAAATCTTTGCACCCAAAGTTCACTATCAAATAGAGAGACAAAAAAACAAAACACAATTTGTTCACCGGGCACTGCAGCATTGCGACGACCTGAGGAGTACGGCGGGGCCGATCCGCAGTCTGGCACACGTTGTCTCGCTGGTCCCTGGCTGAGCGAGTGGTGTTCTCCCGGAAGTCGAGCGGGCGCGCTTTAAGGAAGCTTAAACGGCTGCTCGGGCTAAGACAGCGGTTGAAGCCCCTCATTTATAGGCGCAGTCCGCGTCTGTTTGTTCTTCGCGCCAATGCAGGCGCGCACATACACACAGTATCAACTGCACAAGCTCCTTCTCCCTCTCGTGCCGGGCGCGCGACCCCATTGGTCGAGCGCGGAAACCGCCTTCCAGAAATATCTAGGTCAATCTCGCCACGCGGAGTCACCGGCGCAAGAGTGAAGGGGAGAGGGTGTCACTTTAGCGAGGTCAAGGTCACGCGCTCTCCGTCGACGATGAGTAGAAACTACTCAGACATTCTACTCAGACACCCTACCCAGACATTCTAGAGAAATCGACGCCGCGCATGGCTATGTTTACGTTGGCGCCGCGGCGGCGAGCCGAGTGGAAAGGGTAGCAGCACAGTCAAAGTTACCCGCTCTCCGGGGATTCTTCCCCGCTGTTTTTGTTTTATTTTACTGCGCGCGGGCGCGATTGCTCACGCGCAGAGCCGGTTTTTTGAAGATGCGCCGAATTTTGTGACAGCGGTAAGGCATGCGGAATAAAAGTGTTGCTGAGAAGTCATGGCAGCAGAAGCAGGGCACAAGGAAAAATGAAAATTTAACAAAGAAGACACAAAAAAATTGTTATTGAAAATTTAAAGGATGGGTCGGGGCCTAGGGTGGAAGAAATGATTAAGTGGCTGTATGCAGTGATGTCGAGGCACTACTAACTTCACTAAACCCTATGACATCCCACTTAATGCGCGCTAGTTTTTCGAACGGCATTGCTTGGCTAGCCTCACTGGAAAAGGTTCTATCGTTAAACGTTGCCAGGTTTATATTCCAATGGAGGCCTGTCCGGAGCCAGTGGTTCTTAGCACCCTCCCCTGGGTCACAAGTCTCACCACTGCCTTGATTAGTGTCTCCGCAGCAGCTGGGGCCTGAGGGCCATCCCTCCGATGTGGGACGTTGTGGCCAAGTACTACTCCAGGGTGGCCAAATCCGCCCTGTTCAACCATCTAGCAAGGAAACAGCAGTTCACAATTGGTAGCAAGGTGCTGGAAGCGGTAAAGATACATCTACTTAGGGCGCCGATCCGGCTCCTGAGAGGGAAATAACTTGAAGAATAATGGGATGGAGCGCATATGGCAGACTCGCAGATCATGAATGGCAGTTTACCAATATCCCTAAGGAGAAAAGTGTACGACAGCTGTATGTTACCGGTACTTACCTACGGGGTAGAAACGTGGAAGCCATCGAAAAGTGTTCCGATTAAGTCAAGGACAACGCAGCGACCTATAGAAAGAAAAATGATAGGTGTAACGACAAGAGACTGGAAGCGGGCAGAGGGGGTGGGGGAGCAAACTCGACTTAATGGCATCCTAGTCAAAATCAAGAGGGAGAAATAGGATTAGGCAGGGCATGCAATGCGCAGACAAGATAATCTCTGGTCCTTAAGGGTAATGGAGTGGATTCAAAGATAAGGCAAGCTTAGGGGGCGGGGAGCAGAAAGTTATGTGAGCGGATGAGATTAAGAAGAGTGCGGGCATACAGTGAGCAGTGCTGGCAACGGGCAGGGTTAATTGGAGAGACATGGGAGACGCCTTTCCCCTGCAGTGGGCGTAGTTAGGCCGATGATGATCATGAAATGCTGGTAAATGCTCTGACCATGTGCTAGCCCTGTTTAAAGAGTTACGCGAGCGACGGAATGTACCTAATAGATTCTAAGTTTCCTTCGGATATGTCTATCCATTAATTTTGTCAGGTTTTAAATTTGTGAATTAGGAATGCCTCTCTTTCTTTTTTGTGCAATTCAGATTTGAAGAACGATTGAGGAATGACCCCATTAAGTTCATGGAAGTTGTGACCGTGTTGATAAAAATGTTCCAGCACCGCCTTCTATAGATGGCTTGCTGTGTCAGCTCGATGAACATTTAGTCTGGTGCTCATTGATTGCCCGGTTTCTCCGATGTATTGTCTCTGACAAGAGGAGTATTAAAGCATGTAGATAGCATTAGACGGCGCACAGTTAAAGCTAGCCTTTATACCGAACCTGAAGTCGCTTGCCGCCCTCCTTACCATTGTATTGATTTGTAAATGCTTGCATGTCCTGCATCTAGAACGAGAGCATGGAATTAGTGTAGCGGGTGTTTCTTATAAAGCCAAGCGTGTACGAGAATGTATCAGGTTTGCGTTGCGTCTATATATTCTCCGCTTGGTGCGTCGGCAAATAATTTTTTAGACAATCATTGCCAGTTAAAATAGATATTTTCGCAGAATATTCTTTAGGTTCGGAAGGGCGTTCTAGTATTCTGTTAAATGTCCAAGACGCAGAATAACTGTTAGCTTCTGCTGTTGGCAAAGCATTATTTTTCTTGGATGGTTCCTACTAACTAGGGCGTTCTTTAGTGAGTGGAGGTGTTTAAAATAGTCGTCGTCGGAAGATATTCTGCTCAGGCACGTTGTCGGTCCTGCAAATATGCCTTGCGTGCAGTGTTTTGGATGATGGCTAGTGAAATCCAAGTACTGCTGTCGGTCTGTGGGCTTTCTCAAGAGAGTGGTTTTAACCTGGCTGTTTTGTAAACGGACCGTAGTGTCGAGAAAATTGACTTGAGAAGCAGAGTAATGCACGGTAAATTTAATGTCACAGTGGAAGGAATCAAGTTCCGAGACAAATGGGTTGAGGCCTCAGATCCGTGTTTCGCTAACATTAAAATGTCGTCTGTTTAACGTAGGTTTTTCTGAAAATGGCTGCCGTAGTTTAGACTCCAGTAATCACATAAAATTGTTTGCATAAAACTAATAAACATATTATGGGGCTACTGGGGTCTAAACTTCTACATTGATTTCCAGAAAAACCGTGGGAACACGATCTGAGACAGTTTGCAAATCCGGATTACTATTGCGGCCTGCTATTCTGAGGGCTGTGCGGCTGCTGGAACCGACGCCATACAAATGGTGCTTAAGAACTAGGCCAGTTGTTCGACGTATCCTTTTAGGAATTTATCGGAACGGTCATCGAGACCGGACACCTTTTTCGTGCCGATGTTTGTGTAGAGTTGCCGCATACCAGACTCTGTTATAACGACATCGCTCATCACTGAAGCAGATTCACACGCAACGTGGCTTCGAAGGGAAGAAAGTGTGAACACAAACTGGAAATGGCCGTTGAAAGCGTTGGAGGGTGGGCGTACATGCTATGTGTGAGATCCAGCAAATTCTCTTTGTGCAATAGGTTTTCTGTTATTTTTTATATATAGCGCCCCGAGTTTCACAGATGGCGGCGCATGAAATTTCTTACACTATCTGAGAGTACTAGTGTCAACGTAGAAGACAGGTGAGCTATGGCGAACGGATTTTTTTGCAGAAATATTACACCATTTTCTCAATTCAACCATTTTTAACGGATTCTGGTATCCTCCAGGCTATTGTAAAGGGTGCTTATTGTCGACAAAAAAAATGCCAGCGGCATATCTCGTGCCTATACTTGATATACACGATAAAAAATTGCCTGAAGGGAAGACAAAAGATTGACAGGGCTACGCATACAAGCGCTTGTCAGCGTCTTCCTGTCCGTACTTCTTCTGCCCTTAGCCATCTTTCTCATCCTGCACTTGAGTAAACTGGTTCCATGTTTTAGCTTGTAATTGATATAGTTGGTAAAAGCGCGTCCTTTCAAACATGAAACACTTAGGCTACACTGGAGACAACCGTGCCTACAATTGCAATCGAAGCTACGAGCTTATGCCGGCAGGTTGCAGACCATTTGGTGGGGCTTGGGCATGTGAAAAAGCACGCTTGCGGAAGTAATCGTCTCCTGCCCGTGGCATAAACCTCAATGCCGCAGACAGTTTTCCCATACCGTAGCATGCTCTCTTGCTGAGACACATCGAAATTTGAACTTCAAGGAGCTGCACTGCGATGC
This sequence comes from Amblyomma americanum, assembly GCA_030143305.2. NCBI lineage: Eukaryota > Metazoa > Arthropoda > Arachnida > Ixodida > Ixodidae > Amblyomma > Amblyomma americanum. The sequence continues at coordinate 582,035 of JARKHS020004639.1, forward strand.
CCACATGCGTAATTTATTGGATTTTTGATGAACCTACACTGTGGGAAGAATTCAACTTCACAGGATGTTGATGAGGCTGACCGAAATTTAAGTTTGGAGACCACAATCTGTGCCTTGATACTTGTATTTCTTCAGGATGTGTTGTTGGTGCATGTTAGAAGAGGAGCGTGAGAAAGGTTCATTTTCAACTTACGAAAACATCAGAAAAGTTTTTCACAATTTTATGTTGTAGTTTGCAGCTATTTTTTTCGATGTTGCTGTGTTTTACTGTTTGCTTGCTTGATCAACCTGGATTTCGAAATATTTCCTCTCGTTCTGTAAACTGCACTAACTCACCTAAAGATCCTTTTTACATCGATTCTTTTTGTAGTGACGTATTAATGACTAATTAAAATTAAACACTTGTGACTGCCATAAGTGCCACCTTCGGGATTTGGCACACGCACAAATATACGGGTTAGCAAAAACATCCACTAATGCTGTCTCTTTTAGCACGACCGTTATTGCTGTTTGTTTTTCTTCTTTTCAGTCCCCGTAAACACGGACAGCGAGTGAGTACGATGGATTTGCATCTCGTGTCTCGCATGACGATGACATCCTGAGCGTAGTTCATGAGTGACTCTCACGACTCCAGCGCAGCTAGCCTTCTAGAACGAGGTTCAGGATGGCAGCTAATGAACCAACCAATGCACCTTTCGGCACACCATCACTCTCTTGCTGAGACACTTTGAAATTTTAACTTCAAGGAGCTGCACTGCGATTCCCACGTGCGTAAATTATTTGTTTTTTGATGAACCGAGGCTGTTTTATAACAGTTGCCATTCGTCCAGGCAAAATAATTTGTCTTTTGGAGGAGGGGGAGGAAAAACTTCACTCAACGATAAAAAGGAGTTGCGTGAGCTTGTGGCTGGGGTTCTTCTTCCAGGGCTGCACTGGTTTGAGATGCCCCGCAGACCTGTTGTATAAAGGCCCGTTGGCTCGCCAGGTGGTCGCCGGTCAGCAGAACCTCCCACCGTTCAAAAGACCTGCTTTGAGTCTGTAGATTGGCTCCTAGTCTTGTGGAAACCAAATCCTAGAAGCTATACCGCATTCCTTCATGACGCTAGGAGTTCGCTGCAGGCAGTATTCTCATCCCAGACGTCTTGCAGTAGACGAAACAGAGACCCACACGGCACAAAATTGCAACTCTTTTCCCGTCATAAACAGACCATGTAAAAAAGTTTGCCCACACATCTGTATTGTTGGTTCGCTGAATGAAACTGTGGTTGGCACAACAACTCGTTGATTAAACAACAAAATTCCAACTGCAGTGACATGTAGGGCATCTCACTTTTTCGCAGCTGCTCCAGAATTTCATTGCATATAAGCTTGCGCCTCTTGCCTTAAGTCCAGGTGGTTCTGCAAGCCTTGCTTTGTGTGCGTTTAGTTTTCGCGACGTAATGGACGCTTGAATACGTTCGGCCACATTGAGCACATTGGGGGCCCGCAAGAAATGCAAAAGTTGGGCTTATTGTAAGGAGAAAGCGTTCACGCATTTTGAGAGTTGCAGCAACGATGTTCATGTCAAATGATCTGTGTTTTACCACAAGCAATAGGGGGAGTCCATTTTCCTAGTCTCCTACATATAGGGCTGCTCAAGCACGGTGTTAAGGAAGATTTTCAACAATACAACGCTCATTTTCAATTCTTAAATGAAGTAATCATTTTCTACAAAAACTATTATATCTAAGCTTACTGGATCAATGGATTAATCAGCGAAAGCTTATTGGCATTAGCGGCCGAGTGGTATGGCGTGGCCAGCTCATTTTGGTCTTTCGCATGCGACTGCGCGGTTCGGCGTCTCTCAGGCCCATTTTCGCGTCTATATGCTCGCGTGCATACTTGGCTTGCACTAGCACGGCGCTAGCGAGTGCTTTGGCACCCATACTGTTTGTCGAGGCGTGGCGACCTTTCGTCACGCGGTCGCCACCCCACAAAAAGCAGCAAAGTTAGCCGAGCGCGCCATCGCTTGCTTAGAAGATGATATAAGGGCGGCTGATAACGTAGGCTATCTCCAAATCTAGACAGCAGCTACTGCCACCTATGAGCCACCCTAGAATGAACTGCAGCACTCCTGCAGTGGATTTCATGCTTATATCTCGTGGTGACATTCGATTTCGGTAGTTATTTAGACTGATTTGTTTGTTGTTGTTTTTTTTCATTTGAATACTTGATCATTTTTGCAAAGAGCATAAGCTTACATGTTTGTGCAGTATGAACTGAAAATTCGCAGAGTTCAATTTTAACAATTCAGTTGTATTCTGTTAGCTTTTCGAAGAACCGAGGCAAGCGCGCAAGACCCGATAGCAGGGACTCCTTCGTGAATGCACCACGGTATACAGCGCAACAAGTGGGCGTCGCTGCGTGCAAGATTATAAAGTAAAAATAAGAGTGCTGTTTTCTTTAAAATCTGGACAGTGGAAACGTAAAAAAATGTGGTTATTCGCGAATGAATAGAGAAAAATTCACTATCTAAAATATTTCACAACTTCTCTAATGCACACGTTCCCGCCGCAGTTATCCTCAATTTGGTACATATATTTCTTGATATTTAACGTTACGAAATCCTGTTATTAACGCTTGCTGTTTATGCTCGAGAACTTTCCACTCGAAGCATTTGAATAACCTCCAAGTCAAACTCGTGTTGTGTCTTAGCTCTCAATATCTCTTCGTTTATTATACCTCAGTCTATTTCATTGGATGTCGCGAATTTGTCTCAAAAGTGAATGTCTGGTGGCAATCTTTCACATGTTACATGCACACTGTCGTTCACCCAGCACATCCAGCGATGCAACTCTGCTGGCGTTGACGGTGCTCGCGCTGATTGCATTGTTACTCATCATCGTGACTATCACGGTTGCCTGGACGATAAAAGGTGAGAGCCTGAGGAGCTAAAAAACATAATTTACCCGCCCTACGGGACGCAGAAATGCTGTATCTGGCATGTTAAGCATAAATCATACGGTACGCGCGTCATAATAACCACCTAATAAGGTAATTGTCCCACACTTTATCTTCTTGGATTGCCCCTGAGGATAAACTAAAGTTGGCCTTCGTCGACGCTTTAGCGTCCCATTATGAGAAGAAGGCGAACTGCACTAAAGCGCAGCTTCCATAAGCTAGAGATAGTCGAAGGACAAAGTACAATTACCACGCCTATCTACAAACCTTTAGCTTGAAGCCCATTTGAACTGGGTGTTACTTTGTGGTTCTGGTGGTAGGAAAATATGTTGTTTTTCAGTCCAATTTCATTAGGACAGAATGCGCCTTTTGCTGCCGGACAAACATCAGCATTAAATTCTTTTAGCATAGCGAAGACATACTAGTGCGATGTGAAGGCCTTTATCCCGAAGGAATTTACTTCAAGGCCTTCACTGACGTGTAGCTTTCTCACAGGCCTTCTCATTTACACTAGTAGAGACATTTAGGTCAAAGGCCTTTGTGGTAAATGTCTTTAGGTGAAAATGCCTTTGGGTATAGGGCTTATTGTTAAAACCTTTAGGGTGAAAGCCTTCATGGTAAATGTCTTCCAGGTAAATGACTTTATGTGAGATTGCTTTAACACGCAAGGAAGGACCTTATGATCCGAACGTAACTATTACGACTGCATGCAATTTCGCGCTTAGCCTTGTTAAACCGCCTGCTGTTTTCTCTTCAGGTTATAGACTGGTTAGATCAGAGAGCTGGGTGAGTTGGCTTATAGTTATCAGATTAAGGGGAATGGACGCGGACCGTGTGATGAGCACAGGATGACGAATCTTCCTGTGAAAGGTTAGAGACTCTTTGGCTGTGTGGAGAATTTGAGGTGGCATCATTTGTGTTGTCAGGGCAGAGAGGGGCCAAGTATGCGCCAGCCCGTAGCAGTTTGTTTAAATGCCGAGACAGCGGTGAAGTGTTTGGTCTAACTTTTCCGGGGAGGGAAAGGTGCAGTCTTTACACACAGACGCCATTGGCAAGTGCGTAGGCAACAACGGTGAGTGCTGGAGAGGGCGGACTTGCACTCACTTTAACAACAGTCATTTTCGGGAGCAGCCCCGACAAGGTCAGCGCCACTAATTGTTGGCGTCCATGCGACTACTACATTTCTGCCTAACGGCAAAAACGTGCGAAGGAGGCAGTTCGCGTTCCTTCAGGTTTGAGGTGTAGAGGAAGCTGTCACGTCTGATATCTTTTTGAAAGCCCACGGTAATTTGGCCATGGCTGTTTCCTTTTTAGGACTGCTACGCTGTTGAAGACTCGGGAAGGACACGAGCGGACTGGAGGGGCAGCAGTGCATTGAAAGGGAGAGAACACGTACCGCGCGCACACAAACACCGAAATGCCCCTCACAAAAATGGGCATTGAATTTCTGATATCATTACAGAATAATTCTAGTGAGTGATCTGAAATTAATCACAAAGACCACATATGTTGTGCTTTCGTATAATCCTGACATCAAGAACTCTTAAGTTTTTGCATTAGCTTTTCTACCCCAGTGACATCATGAATTATTGATTTACTTTCGCAATAAATTTTAGGACATGACTAAGAACAAATATTTGTGTTTTTCCATGAACTTTCCAGATGAAAAAAAAGCTGTGTCTTCACGATATGAGAGCAATGTCTTTTTCAAGCGCCGCTTTAAACATTTTTTTAATTTCTCTTGCTACAATGATGCACATCAACAAGACTTTGCAGATAAATCTCTTCATTTGTACCTGCCGTATATTGCATGTATGACGCCAAAATTATCTGGGAAAACTCTACTTATTAATGCGAAAGCAATTCTAGGCTATGTCGGTCGGGTCGGGTCGCCAAAACGTGTCCGTAGCAGTTGTGACGTTCTCAGAAACGGCAGCGTCAAACGAATGATTGCAATCGATAGAGGAAGATACGAGGATGATGCCTCAAAATAGTTGTCAATAGGATGATTAGTTACTTAAATAGAGCCAAAAATGTCAAAACAACTTTGCAATAACGTGGACGACGATAATGTGAGTGGACTGGAAAGCAGCAATGAACGGTAAAATCGTAGAAAATTGTGCAAAAAAAAACGAAATAAAGTTTGAATTGAACTGAAAAGTGTTCAACGAATGAAAAGCAGTCAATTAACAAGTTTGTCATCAATTAAAAAGTTTGCTTCATGTGCAGTGATTGAGGAATTAATCATAGGCAAAATTCAGTTTACGGTTTAATAGTCTAGACTGGTATATAGAGAGTCAGCGGAACAAACTACGGCGCCAAATTTGAAAAGTCAAAAATGGGTGATGGAGGTGAAAAGGGTATAATTAGAATAAATCTATAATTATTCGATTTGGAGAGTAATTATGGAAATGGGAAATAACTAAGGTTTAAGTGAACGGGAAAGCAACCATGGCGCCAAATTTGAAAGGCGATCGGTTTCGAGGAGGCGTCAACGCTTTCGCATTCCTCCAATGCGGCCAGCAGCAGTGATCTCTAATTTTTAGCAGCTGCTCTCTAACACTTGTTAGGCGGTGTTTTATCGAGTCTATTTAAGCATGAGCCCTTGGCATGAAGAAGTACATATGAAGTGAGTGTAGTGGTGCTGCATGTAGTTCCTGAAATTGTAATGCCGCATTTTTGATCTTGTTACTTGCTCCTTTCAGAAGGTCGATGGAAGCAGTTTCCAGCACTGATTGGCAGATTACGGCACTGCACTGTTTCTCGTTTTAGCGAAAGGGAAGTATATAGTAAACTAGGGATGTTTACATCATTTGAAAGAGGGGTTTACCGCAGAGGCTTCTCTGTGATATTAAAAAGCTACTAAAAAAGTAAAAGTCATTACATTTTTCTTTATTTTAGCCATAACACTAGATACAATCCATCATAAAACATTCAGAAATGGGTTATGAATTCAGTATGCATGCAAAAGACATGAACAAAAGATAAAAAGGAAAAATACATCACGTATTAATCAATCTTGGTGGCCAATATTAATAACCAGTTCATCAGAAATTTAACGCAGAAGTCATCAGCAATACCTAATGAGTGTGATGTCTGAAATTATTGATTTTATCAGGAACTACTCACAAGTTTCTGTAATGGGCTTCACTACGCGCTACAGTTTTCCGATCTCTCCACGGAGTTCGCTGACCCGGGGGGAGGGGGGGAGGCTTAAATAAAAATAAACAAAAAAGCTGAGCATGGTGGCAACTGCCATCACCCTGTTTCAAAGGGGACGCTCGTACCTCCCACCCATCCATTACATTGGGGAATGTGGTTCTATGGCTAAGGGCAGATGGTCAGTCGCGATCAGAAGTCAATCAGAGAGCTGTTAGAAGATTAGCCCTAGGTGTCCAAAAGAAAACGACAAACAAGGTAATACAGGTGGATATGGGCTGGGCATCGTTCGAAGCACGGGAAGCTCAGAGTAAAGTACTATACGAAGAACGCCTGAGGAAATTGGACGACAACAGGTGGGCTGCTAAGATATTTAAATACCTATACAGAAAGAGCGTTGACTCACAACAGCGAAAAAGAACTAGGTAGCTAACCAGAAAGCATGCCAGACACGAGGACGAAGAAAGAAAAAGCATTGAACGACAGGTTAAAAACGCGGAAGGTAAAACTTGGATAGATTCAATGGAAAAGAAGCATAGAGTAGAACTGTACCGATACTGGAGAAGGCAAATCAGGAAGGAAGCGGTTTATGGTAACTCAAGAGGCAGTGCCCTCCTCTTTGAAGCTAGGTCAGGACGTCTTATAATGCGCAGCTACAAAAAGAAATTTAACGAAGAAGATGGCACATGTGCTTTTTGTGGTAAATCTATAGAGACCAAGAACACCTCATACTAAAATATGATGGTATCCATCCCGATTTCGATGCAGGCACAGTCACTCTTCCTGAGGCCTTAAGGTTTAGAGATAACTATAGTCATGTAAATAAATCTGCAGTGGAAATTAGCTAAAAGCGATTGGAGGATTGGTGGCTCAAGAGGAGAGATGTAACATAAGGTTAGAAGTGTACGAAGACAAATTAAAAGAAAATGGCGAGTTTTTTAATAGCAACTTGTTACACATGAAGTTAAACAAGAATAAAGGAAAAAAAGCTGAGCATGCATAGTGGCAACTGTCATCACCTCGTTTCAGGGGGGACGCTCGTATACCTTCCATACATCCAACGGAGCGTGGCGGCGCTGGTGCCGACAGTCACATTCACCGTGCAGACAAAGTGCAAGATCGTCCGCAGTGCATGCGTCACGTTTTCGTGTTCTTGACCATAAGTCACCACCTGCCTGTAAATTGTAGTGGGGTTGGTTGAGCCGCAAGGCCGCATAAGTTTCCACGGGTTTACTATGGTCATACAGGAACAAAAGCGAGGAACTGCCGCCGTGAAGCGGGAGAAGTTCGACGAAGGATCGGCTTCGCGGCTAGCATTGCAATTCAGAATCAAAATCTGATCACTTAGTTTGCGTCTCTTAATGTTTGTGGATTCTGTTCGGCCGTGCGACGAACAGTGCGACAATTAAGGCTTGCAAGCCACTTGTGTTCTGTCGTCCTCTCGGCATGAGGCGCGATATTAATTGCGTGCGTGTGACCATAAGTTGAACGCAAGTGGCCGTTTTCAAATGACATTAGCCCTGACTACGTGCCGAGCACCTCCTATTCGCGCGAAAAAGGCAAAGCAGCTTGTGCCAGTCGCCTTAAGCGCTCAGAGCGGGCAGCTAAGCGCGGAGTTTCAAGTAGCACCGGAATCTGGGAGCACCACTGACTACGACGCGTAGTTGTTTCCATACTTTTGCTTTCGCGGGATCCAACAAGTGTGCCTTTGGGCACCAGTCCAACAGAATCTAGCCGATAGGATTCTCCATTCCAGGCCTATCAACCTGGCGAACACAGCAAATACCATCCCGAAAGTCACTGTGGTCAAGTTGAATTCGAGCACTTCCATGCATGCTCTTGTGAAGCTCTTCCAATCCCAAGGGCGCAAAAAGAGCGCATTAATGCGGACATTATCGGTGGAGCCAGACCAGGAATCCTGTCACAAATGTCCAACTGTGCTTCGCGCACTAGAAAGTTCCAAACAACTGAGGGATCGCGTTTGCCTTGTTTAAAGTGGCTGTATGACTTTAGTGTTGTCTAATTTTTTCTGCTTCTCCGGATTAAAGGGGTTGTGAAAAGAAAATGAAGCCGCCCGGTTGAAATTTTCATTGATTCAATATATATTGTACATGCCGATTCCGAAATATTTCAGCGCAATATTGAGTCTGCATTTAATAAAGCCCGTTGGAAATCGTTGCCCTTTTGCGCTCGTGAAACGACCATGCGGCCCCGGCGGCTGACAGAAGTACTACCCAACTACGTCACATCAAGACGCTTAGAAACTTAGATATACCTTTCAGTTTCGTTTACCCCAAAATAATAGATTTATATGAAAGTTAGAAAGCGAAAAAAAGTGTAACAATTATTTGCACACGGAACTTTACTCGGCAAAGAACAGCACGTGATCCTAGATCAGTCATTGACCTGGGATCAGTTTCGGTTTTGGTTACGCTTCTTCGTCCTCCGTGGGGTCTTTCGTTTACATGAACTCGATAGCGGCTGGTTCTGTCAGGGCATCGAGTTGAGCAAGGCCGGCCAAACTCGACGACTCTCGGTTTACATGCGCTCAATACGAGTGAGTCAACTCTCGTGGCGCGCCCTGCGAGGTGTGACTACACGAGTTGTCAACCGGCTCCCGCTTCTGTCCTCACCTGCAAAACAAATGTTTTCGGAAACCAAAGCGTGAATGATTGTGTATTTTGCGGAGGCGGTTGCTTGTCAACGCACCCTTCGGGTGGAGTGGAAGGGTCGAGTCCAGTCCGAGACGACTCGCGGCGTTTTCACGATCCCAATAACCGGTTTGTGACCAAACAACTCAATCCAACCCAGGCCTCCGGCTGCAAGCTACAGTAGCTCGCTGCTCTTTGTGTCGTGGCAGTTCCAGGCTGTGGTTTTCAGCGTGTTATCCGCGTTTCAGTGCACGCCATGCCAACTGTGTGCCTTGTGAGAGAGTGCCGCACGACTTACCAGAATGGAAGCAATGTTAGATTTCACAAGTTGCCCGGAGACCCGCAGCGAAGAGCCCTGCGGCTTCGAGCCATTAACCGCGATATGAGCAGTCAGACTGGGTACGTGTGCTCCGAGCACTTTCTACCGGGCGACTATGAAACAAACCTGGGTGTCCTTCGAAGCCTCGGTATGGATTTCAAGAATGCTCGCATCAAGCGAGACGCCGTACCGACGCAAAACCTCTCGCCCGGTGCACCGCCAAAAAAGCGGAGAAGGTTCGAGGTAAGTTCGCGAGACGAAAATGATGAACTTTATTACAGTTTATTGTCCTTTCTTTCGGTTGCTAACAGCTTTTCGTTTTTTAGGAACTACCCTAACCGCAGGATGTGGAAGTAATTTTGACAGCCGAAGAGGCGCAAACTTTGCCTCAAATGGTTGACAGCTGCACACAGACCCCAAGAAACACCTTCACTGTTGCCTGCCAGACTGACGGCCGTGATGTGCAAACACGATGTAAGATTTTTCTTGCAGCAGTGGCGCGTTCGTGTTCTACCCATATTCCACAAAAATAAATTGGGTCGCAATAGTTTTTTCGCGGTTTAGGAAGAGGGAAGGAGCACTGTTTGATGCTTTCATTGTTCACTGGTACCACTGAATGCTTGACAAATTCTGGAGGAGGCATTCGTGTTGTCAGTTCCAATCTGGGGAAGAGCTTGAATAATGTATAAAATTTTTTGGGCCTCCGAAGGAAGTCATCACGTATTTCACATGCAGGTAGTGATAGCATAGCTGACATCAAGTTTGGCAGTCGCATGCCTATTGGTTGATAATGAGGAATCCATAACTGTGCGATATTAACATTGTATAAACAAACAGCTCTTGGCATTGCATGAGTTTCATTTTCTTCATTAACTTTCAGATGCACAGGTGAACCTCCACATTTCCGTGAGAAAGGATATCCACGTGCAGACAGATGCCGGGCAGACCACCAGCGCACACTGTGAAGCTTGCACCAATACAAGCGCAGCTCCAGCCTCCACAACGCAACCTTTTCTTCTCCTCTACCACCTCCTCCCTCCCAAGCAGTCCCCTCACTACCAATTGATGGTCGAGCACCGTCTCCCATCTCATTCGCTCCACGACAGTCATCCAGCCCCATAGATTCCGAAGCCTCAGACTGTGATGAGGAGCATAACACTCTGCAGAGCTCGGAGTTTTTCCCATCACTTAACGAGACCTTCTTGGGGTAATAAATATGACTTAATACGTACCCCTTTAGCATGTGCACTGAATGCCGTTCCATTATGATGGCGTGACTAAAAATCAAATCAGTCATTTAGTAGGTAGAAGAGCACATAATGTTGTCCTCCCTTTTCTCGGGCAGGGGCAGGTATGAGTATCGTACTGTCTGCGCTCGCATAATTGCGTTGTGGTGGTGCACATGTCCTCTCTCCAGCTGGCCAATTTCGCACCCTATGAATATTCATAAAGCAGCTCTTGATCCATTGAAATGCTTTTGCAATATTCCATGTCACAAGCAGCTGCTCATGCAGCATCAATGAGACAAAAAATCTTGCAAACTATGCAAACCTGTCATAACATTACTTACAAGCAAAAAAAATGCACAGAATGCAAAAATGCGCACTACAACGCACAAGACGCAGTGTCGGTGTGGGCAACCATTGCATTTACTGCTCTTTAATGCTGTTAAATTCTAGCTTTCAGTTATCTCGGCAGCATCACATGACTATTTAACCATTGCAACTCACTTTACTTTGTTTCAGACTTGACTCCAGCACTGAGGAAGTCCTTCCATATGATGATAAAAAATTTATAATATTTGAAAGTTGCCTGAAAGAACTATTTCAAGTGTGCCGCAAGTGTTTTGCCGCTTGCAAAAGTGTAAGTCGTGTGTCTGGGACTTGGCTTCAAATACAGACACTGTGTGCAAACCACCAGTTCCTCACATGGTCAAGCCAACCGATGATCAATGGCAAGGCGGCGGGCAACGTGCTGATGTCAGTAGCTATGTTGTTCGCTGGCACCAGTCCCACCTCAGTGCCCCGGATGTTCAACTATATGAACGTGCAGGTGTTCACGTCACGAACATTCTACAATTACCAACGAGGCTACCTGCTTCCTGCGATCGACAAGGTAGGAGAAAGGTTGTGCATTGTAAAATGAAGAATTGCTGAACCAATATTTCACAATTAGTTACTTCAGTTCAAGCAGTAAGTCATCCAGTAAGTCATCATTTGGAGTCAAAGCACTGAGAAACTTGATCACTCTACCTTGCTTATAATATCGAACAACCTCTCATGAGCTGATCCCCCTCTCGGGTGAAGACCCTGGGTCTGCCCATGTGCCTGTCAACATCAAAAACCCCTCTCGTTTTAAGACACAAGGTTCTATCTGTATGTGCTGATGTAATATCTGGTCTGTGAGGCATGTGTTCTGGAGGGTCCACATACTATCGCAATCAAAAGTTTATTGGACACGAGTACATAGAAAAAAAAATTGTGGCTCTGTTGCGTAATCCAGTCGCCTGAAATGTGTCACGGTATGTGGGGGCAAATATGCTCTATACCCTGGCAGCAATACCACGCAGCTGCCTCACAAGACAGAGCTGGAATAAATTTTTTTTCTAGAACAAGTGTCCCATAATATTTTGATCGTGAATTTACATAAAGGGTACATGAAATGATTTTCTGACAGAATGACCCCAAAGCAGCTTCAATTTCCAAAAGACTCAGCAACAGCTATTTATTTTCGATCCACTGAACTCACTTTAGAAGAAAACAAGGGTAGAAAATTCCAGACGCCTTTTCTCCTAGACTCTCCAATGAATGGTGCGGCCCAAACCGTCATTACAGTGACAAGTCCTGAAGTCGACAGTGCACATCTAGAACATAGGTAGCACCAGACGAGCACAATAATCAAAATAAAAGAGCGACGCTGTTAGCAACATCTGCTGCAAAGCAAGTGAAGCAATTAAAGTTCTTCACGCATGCGTACAGTACTGCCCAGCGATTTCTATATGTCCCATTTTATTCAACTATGTATAACACATTAATTGCTTTTGGTTGCGAATTGCAATGTTTCTTCACCCTCATATCTTAAATAAGGAAGCGTTCTGAAAAGAGGTTTTCAAAATCATTTCATGGTACCTGTCAAGAACAGAAGAAGCAGCGTAATAGTGTTCTGCATTTGATGTGATGTTTAAAAACTGCACCTTTGTCATACCAGATCTGGCAACAACAACAGGAGGAGTTGTTTCGCCAGTTGGAAGGCTGTACTGTGGACTTGGCTGGCGATGGACGCTGCGATTCGCCAGGATTTTGTGCAACATTTTTAACTTACTCTTTGCACGTTGCCCAGCTAAACGAAATTCTTCACTTCGAGCAAGTGCAAGTCGGGGAGGTAGGTCACAGCTTTTTAATAAAATGGCTCTGTGATGTAACTTAGCTTTTTTTCCCGACAAAAGTGTGCAGATGTACAATCAAGCACTTCCATGGAGAAGTTCGCCTATGTGAAGAGCCTCAACATGGTGAAGGAGCGGGGGCTGAAGGTGGCGTCAGTGACAACTGACCGGCACGGCCAAGTCACCAAGTATATGCGGACGCAGGAGCCCACCATCCGACACTACTATGATTGTTGGCATATCTCAAAAGGTAGAACCGAATGAACCTAGGCTTCGCAGATAAGACTGTTTCCTGCATCATGTTTTGTAGAATGCGGCGAAATTTTAGACTAAATTTCATTGTTCCAAGCAGACTTTACTACAAGAAAAGCGGGGCGGACAGCAAAATTGTAGTGAATATAGTGAAGCAGTGGGAGAGGTTCCTGAATTTGAAGAGGCAAGAAGATGGGGGGAAGTTTTATCTGTTTGCTGTCCTTTTTGGCTGTGGTTTATGTCAATGACTATGAGGTAAAGGCCAGCCATGCATGCAAAGGTTGCGGATGGGCACTGTGGTGTGAAACCGGATTCCATGAGTTCTGCAGGCTAGAGGAGGGAAAGCGGGTGTTTCGGGGTGGAAGCTCAAGAGGCAGGTTAACATATAATGAATGAAAGATTAATCTTCATTAATTATTACACCTCCATTCCAGGCATCAAGAAGAAGCTGGCTGCCCATGCAAAACGTGCTGGGTGCAGTGTGCTGGAAATATGGATTCAGCCAGCCAGTAATCACCTATATTGGTGTGCAGCCCTCAGCGATGGCAGTGCAGAGCTACTGACAGACATGTGGAAAAGCATGGAGCGGCACGCTGCAAATATACACACGGGACATCCAGGCCTCTACACGCATTGTGCACACGATGACCTTGGAGAAAGGGAATGGCTAGTTCCTGGTGACTAATGTAACTATTTGAAAGCAAGATATGCTTTCTGCAAAGAACTGAATTTGTTTCCTAAATGTTTATTTGCTTTCCACATTAGAACCATGTTCTTGTGATGAAGTATGGCATGCGACATGCTTCGTGAAACAGCGAAGTTGCTGGCATCCAGCTAGTTTTGAACCTTTCCCAAAGAATTATTTGTTGTTGTCATTGGAAGTTATGCCCGCCTAAAAAGATGGAGAAGGCTTTTTTCGGAGAAGGCTTTCCTGGGAAATTGATATGTCAATGCAGGGACAACTGCACACAACAAGTTTGTAGAGGTTGTGAGCTCACCTCCTCGCCTGAAAGACATTAGGCAACTGGCTCCCTGTACACACACTTTCAGCTTGGAGGCTTTCCACAGTGTACTGATAGGCTTTGCACCAAAGTCTGTATGCTTCTCAACTGAGGGCATGCGTGCAAGGTAAGTAGTGAATGATATTATGCGAAAATTTACACCTGATGACCCGCTCGAATTATTTGTCTGGTTTTTCAGAACACAACTGGCAATACTCCATTTCAATGAGAATGCCAGCAAAGGACAGGCCACCACAGCTGAAGGACTGTCCAGATGGAAAATAAAGCACCCAAAAGCAAGGAAGGGTACAGCCGTTGCTTGTCCCGTGAAAGCGGAGCCTACATATGGTAAGCAGTTTACTTAGCATTACAAAAACATTTTTTTGTAAACTCTTTAAGGTGCAAGACCTCAAAGGGATAGAAAACAAAATGTGGGCTAAGAAAACAAATACAGAAGTAACTGAAGTGTAACTTCTAATACCGGCAACAAATTCTTTTCTTTAATATTTGAGTCTATATGCTCCAAACCATTGTGAAGCCATATTATCAAGCACAGCGTGCCTCAGGATATCCATCATATATGGGCATGACTGCTCTAAGCCACCTGGTGGTGTCAGTGTAACACAATATCGTGGGTTGATGCAGCCTGGGACCAGACAACCCCAATGACACTAAACTTGAAAATGGCCATGGGCCACGCTACTATATAGAGTACATTACAGGCCTCGCTTTATGTATATACATTAAAATTTTACTACAATCTTTCACACGTGTACCAGCATCTAACTTTCCAGTTTGTATTTAGAATATAGGCTTGGCCAGCATTTTGGTGGCATATTCAACCAACCAATCAAAGTACAACCTTTGTCCGTAACGTTTTGAGCCTGATTTATTTTCTTCTCTAGAAATGATTCCTGAAAGGAAATGTTGGTGTGTATGTGCCATCTTTCCAAGCTAACCTGAGCAATTTACATGTAGGAAAATACGTTGTCACTGGTCGTCTGTGCATTCTACTGTGACGAAATGTGGAGATGGATGTCCACCTCGAACAGCGTGCAAACATTAAATTCTGAGTGAAGCTTGGCACGACAGCCACACAGACATATGAGCTCCTTCATGACGTTTACAGCAACTAGAAATTTTCGCGGGCGCAAGTTTTCGAGTGGCACAAGAGGTTCATTTCGGGGAGAACATCGGTGGAAGACGACACAAGGCAGGGACGCCCTTCAACCTCACGGACTGAAAACAACGTGGCTCGGATCAGGGAAATCGTACCGCAAGACTGCACCATTACAGTCTGCATGCTATCAGATGCTTTCGACATTAGTAAGACAACATGCCACCAAATTTTGCACGAGAACTTGGGGAAATGAAAGCCGAATGCCAGACTTGTGCCGCACTCCCTCACACAGGACCAGAAGGACATGTGGGCATCAGTGAGCACTGATTTGGTCTCCGGGGCAGAGAAGGGTGCTGCATTAGTCGACAGCATCATCGCTGAAAACGAAATATGGCGTTTTCAATACGATCCTCAAAGAGGCAGAGCGCTGAATGGCGGTTCATAAGCGCTCCGGCGTAGAGAAAGGTGCGGCCACAGAAGACCAAAACAAAGACGATGCTGATAGCTTTTTTCGATCCAGAGGTGTCATACACCATCAGTTCGTTCCACAAGGGCAGACGGTGAATTGGGACTTTTATATCCGCATGCTCCAACACAGGCGTGATGCACTGCGACGCCGTCGCTTGTAGACAATGGAGCCTTCTCCACAATGACGGAAGGCTGCACACTGCTCTCAGCGTGATAAAATTTCTTGCTAAGCACAGCACTACTGTACTTCCCCATCTGCCATACTCGCCTGGCCTCTTTCCATGCGATTTTTACCTGTTTCCTCCTGTGAAGACAGCCCTAAAAGGTAACTGAATTAGGAGCGTGGAGGCCATTCAAGACGCCACGACAAAGGAGCTGACAGCCCTGCCAAAAGAGGCATTTTCCAACTGTTTCCAAGACCTCAAGAAGCGTTGGGAGCTGTGTATACACTTCAAGGGAGACTATTTCGAAGGGGTGTTGCACAAATGCTTTCAATGTTAAACGCATTTTTTTAATGGACTCATTCTCGGAACATTACGGACAAAGGTTGTATTCAATTTCAGCCACCAAGTTCTATTGTAGGCGTTTCCAAGAAAACCTAAAATATGGGTGTGTATGGGGATAAACAAAGCAGTATCTTCTATACCCTCTTTAGTACGCTTTAGTACGCTCTTTTTGTATAACTGGTTAGTGTCAGGAATGTTGGCATTAATAATGCTGATGTTATTATATGCACGCTTGTTGTTTTCCAGATTATGTTGGCCTGCTTCTGAAGGAGACAGTCCATTGCTGTGAACAGTGGCCGTCTTTCAAGGCAGCTTTTGCGGAAAACCTTTCGACTGCCCCACCCCCATGAGTCACTCTTTCCCGAGGCCCTCTAAGAATGAACTCGTGGCAGCAAGAAGGTCTAGGTTTGCCAGTAGCATGGGGAGCACCACTGTCTAGTACAGGTGCGTATTCCCTAAAATTACCAAATCAGTGTTGAAGGATAAGCCCATTACTTTCAAAACAAGTTGCAGTCTGGTCGCATGTTAATGCGCATGAATTTATGCAGGGCGTGTTGCTGGGCTAGTTGTTTTTTGATCAGACATCGTGGATTCCATGATGTCTGCCATGAAGCATGGCAGAGGTTGAAGTGTAGGTCGTCACACACTCAGACAAAAAAAAGAAATACTCTCCATCTCACAAAAGCATAGGTTGGGATAGAGTGCGAAAATAAAATCAATCTGTCCCTACCTAAGCCTTGTACGCAACATCAGCACACTAAAATAATAACATGATAACAAAGTGGATGCAGATGAAACTTTATAAAAATATTATTCAGAAATGGATGGATACAAGTATAGGATTTTTAAAAGCAACCCTTTCACAAAAATAATGAACACCTAGGGGTGCTACTTCTTTCAAATGCTCCCATCTGCAGCGAAACTTTCACACTTTGAAGTCTCTTGTCCCAAAGGTGCATTCCCCTCTTCCACACTTTTTGAATTGCATAATGCAGTGATGTGCGGTTAATATGGACACTTTTGTTCCCAGAAAAAATTATTTATAATGTGAGTGGTCAAAAATAACGAATGAAGGTCAAAACTCAGCTACTCAGCCAGAGTACCCTTGTTCGAGCCTGACCGTGGCGGCCGAATTTTGATGGAAGAAAAACAAAAGGCGTCAGTGTGCTGTGTGATGTCAGTGCACGTTAAAGATCCCCAGGTGGCCAAATTATTCTGGAGCCCACCACTACGGCACCTCTTTCTGTCTTTCTTCTGTCAGTTCCTCCTCTAACCGTTCCCTTACTGCATGGTTGGACACCTAGACATGAGACAGATACTGCGCCATTTCCTTTCCCCAACAACCAATTTTCGACTGCATATTATACCCAATGAGCAAGGTCCCAGAGGACCAAAGCAATGTCTGCAAAACTGAGACAAAATGTATCTTTTTTTGCTTTTGGTTTCCAAATAAGCTGCCCATAGTCCAGACAGAGAGTTTCTATATCACCAAGGCAGAATGTAATGGGAGGAGATCAGTCCTTGAAAATTGTCCTTATAGCAAGGTGTCCATGTTAACAAGACATGACTGCAAGTTCACAAGCATTGCTGAACAAACTTCTACAGCCCTAGTGCATACTGGAAACCAGTGTAACCTTCCGATGGAAATCTCTCCCTTATTTGGCGTACAGCACAAGCAGGGAGGACCTTCCGGTGATGTCTGCCCAGGCGTTCCCAAAGCCAGTGCGCAAGCTGGCTGTAGCTGATGTAGCGGTACCTCCTGTTGACAAGAGAAAAACAAGAGTCACTATTTTTTTCAGCATAGCAAAATGAAAGTTCAGTTTCAGGCTTTTACAATGCTGAAAGCTAATCATGTTATCAGTGTCTGTACAGTTAGTTCCAACGTCATTGTTTGCAAGTTAGATCATGTGGTTGTCACTGTGTGTTCTTCCTGGCAGCATTGTGAACTCAGAATTCGATTTCAATATTTTGAAGTTACTGACAGAGAATGGTAGACAACAAAAATGCTACAGTGGCATGACCACAATTTCGTGGCAGCATTGAAACTTTTTATTCATGGTGCCACGGTTCTCCACAGGCAGCACAGGCAAATGTTGCTGAACTACTATATTCATACGAAGTTGCGAGAGCAGGAAAGCATTTATTTACAAGGCCAAAGCGGGGATTGGGCACGTTACTGAACAGTCAGTGGCGAGCACCAT
This sequence comes from Amblyomma americanum, assembly GCA_030143305.2. Lineage (NCBI taxonomy): Eukaryota > Metazoa > Arthropoda > Arachnida > Ixodida > Ixodidae > Amblyomma > Amblyomma americanum. Next base: position 600,034 of record JARKHS020004639.1, read on the forward strand.
AGCTCATTTTTGCGCCCACGGAGTCTGTCGTCATTTTCTCACTGCACTATAGCGCGGCTTAGCATTTCGCCCCAGGTCAGTTGAAGCTTGTCCTCAAGCAATTTAGACAGCATTGTGATGGCAGCACTTGAGGGAGGCTATGTCAGTCCATTCGGCCATTCGGCCAGGCCATTCGGCCAGGCCATTCGGCCAGTCCATTCGGCCTTAGACACGCACCAAGGCTTCTGTCTGATGGGCAGAGCGGTACCAGTTACTCTAGTGTTGCATGCCATAAATTGGCAGCGGAGAGGAAGTGGCTGGCTGAGCAAAATCAAACACTGACACATACTGGCTAAGAACAGCCTGTAATGCAAGCAGTTCGGACGACAAAAGCGACTTGTTAATCATGCGATCGATATTGACGGTGAAGTCTGTGGCTCGACTGGAATGCTCACACTTAGATATAGATCTGATAGTATGAATGTCATAAGCATCAAATCAAGCGAGTTTAAGCCCCAACATGATCAGAACAGGTTCTGATGAGGCATTCACTGTCCACACTTGTGCGCAACCGTCATCTACGATAAGAACGACCTGTGGCACGAGAACATTCTGTTTCGCAGTGTTGTTCACATCTGACTCAAAAAGCAAGTGGCGGGTGCCCGTGTAAATGTTGGAAGATTTGATTTATGGGTGTTTAACGTCCCAAAGCGACTCAGGCTATGAGGGACGCCTTAGTGAAGGGCTCCGGAAATTTCGACCACCTGGGGTTCTTAACGTGCACTGACATCACACAGTACACGGGCCTCTAGAATTTCGCCTCTATCGAAATTCTACCACCGCGGCCGGGATCGAACTGGCGTCTTTCAGGTCAGCAGCCGAGCGCATAACCACTCACACACCGCGGCGGCTAAATGTTGGAAGAGTGAACAGGAACGAACATTACTGCCGTGGCAAGTAAGAGCACATATTGGGCGACACTAAAGGTTGCAGCACCCGGTTGCTGTGCAGGTCTTCTGAAGAATCTGTCTTTATTGAGTGAAGTATTTCACAAATTTCGCATAGCAAGTTGCAACTTTCAAATTAAAGAAGCCAACAGTCATGGAAGCCAAGGCAACCATAGTGGAATTTTTCTATTTTTTCGTGCTGTTCATCAATGCAAAATTGTTAGTGTAATTATGTGATGAATCAGAAAGCAAAAGAACAAAACAACCACATGCTGCCAGTGAGTCTGATCCCTCAACCTCCAAATTTTGCGCCCCATGCTCTACCAACTTAGCTATGGTAGCAGCTGCCCAGTCTTCTGCTATCGGTGATTTTTATGTTGCATGTAACATAACCTTGAGAGTGTTCATCAGTGCCACCCTCATCCATGGCGGTTACTAAAAGTGTCACGTAGGAATGTGAGTGACGAGGGCAGAAGCTGTGAGAGAACTCTCTCATGCGGATTGTGACATCAAGATTGCTAGGACCTCTTCTGAAGCTGCTGAGCAAATAAGTGATGGAAATGAGGGGCTTATTATGACTTACAAACGAGGGAAACCAAAAGTCATCAAAACCAAGGCAAGCACTTTTTGTGCGGTGTTCAATGCAAAGCTATTTGTGTAATTAAATAATTCTGTTTGATTTTGTAATACCACCTCTTCTGTGACGCTGGTCGGCCCTACCACTTTACAACTTTAGAGATGGTGGGTGGAGCTGCGGAACAGCTGGGAGTTTCAAAGAGGTATGCTTTGCACTGTCAGCACATGCAAGATGCCAGTGTTGACACATTTAAGACAGGTTTACTGTGTGACTGCTGAAGATGCGTATTTTATACACCATGCTGTGGCACAAGCATCCACACATTAGTAGAAGTGATGATGGATGCAATGAAGTCTATCAGCAAATTCTTTTTAATCGAAACGATTTGTATAGCACACTATAGAATGTTACCACCTAATGCACGTTGGCAAAAAAAAGATGGCAATGAGGACAGCGCTGTGATGGTGATTGTTCTGGCAGTGAGTGGGGCTAGGTTACTTTGCTATGAAATTCCATTTTGTACAGTCTCCTGCGAAATAAAGGATTAATTGTTTTGTACTAATTTTACTGCAGTTCTCACAATCCTTTCCATTGCAATCGGCTTCTCTAGTGCTGCACCTGTTAAAGATGTAAACTCAGTCAATAAAACATAAATGTGTCTGGCAAGAATCCTTACAACTATGTGCATGATCTTCAACTGCATTATCCAAGTTCACCCATGCCAGAAGACACGTCTCATCTGCTTGCTCGTTTACTCGAGAATATTTTACCGCCTGAGTAGCAAAACATCGTGATCGTCCACGCATATGAAAAAAGAACACCGAAGTCGTGTTCGCACTCGCGTGCCGCGATGTGTATACACACCGTGGCACCTAGTGCAAACACATCGGCGCATTTACGCATTTTCCTAGGGAGCGATGTCATCCCAGAAGTTATCGCTAGGTTGAAGTCTTTGATGAGCACTGGCTCCCCGTTTGATTACAGCGCTTCGCATGTGAGAAAAGAGCAAAAAAAAGGCGGTCGCTTGTTCATGCTGCGTCTCCCTTTGAGCATTGTTCTTACTTTGTGTGCTCGTCGTGTAGCCCATGATCCAAAAGCATTTGCAGCGCCACCGTAAGCACCACCTCGTCGAGGCACAGGGTGTAAAAGTGGGGGTGCTCCGTGATGCACCCGAACGGCTGCTTCACAGTCGCTGCAGGGATCTCGCGGCAGCAGGTGCTCTCGAGTGCAGTGGGCATCGACACGCACCGCCCGCAGAAACACCTATTCGAATGCTTCGGTTAGCGATTGCACTCTCTCGAAAACTGCTCAACGTAAGCAACAAGATTCGGACATACCAGTGTGTATTCCCGACACGACCGGGTTCGGGAGGCTCACGGTCTGGGCTTCCGCAAGTAGCGGTTTTGCCGCGGGCTACGACCGCTAGTTGCTGGCCGCACGCTCCGTCTTCGCAGCCATTGCCACTGCCACCGCTGTCGTCCTCTGACGACGGCTGATCTGGCACCCGCAAAGGTGTGTCGCCGTACGGCTCAAACCCCAACTGAAGCAGAATTGACATCTGAGCTAGTTGGTTTTTCATTTTCAAAAATTATATAAAGCGCACTTAGGACAACAGACAAGGGAGACCAAACAACACAAGCGCTTACTCGCAACTGCGCGTTTATTCGAGAAACACACAAAAGGAAGAACAATCACAAACCCTATGGTGGTTTTGCATGAAAGAGAGTTTTGTTATATTGACGCACCTGTATGAGGACTTTTCCTGTCACGCCTGCGCGATGGCTTTTGTTTTGTTTGTGATTGTTCTTCCTTTTGTGTGTTTCTCGAATAAACGCGCAGTTGTGAGTAAGCGCTTGTGTTGTTTGGTCTCCCTTGTCTGTTGTCCTAAGTGCGCTTTATATAATTTTTGAAAAACCCCAACAGCCGACTCCTTTCCGGCAAGCGACGCTGCAGCTCGGGAAGATCGGCCATTTTTAAATTACCTTCTGCGCGTGATGCAGCGTGACGTCATTTTGACGCCACATTTGAGTACATATAGTGCTCTGACCTCGGTCAGCTATGGGCCAGCAGGCCTCGCTAAGCCGCCATGTTGTGTCGGCGACAGAAGTCTCGGATTGGCTACTTATGATGACGTTTCCTGTAGAGGTGAGGAGGACGCGTGCCGGGAAATCGAAATTAACTTTTTTTCGCTATTCGATCAACCCGGACGATGAAACGAATCACTGTACGCTATAGAATGAAGGGTCAAAAATTCCAAATATACACGTCGTCCAAAATTTTCGGAAAACACTTCACGACCCCTTTAAGCGGCTTAGAGGAAGTAGGAAGCACAACGCAAGGTTTAGCACGCAAAGAAACTGCTTCGCATCGTGGAACGCATCGTCCTACTTCTCGCACTTTAGCGATCGGGTACGCTGTATTGGACCAGAATTTCAGAACTTTAGAGAACTTGGCTTCTCTCTCCATACCTCGTGCTTTCTTTGTTTCATTTAATCAGTCAACGCCAGATATGAGGGAGGGAAGAAAGTCGACGCAGCGCTCCGCCTAGTAATTAAAGGTAGAAAAATGCGCAGCTAATCCTCAGGCTTCAACAGAAAATTAGCCGGGGTTTAACTCTGCTTCAACCGGTGTGTGACGTGCGAAAACGCTGTGACGTAAAGGGTGACGCCACAAGTGACACCATAGCAACGAGATGGCGCAAATAAAGCCGTGACTACTTTTACGAGGGTGGCCCGGGTCAAATTTATGGAAATAGCCCGGGCCAAATCCGGAGGTCTTCATCGTGTCGGGAACGCCCAATTATGTTTGGACATAGATGTGGTCCAAATTGCAAAGGTCAAATTTCGGGGGTGACCCGGGCCAAATTTTGGAGATAATCTAGGTTAAATTCAAGGTCGCCATCATTTTGGGCGCCCTCAGTAATGCTTGCATATAGATTATGGTCCAACTCACTCAAGGTCATATTTCGGGGGTAGCCCGGGTCAAATTTTTGAAGTGACTCGTGCCAAATATGAAGGTCGCCATTGTGTCGGACACAGGAAATAGTGTTAGGGCATCGGTATTGGTCAGATCGGACGAGGTGAAATTTGCGGGGCGGCCTGGGCAAAATTCGTTACTCTTGGCGTCACACTCAGTACAGCAACGAGAGATGCACAAGCAAGATACACACTGTAGCTATAATATATAGAATTAACATTGCCATCACAGTTGCTACGGCACGAGCAAGATTCTAAAGAGAAAGCTTTACTGGCCTAGTCCAGCAAGTTCCTCCGCTCGTGACAGTTTCAGCTTGAAGTGAAGGAGGGATACCACGTGACACGCCGCAACCGCACGGCGCCGCCGGCGGTGCACCGACCGCTGCCTCGCCAGACGTGACTAACCACGTGACTCACAGATCGCTTGGAAGGGAGACAGCGCAGCTCTCTCTACCGCACGCAGTTTCTCGCTGTAGCAGGGCCAGAGCTTCAGTTCAGCCGTTGTGCGACGGAAGGAGGGAGAGAGGATGCTGGCCCGTCTGTGCCGAAGTTGTCTGCGCGGTCCCAGTGCCGAAAGCGGCAAACTGCGTCGGAACATCCTGCTTTCGCTTGAAGAGCCCAGCCTAGCAGAGCTAAGCCGCAGCCATTTCTTTTTACTGGCTCTGACGATCGTAAGAGTGCTTTCGAAAATTAAAATAAAAATTGGTTTGTAGGGAAAGGAAACGGCCCAGTATCTGTCTCACATATCGGCGGACACCTGAACCGCGCCGTAAGGGAAGGGATAAAGGAGGGACTGAGAGAATAAAGGAAGAAAGAGGTGCCGTATTGGTGGGCTCCGGAAGTAATTTATACTACCTGGGGACCTTTAACGTGCACTGACATCGTACAGCACACGGGTGCTTTAGCGTTTCGCCCCCATCGAAACGCAGCCGCCGCGGTCGGGTTCGCATATCCGACCGCGCAATGGAACGCGCATGGTGTGAAATATTCGCATACATGAGTTGGTTTCGAAGGAAGCGTCGCTTGGCGCAGTGTAAGGATGCGTTGTTGCTTGCTAGACCCCGCGTCGCAGCCCACGGCAGCGCCACCTTTGTTTACAGACATCACGTTTGTCTATTGCGGACGCCGGCTTCGCAAGCCCGTGGCCGGGGTGTAGCTGGGTGGGGCCACTGCGCGTGCGCAGCCGGTGTACGTCTACGCTAGCACAGAGGGCAAAACAGTTGTCTAGATAACTGTCCTAGTGGCACATGCTGGCATCAAGCCCATTCTTAACGAAATGTTATCGGTAGATATGGCGTGTTCTGCCAGATACACGTCCATAACGTGTTCTACACAAGCGGTTTGCTCTCTGTACGTCTCAGTTGTGCTAAAAATGGCTACTACCACATAGATCCAGCCCTACGATTGACTTGTACAATGCACAGAAATTGGATCCAGTTGCCCGCATTAACGCTTTGTGTGCGAGAAAATACTATTGCTCATTCACTCCACATATCTTTCACTTTCCGTTGCCATCTGTAAACTGAAGAATGCACATAACACTGTCAACTCATCTGCGCGCTCTGTAACCTCTTCGTTGTGTGAAGAATCGCTTACCGTTGGGGTGTTCCTTCATCCTAGTTAATAGATGTCCAAGATCGCGACGCCTTCGCTATGCTGTGGACGAGGCAAAAGGATCGCAATTATTACTCCTCGCCAGCATGTGTAACCTCCAGTGCAGCATGGCAGAGATGTATCGCCTAAAATTGTGACTATAGAAACCTGATGACCTCGTAAACAAGTGAAAATTTCAGCATTTGTTTAAGCATTTATTTTATTTTTATTCCAACGCCTTCAGCAAAATGCAGAGCTTCATTCAACTTTTTCTTTTAGTAAAAAATAATTTCTGTGGCTCTTCCCGCCTGTGTCGCTGTTTGTTCGGCAGCAAAAAAAAAGAAGAAAAAACACCGAAGAATTGTTAATTGTGGGCACTCATATCCCGACACGACGCACGGGCTATGATCAACGCCATAGTGAAGGGCTCCGGATTAATTTAGACCACCTGGCGCACTTCAAGATATGCTGACATCACGCAGCATGTTGACATTTTTGGAATGTCGCCGCCAGCGTAGTGCGGACGCCGCGGCCAGGATTCGAACCAGTTAATGCCATCACGAGTCACCACGGTGAGTAAAAGACCCTTTATCAATGGGGAACTGAACTTTAGTAGGGAAGCTTCTTTTTTTTTCTTTCTCGCCACTTGACTCCATTACGTTCAAAACGAAAGCGATGGCCACCAACAAGCAGGGCATGGTGTTGCCGTCGAGCCTTAGGGATCCGTGCTTTAATCGTTCTTCACATTATCGCAGTTTGTTTAAAAGAACGGCATTCTCTGCAGCTACAGGAATTTCAGTTTTTAATGCCATACCATTGAGATGGCCATAACGGGGAAAACTGTCCGGCGTCGGCGTCCGTGTTGGAAGGTGGTGTTTAAGGGCATTTTCCATGCTCCACCTGGCAACCGTCCCCGTCAAATTAGAGGAGAGGAGGGAGACGCCGTAGAAAGATTGAATTGGCATGAATTAAACTGTCCAAGAATGATCCACGTCGATGTTTGTGTGAAGCTACAACCTGCGAACAGTGGAAGGCGGCGTTTAGTGTAATTTCTCTCTCTTCACCTGCCACCTGCCAAGCAACCCCCCCCCCCTTCCTCGCCGCTTCTCTACGTGTAGCGGAGTGGAACGAGGGGCGAGACAACGAATGACTCGGCAAAAACAAAAACAACTAAGAATGACTGGCAGTGCAGTGAAGAATCCACGAGCCAACCATGGCATGCAGGAGGTGGTGTTTAGGGTGATTTCCCTCCAACTGCCTGCCACTTGCCGACCTGCCACTTTTAACCCTTCCCGTCCCCTCCCTCGCAAAACTCGTAGAAAAGAGAGAGGCCGGACTAAGAATGACTCAGTAGAAATAAAAATGACTAAGAACGGCTCAGCAGAGATAGATAAAGGGACAGGGGAAAGGCAGGGATGTTAACCAGAAAGGTTCCAGGTTGGAATAAATCAGCATAGGATAGACTCATAATAAATCAGTATTGGAATAGATTGACCAATGATATAAAATTGCTAACCCATTTCCACCGCACCAATTCGATCGATCACCCTAAATGATTTTTATTTCTTCGTTAGCTACTAAATTTTCGATGAAAGTATCCCGCTCTTAATTAGACCGTATCGATCTATCGATGTTGGCAAACTTCATTTTTTCTGAGCTTTCATTATGAGAGCAGATAAGAAATTAACTACAAGCCAAGACCATGTGTCGGAAGTGCAGTTTCCTTTGCGTCCCTCTCGCCGCCTTACAAAGAGCGATCGTTTACGCATACACGGTTGGAGTTTCTAGAAATTAGAAGCTCGCATTCTTTTTTTAACGCGACAACATCAACAGTCTCCTGTCGCTGAAAAGTCTGCGTCGAGGTCATTGACCTTGAGCGAAACATAAGCGAAAAATCCCCTGATAAGCAGCGTATGTGGCAGGTGAGGCGCCGATGTAACGTGACTTTGCGGCGTCATCACAACCTGCCCACCAGATTGGGAGAAATCTGCCCTTCCTTCGCTAGTGGCAGTTAAATTAATGATCGCTCACGAAACATTGCTCGGGAAGAGCAGGATGAGTCACACAAGCCCCACCGGTGACAGCCCCTGCAATCGCAGGACAGTGGCGCATCGGTTAACCTCGGCGCCATTGCGCTAGGATGGGTAGGAGGACTAGCAGGGATCTATTAATGTAAAGTAGGGAATTACCAATTCCGCAGAAATGGACATTAGCCCATTAACCCTCTCAAGTCGTGCCCTTCTTTTGTTTTTGTGAATCGGAAAAATTATCCGCGGGAAAATTCTGCACACCAATGCTGAACCTTTGTTCATTGCCCTTTACCTAGAAGTTCTGTCTTTGCCCCCTTTATCCTCTGGTCGTAAGTTGCCGAGGGCTCAACGCGTACGCGTTCTTGTCTGGTAAGAATACCATGCAATTTATTTTGTATGTTCGAAGGCTCTTAGCCCCTAAATTTATCGCTCCCAATTACACTGTTGAGCGGCCGCCAATGAACAGCACCAGATGGCGAACGTCAGTAGTTTTCCCCCTAGCTGTAAACGGCCTAAACTACAAGCAAGGCCTCTTTGCTTTCTCTATCAATAATACGTGACGCTTAGAACGTGCTTATCCGTATGGGTGCAATGGACTTGATTCGATGCATCTAGCATGGACTGGTCTAAGTGGCCGTTGGCAAGTCCGATCTCCTGGAATCGACGCCTGCGCATTTCCATTGCCTGGGCCGCAGCCGTGGCCGCAGCGCGGCTTTTTTGAGATGGAGGGAAGGGTGGGTTGGTTAGGGAGGATGCATATTTACGTCGGATGTGAGGTCTAAACCCCGGCTCGCAGACATAGCCTCGAAAGAATAACGGGGAGAAAGCAGAACTGGTTTCACGTCTTCGCTCTCGCATGCCGTTATCCTGACTCGACAGCGTTGGTGCACACTTCGTCCGCGGTGACCGGTTCGAAGCCAGTTTCACTCAGTTCGACGCGCTTCCGCATGCGGCCGAGGGCCGTGCCGCGCCCAATTTTTTCCCTGTGTGTGTGTGTGCGCGTGCGTGCGTGCGTGTGTGCGTGCGTGCGTGCGTGCGTGCGTGCGTGCTGTGTGTGTGTGTGTGTGTGTGTGTGTGTGTGTGGCGCGCGCGCGTGCGTGCGTGCGTGCGTGCGTGTGTGTGTGTGTGTGTGTGTGTGTGTGTGTGTGTGTGTGTGTGTGTGTGTGTGTGTGTGTGTGTGTGTGTGTGTGTGTGTGTGTGTGTGTGTGTGTGTGTGTGTGTGTGTGTGTGTGTGTGTGTGTGTGTGTGTGTGTGTGTGTGTGTGTGTGTGTGTGTGTGTGTGTGTGTGTGTGTGTGTGTGTGTGTGTAAGCACCCTGAGTGTGCCCCGCCCCGTAAAAAGATTTGTGAGTAGATCAGGGAGCCGAAAATCAGCAAAAGCAAGGAGCATAGGAGAATGTTTCTATTTATTATTTAATTTGTGGCGTTGAACAATTGGAGAAGCACAGTGTAATTACTTTGTCGCTGAAAGATAACTGTTTAGAAAGCGGAATAAAAAACAACCGCATTCCGCTGGTAGGTTGGGTGGCTGTCATGATGAATTTGAATGGCGCAAAGGAACAAACACAGGAAGACATGGAGACAGAAAAAGCGCCTAATACCAACTCAGTGTACTGCGGAAAACCACCACCTTTATACGCCAGCACATTATCGTAATACGGGTGTTATCGTAGCCAGAACAAGGCAACAGGGAAAAATATGTACAGAAACAGATCATGAATTTCCTAAATTTTTTATCCCTTGTTTTGTGAGGAGTAATTCACTGGCTTTTGTGCACAAACGTGATCTTTCTCTGTACATATTTTTACCTTTTGTCTTGTTCTGGCTATGACAACGCGCTGATGATGATTATGTACTTGTGCATAAAGGTGGTGTTTTCTGCAATAAACTCAGTTGGTAGTAGGCGCTCTTTCTGTCTACGTGTCTTCCTGTGTTTGTTCCTGTACGCCATTCAAATTAATGATGAGCCAACTAGCCGAACAGCGAGTACTTCGGCAGTCATGATGCTATGGGCGGCATAAGAGGATTCTCGCACAGCTTCCGCGCTCCCCGCAGGATCACGTTCCACGAGACACTAGCGCCAATAAAGGACGTACTACGTCCGCCGCTATGGCCTAGGGTAGCGTTGGTGAACACTATCAGGCTTAGTTAAATACTCCCGACAACAGAAGTCGGGGCAGTTGTCACCGTAGGTTAGGTGGTCACAAGACGCGAAATTCTGAGGTCGTGGCCCCGGATCTAACCGACGGCTGTCAGTTTTTCGTTTGCTTTCTAATGTATTATTTTTCAGGGGTAAAATAATTAGACAACTGATCTCTCACTCACAAACAGAACGATATAAATGAACGTTAAAAACATTCCTCGACGCTTCATTGACTCTTGATTGTTTGCTTCCTTCATATTCACGTTATAACGGGTCTCTCCTTTCATTTCCTTGCCTGCTTATTTGTCAGTAGGTTAGTTTGGTTTGAAACAAAACGCAAGAAACGCAAGCGATGACCAGACGCTATCTGTAGAAGAACTGGCGGTGCATATGTTGCTGCTCTATGCAGGGATGTCGCTGTTTATTGCGGGCGTGACGGCTACAGAAGATTTCGCCTGATGCTCCAGGGTCGTCCCAAAGGATTTGCACCTGCCGATGTCCACTTGCCGCTGCCCGCACTTTTCAAAAGCAATCAGCGGCCACGGGAACAGAAACATGATGCGGACGGCGCCATTCGCGGGCGAAATTTAGCGCTCGCAAACATGTATTTCCTTTTCGTGTAGATATGCGTATGCTCTTCCGCCACAACTAATATCCACCAATATGAACTACTTACTGTGTACCAAAGAGTAATGTTTTCTTTGCGATTTCTAATTACTTATCACTCGGTTGACTGAAATTTCTCGTGAATCATCAGACATAATGACTTGCAGAGAAACTATGTTCCATTACTTTTGTCATGTACTCGCACGTTCTTCATAGCATTCTCAAAGGGTTGCCGGCGCCACCGGCTTTGACTGTGTGCGACTCGCCGTGGAAAAATCTCTCATAGAGATCGTGCACACCGCGAAATGATTGCTGTTGCTCCCTCTCTCTTGGATGGTGACATCACTGCGTTACCTTGACATCTGTCAAATCAAGCCCAGGAACATGATTTCACTGCTCCCAAAAAGAGCGTGCCTTCTTTAGATTAAACACATATTCTTACTTTTGTACTGCTCTATGCGCTGCCTCTGCTGCCTGTGATCTTTGATACCTGTAGTGTGTCTTCTGTACTTCTTAGTATACATGAATGATATTGCTTACCTAAAGCGCAAATTCTGAAAACAGCTCAGCTGAATAATTGCACAGGATACATAAACAAAGACTAAGAAGAGATCAAGCAAGAGTGTGCCGAAGTAAACGGGAATGCTGCGCTTAGAGAATGTCAAGAACACTTGCTATGACAGCTTTAAAAACTGAAAAAAGAGGTTCATTACAACTGTCCAAGAGTGACAGAACAAGATCAGTATTCTAAGAGCATGAATGTTAAAATAAAGGGTTTCCGTACGAGGATAACTAAAACCTGGATGTTCTGCTTGCTCAAGTGGGCGGCGCAGTGGGTGAGCCTTATAGCAAGATATCGAAGTGTGCCACCGTGTTCTCGTAAAGAACGACACAGAAAGCAAGAACATTGTTGTTGCCTCTAACCGCTGTGCGAAACGAGATCGAATAATTGAACTGAACAGAGTAGACAGCATTTTCCACAAACGCGTCGATTTTGTTGAACACACAGTTTAAGTTTCTGGTGAGAATGACTACCGCACAAAAGAAGGAATTTATTTGGCGTTTTGCATGTACAAAGTGTTCGCACTGAAAACAGACTTCTGGAGTCATCCGGATTTGATGGGATGCTGATTTGAAAAAGATAGTATAAGAGCCCCCGAACACAAAAATTCGATATCGCATTCTCTTTCCCCGTCTCTATGAACACTCCAACAAATATTGCTTGTCCTAACAATAGTGTCTTTGCCCTTCTATATACTAATTCACTGTCTGCACTGAATAAGAACGACGGAGTAACAACATTTATTTATGAATTTAAGTTCAACTTTCATTTTGTAATCATCACGAAAACTTGTGTAAAACACACGATGAAGTGCTTTGTTTGCCCGGTTACAGAAGTTTTTACCTAAACAGGCCCTGCAGGCGCGGTGGGGGAGCATTACAAGTGGTATCACTACAGTAGTCATGTGTAATGTTCCCCGACTTCTCGCCTATTACTCCGGATTACTACTCACTGACGCTCCAATGCCAACAGTCTGTTATTTATCGTCGACCTGACGGGAGTACATTTTGGATTGGAAAACGTTTATTATCGGCTTGAGTTATAAATGGGTTTGTTGATGTTGTTACGTGGCCGTCAGTGGAGACTGGCGGCGACCTCTTCGGCTCTCTTCACCGCCTGCACTTGGGTTTTCAGGTCGGAGCTGAGCAACAAGGTCTCCCACGGGCCCGTGAGCGCGAGCCTCTTGAGCGATATTGGTGGGGGATCTCTCGGACAGTCCCAGAAGATGTGGACTACGGTGGTTTTGCCGCCGCATTTGCTGCACTCCGGCTTAAATCCATCCGGGTACACATGGCTTAGGACCGCTGGATTAGGGACAGTTTTTGTTTGAAGTAGTCGCCACGGTACCTCCTGTTCTTTATTTATGCTTTTATGCGGAGCAGAGAAGGTTAGCCTTTCTAGCCTGTAATGCTGAGTAATCTAATGGAAGGTATTTAGGCCATCTCTCGTCATTTCGACGTCCGAGTTAGCGTCCACAGCTTGGCCGATAGGTCCTCGAGCTTTATCGTGGCCTGCCTCATTCCACAGTTTGGACGAGTGAGCCGGTACCCAAACCAATTTCACGTCTGTCCTGTCTTTCAGGTAATTCCTTGGAATTCCCAAGGAGGTGGCAGATATTCTGCCCTTGGCGAAATTGCCAGTGACTGGTTTTGAATTCGTGACAATCACTTCGGCTCGCGGGTTTGTCAACGCCAAGGAGCTTGCCGCTTCTTCGGCTTTTTCTGAAGAGTTGGGGCGTACTGTCGCGTTTGCTATGAGTTGGCCTTCCTCGGTCACCGCGGCTATCGTGAATGCTTTCTCGGGTGTTGGGTAAACTGCCGCGTCTACGTAGACTACGTCCTGTTGGCCCTCAAGTTTCTTAGCTACGGCTTTTACTCTTGCCTTGCGTCTTCCTTCGTGACGGGCGGCGTGCATATTTATCGATAATGATTTTAATAATAATAATAATTGGTTTTTTGGGGAAAGGAAATGGCGCAGTATCTGTCTCATATATCTTTGGACACCTGAACCGCGCCGTAAGGGAAGGAATAAAGGAGGGAGTTAAAGAAGAAAGGAAGAATAGGTGCAGTAGTGGAGGGCTCCGGAATAATTTCGACCACCTGGGGATCTTTAACGTGCACTGACATTGCACAGCACACGGGCGCCTTAGCGTTTTTCCTCCATAAAAACGCAGCCGCCGCGGTCGGGTTCGAACCCGAGAACTCCAGATCAGTACTCGAGCGCCCTAACCACTGAGCCACCGCGGCGGGGCATGATTTTACCATGATTGTCTTTCAGAGGTTGGACGGGATTTTTCGAGTATCCGCGTTGAGCGCTTCCGCGTTTATTCCGAGCCTTTCTAGGATTGCTCTAGCCGCATTGGTTCTAGTGAGTCTGAGCTCTTGCACTCTACGATGGGCCTCAGTCAATTCGTCTAGCGCGTTGTGTAGGCCGAGTTGCAGTAAATTCTCAGTGGAGGTGTTGATTGGTAGACCTAAGGCTGCCTTGTAGGCCTGCCTGATGAGTTCTTCAATTTTGAGTATCTCAGTGTTGTATAACTGTAGATAGGGGAGGGCGTAATTCACCTGCTGATGACAAAGGCTTCCACCAACCGACACATATCTTTTTCCTTAACTCCTGTTCGCCTGTTCGCTATGCGTCGGATCAGTCTAATGGTTTGGTGAACTGAGGCGTTTAATTTTTCTATTAGTTTGGTATTTTGGAGGTTCTCTTGGATAATTATTCCAAGGATTCGGATAGAACTCACTTGTCTAATTACTTTTCCGTGCACTTGTATGGTTATGTTGGCTGGCGGGAGGCTGGATTTCTGTCCTTTCGGAATGGCTCTTTTAATTACGAGCTCCGATTTGGGATGAGAACATTCTAGTCCTACCGTTTTAAGTAGGATTCTATGGTATCGACGTCCCTTTGTAGGGTCGGTTCTATCTCCTCATCATTTCCCTTCGTTATCCAGAGGGTAATATCGTCGGCATAGAAAGTGTGTCTGAGGATAGGGATCGAGGCGTTCCGGTAGTTCTACGAGGGCCAGGTTAAATAAGAACGGCGAGAGTACCGAGCCCGGCGGGGTCCCCCGACAGCCCATGCGTATAGGATCCAAGATCACCCCACCGAACGATATCTCTGCCGTCCTTTGGTCCAGAAACGATCTAATGTAATTGAAGGTTCTGAATCCTGGTTTTAGTCTCGATAGGTTAGTGAGGATGGCCTCGTGTGACACGTTGTCAAAGGCCTTGTTTAAGTCTAATCCGAGGATAGCTCTCATGTTCTTGCTTTTGGGGATTAGATCTTCACTAAGTTGAATCATGACGTCATGCGTGGACAGTTGGGCTCTAAAGCCTAGCATGGAGGGGGGTAGGAAGTCGTTATCCTCCGCGTATCCCTGGAGTCTGTTTAGAACCACGTGTTCCATTAGTTTCCCTAAACAAAATGTAAGGGAGATGGGTCTTAGGTTCTCGGCTGTTACTTCTTGCCTGGTTTAGGTATAAAGATTATTTTGGCGTGTTTCCATTCTTGAGGGATTTCGCCCTCCTGCCAGAGTTTGTTGGTTAGGTCAGTTAGGGCAGTCACTGACGTAAGGTCTAGATTTCTCAACATTTTGTTGCTACGCCTTCGGGTCCTGCGGCTGATGTCGTTTTTATTTGGCTCATGACTTGCCATACTTCCGCCGTGCTGAATTCCTGGTCTAATTCTCAGTTCGGCTCGCCCTAAGGGAAGGGGGTTGGTGGATTTCGTGGTGTTTAGGTATCTATCCTTGAGTTCTTTGATCAATTCTTCTGTGTTACCTGCCTATTTGTGTGCTACTTGAGCAAGTCTATTGCGTTGAACCAATTTGTTCTGTGTGGGGTCGAGTAAGTATCGCAGCAGAAGCCACGTGTTTTTCTTACCCAGGTGCCCGTTCATGAGGTCGCATACCTATCCCCACTGCTGTCTTTCCAGCTCGAACGCGTACGCTTCTGTCTTCCTTTGCAGCTGTGATATTCTCTTTCTGAGGGCGCGATTGTGTTTTGTTTTTTCCACCATAGCTGTAAGCTCAGGTTGGCTTCCCACATGTCTTTCATTTTGGGGTCGGTCGCGTGTTGCGAGGTTATCGCCTCTGTGTCCTCTGTGGTGGCTTTTACATATTCCTTCAAGGAGCGGGTCCACTCGTTCAGGTTACCGATTTCATTCGGAGCGGTTTTGTCTCGAATTTTGCGGAAGCTGTCCCAATCTGTGAGTCTCGTTTTTAACGGGGGAGATTTGTATGGGGCCGTCTCGACGGTTGTTTTCAATATGTAGCGGTCGCTTCCTAACGTGAGGCCTGTATTTATCCATATGGCTGGGTTAATATTTTTACTAAGGGCAGGATCGGGGGTTGTGTCCATGCTATTGCCTATCAAAGTAGGCGCTTTGACATCGTTAAAGATCGTCATACCCTCGTCTTGTATGGACTGCCATAGCGCCGTTCCTTTTACGTGCGCTATCCGGTATCCCCAGGCCGTGTGTTGCGCGTTGAAATCGCCTACCACTACAAGTTGGGATTTCCCTGTTAGTTTTACGGCCTTACGGATAATGTCGGAGGTTGCTTTAGTTCTGTCCTTCGGTGAACTATAGATGTTAAGAATATAGACGTCTCCAGCCCCTGTTCTGCGCGGAGGGATTTCAAATACCTTGTGCTGGACCTTTGTGTCTTCGATTTCGTGTTGTATGGCGGCGATGTTGCGTTGAACGAAAGTCGCGGTGACCGAGATACTTTTTTTCGGATCCGTGCTTGGGGGAATGTAAGACGTGTAACCCGTTAATTTGATCGGGTAAAGGCTTGTTGTAGCGGTATGACATCCGGTTTTTCGTATAGCTGTTGAATATGGAGCTGCAGGTTGCCGCGTTTGTTTTTGTAGCCCCTGCAATTCCACTGCCAGATCTTAATTTTCTGAGGTCGAGGGACCATACTGAGTTGTTTGAGGGAAGCTTCGTGGCAGTTGCTGCACGAGCATTTGCACGGTAGCGTCTAGAGCCGCGAGGCGGTCTAGTGCTGTTAGGCGTTGTAGGATTTGTTGGAGGGTCTGTCCGACTAGTGAGAGATTGTCTTTGGTTTTCTGGTTGTCTTTTTCAAGTTTGTCTAACCTCTCGTTTATAAGCGCAGTGCCTTTAGAGGTGACGATGGTTTTTGGTTTGGGCTGCGGCTCACCCTCTGGAGATGCCTCAGCTACTCTCTTCGAGTTAGCATCTATGTCTGTCGACGCCTCTCTCTTTAGCGTTCCGCGGTTAGCGTCCGTATCCATCGCATCCTCGGTTACGATTTGGGTGGGAGTAGGTTGAGCCGGTCGCGCGGCTACCGGTTTGTTGAATGGGATATAATTGGGACCTGTTTTGACCAGTTTTTCAAGCTCGTCTATACGCCTACGGAGTGCAGCATTCTCTTCTTTTAGATTTCTATTTTGCTCCAGAGACGCGCACGCCCTAGCGTCCGCTTGGGAGACAATGTCCGCCCAGCTCACCTGTTTGTCGGCGTTCTGGGTGGTGCTGCTGCTTCCTGAGAGGGGAGGTTTCTTGCGCTCGTTGCACTTGCTTCTCGGGATGCTTGATCCGCGGTCGTCCAGGGGCGGGCAGGAGGTAGACCTGTCCCTCGACTGACTTTCGCTGCGGCGTCGGCTAGACGCCCGTTCTCTGGATCTCGAGCGTCGTCCGGGGTTGTCGTCGTCTTCCGACGAGAGCAGGGGGTACCGATTTCCGGTCGGTGGCTTCTTGGCCTGGAGATTCTTCGGTTTCTCGACGAAACGGTGCTTGCAGTTGCGGCTTCCCGTAGCGTGCGCACCCTCACAAATGATGCATTTGCCTCGCAGCTGGGGGACTCGCCTTCCTCCGGTGGCGGGTGCTCCTCCCCGCAGTGACGGCAACGTTGGCTTTTCGGTCTGTAGCACACATCGGCTCGGTGCCCGACCCTGCGAAATTTGAGACATGTTTCTACTCGTTCTTTATATGGATAGCAGGTGAAAAGGCCTGCTTGCAAAATCATTTCCTTCGGCGGTTTGGTGCCCTCGAAGGTGATGACGGCCGCTCTCGAGCGTCCCATGCGGCATGCGTTGACGATGGGGAGTTGAGGATTTTCACTGATGCATTAATGAAGAATTTCATCCAGCGTTTCCTTGCCGTGGGCTCCGTAAATCACTGCTCCTACGGATCGCTCTGGCATGGGAAAGTACGCCATTGCTGGGCAGTCTTCGTTGTTCATTGTGAATCCTGGCATGCTCCGGTAGGCGTCTGCTCGTTCTTTTACGGGGGTGCTGATCGTGAAGGTGTTGTTGTATGGGTTGATCCGCAACCTGTCGCTCGTGAAGATTGCTTGAGGCGGGGGGTTGAGCTGCTGGCAGAGCGCTTTGAGCAACTGCCCCGGGGCAGTGGTGCGAAGGTTTTTCCTCGGCCTGACTACGACCTTGCGGTCATATTCCGGTAGGCGTGGAAGTGGTGGCCTCCTACGTCTCGTTGACGACTTTTTATGATCGGTCACTACTGAGGACTTGTCTGTGCTTCGGGCGCGTCCGGCGTTGGTCGATCCGGCGTGCTGCTGCGTTAGGCCAAGCTGCTCCGCTCTTTCCCGGATCCTGGTTTGGCGTGCTCCTTCTTATTTTCCGCTGATGGTACTCCATCCTTCCTCGAAGAGGGCTGTGGGGGTGATCGTCCCGCCTTCCACGGCGTATACCTCCATGGCAGCAGTTGTGGGGGCCCGCGAGCACGACGGCGGGCCTCCGGCGTCCGATGTCAGGGTTACGCCTAACCCGTTCTCGCACGCGTTGAAGTCTGAACTGGCCAAAATTCGGCCGGATGGTAGCCCACCCGTTCAAATTTGGCGTCGGTCGATGCGGCTCACCTTGTCGAATCTGGCGATGTAGCACACGACTCATGAAGGGAGTACGGAAAAATTGTTAGTCTACTTTTAGAAGCTCCTGAATTTTGCGTGTTTCAATAAGCTGCAGATTACTCACGGTGGGGGCTGCAATATTAGCATCCTCCAGCCGAATTCAATTTCTCAAGATATTTCTTTCCTTTTGGATACATTTCATTACTCTACAGCGATAACACAGCCTACAAGCATCGACTGTCGCTGTTGAAGTTCTCTTGACATCAACATCAGAAATAACCCGAAAGGCTGCATCAAAGCAGTCGTTATCCCTGCAGATGTGAGTGATTATTTGCCTATTTTTATCTTTCTGAAACCGGGTGAGCTGTGCAAGGAACTTGAAGAGCATAGCGAATCAGTTTTAGTTCAAGAAATGAAACAAACTACGCGTGACAATTTTAGAACTGTATTTGAAGAAATCGACTTTACATCTAGCTTGTGTGTGCTACTACTGATGCCTATGTGCCTATGACACCTTGAGTGTGCTTATATGGGCCTACACAGATTTCTTTAGATAGAAACCTATCAAAGAGCCTAAAATATGTCGTAAGCCCTGGCTCATTGAAGAATGCATTAGAATTATTTGAAAAACAAATAATGCTACGTACTTGCAGTTTATCGAAACATAAGGTGCCAATGGTTTCTCAGCATTTAAGAAATACAGAAACAGTGTAAAAAAAGGTTTTGCGCGACGAAAAACACTTGTTTTGAAAATCTTTTTGGTCGTGTTGCCATTCGAGGGAGATGCTCTCACGAGCGAGTTGAGTAAACTTTCAATTCGAAGTACGGTAAAGAGAGGACACAGATATTGCAATCAATAGAGAAATTTTAAAAGGGAAAGACCTAGCAAATAAGTTTAATGACTATTTTACGAATATAGAGAAAAGCGACCGCAGCGATAAAGCGTAGCCCTATTTGGGCCTAACGAACGCCGACACTGCTTTGTTTTTTATCTAGGTACCAGATGAAGTTTATTCTACTTTTATTTCCCTGAAGAACAGCAAAGCGCGCTATATTGATTGTCTTATCATCCGCCCCATAAAGTTTTTTCTTGACCTCCTAGTACATGCATTCACACATATTTTTAACATCTTTTGCGCTGCTGATGTTTTTCCACAAGAAATGCGGCTCGCCAGATTCACTGTTGTGTTTAAATCAGGAAATAAGCATCAGTTTTCAAATTAGCGATCAATGTCTGTGAAGCCTGTCATGTCCAAAAAATTGGAAAAAGTAATTTGCAAAATAGTTGTTGTTTTGTGCCAAGCATTGCGTTATATCGCCCGAACAATTTGGTTTCCGACAAGGTATCTCTACAGAACTGGCGGTTAGCACATAAAAAGTATTTATAAATAAAGGTTTTGAACAAAGAAACTTAACTCTAGATGCCTTTATAGAGTTATCTAATGTTGTTGGCAGAACTAACCGCATAACACTATTTCCTCAACTAGAACACTATGAATGCCGTGGTATACCTCTCACGCTTTTACAATTATATCTGACAGCGACCCATGAATGCATTTTACTACAAAAATAGACTCAATTGTACGGAATGTATCGTGCGGAGGGCCGCAAAGTTGTACACTAGGACCCATTCAATTTACAATTTATATAAATGATATATTGAGAGTAAGCGACCGGGCATTCTTCATGGCCTGAGCAATGACACGAGTTTTTTCCTTGAAGTCAGAAGACACTAGTGAATTATCATTCATAGGTAACATTACAATAATAAAATGTTCCAATGGGGTAAAGTTAAATTGAAGTAAACACGAAAAAACCAAGGCTGCGTTATTTGTACCTGTAGAAAAATTTCTTGACCGCAGCCTTAATTTAAGAATGAGTTCTGAAATAATAGGTTCTATACATAAGGTGAAAAAATTAGATGCAATATTTAATGAACAATTAACTTGGGATTCACATGTAACACATGTGCTTCAAAGCTTGGTGAAGGCCTGTTGTATTCTGTGTAGACTTAGTCATTTCGTTCTGCCTAGGATTAAATTAATGCTCTGTGATGCCTTATTTTCCCCACACACCAATTTCCCCACGTGGTTGGCGACGTGGTCGGTCACATGGTGCGGAGCAGCTTCCGGCAGCCTGGCGCCGTGGCTGGTCACGTGGTTCGTCTCGCGGTTCGTCACGTGACCAGCGCGAGGTTTGTCACGTGGTGCGGTTTACAGAGGATGCGCAGACCGGCGAGGCTCACGCGGCGGCGGCTCTGTCACGCCAGCTGTGCGCCGTGTGACGTCACTGCCCCTCGCGCGTACGCAGCGCGGCTCTCCAGGAGCCACGCGACACTGCTCAACCTGGGCCTGTGCAGCTTACGCTGCAAAAAACTGGCAATGGCTTAGCTCAGCTATGCCAGGATATACGTAGCAAGAGCTGCACCTCTCTCCTGGTCTGATCGCGTGCCAGTTATACGACTAGCCTTTACATCCTCCTCTTCAAATGTTGTTGATGATGTTGCCATTGCTTCATCTTGATTTTCTTGCAAGGAACCTTGCGAGCTGCTATGCGCCGCTTGTTACGCTCCGCGTCTTGGCGTCTCCGCTTGGCAAGACGTTCTGCTCTTTCCTCAGGTACAGTGTTCAAGAAGGTTTTGTAGTTGCAAAAGCGGCGCTCTCCCCGTGAGGCTTTAGAAGCGGTTGCCGCTGCGCTGGCGTAGATTCCTGGAGCAGAAACAGCTCGTTGTCGGTATGCTCGCTACGCGGCTACGAGGGGCCGACAGGACATTCGCGCTTTTTTTTTATGGCGTTATCACATAAGTATCTCACCTTTTTAATGCATCACCCCTTCACTGCCAATGAAGATGCAAAATACGAATGGCAAATTATTTTGGATATAGTTGAGATGGTTGAGAAAAAAAACCTTTAAAAGGGAAATCAGTGGCTATGTTTCAGTGACGGCGCTGGCGGGAGGAAACGGATTTCGGCCGCTACCTCAAAAATTAGCCCGGCGCTGCTTTCTGTCAGTGGAAGAATTGATTTTCTTCGCTAACTAGTACCTAATTAGCTTACTCTTTGCACTCCCCTAGTTCGCAGCCTTAATCTTTGCGTTGCGTTATGCGAAACCAATATATCGCTGTCTCAATGCCGCAATTTGTTCTTTTATTTTGTCTGCATGAGGAACAATGCCCCAATATTAACTCCCCCTTCGACGTATGCCACCCCCATTGGATATCCTGGGCAGCCTTTGGAATGGTAAAACCATAACGTAAACTTTTGGCAGCAAGTTCGTTCTATTTGAATAAAAGGCAACTGCCAGTCTTTGTTTTTCCGGAGTTTTGTTCATTATTTTTTTTCATAAAGGTCAGGCGGAATATCTTCCAGACGAAATAGGATAGCGCTTGAACGGTGAGTCCACAATTGCCTTTTACTGTTGCGCTCATTCGTTGAGGTTCACAACACAGGACACCGTATCCTTGATTTTTTTCCTATGCACTAATTCACCACCGTTCTCAGTGTAGTTCTATTCGTGAAAATTTTATAATGATATTAAATTATCACGCGCTCAAGGCGTTCTTATAACGCTACAAGGAGATTTTGCAGCTACAATTCCATGGTTGGACATTTATTGGCTGATGGAACGGGCGGATGTAGCATCAGCTGCATGGGAGTACGACGCTCACTATTTAAGCGAAAGCTTTACTACGCCAGCTAGCGAGACATTTCGGCTCGTCGCGCCGTATGTCGTATGTCGTATACTGTATGCCGTGGCCGACCTTGAGCCGCCGTAACCTAGCAAAGCCGCCGCCGCGCTCCAACAGATGGCGCCGCCGTCGACGCCGCTGCCGTCATTGCTCGCTCCACCATGTGTGCTACGCAGGGGTAGAGGGAGAGGTGGTGTCGCCTCGCGGTGGGTACCTCTCTCTCTCTCTCTCTCTCTCTCTCTCTATATATATATATATATATATATATATATATATATATATATATATATATATATATATATATATATATAAGCGGTTCGCCTCAGTGTATTGTAGTCGTTATGGAAAGCGCGAAAGATTTGCAACAACGAATGAACCAAGCGAGGAAGAGACAACGCGCTCAAGAGATGCCAGAAAAACGCGCCGCACGACTCGAGAAGCGTCGTAAGGAGATGAAGCTAGAAGAAGTTGTGCCATGTCCTGGAGTGACTCTTCAACTGCGGAAGAGTCCGGGGTGAGTTCTCGAGAGCGTCAGAATGAGACGCTGCGTAGACGACGTGCCGAGGAAACGAAGAGCTAAACCACAGCCAGTTTTTTAATGAAGGCCATTCATGCAAATCTCCTTATAGTGCGCGATTTTCTACCCATTCTGTCAGTGGTTATTCTTTGTTTAAGTTCACTTAAATCGGCTCGCCATTAATTACAATGGCGAACCCATCCTGTTACTGGTTCTTCTAATACTCGCTTCTCAAAGCTTTGTTTTTCACTACTAATTAATTAATGCAGACCTTATAATTGTGTTCCATGTCGCTCCTTCCTAATCTTAGAAATGACTTTTTTTCAAAGTTAAGTTTAACCTTAACGCAACCACAAGCCAAATGAATGCAGCTTTAGAATTATAATATGCTAATTTTGATGCAGTTAACAACGCAACGAACTTTCGCATTTGATAGAGCATTTATTTCGGGCTTGGACGTACATTCTGAGATGAGACATATTGACCGATAATATAACAGCTGTTATGTTCCCATGATACATATATGCAGAAAACTGCCCTGTTTCCACTTTGTACTGGTGCTCAAGCGCTGGAAAGAGTGATTCAAAGGTAGCGTGGTAGACGCCTTAATGGTGTCAGTGTAGGGACTGCAGCTGCCTGCCAGTCTTTGAGAGCTGCTCAGTGATTACGAATAGTGGCCGCCTTACCGAAGAAGTAACTGAAACCGTTCAAACTACTGCCGCATCAGCGAGCCCTGTCTCATTCTCACCGAAATGGAAATGTCGCTTCTGTCCGCGTCAGCGTACGTAGGTCTCTAACCTCTTTGACTCTTCACAAAGTTTTATTTATTGCCTTCTTTTTCCTTCTTAATGAGCACTTGCTTTATTGTATTTTTTTCGCTTCCATTTTTTTTCGCCGCAGTGATGACTGACTAATGGTTGTAGTGCGCGCACGGCTGCTGGCCCGAGAGATTTGGGCTTTATTCCGGCCACAGCGGTCGCATATTTAGATGGAGGCGGAGTGCTTGGAGAGTACACGCGTGCCTACAAAGGCACGCGTGTACTGTGCGATGTCAGTGCACATTATAAAGGACGTACCCCAGGGGCTCGAAATTATCCAGTCACTACGGCGTCCTTAGTAACCCGAGTCACTTGTCCCAATAGCGACTGAGGTTAAGAGGTTAAACCCCAAATTAAACCCCATAAAACTGATCCAAACATTTCACTCTATCTTCTACAAAACCCCCGTTCGTTCCTTTTACTCTTCGTCCACAGCCTTTCATTCTTGCTTTACAGTCGTTTCGTGCTATTGCCGAGTTGTTTCATCTCAATTTCATTTAGCCAATCTTCTTTCACCTCCTCCTCAAGTTTCACTGCTCATCGCTTGTAATTGTTCATCAACTTTGCCCGCGTTCGCTGGCCGCCTACAAGCTCTGCAGTGCACTTTCCCTGCCCCGTAATGGTTTTTTTTCTCTGTGTGCCTTTGGTTGGCAATGCATCCTAAGAGTGCTCTACTCAGGCGAAATGTTCGCGGTCGGCTGGGTAGGGAGAAGTACCCGCGTTTTGCAGACTTTCTGCACATGTTTGTCTCTGAGGGACGTGATTACCCGCTATTATTATCCAAACGATCTTAAACCGCCACCCTTTCCTAACGACAATGGTCAAACTCTCTGAATGCCACGAAGCAGCAACACAGACGGCCGGCATGTCCCCTCCAGGATTCGACGGCAGCGCCGCGCGTGACCAACTGGTATTTTTGCTTCAGCGCCTCCCATCGAAAACCGCTTAGCACTTGCCACGACAACTCTTTCTAGAACACTGTAGCTCAGGCGTCTCCGCCTCTCGTTTAGCCCTCTGATGCTCATTCTTTCTCTGCAGAGCGGCCAAGTGCCAAGCGAGGACTTCTGGGTCCGAAAAACTGATGTTCTCCTTACGATACCGCCGCATAGCGGCGGCTGGAATCTCCTTTTCGTCGCCCTTCCGAAGCGATTGTGATACAGCAAGTCGTATCACCTCAGCTTTTATAGACACAGCCGCGCATGCGCAGTTTATCCACAAGACCCCACACCCGCCCACGGCGGCGACCGAGCCCTGAAGTCATGCGCTGCGCACCTGCTGCCCTTCTCTGGTTGCCGCGCATGCGCATTCACGCGTGGCGCCGACGGGCTTAGCCGGGCCTGCGCCGCTGCTCGAGCGGCGGTGGTGGCGACCTCTGACGTCATGTGTCGCGCAACTGCTGCTCGTCTCTGGTTTCGCGCATGCGCACTGTCGGCCTCCCAGGCTCGCAGCAAAATGCTCGACTGGGTAGCGTAGTGTAGTTCTCGCTACGAAAACAGGATCTAGACTCACACTTATGCAATACTTGAAAACAGAGAAGTTTTTCAATAATAAACAACAGAACCATGCTTACGGTATGAATTAATAAGTTAGAGGTATGCAGTCAAGCATAAAATTCAATATTTGCCAAATGTGAATACGCTGTGCTTTCTTTATAAAGATTTTCTGTGCATAATGTATAGACTTTTTTAAATATGTGTTTGCGTGCGCTGACTGGGCATGGGTTCCTTTGGGTGAATGTGCATGTACTTGTTTGCTGGTTTTTTGATACAATAGTGCAGCAACTGCTTCAGAACACAATGTTAACATTTACAAACTGTGAACACGAGCGTCCCATATGCAACTTGCATTAATATTATGCAGAATTATTTCTTGCATTTATAGTAGTTATCTACCTTGCAACTACACAGATCGATGATGTTTCATTGCTGAATTATCTGTCATCGCTGTACGCTGCCAGCAAAGGGGGCATAGACCTTAGTCAAGCTGCTTGCATCGGAGGTTTTAGTCCTTGTCCTTGCATTGTTCTGCAATGGAAGAGATGCGGAATAAAGTGAACGGGAATTGTCTCGCTCCGTAGGAAGGCAGCGTAATGCGGGCAGTCGCCAGCGCAAAATATTAGATTATTGCAAACTTTCCGACTGGTGCAGAATGGTGAGCCCGACAGAAAGTGTGAATGAGAATGACAACTGGCAAGGAAGAACATGAGGCACTTTGGAAAGGTGGAGTGGCGATACACAGCTGTATTTGATGCCACTCATACAATTAGTTTCTTGAGGAAAGGAAACTGCGCAATAACTTCCTCACTTCCCGGTGGACAGCTCAACCACGCCGTTGGTGAAGGGAGGAAGGTCGTCGTGAAAACAGAGAGAAACAGGTGCCGTAATGGAGGTCTCCGGAATAATTTCGATCACCTTGGGGCCTTTAGCGTGCACTGATATCGCGCAGCAGAGTGCCACCTTATACACTTCACTTCCATTGATACAGCGGCCGTCGCCCACTGGTTTAAACCCGGATACTCACTACAGATATAAGCTGCTCGGGTAAACATGCAAACAAACGTTGAAAGACCGACAGCGGGAAGGGTGGGTGAGGGAACGAACGCGGGCTAATGACATCCTAGTCGAAATCAAGAGGCAGAAATGGGCTTGGGCAGGGGATGTAATGCGAAGGAAAGATAACCGGTGGTCCTTATGGGTAACAGACTGGGTTCCAAGAGCAAGCAAGCGTAGCATGGGCGGCAGAAAGTTAGGCGGGCGGATGAGTTTGAGAAGTTTGTCGGCATAGAGTGGACGTAGCTGGCAAAGGACAGGGTTAATTGGAGAGGTATCGGAGGGGCTTTGCCATGCTGT
Organism: Amblyomma americanum; assembly: GCA_030143305.2. Classification (NCBI taxonomy): domain Eukaryota; kingdom Metazoa; phylum Arthropoda; class Arachnida; order Ixodida; family Ixodidae; genus Amblyomma; species Amblyomma americanum. The sequence continues at coordinate 626,151 of JARKHS020004639.1, forward strand.
GGGCGCAGTCAGGTTGATCATGCTGATGATGAATTGTGCGTGCAAGCATAAGCGCGAGAATTCTTCTACCCAGCAGATTTGCAACACTCAAACACTCTAGGCAACACAATTATAAATCATACATCATACTCAGACTCTGCATACTAATCCTTAGTTGACTCTTTCCCACCCACTTTTCCGCCCATATCTTCATCATTTTATACAGCTACCGGCTACCCCACTGCATGCACTGCAGTAATCGTCTCTCGCTATGTGAAGCTCATTGCACTCGTTTCTGAGAAAATGTACTAGTATAGATTTTCTGGCATGATATTCGCTTATACTGCAATGAACAAATAAGTGCACGGTACAGATTATTTCTGCTAGAAAAATTAATTTATTTCTATCAGCATTTTTGCTGAAACAAACCACGTAAGAGCACTCATTGTCCTTTGTTTAAGCCTGATGTGAAGACCTTCTTAAAGCGTTAGACTGGATATGGCAATGCTGGCCCGTCTTAAGAGTACAAGCCACCGAACCCTTGTCTTTTAAAATAGCTGTTGACCTGCGTCATTGCAGCTCGTTCGGAATGCCTAGAAGAGCGCACCCAGGCTATGGGGGAAACCCATGGGGTCCCAGATTGAGGGCACCCCCCTGGAGGCTACTGTCGCGACACCGGACGTAGGGTGGGCGCTGAGGGTAGCGAAGACCAGCGAGGCGTCGAGGAACCACACAGACGAGGAGCCCTCGTAGGCTAATTAGGATGATTTTTTTTACGTCTATACACATTCGTTGAAATTTCAGAAGAATCCCCTCCCCTTATTATGTTGAACTCCAGGTTTTAAGCCATTCGGTGTCCCTAGATCCGTTGGCAGGAAATCCGTGTTCTTCGGGCACGCAGCAGTCAAAGAATACAAATTGCCATTTTTTCCACACGACACCCTAGAGTCCCGACCTCCTGCACGTAGGCCACTGCACGCAGACACAAACCACCACCTTCCGCAGGCAACCACGGTTTGTTACGCTGCAAAACGGAAGACCGCGTTGTAGCGCTTCCGTTCGTCCTGGCCTACGCCTGTAGGCCTCCTCCTCAGCTACGTGTATGTTTTTTTCTAACCGGCTGGTCAGGCCCCGCACGGAACCAGCGATGCTTTCGTCATTACTACACCGCTGCATTTGGTTGAGGTCGCCTTTTCAGAGCCAGTCTCCTGAAGCTTCTGCCGCAACTAGAGCTCAGTGCACACGCTGCGCCAACCCTCGCCGACACGTGCTTTGGAAGCGAAAAGCTTCACTACGCTAGGTGAAGCAGTCGTGGCGTACGTCGGAGAATGACCTTGAAAGACCTTCCGCCCAACCACGTTTAGGAAAGGAAGGCGTATGAGGAAAGAGAGGCGTATAACTGGCTTCCCAGGAACAGTGGACTCCTCAATCGCCCTTTGAGGCACGTGGTCGTGGTGAGAGAGAGATGTGGGCTGCATACATTAACACTGACAGCGTCGTGGCAGACACGCGGCTCTACACCAATAGGCCGAAGCTCTCATTGGGTGACCAACCTCCCCCGATCAACCCAGGGTGACAGGGTGGGACGTTGCCCATCCAGTGTGCGGAACGCACACTAAATGTTAGAGGCCAAGCCGCGTCTACTTACCCGATACACTACAACTTTCGCTCTCTAACCATATTTAGCAGTAGTTGAACAGAACCTATTTTTTGCCAGGGTATGGTTGCGATCCACTTTAAAAGTGGCCTTGGCACCGGCGCCTTCGCACACGTACAGCTCAGACATAGCACTACCTTAAACTTATACCTCGTCAAACTCACGAATGCTGTCTCAGGCTTGCTGGCACAAGTTCGGTCAACATGCGGGCTCACTCAAACTTGGGCTTAGTCAAATTTAAATAGATTTCAACTTTTTTTAGGCTGCAAAATCTCGTGGTCTCACTCTGACTTACGACTCACCCGGCCTGAACCACTCGCCAGCACTCGCAACTCATCTGTGCACTCAATTATTTCGACTGCTGTCTCAGCACTGTTCACTCACTTTTTTCGACTCGCGACACACGTCGACATTTTTGCGACCAAGTCAATGCGCATGCCCTCAGCCCCTTTGCTTTTCCTCTTACCTTATAACCTCATTAGCCTCCCTGACAGCACGTCTCCAAGCGATGAGTGACACCAGAGCATTTTTCTCCTGAACTATCGCAGCACGAAGTACTAGCTAGCTGCTATAGAACAGAGAAGAGTAAGGTACCAGAGACGATAGACCTGACTTATCGGCGTCTACATTTACACAAGAGAGGGGGCAGGGAGAGTATCAGGTGTTTATGGCATTCGTATAACCACCGCCTATGCTTGGACCCGACTCTAAGCTTGGCGCCATCCGGCTGTTCGGCCTCTCTTGCTGGGCGCCCAGGTCCTCTTGAGGCCAGGTATGCAGTAGTACTTTTTGTTTGTGTTCAATTGTGACTACGAAGTCAGATCCGTCAGCGGTGAACAATGTGCGCTGCTATTTCTGTAGCTTTTTTTTGCATTTGTGCGCGACCTTCTGCAATGGAGCAGTATATATAAGTTTAAAGTAAGGGTTCTTTTTTCTGCTGCTTTATAAGTAATTTTCTTTCAGCTACAGATTCATCTAAGTATTATTCTCCCATTCATCAGCACTACAAATTAAAGCAAAATGGAAAGATTCCTCTTTGGACCTTGGTGTCGGCAGCTGCTGGCTTCCTTCATACGTTTGTCAAACGGGCCCCTCATTTCCTTTGCCTCGTCTACTAATGGCTTAACCAGGGTCTCGGTTCTGGCAGTCTTGATGCCACAGGTCGCAAAAGAGGGTTCTCGCGCAATTTCCGCCCTCGCCGTTAGATGGCGTTCCACGTCACACTCGCGGTAATAAAGGACGTGCTACGTCCGCCGCCATGGACGAGGGTGGCACTGGTGAACACTGTCAGTCTTCGCTTACACGCAAAAAACATAAACAGCCACGAGAGCAGCAGATTGGACAGCCGTCGCCGTAGCACAGTTGGTAAGAGCACCGGACGCGATATTCGGAGGTCGTGGGTTCGGATCCCACCGGCGGCATGGTTGTTTTTTCTGCTGGTTTATACGTAATTTTCTTTAAAAAAACAATTGATTGGCATTAGAAGTTAAAAAAAATAGAAAACATTCCCCTATGCACCTTGGTTTCGGTGACTGTTGGTTTCCTTAATATGTTTGTCAAACGAGCCCCTCATTTCATTTGCCTTGTCTGCTAATAGCTTAACGGGGGTCTCGGTTCTGGCAGTCTTGATGCCATAGGTAGCATAAGAGGGCTCTCGCACTGTTTCCGCCCTCACCGTTAGAACACGTTCTACGTCACACTTGCGGCATTACAGGACGTGCTACGTCCACCGCTATGAACGAGGGTGGCGCTGGTGAACACTCTCAAGGTTCGCTTACACGCAAAACATAAATACCCACGAAAGCAGCAGATTGGACAGCCGTCGCCGCAGCTCTGTTGGTAAGAGCACCGGACGCGATATTCGGAGGCCGTGGGTTCGGATCCCACCGGCGGCATGGTTGTTTTTTCTGTTGGTTTATAAGTAATCTTCTTAAAAAAACAATTGATTGGCATTAGAAATTAAAAAAATAGAAAACTTTCCCCTATGAACCTTTGTTTCGGTGACTGTTGGCTTCCTTAATATATATATATATATATATATATATATATATATATATATATATATATATATATATATATATATATATATATATTGTTATGAGCAATGCGAAGGAGACCCTCCGGAGAAGACCCTTAAAACTGCGGTGGTCCCTAAGTGGTTCGAGCGCGAGCGAGAGAGAACCATTTTTTATTCTACGAATGCAGGCGCTTCTAGTTCTACACTGTCACGTATCACTGCCCCTCTTCTGCAGCATCGCCACGATGCGACTAGGAGGGAAATGTCCTCGAAAACACAGCTGCAGTGAACCGCTGTTCAGCAAGGTAGTATGTCGTGGTAAGGCTTCATGCGAACGATGTGGACGACTTCAGTACGGTGCGACCGGCGCGATGAGCAAGCCGCTTGTGCGGGGGCAACTGGATTCGTTACGCATCACTGATGCGGCGCACTAGTTTGTAAGGGCCGAAGTATTTGCGCAGCAGCATTTCAGAAGGGCCGCGGCGGCGAACAGGTGTCCTAACCCACACCAAGTTGCCAGGCGCGTAACTGGCGAAGCGGCATCCAAAGCTGTACCTAGCGGCGTTAGTCTCCTGTTGACGGTTAATTCGCAGGCGTGCCAACTGCTGCGCTTCTTCAGCACGCTGAACGAAGGTGTCTGCTTCGAGGTCTGCGTCAGAGTCGCAGTAGGGGCCAACGGGCAACATAGCATCTAACGGAGTGGTCACTTGCCGACCGAAGACAAGCTGTAAGGGGGTCAGTCGTGTTGTCTCCTACAGGGCGGCGTTGTACGCAAACGTTACGTGCGGCAGAATGGTGTCCCAAGTTCGATGCTCTACGTCAACCTACATAGAACGCATGTCGGCTAGTGTGCGGTTGAGTCGCTCTACCAATCCGTTTGGCTTTGTGTGATAAGCCGTATCATGTCGATGGCTGGTGTGCCTCAGAGTGATCACGGACTGGATTAAGCGGGCAGTGGAAGCAGTTACCCGGTCAGGAACAACAACGGCGGGCGCTCCAGGACGCAGGACTATGGTGTGGACAAAGAACGGCGCCACTTCAGCAGCAGTGTCTTTTACAAGGGACGTGGTCTCAGCGTACCGGGTCAGGTAGTCGGTGGCAACGACGATCCAACGCTTTCCAGACCAAGACTTCGGAAAGGGACCCAGGAGGTCCATGCGCAATTGGTGAAAAGCAGTCTTCGGGGGAGCGACGGGGTGAAGAAATCAGGCTGGTTTCAACGGAGGAGACTTCTGACGCTGGCACTCATGGCATGTTTTTACGTAGGCCCGCACCGATGGGAGTAACCTGGGCCAATAATACTTTTGTTTAATCAGCGCGAGTGTACGACTTACTCCGAGATGGCTGGCGGAGGGTGCATCATGACAGACGCTTGAAATCTTTGGACGCAACTGTGATGGTACGACAAGCAGAAACACTTCTTTGTTGCTGGCAAAGTTGCGCTTGTAAGGAACACCAGATGGTAAAGTCAAGGTGTGGAGCCCACGACGAAAAACACGCGAGATGCGTGCGTCGACGCCTTCGAGGCAATCAATGAGCGGTGCGAACTCCGAGTCCGCCCGCTGAATTGGCGCCATTTGGGTGGTCCAACACACCCACATAGTCCAAAGAAATTCCTTATATTCAACACGTCGACAAGAAAGACGGATTGTTTCGCGACCAAGGACTAATTTATGGTAACACGAGAGCAGCGTTGCTAAACAAATTACAAATTGCGAACATTGATCCCTTGTCTATTCGTCCACGTCTTTTACTCAATCACTTACAATTTTTAGAACTCGAAAATTGATGGCTGTCTTCAATTGTATTACCTCGCAATACACTCGTACCTTTCTTATCTATTGAATGTCTTTCGCCAACCATAAGTGTTCTTTACTACTGTTATATTACTGACTGTTAATTTTTTTCTTGATACGGATATATTACGTATGTGCTGCTGCACTGCCTCATACTTTTTGTTGTCCCTGCTTCTTACACAGTAGGGGACTGAGGGCCAGTCAAGCTGACTAGTTAAGCTTTTTTTTTCGAATGTCCCCTGCCTGAGTAATGTTCTTTCTGCACATGACAGCCTCAGTAACCTTCAAACTTCAAGTATGTACAACCTCTAGGCTTTTGCGGTGACCTTGTGATGCTGACGCTCCATCCGGGGCCTGTTCGTAGTCATGCTCTCCAAGTCGACGAATCATCTCGTACGGGCCGACATAGCTGAGCAGAAATTGTGCACTAAGTCCGCGGCAGAGAATTGGCGTCTATTTCCATGCACGTTCACGAGGCTTCTATGCTGCGTGGCGTCGCTTTGGGTTGTGGCATTGGGCGTCGGGGCCCTGTTGGTCTCTGGTGCGTAATCGTGCAAGTCGCCCGGCGTCTGCGTGTTGAAGGTAGGCAGCGACGTCATTGGTATATCCTCCATTAACGCTGGGCAACATGACGTCGTGTATGGTCGTTGTCTGCCTGCCATACACGAGCCTATAATGTGTCGTCTGTGTGGCCTCTTGCGCTGCGGTGTTATAGACAACGACCACGTAGAGTAGGATGACGTCTCTAGTGTTTTGCACGACGTTGACATAAATGGCAACCATGTTTGCTATAGTCTTTGTCAAGTGCCTCTTAAACCATTGGTCTGCGTATAGAAAGCAGTCGTCGTAGAGTGGCCGGTTTGAATGTAGCGCAGAATGGTTTCCGTCAACTCCGCCGTGAACCCTCTTTCTTTGTTCGTGATGGGCACATCAAGGGCGCCGTGTAGCAGAAGGATGGATTCCACAAGAAAAAAAAAACGTCGGGAATGTGCGTTGTAGCGACCACAGAATGGCAATGTCTGAAACTAGGTAAGACTTGAAGAGGGAGTGGAAGTAACTGGTGAAGCGGAAGCCATTCAAGGAGTTAGCGGTAAGATGGAACTTGCAAGAATTCAGGATATCGCTGCAGAACAGATATTCGGCGTTAGATAAGCAAGACAAACTTAATGTTCACACAATGAACGATAATCTGACAACTATCCTTATCCGAGTGTGCAGTCGAAGTAAGCGGTAGGAAGTTTCGAAAGCGTACCGGCAAGCTATCTCAGGAGACGAAAGATCTGATTAAGAAAGGCCAAAGCATGGAAGTGTCAAATTATAGAGACACAACAAAGCTAGCAGAGCTACCAAAGTTAATAAATAAGTGCAAGTTAGCTGACATAAGGAAGTTCAATATGGAGAGAATCGAGCATGCTCCAAAGAGCGGGGGCAGCCGAGAAGGAATGAAGAGGAAACTAGGCAAAGGTAAAAGCCACATACATGCGTAAGAGTCTAAACGGGGGACGCTATTAGTAATATGGAGAAGATAGGTAAAGTAGCCAAAGATTTCTGAGCAAATCGAAACAATAGTCAATGCAATGAGAACGTTAATGAGAGAGGCAGTAGACCATTGCAATGGGACATCCTGTCAGTAACGAAAGATAAAAGTAAAGAAAGCATAAGGAGCATTGGAAAGAAAAAAGTAGCTTGTAAGGATCAGGTAGCAGCAGGACTGTTGAAAAAAAGAGGGGTAATTGCGGTAGAAAACTAGCCGCCCGGTATGCGCAATGCCTTATTACCTTGAGCATACCAGAAGCTTGAAAGAAAGCTAACATTATCTTAATTCAAAAAAGAAGACGCCAAGATTTTGACAAATTGCAGACCAATCAGCTTTCAGTCAGTTGCATACAAGGTATTTACTATGATTATCGCAGACAGAGTCGGGAAAGCCTTAGAATTCAATCAACGAAATGATCAGGCAGGCTCTCGTAAAGAATACTCGGTAATAGACAATATTCACTCTCTCACTTAACCAACCACAATATATATATATATATATATATATATATATATATATATATAGTGTGTGTGTGTGTGTGTGTGTGTGTGTGTGTGTGTGTGTGTGTCTGTGTGTGTGTGTGTTGTGTGTGTGCGCGTGCGTGTGCGTGTGTGTGTGTGTGTGTGTGTGTGTGTGTGTGTGTGTGTGTGTGTGTGTGTGTGTGTGTGTGTGTGTGTGTGTGTGTGTGTGTGTGTGTGTGTGTGTGTGTGTGTGTGTGTGTGTGTGTGTGTGTGTGTGTGTGTGTGTGTGTGTGTGTGTGTGTGTGTGTGTGTGTGTGTGTGTGTGTGTGTGTGTGTGTGTGTGTGTGTGTAAAGAGAGAGAGAGAGTTGTTGGGGAAGTCACATTGAAAAATGTAACGAATTTATTCAACGTTTCGACCAGGGACTGGTCTTTGTCAAGAATGATCATACAGTGCATGGACGCGTCTTCTTAAAGCATGGGACACAGTGGGCTTAAAAAGAAAAGAAAAAAGGGGGGAGGAGCGGAACGCAGCACAGACACCTACCACATAATCGGGAAGAAAGGCACCACGTCGCGTACGGATGAACTCACTGCCCACACACGAGGTGTAAGAGGGAGGCCGGGCTGGGTTGGCACACGGTTACATAGAAAAAAAATAGAGAGAAAATAAATCACCAATAAAAAAAGAAAAAAAAACGTTGCGGAGGCTTAACAAATGAAGGGAAGCGTCCGTCAATTGTGGGCGTCTTCTGGCTGCGTTTGTGGGGCCCCTTGCGACTCCAAATGATGACCCAAGGAGGCGGCACAGGCTGCGACTGCCCATATGGTGACACGTGAGCCGCTAAAACCGCATGAGTTTTCTATACGTGGACCACATGGAAAGGCTTGCTTACAGGAAAGCAAAAAAGAAATAATGCACAGAAAAAACTGCAGAGCAATGGCCGAGAACAAGAGAAAAAAAGAAAAGCAAAGAAAAAAAACATGAGACACGAACACACAAAACACACACACACACACAAATATGTCCCTGCTGTAGCATCTTTGAGCAGAATATATGCGGGAAACCATAGAAGCTCACAAAAGGACAGCGCCAGAGTGTTAGAAAGTGCCCGAAGAACAGAATTGCATGAATTCCAGTGAACAGTGCTCACAACAACACACTAATAATAGGATATATGCAGATGACAAGCGGAATCATAAAAGGGCACAAATGAATGCAAAATACAAAACTAGTGTGAATAAAAAGTGTGCTAAAAAGCAAGTGTTACCTAAAATGCGGCGACCATCAAAAACACAACAATAATAATTGTAGGATGAATACACGGGACACGAGCGTCACAGAGTTAGACAGCGTTTAACCACAAGAAGAATTTCAATACCTCGACAGGAAGTTAAACAGTGAAACATAGAAGGAAGTATTATAAAAAAGTCACCATAGTAAATTTAAGGAACACCCGTTTGGTTGCAAAATGATGCCCAAGAAAAAAAACACAGAACAAAAGCATCGCAGGGAAATTAAGCCTGAAAGGCAGGACAGTTTGTCTGCGCTCTCATTAATGCCACCAGACGAAGTGTTAAACTTATATGTTAGGTATGATTCACAGGCTTCCCGCTCGTAATGTGTCTGGAAGCTAGATTGCAGAATGGTGGCCTTGAAGCTTCCAAATGGGTGGCCTTTTGTGGTTACGTGTCTTGAAAGAGGCAGATCTGGCAGTGATCGTATGTGTGCTTTGTAGTCAATTATTCTCAATCTGAATGGAGTTTCAGTTTGCCAAATGTACTGCGCACGGCATACACCGCCTCCGAGAAGGTAGACAACGTTGCTGGTGCCACAGTTGAAGTTTATATATACATATATATGTGTGTGTGCATGTATATACCGTCCATTGGTTATGAGAAAGCTTTTGACTCACAGGTAACTTCGGCAGTTATGTAGGCATTGCGGAAGAAGGGTGTAGAAGAGTTATGCAACAATTCATTAAGATATCTGCAACTACTGCACAGCTGCCATAGTGATTCGTTAATCAGCAATAAAATTCCAAACATTACAGGATTGCTTTTAAATATTCGTAAATGCAGAAATGCAAAAAAATTTCGCTTTCATCTCTCTCCCTCCATTTTTCTTTATTTTTCATTAAGAGTTTTGTGGTTTTATTTTTATTTATCTTTATCTATTTTAATTTTTCATTGTCTTAATGTGTTTTCATACTAAGTAAGCCTTCTAGCTTTACATCATTTTTCACCTCATCAATCACACAAAACCTGCTTCATACAGAGCATTTATTTTCATTACATTAGTTTAATTATTACCTAATTTAAATTCATCAGGCAAACTTTTTCCATCTCAAGGTCTGCTGAGGCACTACCTAACAGAATCAAACTTGCACGCTTATCTCCAGAGAACGACAAAATCGTGTGGACAAAATCTGCGGACACTTTTTGCTGACGCGACATAACCATTGAGTGATTTCACATTAATAAAGAAGGGTGTCAGGCAGGCAGACAGGGCCCCACCAGTGCAAATTCGCCGCTCGTTTACAGGAGGTGCTCCGAGGCCTGGATTCGAAACAGCTAGGGATAAGAGTTAAAAAAAAAAGCCTAAGTAATCTGCTCTTCACTGATCACATTGCCTTGCTAAGTCACTCAGGAGAAGAACTGAAAAACATGCCATTGAGTTAAAGAGGCAGAGCAGAATGGGGTTCAAAAAATTAACATGCAGAAAAGTAAAGTAATGTGCAACAGCCATTCGAGAGAACAGCAGTTCACAATTGGTTGCGAGGTATTTAAAGTGGTAACAGAATATGTCCGCATAGGGCAGGTAGTGACAGCTGATCCGGATTATTAGAGGAAACAGCTAGATGATTAAAAGTGGGCTGGGAAGAATGGAGTGGAAAGATTGGGGTGGAATGAATGGCAGTTTACCAATATTCCTCAAGAGAACAGTATACAGCAGCGGTGTCTTACGAGTACTCATATATGCGGCAGGATCGTGGAGGCCAAAGAAAAGGATTCAGCTTTTGTTAAGGACAACGCTGCGAGTTATGAAAATAAAACTCATAGGTGTAACGTTAAGAGACCAGAAGCGGGTAGAGTGGACGAGGGAATAAAAGCTGGTTAATGACATTCTTGTTGAAATCAAGAGGAAGGCATGGGCTTTGGCAGGGAATGTAATGAGAAGGTGAGGTAACCGCAGGTCCTTAAGGGTAACGGAGTAGATTCCAAGAGAAAGCAAGCGTAGCATGGTGCGCCAGAACTTTAGGTGGGCGGATGAGATTAAGAAGCTTGCGGGGATACGGTGGCCTCAGCTGGCAAAGAACAGCGTTTATTGGAATGACATGGGAGAGGCCATTGCCCCGCAATGGGCGTAGAAAAACTGCAACAAAAATATGTGATCGGAAAGTGAGACCACAGACTACGCGTCAGCAGTATAGAAGGTGCCCATAAGAATTGAAAAGTTTTACCGAGTCCACATATGTGGCTGCTGATTTCGGGGATCCTTATTTATAGCGACACTGCCAGTGATGCAAAGTGCGGATGGGTCGCGCAGTTTGGTGGTTGCGGAGGTGGCGCTGCAGAGAATGATTGTGGTCTAGATCCCGTTGCTTCCTAGGCCGATGACGGGCCGTGTAGCTGGCACCGCTCTTCCACGAAAGTGGTGGGTTCACGACACCACGGTGTCGTAGCGGTACGGAACTAGCGGCAGAAAGTTAGGTCGACGGATGAGATTAGGAACGGTTGATGGTTTATGGGGGTTTAACGCTCCAAAGCAACTCAGACTATGAGGGACGGCGTAGGGATGGACTCCGAAGATTTCGTCCGCCTGGGTTCCTTAACATGCACTGACACCGCACAGTACACGGACCTCTAGGATTTCATCTACATCAAATTCGACCGCCGCGGCTAGGATCGAAACCGTGTCTTTCGGGTTAGGAGCCGAGCACCATAACCACTGACACACTGTGGCAGCCCAAGAATAGGAACATTTCGGGTATAAGGTATACAGCTGACAGAAGACAATTTTTGTTGGAGACTTATAGTAGAGGCCTTTGTCCGGCAGTGAGCATAATCAGATATGACGACGGTGATTATGTGACTGTGCAATTCACATCGGGTGAAAGGTTATTTACTTGATGAATAAATGAATCAATTCATGAACCTATATTAAATCCGCCCATAATTTGCGTTCCAAGCAGCGCGTTTACTGTGCCACATCAAGCCGTTATGTTACACAAAATATGAATTGCGGTGGACCGCAGCCATGTCGTCTCATGTTTTTACTGTTGCTGAAGTCTTCACGGGTTGTAAAAACTAAAAAAATGCGCTGTAAAAAAATTTCACGTAAAATGATAGCTATACCAATATACTCTGAAAAATTGTGCGGATAGCAAGATTTATGTATTTTTTATGCTCCTGACAAGGTTATTCAGCTAAAATATTGGAGCCAGTCGCAGCTTAGCGCCAAACGAATCATCCTGACTCAGCTCATTTGTAATTTTTATTAGCCAATGTACTTAGTGATAAACGAGATCGGTTACCCAGGCTAATATCTTCATCACCTTTCAATGCTGTTCTGCTACCCTAAAAATGGCTTAATTCAAACACTCCCCAATCTGAAATTCTGCATTCCTTGTCTGGTTTGATATTGTATGCAAAGAATGAACCGATGGCTGGTGCTGTGGTGGTGTACCTATCGCTACGAAATCTGAATTGCATTGTTCTCGCCTGGACGTTCCATCCGGGCTTGAAGTGTTGTGTCTTCTTTGCGTGGTAGCTTTCTCAATCGTCCTTTTTTGGTGACTGCTTCCATCCGCCCATCAGCTACCGCACCTATGTACTCCTCTTTCATGGCGCACTAGCTATCACAGCTATCATGCTTTTTTATGATTTCACATCGAGGTTAACGAAATGCCATCCATCAAGAGAATTCGTAAACAAGCGCTTTACCTTTGGTTTAACGCAGTTAGTTACCCCGCCTACTCTTTTTCACAGATCAGTCAGCACTTAAGTTAACGGCATTGCGTTAAAGCACCCGGTCCCGCAAAAATCGGCGTCGGTGTTAACGGCGTAGGCGTTGTGAGTGAAAAATCACGAGTATGACTCTGGCGGGTGGCGCCCAAAGAGGAACCTTGGAGGCAGGTGAGGCACTTAGGCCACGCGGCCGCGCTGTCATGACATCCTGCCAGCCGGAAAGCTAGCAAACTGCCCTCTGTGGCAGGTGGTAGTTAAATTATTAAATAATTGGTCGCTCGAGAACAGCAACCTGGCCATACAACGCCCACAACTGCCCACACTGCGCCCATCGCCACAACGCCCGCACTGCCATCGCAAGGCTGTAGTGCATCTCAACGTCTGCACCACTGTGCCAGGGGTGTATTAGGATTCCCATTGATATGTGAGTGTAAAGTGCGGAATGACCTTCGGCATAAATGGGAATTAACTCATTACCCTATCGCATCATACACTTAAAGGGCGTCAGACACGAAACTGCGGCGTTCAGAAAGGAATGCGACCGCCTTCCTGGCTACACAGAAATGACCCCCCCCCCGGGCAACAGTAACATTTCCCTTGGCCAAAAAACTATTCAAATTTTGTTTTGTCACATGATGCACAGACTCCACAATTGCAAACCGATCGGTAGCGACATCTCCACGACGAGCAGTTACTGGGGAACATGACGTAATGTAGATACCTATGAGGCTTAGCAGAGCGCGGTGATGCTTAAGAACGCTGGACCTCGCTCGACGATCTGGCAAATCGCGACCTTCTTGATCAGTGCTCCGCAAGTTTTGCGTACTTCGTGCTGTCCGTGCTCGCGACTTTGCTGGCGGTTGTAATTCTGCAGCTTTGCGGCGTTTGGTGTGCCTTCTCATCGATTGTACTGTCATCGTCAGATAAAAAGCGAACCGCGGAAAGGGCGGCAGCTGGCTCAGCTTATGCTTCAGCCTGTCGACAGGAAGCATAGGCGCCCATCCGGTTTGCGATACTTTTGCTTCGTGTTCTTTGACGTTCTTTGTCGCGTTTTGACACTGGAGCGCCACATCCATTCGTACTGCGTATGAAAACTTGTTTGCCCGACGCTGAAGCCGACGAGAATTCGGCACCTGACGGCGGTGAGTCTCTCACCAGAAAATCCGGATTCCTATATTGCCTGGACACAGGGTCCTTATCATCGCTCACTGCTTGATTTCAATAGATCAGCCCACCTTTTTTCATTTAATTAAGCATCTTGCTGATCTCTCATTTCATAACCTTTATGTCCTGAGGCAATAAACATCGCTTGAAAGAAAAAACTTCCGAAGCGCGGTTTCGCTGGCGGCAGCGGCTCTGGCCTGCGTAGTTCGTGAAGCGGGGTTCTGGGCTCGCTTGCCTGCAGCACTATAATTTTGTTTCCGTCATCGTCGTATTATCAGCGCCTGGCTGCAAGACGAACAATAAAAAACTGGTCGCACTGCGCAAGTTTTCATACGTTGAAAGAATGATTGTGGAGCTCCATTGGCGAAAGGCGAAAAAGAACGTCAAAGAAAACTGGAGGAAAAGTATCGCAAACTGGATGGGCGCGCCTGGGTTTCCTGTTGACAGGCTGATGCGTAAGTGCAACCTTTGGCCAGGCTTTCCACGGTTCGCATTTGATTTGACGTTGATAGTACAGCCGAAGTAATTATGAGACTAGTCATGGTGGTGTACTGGTGGTGGAACTCTGCTCCAATAAAAGTGGCGATGCTGCTGTGCTTCACGCTTTTTTTTAGCGATGCAACGCAACTAAGGCCACGGGTAAACTTTGTACTTGTCACTGGACGCTTCCATTGGAGCCCACATAGGAATCGAAAAAATTGCTCCCATCACTTTTCTCCGGACTTATCCAACCTGATCCCGGCGTAAATGGTGGATTGTGGGTTGTCAGCGAAGAAGTCGCGCCTAAGACCTGATGCCAAAAGCGTGATGAGAGTGCCGAAGAAACTAAACCACCAGGTTTGTACGTCATCCTGTACTTTGCGTGTAGCTTGTATGCACCGCTTGACTGCTATTTTGGATCAATTAATGCAGGTGAGCAATGAGTCGCAGAGCATGAAAACTAGTTTACTGGCCGGCAGCTGGCAACTTGGCGCCACACCGCAGTCTGGAAGTGCGGGTGCGCGTATTTTTCGGTGGTGTTCGCGTTCTTACGTGCAAGTGAGCCGCGGACGATTTTCCATGTGCTTATAGCTTCCTTACTCCTTGCCCTCGCGAGAATACGCCTTCACAGTCCACGCATTCAAGGTGGTCGGCCCACTGGCAGCGACGAGGGCCGTCGTGTGCTAAACGGTGTCGCTAAAGACAAGAAAATCTATCAACGCCGCGCACGGATGTGAGATGTCCGCTGAAAACGCGTAAATAGCGCGCAAGTTTGTTCCATATTATTGACCAAATGAAAATAGGACTCCTACAATCAGGACGCCTTTTATGACTTGACCGCGCGTGGTGAGAACTTCGCGAGATACTCTTTCATGACGCCTGATTAGAGCGTTTTTAAACTTTATGTACGCCGCACTAAATCAGCGTTCTGCTTCAGGCTTCAATGGCAGATGCCGCGGACAGCAAAGTTTTTACCTCGGTATTTTTTTTTATTTATAAATGCCTAACAATATCAAAAATACTGTAAGTACAGTGCGCGACCCTGCTCTTCCTCTGTACAGGTTCATCATCACGCATCTTTGTCTTCGGAGAAGTAACACCACGCGCTCTCTCCGTTGTATGGACTGTTGCTGAGTGCTTCTTCCTTGATCTGTAGGAGGATGTCTTGCGTAGATAATTTGGTGCAGAATCCGAACAAGCTGTGAGGGTACAGATCTTCGTCTTCCATGTGTTGCTGCAATCTCCTTGTTACCACCCGCTCGTAAAGCTTGCCAAGGCAGACGTAAGTGATATCGGTCGGAGATTTTCTACTTGCAGCTTCTTCCCAGGCTTGGGTATCATCACTACTTCCGCTTGTTTCCATTCTTCCGGCGCTGTTCCCGCAACCCAGTCCGCATTGAGGAAATCCGTCAGCTGCGTGACTGTCTGATCGCTCAGATTGCGGATCAGTGCGCTCCTAATCTTGTCTGCGCCCGCTGCTGTGTTCCGCGTTGATGCCTTGACGGCCGCCAAGACCTCTTCCCTGGTAATTGGCCTGTCCAGGTTTGAGTTCTCCCGGCCGCGGTATTCACTCGTGTACGCTTCGGGTCGCTCCACTCCGTAGCACTTGACGCAGACTTTTTCCAAAAGTTCTTCATTTGTTCCTTCATAGTGATGGACTAGTCTTTGAATAGCTTTGTTGCTCTGTGATTTGGTTTTTGTAGGGTTCATTAAGGCTCTGGATGTCAATGGCGCATTCGACAACGTTATCCACGCAGCCATCCTGGAAGGGTTGGACTGTCTAAACAACGGCAAGAAAATACACAGGTATGTGAAGGCATTTCTCTCAAATCTCTCGGCAACAGTGGGATTAGGAGATTTGCGAAGTGACAAGTTCCACACCTTCAACAAAGGAACCCGGCAGGAATCCCTCATTTTAACGATTTTGTTTAACATCGCAATGATTGGACTGGCCAGTAAACTAGAAAACATCGAAGGCATACAACACACCATGTATGCCGACGATATCACGGCCTGGACCAACCAAGGCTCGCTCAGCGAAAAAGAAGAACGCCTGCAAGCAGCAACGTGCATAGAAGAATGCGTCAAGAAAAGAGGCCTCGCCTGTTCAACGGAGAAGGCTGAGCTCCTGAGAGTCAGGCGAGGAAGGCGATCGGTGGAAGATCTCAAGGTCATCATCGAAGGGCAAAATATAGCGGAGAAAGAACTAATTAGGGTGTTGGGAATGTGGGTGCAAAGCAACCAGCGATGCACACAGGCAATCGGCCTCCTCAAACAAGAAACAACGCAAGTCACCCGAATGATCACCCGAGTATCGCAAAGAAGAAGCGGTATGAGGGAGGGGGACACGATAAAGGTGGTCAGAAGCCTCGTGATCAGCCGAGTCACGTACTCCTTCCCGTACTACAACACCAACAACTGTGAAAGGGACCAAGCCGACGCCATCGTGAGGAAAGCCTACAAGACAGCCCTCCACCTTCCAGCCACCACATCAACGGAGAAGCTGCTGGCCCTCGGACTTCACAACTCGTTCGAGGAACTCAAAGAAGCGCAACTAGAGTCACAACGAGACAGGCTCCAGCAGACGACCACTGGCAGAGCGCTCCTCATAAGACTGGGGCATCAAGCAACGCTAAGAGCAGAGCAGAGAACAGCGAGTCTGCCCGATAATTTCCGCAGCACCATCAAAATAGGCTCGCTCCCCAAAAATATGGATCCATATTTACACGCAGCTAGGCGAAACGCCAGAGCGAAATATGTAGAAAAATACTTGGCAGTCAAGGCGAACACGAGCTACACGGACGCCGCGATGTACCCCCAGAGACGGGGAACAACAGAGCAAAAAGTCGTCGCGACAGCAATCGGCTCAGGCTATAAGGAAATCAATTGTGCGTCGGCACGGGACTGCACGGTAGCCGAGGGAGGGGAAATGGCTGTTGCTCTAGCAGCCGCGGAGAGTTATCGCGCGAATAAGTCCTTAACAATCCTCACAGATTAAAAAGAGGCATGCCGTAACTACAGTAACGGCAGAATAGGTCATAAAGCGCTCCAAATTCTCCTCCTCGCAGGCCTACTCGAAGATCACATTAGACACACCCTTTTCTGGAAACCGGGACGCACCGAGATAGAAGGCAACCAAAGGGCGATAGAGTCGCTCGCGAGTACACTAACCGAGCAATCTTGAACGAAGACCCGGAGGACATCTTGAGAGTATTCCCGATGTACTCCGACAATCTAAATTATTACCGAGAGACGAGACTAAAATATCCTCCTCCCCACAACAAATTAAATCAACAAGAAGCAGTTTACTGGAGGAAGCTGCAAACCGGAACTTTCCCCAATTTACACATCCTTAGCAAAATGTTCCCGAACCAATACAGGGACATCCGCCCATGGTGCGGTGCAACACCCACCCTATACCATATTACTTTGGAATGTGACAGAAATAAAGGATCCCATGGCTCAGAAAATCCGAGTGCGGAGCAGTGGGAGAGCGTGTTCCCCAGCGGAAACCCAATCCTCCAAAGAGGATTGGTCATCCCTGCACAGCGAGCGGCCAAACTCAGCGGTGCCCTGGAATAGGGGCGCCGGCCTCTGCAAGAAGAAGGGAGACATCTGCTTGAAGATTAAGATCTCTGTCTGAACGAAAGGCCTTATTAGAGCAATAAAGTGTATCCTATCCTACCCTATCTTAACACCACGCGCGCCACACGTCGGCACGCGTCGGGCTCTCTGGCTGCCGAACCCGGGATTGCGGGGTAGCGGCTAAGTACCTGGCGGTGTTGCGATAGCTTTCTCAATTTCTCCTTCTTGCCTGTGCCAGCTTGCTCCTGTTCTAGGGTGAGTGGCGTGGGACGAAAACAATGCCTACTTCTTTTCACGGCGAGGGGTTTTCCACATTGTGGGAATTTCTTCCTCAAGGCCAGCTCCCAATGATCTCTTTTTCAGCAGTGCCGCTTCCAGCATTCCAGTTACTTTAGTTCCTTCCGATGGAGGCGCTGTCCGATTGAACAACCCGGAGGCAGTACAGGGGGCTCTTCAATCCACTTCGAAACACTTCATGCGCATTAATGATGTCCGGCAGTTCGGCAGGGGTGGTATTTTGTGCAAGACCTGCTGAAGTGTACGTTCTTTGCCAACCACCCGGCGAGTGCATTCATTCCGCCTCATCTAGCGTGTTCCAAGCGCTTAGTACGAGGGGTCGACTCTCGATTGAGCCGTATGGAAAAGCTTGAAAACCACTCGTCTGCGGGAGTAATTGCTGTAAATCGATGCAGCAGAATGGTCGACGGAGTAAAAATGCCTACAGAGTCCGTCATTACTATATTTTCACGAATATTCTACCCGTCAGAGATTAAGGTATGGTCATTGGTATTTCGAGTAGATGTTTGCAACTCTCGGTCCCTTCAGTGTCAAAACTGCCGGAGATTTGGCCACAGCCGCAAAGCCTGCAAATGGGCCTTACGCTGCTGTACATGTGTGGAGGGTCATGGCAGAGAGGAATGTCCTGAACAGCAGGGGAAATGTTGTTTGCGCAGCGGTGTTCTCCCTCCTGATTTGCCTGACTGTCCTGCACGAGTACAAGGAGTTCAGGTGCTCGAGCTTATGGACAAACGCAGATGGACGCGGAGAGAAGCTTTTGCCGCAGTCGATGAGAGATCCTCAGGCTTTTCTAGTGTGGCCGCCCAATGCCCACCCATAATGAATGCCAGTTGGTCCCATGCTATCAAAGAGCAGTTGAGCAAGCTGTGGAAAATGCAATGCATCGCAACATAGAAGCCGTATCCACGTGCATCTCGCAGGTCATAGCTGCCCAGATGACCAATCTGCTGCAGGTGGCCACCGCTCCGCTCTTGCCTTCTTTGAGTTCGGAAGCTGCTCCTCCTTCTGTGGTTATCAAATGCGCTCCACAGGGTCAAAAACAAAATGAGCAACAAAAGATTTCTGAGGTCTCTCTTCCGAACAGCGTTACAGACGCATCCTCTATAGACTGTGTGGATATAGAGTCAGATACCCACTCACAGAGGCGAATTGGGTCTTCTTAGAATATTGCAGGTCCACCTTGTCCCAGTTGAAGACACAGAAAAATAGCGATAGTCAAAGTCCAAAGGCCAGGATTCTAGAAAAGGCAGTCACGGCTGCGGCACTCCTGCCAAGATAGGGTGCTTAAGTGTGCTCCAGTAGAATTGGCGTTCTATATCCTCAGCTTCAACATATTCAAATTGCCTATGCAATCAGCTTCTACCACATTTAATTGCATTACTAGAAACATGGCAAACTACATATTTCAATACCATCTGAAAATTTACAGTACGTTCCATATTGACCCGCCATCACGAGAGGGAGGGTTATTAGTGTTATTCTCTGCGTAGTTTTGTCACAGGGCATGTATTTCTTTTCAATAAACGGGACAATGAATGTGAAATATTTGCGGTTGACCTCAATGTCCCAGGTCAACAACCCTTTACGGTAGCTATTGCATATTTCCTGTCAGGTGTGCATGACACTCGGCGACTTGACTCACTCATGTCTAGTAGCCGTCCTCCGGTTTTATTACTTGGTGACATAAATTTGCACCATGTGACGTGGGGGCTAAAACAGACAGCTTTGGTTCTGGGCTATTTGATTGGGTTTCTGAAAACAACTTAATCTGCAACAATTCCGGACTGCCTACGTGTGTTCGGAGTCAATGCCGCTCTGCCTTAGATTTAACTTTTCCTCCCCGGGAGTCTATGTTATGTCTTGAGCGCCTGTTGACTGTGCAACAAACAATGATCATTTACCGATTAGTTTCAAGTTTGCGTGGAAAATAACTCTTTGCGAGTGACATCAGCGCACGGTAATAAATTAC